>CM072166.1:17875255-18475255 GCA_036850595.1 Rhyacichthys aspro | reverse complement strand
GCAATCAGGTCATAAGTGACAACTTAAACATTTACCATTCACTCTCCACATTCCACAACATGCAACTAACTTGACTTTTGACATTCTACATTTTCATAGAATATTTACATGGTTTATAGTGTAAGGCATAGTATGCCTTAAACAATGAACTCTCCTAAAAAAGATTAAACTAGAGGAAATGTGTCTTGACTGAAACGGGCCATCGTTAGAGCATGTTTCTTGGGATGGGCTAGGGCACATGATTTTCATCAGATTTTTTCATAAATGTCCTGTGGTTTCTCTAGCTGTCAACAAGATAAACACAAGGAGCCAAAAATCTCTGGCACCAAGCTAACACTAAACAGCTCCAGATTCTCCACATTCTCATTTAAGAACAGTGACAGAGTGATGAACCACTGCTGTCCCAGAGGTTTTCAATGGTGAACTCCAGAGAGCAGTGCCTTGTTTTCATATAAAGCTTTTTGGAGGTTTCTGTTCCACATTTCAAATTTAATATGCAATCATAATTAAATTGTGTTTATCCACTAAGGACTGATTGTGCAAAAAATGTCACATTGACAATATTGAGAAACACAGAATTGCTAAGCCTGGGCGTTTCCCTTGGGAGGTGTAGCGGGCGCGTCCCATCGGGAGGAGGCCCACAGGGTCATTCCCATTAATAGTGTAGTAATTAAGCTGCAAGTCCAAGTTAAAAAGGTAAGAATTAAAACAACTTCCAATAGTAACTGAACAATAATGTATTAGAGAAAAAACAAGTCTAGGAACCTTTGCTTAGACTGCTGCCCCCATGACCCGGCCCAGGATCAATGGAGGAAGGAGGAATGAAACTAATATGAAATACATATTTTTACAGTCAGTACTGACTGGACAGAATCTGTCATTTAAAGATGTCGCTCACCGAGGACAGCCATGGGACGACACACTGGTTATGCCCATTGCTCACCTTTAATTATAGCTATGTATGGCACAGAAATATTACGTTGCACACACCTGTTTAGACACAGTGCAGGTCATAACCAGCAGCTCAGTAATATAACGATGGTTTTCTGATCAAAGAGAAATCTGTACTTGCAAATGTAATATATAAGTTTAAGTATAATATATATGTATATATAAGCCATCAAACTGACCGCGCCACTACCTGAGTTTCTTTTTGCATCCCTGTCTCTAACACATTACACCAAACTGAAGTTTTATAGCTGCTTGAATTTAGCTGCAACTTTATACTTCCTGGAATGTCATATGACAAGCTGGTGTAGACCAATGGGAGCACTCCTTTTTCTGAAAACAAGCATGTGATTGGCCAAAACCCCCTAACACGGGCTGAAAATTCTCAACTACTAAAATCCTTTATAACAGTAGATGGTATATTAGTTTTTACATATTATTGCTTTTACAAAATACTATTTGGGGTTTAAAAGATTACATTACATCAGATACAGTCTGTTTAAGGTGTTTACATAAAAATATTAAAGATACATCTATCCTCACCTGCTGTTTGGCTTGTGAAATCCAGGTCTGGATCAGGAGCTCTAGTCTCGACCTGTGGTACTTCCTGGTGGTCTTCACTGCAATAAAAATGTCTTTTATGTCTAATGAGTCATGTCTGCTAAGTCCCCCAGAGGTATCCCCTCTGTTTCTCTGGGTGTCCGGGGCTCTCTGAGGGCTTTTCATCCAGGTTTCAGCTGGTGTCCTCACAGAGCTGTTATTCAGACACCTGTGTGTTCCATTGTGAGCAGGTCTAAGCTGGCGTTTGGGCTGCGGGAGCTCCAGCTGCCGGACGGGGGGTTGGAGGCTGGGGAGGAGCAGGAGCAGGCCGCAAAACGCAAGGGAAAAGACGAAACACAATTTGTTAACCCCAACTGAGGCTACTTGCATGGTGATGAGCCTCCACGTCCCACAGAGGCCTGTCCCATCCTCACGCCATCACACCACTGGCTGCGGAAAGAATGGGACATTTCAGAGAAAAATGACATGCAACTGCTTTGAGAAGCATTGCCTGAACACCACCTGACCCATTTACACTTGATCCATACTGTTATTTCTGTAAAGACGTTACAAGGGAAACTGTTTCCATACTGTATGACAATGTTCAGACATTTATGGCTTTTTGAACTACATGTTGAGTCGGCCCACTTTGTTCCATAAGGAGACCCAGACCTGCTTGACTGTCTTTTATTTGCCTACTTATGCCTATTGCTAGCTTGCTGAACAACAGCTTAAAAGATAATGATGATTATATGCAGCACTGCAAGTCAATCATTAGAGATACACCATATCTACCCAAAAGATAATATTTTAGATTAAGAGCCCATGTGTAAACTTAAACAATGTCCAGTGAATAGAGGTTACACATTATCTGTATCAATGCTTTTCAAGTGAAAAAAAACTCTTTAGCCTATAAGTCAAATTCGGGGCCAAATTCTTTATTCTCTTAAAAACTACGTTTATCTTGCATCCGCTGTGATGTACGTGTGAGGTGTAGGAGTATGAATACAAATGCTCTGTCCAAACACTGCACCGGAATCAAACGACTACCCCAAGAAAATTGGGAACGTAGGAAAGGGTTGCTATTGTTGCGTTTTTTTTCAGACTTCAGGCATCCTTTAGTTAAGCGCGTGTCCAGCTGAGCACCATCGAGGCCCTTATGTGACAATGGAACAGTCTGGGTAGGCGTTGAGTCACATAGTAAAATATACAGACACCTATAGATATGCATGTAGGCTATATCATTAGCAGAAATAATACCACAATCATTTGGGATCACCATCTATATCACCACGTCTCCGCGCAGTTTAATGTCCCGACTCCCAACTATTTCTTTCACATCATTGAACCTTATCTCGAGTTGTGTCGGAGTTCATGCTAGATTCATGAAAATGATGACTTACGAAAAAAGACTTTTTAATCCATCATCACGTGGAACTGTCGTTTTATAAAGATCCTTAAAGACAACAGCAGCGGTACTGCTCCTGGTTTGGCCTCCACCGCCAAACTCTTTGTTCCGACTGTCACGGCTTTAGTGGTTTTGATTCGCTTTTTGTTCTCCCAATTTCCATCAGCATGCTACGTTAGTATTCAACCTCACCTCGACGACAGCTAAACAACTTTGAGCAAACTCCCCTCAAACATATTTGGGTCGAGCTGTGGTCTGCAACGTCATTTCCGGTGATATTTCTAAATAAGACACCAAACTGGACAGGTTGATGACTGACAGGGCTTGTTATCATACAGCGTGTTCTGACAGGATTGGGACATGTTAATGTCCTAAGTAATGTTAAAGATAAAACTCATTGGTTATCTCATGTAATTTTCCATTTAAATGGGTTGCTTTCCGGTATGGCGCTGTCAATCCCGTAACTCTTCACAGTCTTTGTGAGTAAACCTGAGTAGTTCAGCGACCCCTGCTGGATAACCCTGGTCCGCACTCCAACGCAGTTCAGAATGAGCCAGGCCTTCGCAGAGACGATAGCCGCTGATTAGTGAATGCGCACTAAAGGAAGGGGTGTAGAGAGGCAAAGGAAAAGACAGAATTGCTGGGTTTTTTAATATTACTTAAAGTTTCATATTTCACATATTTGATTCATTTTCGTAATTCATTATATTTGGGTAAGTTTCTTTTTTTTTCAATTTGTTAAAAACTTTGCTTAGTGTAGATTAATTATTGACTTCGGGTTTGAGTTATTTGAACATTGGCCACTTGGAAAATACCATATCCATTATGCTAAATTCTCAAAAGCTAATTTTGAGAATTTAGCATAATGGATATGGTATTTTCCAAGTAATATAAAGAGACTGACTTCATGGAGTATTTTTAAAATGTGCTTCTCTAATTTTATTGGTTATGTAGACTTACTATATGAGCGTTCCAGTAGATTTTTCCTGAGGTTGTATCTTTTTATCCTTTTGAAAACATTCCCTAAGAAATGTGTTACTGCATTTTTTTTTACTCATAAATTCAGGACCATTAATAAATAAAGTTTTATTTCATTTATTTATTTAATAGGACAGCGTACAATGTACATTAAGCTTAAAGCAGAGATGCTTGTACCAGACTGTAGCTTAACAGCTAATTTCCATCTGTAGTCCTGGGAAAAATGGGAAGGGGTGTGGAATAAACAATGCATATACATTTACAAACATTATATATAGCAGCTATAGCATTCTCATTCACATCTGTATAAACATGTTTTGCTAAGTTCTAGGTTTGTACATCACATTCTCATAATAAAGTGCTAGTCATCTTATTCATCATGTTGCGATTTTGCAGATAAAAATTATATTCATCATTGTTTACATTAACATACTTAAGTGCTAGCTATCTTATTTAACATACAGCAATTTTAACAATGGACAATAGAAATACAATATTTGTTGCAATAAGCAATTTGAGGTTTAGTGCTTACATGACTGGTTCGTTAATAACCTGGTTAGTTTTACCTCTTTTGAGAAGGTTTTCAAAACTGGTGAGTTTAAAAGTTCAGTAGGGAGCTTATTCCACTGTTTTATGGCTTTGTAAGAGAAAGCTGATTGTGCAAATGCCGTTTTGCACCTGGGGATACTGCACTGCCCTCTGATGGTTGTTCTTGTTACCCTAGCTGTTACTGTTGTCAGTAAAAATTATTCATTTATTTATATAAAATTATTCATTTATTAAATAAAATTATTCATTTATTTATATATTTATTAATTGGCCAGAACCAGCCAAGGATGTTGGCCAGGATATAAATTCACGACCTTCTTGCTGAAAAAAAAAATACAACTGGAGCAGTGGGGCTTGAGAAATAAAGTTGTGAAGAAGGCACTGGATCAAACCCCTGCACTTGCAGAAACCAGAACAAAAGGCCGAAGAACTGACACATTTTTAGAGATAAGCAAAAAAAGCAGAAGAAAAACTCCCAGAGATGCAAAACCAGCTGCAGAAGCCAGTTCACAAACTGGTTCAAGAGGTTGAAACTGCACATAGACCGATATGTTTTTTTCAGAGCCAATACCGATAACGATTATTAGTAGTCAAGGAGGCCGATAACTGATATTTGGAGCCGATATTCATTTGCAAAAGTCATTTGTAAAAGTGAAAATACTGGCGTAAAAATTTTGAATAATTTTGAAAATTCAACAATTAACTTTGTTTAAATGCCTTTAAGCATATGTTTATTAAACAGCTTTTCAGATTTGCAACATATTAAAGTTTAGTTGTTTGTTTTTTTTTACTTAGACAATAATTAAAATTCTAACAAAAAGTGCAGGGATTTCCCAGGGTCAGCAGCATCTCTTGTAAAGTTAACTGAAAGTTAACTCTCTCTCTCTCTCACTCACACAAACATACTTCTACTATTACGGACTATTTCCATATCTTTATTATCATCAAACTTGTTTGCAGTGATTAACAGACACGTCTGAAGGGACTGCGAGCGGGCAGAGCTGCCGCTTATGTTTATATAACATTATTGGGCTCACAGTAACGTAATGATGTTTCTCCACTCGGCAAACCTCTCCGTCGTGTGTGTGAGCACTGTGCTCTTAGCAGTGAAAGCTGCTTTCACTGCTAAGAGCCAAAATAACCCAGTTTTAAATTGATCTCTTATCGGCTGTGGGATTAAAATCAGATAATCGGTCTATCTCTAGTTGAAACCAGATGGAACTCTACATATTTGATGTTTGAAAGACTGTATGAACAATGTGAACGAGTTGGTGCGGCAGTGTCATCCCTCACTACAGACAATTCTCCCATCACATTTGCTTCATCTTACAAAACAACTGCAGCATGATGGTCAAAAGATGCAGTTCTGGTCTTAGCCACCATTTTGGACCCATGTTTTAAGTCATTTGGAAATGACACATATGTACAAGAGGCCCTGTCAAAATTTACTGCAGAATGCGCTGCAATGATGAGGGCTAAGAGGGCAATGGCTTCAACATCACAGGTAGTTTTCCAGTTATTCCATGTTATTACTGTGTTTTCCATACCTCTCTAGCAACATGTACTAAAATGCTAACAACTAAATCAGTCAGCTGCTGAGGTAGAACCTGGGCCTTCAGC
Source organism: Rhyacichthys aspro (assembly GCA_036850595.1). NCBI lineage: Eukaryota > Metazoa > Chordata > Actinopteri > Gobiiformes > Rhyacichthyidae > Rhyacichthys > Rhyacichthys aspro. Next base: position 18,469,212 of record CM072166.1, on the reverse strand, counting down.
AGAAAACAACTTGTGGGATCTTTTGGATAGCAGAGTTGGTTTGTATTATGGTGTATTATTACTGTGTGTTTTGTTTTCTTATAATAAAATATGGCTAATTTCCCTTTTCTTTTTGTTTAGGTGAAACACAATGTCAAAGTGCAACTGCAAATGGTAAAGTGGAGGTTAAGCGTTATTTGTCTGAGCCCTACCTCTCCAGAGGAGAAGAACCACTCACTTACTGGGTATTGTAGGAGAATTGTGTTACTGCCTTAGAGCTTCGAAGTATTGGACCACATAAAAGGACTGAAGAGAGTCTGGATGTCTTAAGCAGGAGAAGTTTATTACCATCACATACAGGCCCGGAGACAGTTGAACAGTCAACACAGCGTAGTATTGAACATTCAAGTCTCGCTATGCTTTCATTGGTCAGAGTGTATAATACCTCGTAGAAGGTCAATTACGCAACCAATACAATAACAAAGAGTTGGTATTCAGTTGTTATTCAGCTGATTAGGCTCGAGGTTGGAGACATGTTATCCTGCAGGTGTCTGAGTCTATCTGTTGACAGAGCCCAAGGCTCAGGGCATCACAACCTTACAATAGATCCCAAAATTCTCTAACAGGCATCATGCGAAAGGATATACCAAAACTTGTTCAAGATAGACAAAAAATATCTCCACATGCCAGCGACATCTGTGCCATGTCTTCTCCAAAGTTGGAAAGGTAGTGAGCTAAAAAAAAGGAGCAGACTGAAACCATGCACCATTGAAGTGCTCCTTTTTTTAAAATAAAAATCTTTAAATACTCCCTTGTTTACTAGTACACCCCATTTATATTTATTACTACAATGGTAAAGTTGCAAGTTGCACAAGCACAAGCATTACCTCCTATATCACATAATACTTTGGTATTATACAATTTTATCAACAACATAGCACAAGCACTGTTCCTGTTTCACAAGCACATTCCTTTTCCCCTCTCTCTGAGATACAGTAGTACAAATCGGTATATGACAGGCAATTTTGACGCTTCTTCAGGTTGTCCAGTTCTTGCTTACACCCAGCAGATGTCACTCTTCTGTCTGTATCAAATGCGGTGTGTCATTCTTGAAGCAGTTGTCTCAAAGTGGTTCACAGCTTCATTAAGCTTCGATTTCACTATCACTAGGCTGACCCCATATTTACACCAAGAGCTGTTGTGGGACATCGCATAGACTGTAGTCATTTTACACGCATATATTTGAAAGTGTCAATGCACACCAGAGGTGTAAAGTGCCACTGCTGCTACGCCACTCGTTTGGATCATCTTCTCTCTTTTGCCTACTTCGTACTTTTGCTGATATTCCTGCTTCTTCGAATGGTTATGTAACAAAATGATCAACTCATTTATCCCAGTTAATATTTTATTGAGTATATTGAGTAAAATGTACTTCTAGTTTAACGAATCGTTTACTATCCATAGAATGTAAGCTAGAAAGTGTGTTATATTTATAGTTAACTTAAAGGTCCTATATTATACTATTTTGAACATTATACAGTGTATTTTGGATACATTTAGGTTACCATATCACGTTTTGCAACATGAAACACACAATAATTATCTTATACAAGCGCTTTGAATGAGCTGTCATCATGAGTCCAAAGTGAACGGTCTGATTTGGTGCTGTCACTTTAAGGCTCAGCTCTCCCGTGTTGGCTCCGCCCACTCATGACGTCACGCTAGCGCTGCACTGGAAACAGACTGAAGTAAACACGGTACATCATTGTAATAACTTTTTCAGTAATGGCTTTGAGAGTAACTGAGCCGTATATCTTCGACCCAGAGTCTGACTCTGAGTTTGAAGACACACACGAAGACCTCGGAGGCTTCTACAAGACATTTCTGCTTGGTAAATGAGAAACTATTTATTGTGTATGTTTCTATGGTGTAGCCCGTAGCATAGCACGTGTTAACTGCTTCTGTTTATAGGTGCACATGTGGAAATGACCGTACAATGCCTACTGAAGTTGAGAATGTATGCTGCCTGGAGACTCCTAAGGTAGCTGTTGTGCAGTGTATTGAAAGAACTATAATAAAGTAGCCTAGCAATATGTAAAGCTATATAGTAATACTTGTGTGCATATTGCTGACGGTAAGCAAACTAACACAGTAGCAGCGATGCTTCTTTGTGCGTCTGAGCTGCAGAGCACGGCACTTGTTGACAGTGCAGGAGAGAGGGGCTGGAGGAGTGTGGAGGAGCACTTCCTGGAGAGGAGTGGTTTACTTCACATATTGACGTCATTGCGTGAAACAGCTTGTTGAAAGGACTGTAGCTCAAACTAAATAAATTACTCAAATATGCGCGAATGAAACAAAACACAACTTTGGGTATGTGTTTGAGGTAGAAACAACGTTAGAAAATGGTTAAAAGCTCAGAAAAGTCGATTTAGCATAATATGGGACCTGTAAGAGTAGGGAAGTTTCAGTAAAAAGGCCACATTACTTTACACTCATGTCTTTGCACAATACGTTCGGTGAAGGGAATTTAACCTCTGGTAAATTAACAAAAGTGGACAAGATGGATGCCACTTGGGCTAACTGTGCTGGAGAGAGAAAACAAGACGTGCATGTATGTACTGTAGATTGGCTAATTACTCACCATCTAAACCCAAAGTTGCCGCTATTGTACACCATGCCTTCTCCTTCTTTATGTTGTCCTTGTAAAATTGGTGTTTGGTGTCGTATATTATATTAAACTTCTCTACCTTGAGATTTAACTTTTCGCTGTCCATTGTCAAACATTCACTGGGGTGTATTCCAGAAAAGCAGGTTATGTGACATACCCAGGTAAGTTTAAAGGTAAGTTACCGGATAACCTCAACTTTTGGTTCCAAAAACGGAGGTAACTGCTCTGGAGCAGGTAATGTTCCAGGGTTAGTTTGTTACAGAGAGGTTACTGAGCATGGTGTGCCCCTTTGATGACGATCTCGTGGTTTGGAAGCTTATATGAGGCTTTTTACACCATGAGAGGGTGATAAGGCCATGTATCCAGTGTTGGGTAAGCTACTTGGAAAATGTAGCGAGGTAAGCTACAGTATAATGGCAAAAGTAGTTTACTACATTCAAGCTATTTTTTGGAAAGATTATGTATTCAGCTTTCAGATTATGTATAAATCTCAAATTGCTAAATGTAGAGGCTAACCTCTTCTTCTAGTATATTTCCTTGGTTCTTGTTTAACCTCTTCTATAAAACATGGTCGACAAGAGATAGTTTGTGTGCTTTTGACAACGTAACGTCGCCACACAGTCGAAAAACCGTGTTGCTCCGCCAGCCATATTTTATTCTGAGTTCAATGTCATGAACAACACATTTCTTCTGCGATACATGAATACACCAGATACAACGCCCTCTGGCTGGTACTTACATGTATACTTTCGTAAGAACAACAATGTATGCACACCTTTACAAATATGCACAAAACTGAATATCAAATAAACCAACTCAAAGAATGTATTAAACATATAAAATCGCGCTTACTTTCCGGCCCCTAATTGTTACTGTTGTGACACAAGCATAACAATTGCCAAATAAACACAAAGCGACATTTTCTTATCTTTTCTGTAAAGAAAATATGCATATAAACATTTCTGTAAACACCAAAGGCATATATTAGTATATGCAAGAGTCAGTTTCAAGTGAATGAACAACCTCTATGTGAATAGCTGAATAGTGAATAGACATGTAAACAGAACACCTTATCTTTTGACATTACTCCTGCCACATTTTACCTCTAAACGGTCCAAAATAGTCTGTTCCTACATTAGTAAAAGGGGGGCTATCTGTGACAAGATGATCTTGTGGTACATTTGCCATTCTCTGTTCTCTGTTTACCTGACAACCTTCTGCATTGAACACATTTTGACAGTATTTTTCTTAGTGCTGCATCTGCTTTGGGAATCCAGAATTTTTCTCTCAGTCTCAGTATGTGGTGGTCTTGTAAGTATTACAGGATGTTTCACATTAGATGGTAATGTAGATTGGTGTAACCTTCTACCAACTCTCAAAAATCCCATTGTCTATCTCTGGATCTAGTTTGACAATATGACTAGTTCTTTTTATCTTTTCTCCTTTTTGCAGAGCTGTTATCTCAACTTTGACTTTGACAAAAATTAACAATCTCCATCTCTGCATTTTCTAGTTCTGAAACTGTTAAGTAGCTTTTCTTTTTAGTTGACTTTGGATTTTGCATTTTGTTCGAGACATCATCCCTTTTCTTATGCTCATGATACAGTCTCTGGAGCAAACTCTTTAGTCTCAGCATCCAGGCAATAGCCTTTTTAATCTGTACCAATGAGAGTAGTAACAAATGAATTTAATAGTTTGTACAGTGTCAACTTTAACACTCATAACCTTTACTTCTGCATCATTATGAATGTCCATTGATATTGTTGGTGACACTGGCCAATGTTTGGTCTCTTTACTTAGAAAGTCCGGTCCCTGAATCCAAGATTTGTTTGAAAGGAACTCACTTGCTTTCATTCCCCTCGATGCATAGTCAGCAGGGTTTACTCAAGTTTACATATTTCCACTGACTGACATCTGAATGATCTCTAATAAGTGATACTCGATTTGCAACAAATGTCTTAAATCTGACGCATTCGTTAGCAATGTATCTCAACACTGTGGTACTATAAGACCAGAATGTGGATTCACTGAGTGGCATTTGTAGCTCATTTCTCATTAGTTTGTCTATTTTCACAGCTACAACAGCTGCTGTTAGCTCCATTCTGGGAATAGTGGTTTGTTTCAGAGGTGATACTCTTGATTTGCCCATTACAAATGAACAGTGAACTTTGCCTTTTTCATTTGTAACACAAAGATGTGTAACCACTCCATATCCAGTTTCGCTCGCAAATCCAAGGGGTCATAGATTGAACTCACGAATGACAGGATGCCACACCTTGTTAGTGTCATTGGTTTTGCATTGACTTTGATGTGTGAAGTGAGTCTGTTTCAATACACCAGTTAACTCCCAATACACGTTCATCTGGCAGATTATCATGACAGAGATCTAGCGCCTTATCCTCTGATGCTCTTTCTGTTTCAGGGATAGATGCCAGAACGAGGTCGGACATGAATGCTTCATACTCTGGTGGGAGGAGCTGTACTACAAATGGATGGAGCCTAAAGAAAAGACTAAAGAACAAATTGGCGACAATCATTCTGGAGCAGTTTCTCAAAGTCCTCAACCCTGAGCTGTGTACTTGGATTAAAGAGAGAAATCCAAAGACTTCTAAAGATGCAGAAGACATGGCTGATGCATTCTTGGCTGCTCGTCGTCCATCAAAGACTCTCTACCCCCAAAGTCCCGCCCACCCGCCCCAATCCGTAAGACAGTTGGTCCTTAGAACCAGGTACACTAGACCAAGTTCAGCTCCTATATTTAGAGATAAATCACTTTTAGCATGTCATGTTCGCGGTCAAACGGGTCATTTAAAAGCACAGTGTCCGAATGTAGCTATGAGTAAAAATTACATGTGTAGTGCACCTTATTTACCTTTTCACTTGCCTGTAGATAATGTGGACAGATCAGAAGTCCAGTGAGAAGAGCTAACATTAGGGGTATTCATTGATGACAGACCCTGTGCAGCCCTTTTGGACTCAGGAAATGATCGTACATTGGTCACAGGATAGTCTACCTAAAGATATTGTGTTTTGTGGAGGAACAGTGGACATAATTTGCATCCATGGTGACAGAGTAGGTTACCCCATAGCCGAGGTAATTATTTGTATAGAAGGCACAGCGTCTGTGATGTTGGTAGGAGTAGTTGAACAACTCCCATATCAAATTGTGTTGGGCCTTGACCTCCCTACTGTTCATGAGCTAATAGCTAAGCAATCAACTGAGGCTAAAGCAAGCAAGGCTGAGTGTTTCGTGGCTATAAAAGATATAAGAGTCAGGGACAAGCCAGCATTACATCAGGCTGGAAGGAGTTAACTTTTGCCAATGAGGAAGTGCCAAGTGTTGCCAACGGCCACAAGGAGAAGAAAAGCAGAAGGCAAAGGAGGCAAGAGAGTTTAAGGGGAACGAGTGTAGCTGAGAGTGTGGTACAGCCATGGGAGCCAGATATGTCTTGTATTCCAAGTGATATCACCAGGTTGAAGAGGACCCTACACTTGCCTCATTATTTAATAAATGTGTGCCAGAGTCAGCTGAGGCTATAGGGAATGGAAAAGAAGTATTTATTATTAAGGGCGAAAAGTTACATCGTCGTTCTGAAATTTAAGACCCACAATCTTCCACCTTATTCAATCTATCCCATGGGCAGGACACTTGGGCCAAGCTAAAACCTTTTCTGGGTCCCTCGATTCTACTGGGCCCAATTCAATAAGACACTCAAATCTATGCTGAAGAAGTTTGTGGTCGATGCCGGGTCCAATTGGGACCAACCAATGGCTTCCATTCCTACTGTTCGCATACAGATTCCACAAGCCTCAGCAGGATTCTCGCCGTTCCAGCTTCTACATGGACATTCAGAGGGCCCTTGGATGTCCTGAAGGAGGCCTGGGAGGGACCAACGCCAGATCAATGGTGCAGTGAGCTCTCATATGTCCTAAAAATGAGAGACAAACTGGAGAAGTTTAAAGAACTAGCTAATGACAACCTGTCCCAAGCACAACACAGACAGAGACAGTTACAACAAAGCTTCTTCTTCAAAGAGTCTTCAAAGAGGGACAGAAAGTTTTGCTGTTACTTCCAACAACAGAAAGTGGGCTTCTGGCTAAATGGCAAGGCCCGTATGTGATTCAGTAGAAGACCGGGCCTGTTACCTATGAAGGGTATTGGCAAGTACCTCTAGAAGTATCATCCTTTTCAGATTTAGAATGATGCCCTTTGGCCTGCATGGGACACCAGCAACATTTCAAAGGCTAGTGGATAAAGTGCTGAGGGGAGCTGAGTACTTCACAGCAGCCTACATCGATGACATCGTCGCCTTCAGTCAGACCTGGGACGAGCAGTATTGGAACACAAGAGACTCTGGATGTCTTAAGCAGGGGAAGTTTATTACCATCACATACAGGCCCGGAGACAGTTGAACAGTTAACACAGAAAAGTATTGAACATTCAAGTCTGGCTATGCTTTCATAGGACTGAGCTTATGTGCGCAAACAATGCAATAACAAAAGAGATGTTATTCAGTTGTTATTCAGCTGATAGGGCTCGAGGTTGGAGACATGTTATCCTACATGTGTCTGAGTGATGACAGAGCCCAAGGCTCAGGGCATCACAACCTTACAATAGATTCAAAATTCTCTAACACATCTGGCTGAGGTCTTCAAGAGGATCCGGGATGCGGGTCTTGTTATCAACGCAAAGAAGTGTCACATTGCCAAGCGTGAGGTCCAGTACCTTAGTTATGTGATTGGAGCTGGAGGTATTTGTCCTCAGGTTGAGAAAGTGGAAGCAATTTCAGCTTCTCCACTGCCTAACACAAAGAGAAGGCTGAGGTCTGTCTTGGGTGGTATCATCGCCTTATTACAAACTTGGCGACACGATCAGCTCTGTTAACTGATATGACTCTGAAATCTAGCCCAGTAAAAGTAAAACGTACCCCAGAGACTGAAAATGCTTTTAATGAGTTGAAAGACTGCTTGTGTCGACAACCTGTTTTGCAGTGTCCAAACTTTGATTTACTTTTTACAGTACAGACTGATGCTGTACTACTTCAAAGTGAAGAAGGAAACCAACTTCCAGTCCAGTACATCAGCCGAAAACTGTTCCCAAGGGAAACAAGGTACTCAACAGTTGAAAAAGAAGCTCTAGCTATTAAATGGCAGCCCTTTTTGAAACCTTGGGGTGACATCAGAGGTTATGTCACAGGACAAACCATGTGGAAGGGGAATCTGTGTGCCAAAACTGAAGGCTTCTTATGTATTTATGTTATTTTGTGTATGAATTTACTTTTGTGTGTGTTGAGGGTATGTGGGAATAATATAATATGTGACTGGTGGGATGTGGGATCTGGACTTATCTTCTTATCTGGAGTGGCATATACCTGAATTATGAGATGAACTGGTTGGGAGGAGTGTCCTGGGCCATTAAGAGGGTATTTAAGGCAGTGTGGGAAGAGCTGTGGGGGAAAAAAGGACTATCAAAGGAGCCTGGTGCACATGGCTTAGGTTATGTTAAGTATCAGTTGTGTTATGTTTTGTTAAGAAGCGTTAACAGTTTATTTTGTAAATGTGTACATTTTGTTTGGAGCTCCACGAGGCACTCGGTGAATAAAAGGTTGGTTGAAAAAGAACATTTGAGTCTGCCTCCTGCTTTTGACCACTTTGGCCAGCTTCCCTACAACTTGGTTGACTAAAAAACTGCTCAATTTATGTACAAAATAAAAAATAATCAGTGGCCTGTACATATCCAGGGTTTGTTTAGGTTGAGGCAAAGTATTTATAATTTCAGAGGGAGGGAAATATTTTAAAAAAACCTAATGCGAGAACAAATGTAATGCAGCATTGTCTTTCTTGTGTGTATATTTGTGTATATTGTGTCTGAAATGTCTGAATAAAAGTGATTGATTGATGAAATGACTTGTTTTTTGTAATTAATGAATTACACATAATTAATTATTCATGTATTTATTTCCATTTTTAATTAATAAATTGCACCTTTAATTAATTATTTAATGAAGTATTTATTTTATTTTGGAACTTTTTCAACCTCCATATTCTATAGCCTATCAGAGAGAGGAAATGTAGAGACCAATTAAGCAAGAGAAGGGTAAGGCAAGGGCAAACACAAGGTAAGCTACATAAATATAATTTCTGTGGATATCTCAATACTATTTTTTTTTTTTTTTCAGAACAGCCACAAGTACTAATAAGGGTATTTAATGGCTGAAAACATTTTTTTCACACTTGTGTCAGGCTCCTTGGGTGTGCTTCATTAAAGTGCAATGGCCCCCCGTACAGCAAGACCAGATATGGGACAAGTCTAATGATTACAAAAACATACAAATCTTGGACAGTAGGTAAATATTGTGTATTGTGTACGGAAACCCAGCAGATAGATGTTAGTGATCAAACAAATCAAACAGTGTGCAGTTTGTTTTGTTAAGATGTCTACATTAGGTTCAGGCCCACAAAGTTACAAACTCCATATGTGTTCTCTGAGCGGATCCTGAAGGCCGGGTAGAGGGGTTCTGTGAAGGTGGAGTGGAAGGTGTGGATAAGGTGCATTCTGTCAGGCATCACTCTGTAGAAGGACACAGTCCCAGCATCCCAATTTAAATACACTGACACTCTACACCCCTTAGCAACAGGGAAGCAGTTCTTTATGACATTTACTATTATGCCATTATGCCAGGCATAATAGTACTCAGAGGAGCAGTCCAGTGCCCAGGAGATGCCATTGCCTCCAAGCTTGCTGTCATCAACCGGTCCTCTCCTCAAGATTCCATTGTAGGTCACTCCTATAGACACCAAGCCCCTCCATGTCACCTCCCAGTAACAGCGACCAGTTAAACCCTCGCTACACAGCACCTGGTGCCAGAACTCAAACTGGGTTGGCTCATCGAAGTTTGGTGTCTCCTCTTCATCATCCATGAAACTGTTGTTCTCAAACAATACAAGATTCCTATGCGCTGTACTTGGGTCCAGTGAGAGTTCACACACATCTAAGTAATACACCAACAATACAGCTGTGAGTCAACTGATTTAGTATGTATCTATGTTTATGTAACTCTAAAATCTACTTACACTTGATCATTCCCGGTTTCAGTCGACAAGCTCCAGCATGGTCTATCCTAGGGGTCGGGGATAACAGTCACTTCATTTACACTACACATTTTTTTCTTTGTATTATTACCTAATATACAATGCCGACTCAGGCAACTCTAGCAATAACATCCATTGCACAAAGTACCTGAGATTGGTGAGACTGCAGTCTGGGTTCTCATGTGCAGCAGAGATGATCTGTGCTCCTGAATCTCCAGGGTGGTTGTATCTTAGGTCAAGCTCTGTAAGATGACTGCCACTCAATGCAGATGCCAAAGAAATGAAACTTTTCTCTGTGAGAAGACAGCCCAAGAGCCTATTGAGTAGGAGCCAACAAAATAAATGCATGTCAGATAATATTCATGACCCCTCCATGGTTCACTTATTTTGAATATTTTCAATTTCAGGACTTTTCAAGGACATTTTCCGGGCTTTTTCAGCCAATTTACAGCAGCATCTAATATTTATTACTTATTATTCAATTCAAGACTGAACTCAAAAACTCAAAAAAGAACAAAAAAATGGAATGGACAATTTTGCTGCACTGAGACACCTTAACAAGTTACTAACAAGCTACCATGGGGCTCATCCTTATTTCATGTCAGGAATGTGAGACATTTTTCCAGTAAATGGATGAGTGGAACTGACTAATACATACCAGAAATTTATTTGGAGACTTACATAAAAAAATTTATATGACAATCAGAAAAATCTATCTGTAAATCATTCGCAATGCAAGGGTGTTAGCATACTCCAAATTAAGTTATGAATGTAACAGACATAATTATAATATGTGTAACCTGAGTGTTTCTAGTGAACAGTGTGGGCTCATGAGTCCAATGCAGAGTTGCGCTATCCCCAAATCATGCAGGTCGTTGTTACTTAGATCCAGCTCCCTCAGGCATGATGTGTGACATTCAAGAACTGAGCTCAGGTCATTGCAGCTTACACTTGACAAACCACAGCTGTCCAATCTGTGGAAAACATCATTAAAGCTGTCAGGTTGTGCATGTACTGAAAGGTGCTTAGGAGTAAACAAACCAGTGTCATAACTGTATACAAGATTTTAAAACGTGATCAAAAAGAACTAAAATAATTTTGGCAACAGAATTTAATTGCTTGTTAATTTACACATGCCTGCTGTAAACAGTAAATTGTGTATTGCGATAGATTTGACATTTGGATATTCTTCTGAGTTTGTCATGAGTCTGATAGGAGCTGAAGTGTTGTTCTGCTCCAGTGCTCTGTTTATGTAGCTGCTATAATCCGAAAGAAATAGAGACACTTTTTAGTGTTTTGAGACAAAACAAAAGGAGATACAATTCTTATCACCCCTCTTTAAATAAACTAGTCCAGGACCTGAGAAGCCGACCAGACGCATGGTGAGAACCCATCAAATGAAAAGGAAGGGAATGAGAGGATTACATTAGTCGAAGCTCTCCACTGACACACTTCCTTTTTTAGGCAGTGGTGGCAAAGAAGAGAGTTTTAAGCATCCACTGATTTGAAGTTTGTAGTGTCTCTCTGGTGTAGTCTACAGCCCGTATGTATCTGACACTAACAACTCATTAACACCATTACACTCATTAATATCACCCTTTGACATTTGACAAAGTGATCCTGTTTTAGTAGAATTTGTCATTTTTGGAGCCTAAATCTCTGTTGCCAAACTGAGTATTGTTTTAGCTATGCAATCAACTGTAAAGAAAAAGTGTTACAGCAGTCAGACCTGAGAATGGTCAGGGTGCAGTGTGGGCTCTGTAAGCACTGTGAAAGCAGGCTCACTCCGGAGTCCTGCAGGTTGTTGTCGCTCACATCCAACTCTGTGAGTTTGGAGAGGGGAGAGCAGAGAGCAGTAGCCAAAGCGGGACAGCCTCCATCTGACAGTTTGCAGCCATTAAGCCTGAGGATCACAACACCAACAAGCAAAAGTAAGAGACATACAAAGATATCTAATGAGTGTTCTGTGCTGTTTGAAACAAATGTAAATGTGTGAAATTTAACCTGAGAACCTGAAGTTTACAAAGAAGACTCTTCGGCCCTTCAGTCAGTATGAGCAGTCCTGAATCCATCAGCTCAGTATAACTAAGATCCAGCTTATTAAGCAAACAGGATTCACTGCTGAGAACTGTGGCCAAAGCTGCACAGCTCGGGTTCGATAGACTACAGCCACTCAAGCTAGAGAAAAAGCAAAATCCATGTTGGAAATCTTGTTTTTTATTCTTGATATAGTGTTCATAGATTTTAATGATTTACTTCATACCTTGACTCTCGGGAACCTTTGATCACTGGCAGCAGCCTGAGGAGGGCTTCCTCTGTATTAGAGTATTTGTGCAGCTCAAATACATCATGTTTGTCAGAAAGTAGGATGAAGACCAGAGCTGACCACTGAGCAGGAGAGAGCCTGTTTGTGGAGATATTGCCAAAACCCAAGAAATGCTGGACCTCCTCCACCAAAGTCCTGTCGTTGAGCTCAGTCAAGCAGTGAAAAAGATTGAAGGCCTTCTCTGACGGAAGACCTTTAGCTATTTTCTCTTTGATATATACAGCTGCTTCCCCACTGCTGTGTGAACCTGGCTGGATGTGCTTCATGAGCCCCAGCAGAAGACTCTGGTTGCTCTGCAATGACAAGCCCAGAAGGAAGCGCAGAAACAGGTCCAACTGTCCATTAGTACTTTGTAAGGCCTTGTCCACAGAACTGCGATAGAAGGCTTTCTCAGCTGCTCGGTCATTCACGGGCTTTAACCTGTGGTTGATGCATGGGCTTTCAGACAGAAGATTTGCTCCGGAGTTGAAAAATGTCAGATGGACATGAAGAGCAGCCAAAAACTCCTGGACACTCAGATGGATGAAGCAGTAGACCTTGTCCTGGTACAGGCCTGACTCCTCTCTAAAGACTTGTGTGAAGACTCCAGAGCACACTGAGGCCGCTGCACCATCCAGACCACACTCGCTTAGGTCTGACTCATAGAAGATCAGGTTTCCTTTTTGCAGCTGCTCAAAGGCCAGTTTTCCCAGAGAAGCAACCATCTTCCTGGTCTCTGGAGTCCAGTGAGGATCCATCTCAGACCGACCATCATACTTAACGCTCTTCACTTTGGCCTGGACCACCAGGAAGTGGATGTACATCTGGGTGAGGGTCTGGGGCAGTTGTTCTGTGGCTCCATTCTCCATCACATGGTCCAGGACTGTAGCAGCGATCCAGCAGAAGACCGGGATGTGGCACATGATGTGGAGGCTGCGGGATCTCTTGATGTGGGAGATGATGGCTGTGCCCCGTTGCTCGTCTCTGAACCTTTTTCTGAAGTACTGCTCCTTTTGTGGGTTGGCGAATCCGCGCACCTCTGTTACCATGGAGACACAAAAAGCCGGGATCTGATTGGATGCCGCGGGTCGTGTGGTTATCCAGAGGCGAGCAGAAGGAAGCAGCTTCCCCCGGATGAGGTTCACCAGCAGGACATCAAGCGAGGCAGACTCTGCAGTGTCAATCAGATTCTGAGTGTTTTGGAAGTCCAGAGGAAGTCGGCACTCATCTAAACCATCTAAAATGAACACAACTTTGGCATCATCAAAGTTACAGATTCCAGCTTCTTTCATTTCAACAAAGAAGTGATGAACAAAACCCACTAAGCTGAAGTGTGTCCCTCTAAGCAAATTCAGCTCTCTGAAAGAAAAGGGAAACATAAAGCCTATATTGTGGTGGGCTTTGTTTTCAGCCCAGTCCAACACCACTTTCTGCACTAGGACTGTTTTTCCAATGCCAGCCACTCCCTCTGTCATCATTGTTCTCACTGCCTCTCCTCCATTGGGTGAAAATTCAAAGATGTCTTCACATTTGATTGTCTTGTCCAGTTCTTTTCTGGCAGTTTTTTGAATCTGCTGGACCTCATGCTCAAAGTTGACCCCTCCAGTTTCCCCCTCTGTAATGTACAGGTTGGTGTAGATCTGGTTGAGTCCTGTTTGGTTTCCCGCGTTTGTGACTCCCTCAAAAACACACTGGAACCTCCTCTTTAGGTTAGATTTTAGATTATATTGGCATTTGGCAGCATTAGACCCTGTAAAAGCAGACAACAGACAAGAACCAAGATTCACTTCTAATGTTGTTCAAATTAATACTAAAATGATGTGATCACAGCAGGTCTTCATATAAGGTAAATACTTCCCACAGATGAACAACAAACGTAAGAAAAATTAAAGGCAAATTAAACAAACAAAAAAAAATACTATATACTTCTTTTGGTTTGGTTTACTTTAGCTTTGTCTTGTTTAAAGTTAAGCTTGGTTGTGGGTTAAGCCTTCAATTATTTTAAAGTTTGAATAGACCCAATCCCCAGATGTGGAATATAGTGATTGGGACATGGAATGTCACTTAACTGGGGGGGAAGGAGCCTGAGCTTGTGCGGGAGGTTGACAGGTACCGACTAGAGATAGTCGGGCTCACCTCCACGCACAGCTTGGGCTCTGGAACCCAACTCCTTGAGAGAGGCTGGACTCTCCAGTACTCTGGAGTTGCCTGTAGTGAGAGCCGGTGGGCTGGAGTGGGCTTGCTTATAGCCCCCCAGCTCAGCCGCCATGTCTTGGAGTTTACCCCGATGATCAAAAGGGTCGCCTCCCTGCGCCTTCGGGTCGGAGAGAGGTCTCTCACTGTCGTTTGTGCACAGTACCCAGCCTTCTTGGAGACCCTGGGAGGGGTGCTGGAAGGTGCTCTGACTGGGGACTCCATTGTTCTACTGGGGGACTTCAACATCCATGTGGATAACGACAGTCACACCTGGAGGGGCGTGATTGGGAGGACTTAAGTGGTGTTCTGTTATTGGACTTCTGTGCTAGTCACAGTTTGTCCATGACGAACACCTCAATCACAAGGGTGTCCATCAGGACTCCCTAGGCCGGAGGTCGATGATCGACTTTGTAGTTGTTTCATCTGACCTTCGGCCGTATGTCTTGGACACTCGGGTGAAGAGAGGGGCGGAGCTGACAACTGATCAACACCTGGTGGTGAGTTGGATCCGATGGCAGTGGCAGAAGCCAGCAGACCCAAATGTACTGTGAGGGTCTGCTGGGAACATCTGGTTGAATCCCCTGTCAGAACGGTCTTTCACTCCCACCTCTGGCAGAACTCTCCTGGAACTGGGAGGAGTTGAGTGAGGCCATGGAGAAGGACTATCGGCCAGCCACAAAGAGATTCTGGCACCTCAGGAGGGGGAAACACTGTTCAATGTATCGGTCTGTCGTGGTGAAGAAGGAGCTGAGCTGCAAGGCAAAGCTCTCGATTTACGGGTCAGATCTATGTTCCTACTCTTACCTATGGTCATGAGCTTTGGATCATGACCATAGGTAAGAGTAGGAATGTAGAACGAAAGGACAAGATCTCAGATACAAGTGGCAGAAATTAGTTTCCTCCGCCGGGTGGCTGGGTGCTCCCTTAGAAATAGGCTGAAGAATTTGGTCACTCAGGAGGAGCTCAGAGTAGAGTAGCTGCTCCTACATATCGAGTGGAGCCAGCTGAGATGGCTCGAGCATCTGTTCCAGATGCCTCCAAGACACCTTCCTACGGAGGTGTTCCAGGCATGTCCGACTGGGAGAAGGCCGGGTGAAGACCAAGGACACATTAGAGAGACTCTGTCTCTCGGCTGGTCTGGGAACGCCTCAGTATTCCTCAAGAGGAGCTGGAGGAAGTGTCTAGGGAGCGGAAAGTCTGGGTGTCCTTGCTTAGACAGCTGCCCCCGCAACCCAGCCCCAGATAAGCAGAAGAAGATGGATGGATGGATGGATAGACTTTTTAGCTATTGAGAACAACAAATATTAAAGAAAAGCTCAGTTCATTTTTCCTTGTGCCTGTTGTCTACAGAGTAATGACATAGATACTATTAATAATTGCAGCATTACAAACTAATTTTTTGGCTTGAATTGATGGCTTTGTATTTAAAATGTTTATGAGGACGTACAAAGGGCATAATATGCAATATTTCCAGGCAAATATCAAATCTAGATTTACTGGCTTTGAACAAACTCTAGCCTCTGATCATATTTTGTAGTATTTTCCTTTCTTCTGTGAGCTGTGTTTGGTGAAAAACATCCCTCCTGTGTAAAGGAAAAAGACAGACAGAATACAATAAACGCATGCCCATACTGATCAAAAGGCTTTAAGTGTTCAAAAGGGGACATATTTTAATAAAATGTTCTCTTGGTGAGGAAAGTAAACTGAGCAGACCTCAAGCTATTTTGGTTGAAGACCCCAGAGCTAAAGGGTTAGGAATCTCTCCATCCTAGTTTGACAAATGAGGGCCCCACAAAGCTATAAATGGCTCTGGGCCCTCATTTGTAAAACTGTGCTGCTTCATAAATCCCACTTGAAGCAGAAAGGTGCCGACATAAATCCACCACACATCATGCTCTCTCCACGCCTCCATTCAACCAAAGAAGGACAATGCAAATGCAATTTCTGAATGAATTTTGCCTAAACATGATCCGCTGATGAGTGGGTTTTACCCAGAAGGAGGGGATGTGACCGGGAGCACAAGATTACACCTGTGGATGTGTTTTACATTGAATGCTGCTCTTTAGACTAAAATAATGCAGCGAAACTGGAACTCCTATTATAATTTAAAGTGGAGATGTGAGTTGGTTGATTCAGTAAATTGGCTTAGGGCAGGATAATCATATGTTCTGTTAGACAGAATCTGTCTATACCTGAATTTAAAGAACATTGACTAAGCTAACGTTGCCATACACTTTTGCTAGGTAACAGACAACTAAATAGATTTTGAATGATTAGAACATTATGTGTACCATGAAAACGAGTTAATTTTAGAACAAAGAGGATGAGACAGGGAGAAGCAGCTGCAGCATAATATTACAGGTAGGTTATGTGCTGTATGAAGGCCCAGGTGATTTTGATTTGTTGATGATAAAAGTATGAGAGTGTTTGATGTATACAAGTAGTGAATACTGTTTAAATACTGTATATTATCAAATTATATTCTCTTCTTGTCGCAGCCAAAGTGTCTGTTTAGATGTTTAGAATATAACATATTTTTCTTAAACATAGTTTAGTAGCCTACTATTCTTTTTGGCAAAACTTCCTGGATTTTGTCCCTAAATGTATGTAAATAAAGGAAATGGGATTCAAATCGAAAACTTTTTCCCCTATTTTGTGTTTTTTAATAATACTTTTTATGAGTGGAGTATTATCACTTACGGCTTAGCAGACAGTTGGCCAGATCATCCTGCTTCATGATTCTCAGAAAGTGTGTTGCGATGTTCATCAAAGCCTCCCTGCTGCATCTTATATGCTCCTCGTCCTCTTTGTCAACATCAGCTGTATAGTCTGTGCTCTCTGTAAAATCCTCTTGGCCCTCTGAATTGAGAATCCTGTCTAAACGCTTCAGTTCTTGTTTCACAAACATGTCAATCTTCTCTTTGAGGACCTACATTGATACAAGATGACAACAAGAATCTCTTTAATTGTGAGCTTCTTCTGTAGTAGCACCATTGTTGTGTATGTCTTTAATACCCACCATCATTACGTCATGCTGTGTTGAGTGATGCTGCTTGCTGGACTGACTCCAACTGAACTCTGACTTCTGCTGGACACTACACACATTTGGTATGCAAAAATGGGTATAAAGTTTTAGGAAAGGTGTATGTCACAGAAATGTTACCCAGGCTGGGACACTTTTCATTTAAGAGTAATTTTGTCAGATCTGGGAAGGTGTTACTGGAGTGAATGAAAGCACTGACAAAACTCCTAACTACATGTAGGTACATGTCTCAGAAATAAAATAAAAACATTTTCTTAGAAAAGTGCCAGACAGGTATATCGACTGGGATGGAGCTGCTTGGTACTGTAATGCAAAAGTTCCTGTCTGTACCTACTGCATCACTTTCTTTGAAGAATAGTATTTGAATGAGTGTCAATAGTCATGGTGCCAAAGAACACGGCACCTTATGGTCTTATGGTAAATTAGCTCCTAGCTGGAAAAGGAAAAAAGGTATTTTTTGATTTATTGTTTGTCTGTAGTCGAAAGAATGGCCGAATATCCTGAACAGAAGTAGACACCAGTATTTAATAAATAATTTAATTAAAAAAGACTGTTCAACTTAATTAAAACTTTTATTCAGTGCATCATCTTTTTACTATACTAAATTAACGTCTGTGGTAGGATCACCTGTATTCAATATTTTATCTGGTTCTTACTGTATGTTAAAAGTTTCTGGAATTCCCATAGAGCACTGGCTTTTGATGGACACACACTCGGGTCCTGGAGAATGTGGTCTGTGCTGCTGTCTGCAACACACACACGCAGAGTTCACAGAGTTATCATGTCTAATTACAGCAACTGTATGTCTGCTCCAGCTCACTTACCCGGAAACCCGGCTGTCATGGTCCCTACTGTTTTTGGAGAATGGGACCCACTCCTGTGTGTCCTCAGTCCGGCTCATGACTGAAAGGCCTGTGTCCCCGTGCGGCCGGTATTACATCCAGCTGGGTTTGAGAAAGAAAGCAGTTGAGAAAGAAAGGCCTTAGATGTAATCCACCAAAAACGCATGATTGAAACATACTGCTGCATATTGTAGATTTATGGCAGTGTCGAGCCAGATAACCTGGTGAAGATGTATGAAATAAACATGACATCAAATGCCCATCAGAAAGTTCTATCCCGAAATATCAATCTATGCTTAAATTATAGCTTAAAAATGTCCTTTAACAATCAGAGAAAAGTTATTGCATCTGTGTACGAAGCCTAATTATAGGTATGACAAAGTTTATTTTATCAATGGTGGTGGTACATGCCACAGTGATGCATTCACAAGTTCTTTAGATGCTCAACACAAAGCTTCAGGTTGGTCAGAAACGTGCCATTAATGCAAATAAAGAACATTTGATGTTAAGTATAAACTAAATACTTTGTGTGCGGTTCGGAACTAAAGGGTCATGGCCCGGTGGATGAGGATCGCCGCACTTGTTACATACTTTCAGTAAAGTGATATGTTATCTCCTCACAATAATTAAGTTGCCAGATTTCTGACGAACTCTTCACATTTTCACCGACCAAATGACACATGGTAAAATGTAGCCTAACAAAGCCAATATAAGTTCTATAAATATAAGAATATACACCCAATACCAACATAAAGGACTTCTGTGACTGTGTCTACTATTAGTCATATCGTCTTTTATGACACTCAATAGCCCACTAAAACCTGCGAACTTCACAAAGCGCACTTAAAACCAAATAGATCATTATACAGAGCAAATCTACAGTTTATTGTGAGGCTATTTACCGTGTCGCTGAAACTGTGCTGCTGTCTTCGTCTTGAAAAGGCGTTCAGCGAAGGCTAGGAAATGAAACCGAAAGTACATATAAAACTAGGAAATGATAGGTTAAACAAGGCTGTTAGGCAGATAAAATAAAATAATGATGAAAAAAAACGAAAACAAATACATCAGTATTCCACCTCTTTTTCATTTTCTGCAGTTAGTGAAATTGCGTGAAGAAAACCCCGAGAAAACTGCCCTGTATTCCATTTTATGTATAAATTTCGTATAAAAACGAATTTATTTATTTTTTATGTAAGAGGAAGTGTCGTTCCTTTTTCTTTGGTGGTCTTTTTTTGGCAGTCAGTCAGGTTGTGCAGTGACCCCTTCATTTTTTAATGACTAATCCCGGCTTCACGAGGAGCGGACTGAGATGTATGGATCATTTTAAGGACTACGTGAATAAAAATAAGGCAAATAATAAAAGATAATTTAAATTAAACTTTAAAACAGAAATTAATGCATTTATTATTATTATTATTATTATTATTATTATTATTATTGTTGAATTAATTTCTAAGCAAGTTAATTAACTCACAAGCAATTAACTCACTTAATACATTTCTAAATCACTCTAAATTGATAAAATACTATACATTTAATGCATTCATTTCAAAATTCCCATTTAAAACAAAAATAAATAGTTGTTTTTGCCACCGCCATCTTGGTTGGCAAAAAGTCTCTGTAACGTCTCTTTTCAGTCATCAACATGCCTAAACATGTGATTGATGTGTGGCTAAATACACTGAACAAAAAATATAAATGCAACACTTTTGTTTTTGCTCCCATTTTTCATGAGCTCAAAGATCTAAGACTTTTTCTATGTACACATGAGACCTATTTCTCTCAAATATAAATGTTGTTGATGTCACAAATCTGTCTAAATCTGTGTTAGTGAGCACTTTTGCTGAGATCCATCGGGTTCTCAACCTGACTGCAGTTCATTGTCGTAACCGACTTGAGTGGCCAAATGCTCACATTCGATGGCGTCTGGCACTTTGGAGAGGTGTTCTCTTCACGGATGAGTCCCAGTTTTCACTGTACAGGGCAGAGGACAGATAGTGTGTATGGCGTTGTGTGGGTGAGCGGTTTGCTGATATCTCTGTTGTAGATTGAGTGGCCCATGGTGGAGGTGGAGTTATGGTATGGGCAGGCATATGTTATGGACAACGAACACAGGTGCATTTTATTGATGGTATACTGAATGCACAGAGATACCGTGATAAGATCATGAGGCCCATTGTTGTGCCAACCATCACCTAATGTTGCAGCATGATAATGCCTGCCTGCCCACCTGCTCTCCTGACTACCTACTTACCTGCGTTATCATCTGTCTGCCTCCTTACCTGCTCCGGTCCAACACCATTCAGCTGCACAACTTCAATAAACTTGTTAGAACTGCTTACTGGTTTTGTGTCTGCTTTTGGTTCCAAAAGTAAACCGTGACATACTCATGCTCTATTCAAGCTGCCTGTCCATTTGTGGGCAACTATAGTCTTCGGAACACACACAGTTATCAGTACAAGCAATATTTAATAGTCTTATGCCTATATCCCTCCCACTGTTTTGGATTTAGCAATAATTACTAGTCTAGCAGGCAAATCTCAGCAAATGGTGAAGTGAAGGGAAAGCAGTGAATCCAGTATGTGTTAAGTCAAAAGGAATATTTTTCTTTTACCGTAAAATAAAAAAAGAGAACGGAAGATGTCACCAACACAAGTGTTGTCATTGTATATTTGCTAATCTGCATTTATAACATGTTTTGTACATGTCTTTATTTGTGTTAATTTCTTGTTTGATAAATGGAGACAGCCTCGAAAAGGAATCCCTGACTCATTTCTCATTAATACCACAACACTGGTCCAATCACAAATTACTTTTTATTTTCTGACAGTTGTGGGTGTCTTGGCAATAATACTGTTTGGGCACAAAATCAAAACCTTTGGCCATTATATAAAACATTTATTTCAAATATATATATGTAAATACAAATATAAATATACCATATTTTCCGGACTATAGAGTGCACCTAAATATAAGCCGGACCCACTAAAATTTAAAAGAAATATATATTTTGTCACATATAAGCTGCACCGGACTATAAGCCGCCGATACCCAGGCTGAGAAATAAGATATTTACATAGAAAGATTTTTTACCATAAGTGTTTATTCATATACCTGAACTGATTGTTTCCAAACAGTGCCTGTAACACGGCAGTAAAAGTGCTGATCAAACAAAACAGAAAAGTCATTGATGGTTTTATTCATCTTCCTCCTGTGCACTAAAACCAAGTTGCTTTATTTTTCTTCCTCCTGCGTACTGAAACCACTGAACACCAAACCACTGTCACTTTTTCTTCCTGCGCACTGTTAAAGCGCAACTGCGCAACTATTAAAGTCGCTTCATTCTCCTGTGCACTGAAACCACAAGTCACTATTCATCTTCCTCCTGAGCATTGAAACTACTGAACACCAAACCACTGTCACTTCATTTGTTTTCCATTATGAGGGGGTGAGGGTGTAAAAATATTACCGTATTTTGCTGTTGTGCGTCTCGGGTTGCATATGTTAAGAATAAAAACTGGTGCTTTCTTGTTTGCACTGAATACCGCTGCCTGTCTCGTTTTTGCACTTCCTGCTAGAGCGCCCCCCTGAGGGCTGAAGAAAAATTCATAGAAAAGCCGCATCTCTGTATAAGCCGCATGGTTCAAAGCGTGGGAAAAAAGTAGCGGCTTATAGTCCGGAAAATACGGTAAACAATAAATTATATTTACAACTGTTTACATGCAAGAATAAAAAGAATTTTGCTTGGAAGAATGAGGGCCAAAAGTGAAGGAGAGATCGGAGAGAAAGTTAGGTTTATTCTCTGCAGTGACAGCTGCCTCATTTTAAAAAGTATACAGTGGGTTCCAAATTTATATGAAATGTGACAAATTCAGTAGTCCGAGGGGCTGTGCAAAAAGAGTTGATGGGTTGTGCTGATGGAGAAAGAGGTCATTTTTCTTTTTATTGAACAATACAGTATCAAAAACTTAAGTATGTAAGCTCATGGTCGCTTATCTCCATCTGACAGAGGGATAAAGCTTGTTAGAGGTCACACATTCACACAGTATTAGTGTCTGAACTGTATCTGTAACTTTTAGAGTTAAAAACTCTTTTTAAAAAAAGATAAAAATTAATATGTTTATGTTTAAAATGTAGATATTTTGTATTTTTGAGGATTCCTGTGTTGATTTTTATTTTTTTTTCCATTTTACTATTTATTCTTCAGTGACAACGTTACAGAGGCAAAAAGTGGTATTGTCTTTCTTGGTCTGCTTGCCATACACATTGGTGGTTCTACAATGTGACATGCCTGCTGTACCCACATTTACTTGAAGCAGAGAATGTGGCAATACCAGTAATGACAATAATTTTGAATAATGCTTTCAAATCCCTGAACAGTGTTTTGCCAATTAGCTACCCAGTTACCA
The DNA here is from genome assembly GCA_036850595.1 of Rhyacichthys aspro. Taxonomy (NCBI): domain Eukaryota; kingdom Metazoa; phylum Chordata; class Actinopteri; order Gobiiformes; family Rhyacichthyidae; genus Rhyacichthys; species Rhyacichthys aspro. The sequence goes on along the minus strand of CM072166.1, from coordinate 18,446,678 downwards.
GAAGATTTTCTTTCCAACTCTCTTTATTGAACATTTTTGAACAATAACTAACATATGGAGTATAAGATAATAATTATTATCATAATAATGATCACCACTGTACAATCAACACCCTAGAAGGCCAACCCTGACAAGACAAACACACACACCACACATATTCCACAAGATACACCAAGAAAGAAAGTAAATAAATAAAGAAACACATATTTTTATATTATATATTAAATAAATATAATATATTCATAAATTCTCTAATCAAAGGATCCCAAGTGGCATGGAATAACTTCAAAGAGCCCTTATGTAAAAACCTATGCTTTTCAAGATTCAAACTGTGAAACACTTCCCGAACCTAGTGTGTATGTGACGGAAGAAGGGTGAGTTTCCAGTGAAACAAAATTAACTTTTGGGCCAGTAAAGTGGTCAAGGCCAAGGCACGCTTCAATGCTGTGGGAATCTGCAAAAAAATTGCAGCCAGCGGGTTAGGAACAATGGCACAACCATATGCCTTGCCTTATATGTCGAATGACCAAAATGACGTCAGTTGACAGCATAACCAGAACATGTGAACATGATTGGCTGGAGATAACTTGCATCTGCTACAGGCATCGCAGATTCTAGCAAGTATAGCATTTGTATGGTGGATCCAATAAAAAACATACATTGGATCAGACTAGGACATGAATGAACCAAAGACAGTGCCGAGTCCCACTGCTGAGTGAGCAATGAGAGAGGGTCGACCACGTGGACCTGTACAAAACTGAAAACTTTATAAATGATAAACTTCACATATAAGAGGATGTCAGTTAACGTTTTCAGGAGGGAGATGAGTCCATCTCTAAATGTAGTGTAATGTAGTATTTAAAAATAGGGAGGGCCCTCTATCCTTAGGGCACTGCAAAATTTATTTGCAAATTCTGGCCAGTTCATGGTTCCATGAGAAAGTTGATACCAACTTATCTATCATAAAAAGATTGGAGAGGAAGATTAAAAGACAACTAGTGAGGGGAAAAACCAATCAACGGACAAAGTCTTTGAAATGAACACATTTTGTACTTTGTGGGATTCCAGAGTTTTGTTTTTTTGTTTTCTTATTTCACAATTTATTTTTTCAGTGACCATGTTATAGTGGCAAAAGTGGTATTGGCTTTCTTAGTCTGCTAGCCATGCACATTTGTGGCTCAACAATGTAACATCCCTGTGCCCAGATTTACTTCAAAACAGCAGAGAATGTAGCAATACCGGTGATGACAATCATTTTGAATAATGCTTTGAAATCCATCAGGCATGAACAATGTTTTTCCAATAAGCTGCCCAGTTACCAGAAGATTTTTTTCAGTCTCTTTCACTCAGTTTTGTCAGTCAGGGGCAGAAAATGATTGCGGTACAAATCCAACAGAGATCCAATAACATAAATGCCTAATTAACGAAAGCCACTGTTTGTCCACCTAAATGGGGCTACAGTTTGTGAAGGTTCTTTGGTTGGAGTGTTAATAGGCAAGAGCTACCTCTTTTGGTAGTTGAGTCGGTTTGTAACGGGGTTGGTTTGGACCCAAAAGCAGTACACAGGAGAAGGGGTACAGTTGGTAATAATCTTTATTGCCACAGTAGCAAACAGGGAGCGGAGCACACACTAAAACTCATCCGAGAAGACCATCTCAGCCTCCTCCTCCTCCGGCCCCCTGCTGACAGCCCCTCCTCCTCTTCTTCCTCGTAGGATGCCTCGGACGAGGGGAAGGACAGAGTCCCAGCTTTGGTGCCCCCTCCAGCAGTGGGGCCTTATGCTGGCTGCAGACTGGGCAGGCGTTAACGAACTCCCTGTTGTCTTCTTTTAGCGTGGGCCATCAGAACCGTCGCTGCAGGACCTCCTTAGTACGCTGAATCCCGGGGTGACAGGTGAGCCGGGAACCGTGGGCCCACTGCAGAACGTCTGACCTCAAGTCTCGAGGAACGAACAACCGGTCATGGGGACAGGAACTGGGCCCCAGCTGGTCCACCAGGGCGGCCTTCACCCGCTCCTCCACCAGTGTGGGTAGCAGGCATATAGCCGGAAGAATGGTGTCCGGACTACAGGTGCTCTCCTCCCCGACTAGGAACTGGCATGACAGGGCATCAGGTTTAAACTTGCGGGAACCTGGCCGGTGGGGAGGCAGAGAGGTGGCCCTCACCTTACTGTACCCCTCACAGAAGTCGTAGTAGTTGGTGGGCGCTTTGGACAGGTCGATGGCCGAACCGGTACTGGAAGCTGGAGGGAGTGTGTCCACCTCCCTGAGGCAGACCTGATGACAGGAGGGGCTCCACCCCAGGATGGACCCCGTAGACCAGTCTATGTGGGGGTTATGGCGATGAAGCCAGGGGTAGCCGAGGATCACAGGAAGGTTGGGAGACCTCAGGACGTGAAACCAAATGGTCTCATGATGGGTGCCGGACAGGAGCATGGGGATGGGCGCGGTCTGATGGGTGACAGTCCCCAGGAGATGACCGTCTAGAGCGCTGGCCGGCACCGGACTGGACAAAGGGACCTGATCGATGTCCAGTTGGAGGGCCAGCTCCTCATCAATCAGGTTGACGTCTGCCCCAGAGTCAATGAAGGCGGCGAGGGTATGAGAGCCCCCCGCCAACAGGAACAGTCCGTCGAGGGAAGCCGGGAGGTCGTACGAAGCCAGCTCATCCTTGATGTAGGGTGCCAGTCCGTTGAGGAATGCATCACATTGGGCCGCTGAATTCCAGTTGCTGAGTTGGGCCTGTGTGCGAAAGTCGATAGCATAATCGGCTACTGTCCGATTCCCCTGCCTCTGACTCATGAGTCCACCACTGGCATCTGGACCTAGAGAAACGGGACCAAAAACCTTGCGAAGCTCCTCTGTGAAGGCCTGGAATGAGGAGCAGTCTGGCGTGCCCCTCTCCCACTCAGCTGTTCCCCACAGACGTGCCCTGCCAGAGAGGTGGTTGATGGCGAAGGCGACCCTCGCTGCCTCTGAAGCGAAGGTATGGGGCTGCAAGGCAAACAGGATGGAGCAGTTGGTCAGGAATGGATTGCAGCCTTCTGGATCCCCGGAGTAGCGCTCTGGCGGCCCCACCCGGGGCTCTGGTGCAGTGCTGGCAGGTAATCCCGGGGCTGGAGCCGGCGGGGCTGGAGCTGAGGCGGAAGTGGCTTGCTGAGACATGGTGGCCGCTAACTGTTGTACCTGGGTGGCTAGCGAGGTTAGAGCCTGCTCCAGTGCCGTAGCAGACTGTCGAGCTGTGTCTGCTGGGTCCATATTTTGGCCAGATTGTACTGTAACGGGGTTGGTTTGGACCCAAAAGCAGTACACAGGAGAAGGGGTACAGTTGGTAATAATCTTTATTGCCACAGTAGCAAACAGGGAGCGGAGCAGAATGAGTCAATACAGCGTTCAGGTCTCTCTTCAGGCCGAAAACCCGCACACAGTCTCTAAAGCACGGGGAAGGGCTGAGGAACAAGTTCGGTTCCCCGGCCACGTGGAATGAGAGAGAGGAGCTTACTGTGGTCGCCGAAGCCGTAGCGAGGAGTCCGCAGCCCGTAGAGTCCGCTGGCCGTGCGGAGGTGCAGACGAGGGAAGAGCAGAGGCGCGGTCCGTGACAAGCGGGGGGGTCAAAACCGGAGTAGCCGTCCGAGGAAACAGAGGCGCCGACGAGGAGCAGGCATGGGGTGAGTCGAGGCCAGGCGGAAGAGTCGTTACCGGGAGAGCAGGACGATGCCAAGGACGCCGAGGCAGAGCGCGTGGTCAGAGATGGAAGGCAGGTGAGTTTACCAGGAGGCAGGCGAGGAGAGCAGGTCGGGGACAGACGAGGTCGGCAACAGGAGATCAGGCAGGAGAAGAACGCTGGAGAGTCGTGCATAATGCAGAGGAACAATCTGGCAGCGTGTGTGTGAACAGGTGAGTCTTACATACCGGGCTGATTGGCAGATGAGCCGCAGCCGCCGCAGCGGGTGAATGAGGAGGGGTGAACCGGTGGGAGTGGCTGGCAGGTAGAGAGGGGCCGAGGTGAGAGAATACTGGGGCAGAGGAATAGGAGGAGAGCCAGGGAAGATGAAACTGTGACACTGTTGCCAGTTATAATAGTGTATCTGTTAGGGATGTCAAATATATCAGCAAAAGAGTTCACTGGATCTGAGACGTACAAGAGCAGATAGTCCACATACAGCTTGTGAATTGTACCATGACATGTTATGCCTCTAAAGCCAGATAAAGCCAGAGAGCCAGCTGTTCTATTACCAGGGTGAATGATAGAGCTAGGATGATATTGAAAGGGATAAAGACCCCTGTTTTGGTACAGCTACAGGCAAATATCACTTTTGAACATAGACATTTAAAAAATGTTTCAAGGTCCTTGCCTTGCGGCAATGTTTCCTGCCGTCCATCATAGCACTCAATCAAACCGGCTTTATGCCAGGCTGGCAGACTTCGCATAACAGACGTCTCCTTAAGGAGAACAAAAATAGTTCTAAAAACAGGACACAAAAACAATAAAGATGCTATATACTTGGAGAATTGAAAGCCTGGGGTTTCTCAGAGGCCAGAGTTAATGAAAAGGCCAGACCCATGATAGGGCTGCTACAATTTGTTTATTTGTTTATTCATTCTTTATTCATTTACATTGTCTAGTCTTCCTGGGGTCTAGAGAGAGAGAGAGAGAGAGAGAGATGTAGAGATATATATTTCTCCCACTTCTCTTTGACATAGAGAGTGCCAGGATGATCTTGGGAGAGGCAGTCTGGGGCACGGCTTGGGTTGGGCCTGTTGACGACGGCTTTGGACGCTCTTGGGAGAGGCAGTCTTGGGTGATGTTTTCTGGGCGTGCATGGCTACTCTTGGGAGAGGTGGGCCAACAATGCTCCTGTTTTTCCTGCACCAAATTGGTGAGCCTGTCCAGCTGGGAGTACATTTATCCCTACGGCCTTTGCCTTGGTGGGTAACCATTAGCAAAGCCTGTAGGTGGGCAGAGCCCACACAAAGTAGAAATTATAGTTACCTGATGTAGCTACAGTTCTACGAGTGTATGCATAGCCCACCTATTCTCAGGCCCAGCTGGACTGCCTCCCTCTGCTGAGCTGGTTCGAAGAAGGGAGAGTGTTGGGCTGGAGGGCTTATATAGCCCCTGAGGTTATGCCAGGGCATGGGCATGATCGGCCCGGTGAATGCTTTGATCTTTGCCAGAGGTGCCGGCTTACTCCAGAGAGGTAACCATTAACGAAGCCCGTAGGTGGGCTATGCACACACTCCTAGAACTGTAGTTACATCAGGTAACTATAGTTTTGTGCTTCTTCTCACTGAGGGTGACCTCACACTAAACTTATCTCCTGAGAGGATACTGGACATATACAGGACAGAAACAAAGTGGCAATTCTGCATTAGGTAGGTCTCTGGTTATTATACACTTGCAGAGTAGCCTACACTGTTGCTGTTATTGCCACAAGCTGAATGAATAACATTTCCATTTAACACAAATTTGTTTATGCTAAGTGTATTAAAAGGGTAGGCATGGAAATTCAAAGACAACAGTATAAGACAAACACTGGTATTTCTTTCACCAGACTTTGTTTTTACTGCATTTTAGTTGTGAGCATCATGTGTCAAACACAGAACCTTCTGGTTTGTCAGCCCTGAGGAGTGTGGGCTGTCTGGGCTTGCAGCTGTTTTTTCCACGTTCTGCAACTTCAATCTTCAAAACCAAGTTGAAGCTGCATGCATGCTGAAATTTATTCAAAGGTTAGATACTTTGATGCATACATTCAATAGACACCTGTTTCACACATACTTTGTGGTAAGTATGAAGTGCTTAGTGCTTTACATATAAGTGCACACAAGCTGTGTTTGCAGTGTGTTACTGAAGGGGCAGGCAGTAGGCAGCATCTAAACAACAAAGAGGAGAGAGGGCAGCATGGCATACAGCACAATTTCAGCTCAGAGGCAGCCAAACACCTACCTGCGCTATACAGGTAGAAAGAGCAAGACGACTGCTTACGCTGTACGCGTTTAAGCACTGTCCCACCCTGATTGGAACGCGGAAGTGCGGCGTGGTTATGGGGCGTGACGTAGTACGGTGGCCTAGAGGCAGGAAACTGCCAGCTACACATGCACTATCACTGGCAGCCTCCGGGGCTCTTCTGAGATAGATTTAAAAGAGCACTTCTACTCACCAAGAAGACTCAAGAGAAAAGATGGATTCTGCCCAAGCTTCACCAGCCACTGGTGTCTGGCATCTTCGTTTCTGCCGTTCCTGCCGCGCTCCTCTGCTGCCTGAGGACAGGTCCGGTCATGACCACATGTAGCGACTCTACATGAGTACTGTTCCCCGCTAACTTCAAATCGTCCATTATGTCCAGTGGGAGTGGCAGAGCCCACTCTAGCTAGGGGTACTGTCCTGGGCTATTTGGGTTCTTGGACTGATACTATGCCAGTGCCAACCAGGTTCAAGTGTTGGCTAGCAAATGGCATTCTTGGCGGGCTCTTAAGACAGGCTCACACATGAGAGGTCTGCACTCACGCCCAAGGAAATAGATGAGGTCTAGAGCACGGCAGCGGCACTTGTGAGGGCAGACAAGGGCAGAACCAAAAGAAATTTTTCAACAATACTATAGCCAGTTAGATACTCAGGAGGGCGTTTTTGATAGGGAAATGATAAAACATTATTTAGACAGATTAGATCTTCCAAGTATAGGTGAAATTTAAAATAGGAGGGTTACAGCTGAAAGGGAAGAATGGTATCAAACATACAGATCACTGCAAGCATCTACATGTTCTCAAAAATGGAGAGAATTTAATTGGAAAAATCTTATCCACTTCATCACCCCCCAAATGAAGAGTAAACAACTAAAAAGACAACAAATATGTTAGAGTGAATGTGTCAATGCAGACGCAGGTCATAGTCATATTTTCTGGGGCTGTCCACAAATTAAACCATTCTGGGGATTGATCAGTCTTTCTTTGAATCAAATCTTGGGATACATCATCTCCATGAAATGTACTATTCTTTATTTGGGTCATATCACTGAGGTGGTCAGGAGTGAAGACCAGATATGGTCAGGATATTGCTTACAGCAGGCAGAAAGGCCATAACAAGAAAATGGCTCAATCCTGAACCACCCAGCTAATGTCAAGGTTTGATATAGTACAAGAAAGAAAGGCTAAAGTATGAAGAATATAAGAAAAAGTGGGACAAATGGATGGAAACCTCACAGGTAATGTATAAACAATGTTGCATAGTGACAATGTGTTAATGACGTTTACCTCCTCCTGTTCAGATGCCCCTTTTTGTCTATTATGTTCACCTTTTACTTTAACGACATGTGATGTTAATGATTAAGCACTTTGTTGTCGGTATTGTTTCATGTCTGGAAATAACTAAAAATCAAAAAAACATTAAAATGGGGGGAAAACAATACTCTGTAAGTGTTGCAGGCTGTTCAAAAATATCAAGTAGTTTTAAACCTTTATAAACGTCTTTGTTCTGTTAAACACAAAGGCCTACATCAGTTCTCTCTCTATAGAATAGTTTTTGCTATATCTACATCAAAATTAGTTTAAAGCATTGTTGTTTTGTTTTAGATTTTTACATTTCTGACAGTTCATCAGTCTATGTTTTGTAGATTAGCCTAAATTAGGCATAAGTGCAAAAGTTACTCTCTAAAAATGCCTCGTCAGCCCCTGCTTTGCTGCAGGGCTTTGAATTACTCTGCTCCAGGCCCGGTGTCCACAGATAAAGTCCCTCCAGCTCAGGTAAAAGCGGAGAATTAAGAGGGACTGCTCCATCTCAAAGATACTTGTGTCAATCTGACATCTGTCAATCAGTCGTTCACTTTGAGCCACAGGTTCTGGCCCCCCACACAGCCTCCCCCTTAGCTCGTCCCCTCTGTCTCTGCTGGGCTCTGCCCACTTTTCCAAGACTTAACAAATTTCGTCCATGGGTGGAGACCTGGGGTTGAGTTACCCTTTAATTGTTGATTATAAATTGAGTGTTAATTGTTAAATATATCTGAGATCACAAAAGAGTCACAGAGAAATTACACTATAGTCACGTCACCAAACTAGGCTGTGCCTTAAAATGTGTATGTGCAGACAGAAAGATAACTTAGGTGCCTAAGTCTATTTGGAAAAAGATTCACAGTGTTCAGCATAAACGAGTACACTGCCTTTGAAAAGTAGCCTTACATTTTAAACAACATCTCAATGAACACAAGAACAATTTCTAAAATGTTGACAAGACAAGGTTTTATATAACATCTGTTTAACTTATAACTTGAAAGTAAGGTTAATAATTTAACTAAGAACAACATTTTCAGTTTTACTTAAATTAGGGTGATGGCAAAAATGAGTACACCCTACTGAAAGTCTCCAAGTCTACAAATGTCTAATTTAACAAGAATTCAACCACAATGAGTCTAATTATTCATTACACAGGTGTCCAGCAGACACTTGACTATAAAAGGGTATTACTTAAAGAAAACCCCTTCCCATTTCATGCTGTCAGCAATGGCACCACATGGAACTGTCAAAAGACCTGAGAAAGAAAATATTTTCTCTTTGTCTTCTGATGAAAATCGGCATGCAAAGGTGAGGAATAATGCGTGATGCCTACAGTGAAACATGGTTGTGGCAGTGTCCTTATGTGGGGCTGCATGAGTGCTGCTGGTGTCGGGAGCTGCAGTTCATTGATGGCATCATGAATTCATAGATGTACTGCTCTATACTGAAATACAAATATACACTCTGTGCTCTTGGTTGATGTGCACTTTTCCAACATGACAATGATCCTAAACACACATCTCAGGCCACTGTTGAAGAACAGGCTGAAGAATGGAAAAAGATGTTGCAAAATGTCGCCAACTTGTTCATTCCATTCCTAGAAGACTTGGTGCTGTCATTAAAAATCATGGAGGCCATACAAACTAGTAGATGTAGTAGTTTTTGTCGTGGAGTGTACTTATTTTTGCATCACCCCAATTTGAGTAAAACTGAAAAATGTGTTTTTTCCATTCTTTCTTGTTATGAGTAAAACAGATGTAATATAAAATTTAGTCTTGTCAACATTTTATAAATTGTTTTGTAAAAGATGTTTTAATCACTATACAGTGTATATACTGTTTTTTTTTTCTTTAACTCTAGGTTTGTGCTCTATTAAAGAAACAGTTGGGAAAAAGATCAAACGCACTAAATAAAATTCAACATTTCAGGCTGAAATTCAGATGTGTAATTTTATTGTTTACCATTGTACATTGCTTTTGTAGAACAAAAAAAAAACATGAGTGTATTTGTTTTGGCAGAAATTAATCCTGAAATAGAGAAGTAACAAAACAGAAACGATACAAAAAAAAGACATTTATTTCACCACTTCATAACGCTGAGACTTTTCATAGAACAGGTTCCATTTGTTTAGAACCAGGTCTGGTCATACAAGTCAGAGACACAGGTTACAAGTTTATACAGCAGGTGACCTGCTATAAAACAGAAACCAATGAGTTCAAGGTGAAACAAACAAACAAAAAAAAAAACATGCATAAATTAGTCACCTCAAAAAACGATTTATTATATGGTCTGAACATTTTTCACAGACTAAAACAATCCTTGTGGACAAATGGACCCGTGTAAATGAAGGTTATTTCTCACTGTTCACACTCCTGCTGTAATATTACAGTAACAGGCTATTCCTATTTCAATAACTAATTGTAAAATTAATTATTAAAGCAGCACAATGAATGTTTTTAAGGATTTGCAGTAGTGCAGTGGTAGTTGTGGCATGTACATAATAGTCAAGTGAACATGTGATAGAAAAGGACACAGACATCTAAAACGTTATCTTCCATAGGGTAACATACCAGAACAATGTAACAGACAATGAATTGATTATACATACTAGATATGAGAGGTATGGTTTAAGTCAAATGGAATTGTTTTTTAATAAGAGGGAGAAAAAAGGAAGTCATCAGGTTAACGGAGGAATGTAATTCACTTTGCTGCATTTTCACAGTTCATATAAAGAACCTAGACATCTCTTGCACTGATGTGGGCCTCTGCCAATGAGCTGTTGATGATGCTGCCAACTGACTGTGCTCCATCGCCTTGAAGGAAGGAGCGGTGGTCACCCTCAATAACATGGACTGACACTGTGCCCTCACAGACCTGTAACAGACAACAGACAATTTTTACACGTTACTTTGAACAAAATTACACACTAAAACGTATGTGCACTCATTGATGAAACCAATCATAATTACATTAAAAGGTCATTTTGAGTAGCAATCTTTGACACTAGGAGGATAGTGGAAAACACCCTTCATTAAAAAGAGGACATACAATACGTTATAATAAGTTAACTTTATCCCCAAGGGCAAATTTAGTGGTGTTCTGTCCTGCAGCTCACTGATCTCAGACGTCCACTGTCTCTCTGTTGTTCAAAATCTGAATACAGGGGATGGCCCAAGTTGTAAACTAGGATCTGATGGGCAGGAAAAGTCTGGTACAGCCCTTGGTTGAACGTAAACTCCACTTAATGTTTCTTCTTTGCTTCCCAGGTCTGCTGCCTCTGTTTCTCCTCCTTATGTCTCTGGAACCAGATGACCAGCACCATAGACACTCCTTCCTTGTAAATCAAGTAGATCCTTGCTTGTGTAAATATTCCTGGTTGTAGAATCCATTAAAAAATTTGCACCTACATTTGCACCTTTCTAGAAGGCACATCATTTGAAGAATTCCACATACAGTAAATTGAAGAATTCCACATAAATTTGTGTTTTTTTTACAGTGAATTAGTAGCAAATTTCTGTCACAGAGAGAAATGTGCAAATTAGATGTAGTTGCATGAAATGCCAAGAAGTCAAATCTAAAGCCAATTCATACATGCAATCCTGAAATCCCCTTTTATGACATTCTTAATAAAGACAATGGTATGCAATTGTTTGAATGCAGGTGGCAAGGGCAATTCCACAGTAGCTGGACCTTTGGAGTACTATTTGTGAGCATTAACTCTTTTTTACAAAAAAGACAATCAAGATTAAATAGACTTATCCACAACCACTTTCTCATGTGATATTTTCAGTTTCAGTGTCTAACCACGCCCCCACAATGTAATTACTTTACTGTTAGCTATTACAAAGCTTAAAAAAATCTCTTACTTCATTGAGCTTGTAGTCCGCTCCCAGGTTTTGCTCATACTCGCTGCTGGTTTTAGCTCGTAGTAGCATTACGTTGCCTTGGTATTTGATCTTTGACACGTAGCCATCAGCAGCCTTTAGTTTGTTGTAGAAGGCAGTGGCTGCAAAGTGTAAAGAGTCTCGGCTGAGGTTTTTGTGACTGGAGGTAATCAAGTTTACAGTAGCAGTGACACGAGCCTCCAGGTCCGGCAGCGGAAGAAGAGCCTCCACCAGCTGAGTCAGAAAAGAGGAACATGTTAGGATAGCAACTACAATGCAAGGCAAGGTTGCATGTTCTACATGTGTCTTAAATTAGTTTTGGATGTGTCCTGAGATGTCAAATTTGGGGACAAATTTGGAGGTGGCTTAGCAGAACTAATTTCCCACATTATATAACTGTTTATTTGGAAGTGGGCTTCTCGTCTGGCACACTTTGAGTAAATTCATGGAAACACAATCATAAAAATGAGCTTTAAACACAACTTCAAAGGTACATATTTAATCATACATTAAATAATGTCCTATACTAAATACATGCAATTAATAAATACATTTATTATTGGAATTGCAAAGATGATAAGGAAGTAAAGCAAAGAAGTAAATACAGTCTGTCCTATTTGATTCATTACACCAACACAAGACAAAAACAAGCAAGGGTCCATTATCACTGTTCAGTCATTTACACTAAAAAACATTTAAGCACCACTTTCACCATGAAACAATTTCTAGACCCAGTAGAGTGCTAAATGGATTATGAAAAGCATTAGTCACTGTGGTCAATAGGGGAATTCCTGTAAAGCCTTGGTGAGAATCCATTATTCTAGAGAATTTCAAAGTCTATTTATTCTTCTCTTGCAAAAGAAACGTAAAATATTTTCCCTTTACTAAGGTAATATTCCCATGGGAATTCAGAAAGTAATTTTGAATTTAATTGAAATATGCCTGTGGAGAATTGCACTTTTAAAAGCAAATGAACCCATGATTATACAACAGACACTAAACACTAATTCTATTTTTGTTTAATTAAACAGATTTACACAAAGCTGCACAAAGCTGCTGAACATATACTTAGCTTTATGCCAAAATATGATTATAAATATCATGGAATAGGATTCAAGATTTAGTATGAGGTTGTATCAATACCTTGTTGTACTCCATTCCAGTAAACTGCTGGATAAAAGCACACAGTGCTTCGGTCTCTGCTTCAGACTCATTGTCTGGTGTCAACTTAGCCCTGTAGCTCTGTGTAAAAAAAAACAAACATTGATTAATTATTATTAAATTACCATCATTATATTTAATACTTTATAACAACCAGTTGTATTAGCCCTTGTTTAATTATTATATTGACCTTTGTGTATGCTGCTACATAGGAATGTGACCCGTCGAGCAAAAAGAGGTATTCCACAGTGGAACGCTGTGTCTGCATTAAAGAGCACATTTCGAAGGCCACACAGGCACCAAACGAGTAGCCAGCAATTCGATATGGACCCTCCGGCTGAATCTGTCTGATACAGTCCACGTAGTAGGCTGCTAGGGACTGGATGCTATCCAGTGGAGCAGCTAAAAAAAGAGAACAGAGACAATGTTGAAAACTTAAAATTCACAAATGTAGGTTCTGTTAGATCACTGACTCTGGGTACATAAACAATGAAAGTAGTGTGAACATGTTTCATAACAAAAATAATGTAAATAATGAGATGCGTTTACAGAATACCTTTGGTGCACTGCAGGCCATAGCAGGGCATGCTGAGATAAGATGCAAGTGCTTTAAAGACAGCTACAGAGCCCTCGATGGGATGGACCAGGAACAATGGCTTTTCCTGATTCTGAACTGAGTTCACTGCTGTCACCGTGGGTCCCTCAGGATCCACCAACAGATGGTCTATGTCAGAGTCCAACAAAGAGTACACTCTGTCCTTTTTAGCTGCAACAGGAAGCAAATCTGAAAAAATATCAGAATGATTATTGATGAATGATTATGTATCATTTACTTTTTCAAAAATATACTTTTTTACTTTTTGTTATTACGAATATTAAAAGCTAGATAGTGTGAAGAAGTGTGTCCAAAAACTTTTTTCCACCACTGTATGTGACAGAAACTAATCTAATGCATTTAAGATTTCTTTTTCATGGTTGTATGAATCTCCAATATATAAAAAAACTCTAAGCTTTTCTGTTCAGTTACAGCTGTATATCTGTCTGATTAGTTTTGTAATGTATTATCTTTATTTAAATTAAAAATCTTAATTGGGCTGTAGTTCACAAAGTCAACTGATTAAAATCTCCTCCACACATCTGTTGATGTCAAGTAATATGATATAAGCACTTTCTGTCTTTATTTTGACCGAATACAAGTCTTTCCGTGCTAATAGTTTAATAATACATCCCTGAGTTATTTAAGAATGGCCATGATAGTGCGTACCTCCACACACCTTACTCCTCCACCTGCCCTGATAGCCTGACACAATCTGACACGTGAATGAGCTGGGTATGCAAAGTTTTCAGCTTTTTGCATTTTTTACTTTAGAAGTGTCCTGTGTTGCTTCCTTTTACTTTACATCTAAGAACAAACTGTGCTGTCATGTGTTCCCTAACAGCAGACCAAACTGTAAAGCTTCACTAAAAGAATACAAGCTGCCAAAAGCTGCCAGCCCTACATCTGAGATTACAAATTTATCTCACTTTTTAACACACACTGGATAAAGTGGTTTAATTTAACTCAGGTTATACCCTTTGCTGTGGAGATCTTGCTGTTGGCCAGCTCATGCAGTTTGTTTATGGTAAGTTGGCGGATTTCCCTCATGGCCATAACGATGTCATAGTCGCGTTCCAGTGTCTGGCGAACTTCCACACCCATTAAAGAGTCCAGGCCCAAGTCTGCCAAGGTCGCCTCAGCATTCAGGCTGCTTACATCACGCACACCTGGAAAACATTTGTTCTGCTTAGATGACTAATGTCTTTAAAGAAGAGAATGTCCAAAGCACTCTGATAGTAGATAGATTGGTAGTTTTATTAAATGAAACGCTTTTTAAGTAATATGACCTCTGTCTTGGTTACTCCACCCTGATGAAGACTCATTGGCCCTTATTTCTCAAAGTTGCATAAAAATGATTGCAGAACTATGCGTAAAAGTGGCTCTACAGCAGAATGCGCGTGTGATTTACGAAACTGTGCGTACCTTGCCAATCTGGTGACTGCAGAATTGGGGTGACTTGAATGAAATGCCCCTAAATATTCACTGCTCATCTGGGCTTGCCCACGGAGTTTACACCATAGAGGCATGAAATATGGCAAAAAGAGATCATGCCATGAGCAGAAAATAATAAAGAAATACTCAAAGAACAAAGATTATGTTGTATTTTTGAATGAAACATGACAAACGTTTTTAGTTGACAACTGAACCCCATCTGAACAATTAAAGTAAATAATTAAAAGACATATTTGATGTGTAACTTATAAGCATAAATGTTATAAAATAGTGACTCTTATTTTAAGATAAAAATGGTCAGACCTAATAATGACAACATGTAAAAAAAAAAAAAAAGTAGAAGAAAAAAGAAAATATAGACAGCTCCGTTCCAAAGTGAAGCTCTAGCCTACATGCAAATGCTTGGTGGTTGCAGTGGGTTCAGTCTTTACCAATCAGTTTTTACAATTCACATTGCACATGGCCCTAAAAGTATATAAAATAAATCAGTACACATGACTGTAATATGCAATATTTTTAAATTGCCAATGCTCTGAATAATAGTTTTGCTGCCCAGCTCTGTGCTGACTTTAAACTTGCATAAATGTACACCAGCCCCTGACCTGGTGTGGGATTTGAGCATACCGAAACGGAGACATTAATATTAATAAATGCCAAAGATTTTGTGAAAATGGTTTTAAACCCAGTTTTCTGCTGTATGCACCTTTAATAAATAATGGCCAATGTGTCAAAACGCCAGTGTTTAACAAAAACTATCAAATTGCCTTGGACAGGACATTAGCCCTGTTTAGGTCCTCAAAGAGCACCTGGTGTTTTACTTCTCCGACTTGATGTGACTTTTTAAAATAAATTTTAATTAATTTCTCCAAAAATAAGATATGTCAAATAATGATGTATCTTATTTTTTGAGTTGGTGGCTTACCCAGAATGTGTGCAACAGCATTCACTAAGTCTTTCTGGCCCCCCTGCTCGCCTTTAGCCAACATCCTCTCTGCAAGCACGAAGCTGGACATAACTGGTTTTCCCAAGCATAGGAAGAGGTCCAGCACTTCTAGACAGGATGTGATTCGCTGGGGTAGAGTTCCACCTATAACCGTTTCATTGTTGCCCATGGTCTCCAGCACCACTCCCACGTCCCCGATGGCTCCCCACTGGATGGCCAGTCCAGGCAGCCCATCATAGTGCCGCTTTTCACACACGCGCTCCATTGCAGAGTTTGCATAGCCATAGTTACTTTGGCCTGCGTTACCACGGCCACAACTCACAGAGGAGAAGACCACAAAGTAGCTCAGTTCTGGACAGAGTTTTCGTGTCGCTCTAAAAAAAAACAAAAACAAAAAAAACAAACAACATTACATCAAACAGTAAAAGCATTTTTAACCCAGTGCAAAAAAAAACCCCATTAGGTAATAAATACAGATAAACTTTAATTACATAGTCGTCTCACAATGGGGTTAAAAACTAATAAATATAGGTTAAAATGTTTTCTAATAGGAACCAATATGCATGGGTCTCAGCTCCTCTCTCGTCTGCCCAGCGTCAGTGCATCTGAGTCTGGCTTGGCGATGCACTCATCTCAGAGCGCAGCCAACAGGTTTTAAACAGCTTCTTCAGAGTAAAAGTTACATGTGCAGTTCATATTTAGTATGTTCTGACACGACCTTCAGCTACAAATGCGTAAAAGAATGAAATAAACGCCTGCAATAGCGTAAGTGGCTGTAGTGATAGACACAGTTTTGTTCCTTGTCCGGAAGACATGGTGTTCTGTTTAAAAATGCACTGAACTGTATTACATCCACTTGTGTATTTACGTGTTTACGCTCACTTGTCACCTCAAAAACACTAGCTAATGTTATGAGATATGATGGGTATGAATGGATCAGCGCCTGGAGTTGTTTTTATCTGAATTTCATTTGATATTGCCATATTATAGACCATCATTAGTGTTATAATATAATTGTGTAACATAATGGACTTTCACCAGATCTGTGGCAAAATAGCCTATGCTTCGGTTTGTCCTGTTTGAACTGGCACAGTTCTCATTAGAGCAATCAAATGCATGCTGTTATGAAGACTGTTGTTTGAGCCCCTATAGGATTAAACTTTAAATTTTGTCTGATTTTAGGCTCCTTACTGATATGTAAATATAAGTAATGTCACAGAAATTTTAAACACAATTTTATGTGCTGATGTACAAAATATGTCTCTTATGTTCTAGAAATGAGCTCTTGTCTGCAATCCAGGCAATGCTCAGTTCATCTCGAACATCTCAGATGCTAAAGAACCTCCTGTGGTTGCGTCAGACTGTGCTTTAGACTTGAAAGGTGAAATTGGTAAGATAAATGATGCTAAAAGCCACTTGCACCATTGATAGAATGTAAATAGATGCTAATCAGCACCAGCTGTAAAGTTAATTTGCTCTAGCTACTTGCACATATTTATTTTTTAATGTTTTATGGTGCTAATAAGGTTTGACTGACTGTTTTTACTATACACTGTTAAAAATGCCAATTGTTATTATTGCATTACCACACTAAAGGTAATTCCTTTGGTTTTCTAACTGTGATGGTAAATACTCATGTTGAATCTTTGAAATTTATTGTTGTACAACTTAAGAACAATTGAGAAATTGATTTGAAGCAAATTAAGGTACCTTTTAGCTAAAGACAAATATACTGTTTCCATAGGTCAGGGATTTTTTGGTTGGATTCAAAATCTTGTGCTGCAACAGCAAAGAACACACATCTTTCCAGTACTGGATGGTGAGACCCAGGCCAAGGAATCTATACTCTATACTTCTTCCAACTGAAAAAAACTTTCAGAGTCTTACTTGTCTAGGTTCATAGTTCCATCATATTTAGGTCTGTTGACGTCCAGAAAGAGTTGAGGCGTTAGGTTCTCTAACATGCCATCTTTCAGAACCTAAAGAAATTAGAAACATACAGTTTGTAAAGTCATAAACCTCGTTTTCACTACATTGGTATGATGATTTTAGAGATGTTGCCATAGTCAACAAGGTCATCCCTCTCTTACTAAAAGTGCCAAACTCTAACCTCTGTGCTTAATCAACACATGATTGTAGTTGGACTAGACTTCTATTTCAACTAAAAGGTCAGTGCCAGAGATAAAATATTTTTCTTCAAGACTGTAGTAAAAGTTCAGTGGAGTTGAACTGTAGCACATTAAATCAATAGGGATTGGTCCGGTTTCTTCTTTAAGCACTGCCATTAACTGGCCACTGTAGCTGGAATAGGCTCTAGCTTTACCATCCACAAAGGATAACAGAAGATGCACAACTTAACAATTAATGAAACTGTCTGAGAGACAGTGAATGATTACCATAGCGAGGTGGAACACTCCGCCCATAGGCCCCATCCTGCAGGCCTCACTGATGAGCTGTTCAGTTCCTCTGAGAGTTGTAATATCACTGGTGGACACCAGCACCTCCATGCCCTGACTCCGCCACTCCTGCACTCGCTTTGCCTGATAACCTAGAAATGTCAAAAAGCAAGTTTCCATTATTTGAAGGTCACCAGTTCAGTAGTTTACTTTCTAACTATGTCAGATTGATTTCATCCATATAAAAGGTTATTAAGAAGGTATAGAACAGAACAAGCAGTATAAAGGACAGTCATTTGGAATCGGAGCTTACCATTGCGAATGCCTGATCTGGAAGTCAGCACCAGTTTACGGGCCCCTCTCTCAGTGAGCCACTGAGCAAGTTCCAGTCCGAAGCCTCCCAGTCCACCAGTGATGATGTACGAGAGGGAGGGGTTGCAGAAGGTCTGGCAGATGGCTGGAAGAGTCAGGGGGGTATTGAGTGCAGGACCCTGCTCCTCGCGGATCTAGGTTCAGTAAAACCAAAACTGTTAAGTGACATCTATTGAACATCACAATCAAACAAGCCTAAAATAAATTAGTTTTAACTTGCTACATTTACATATATAAATTACAATATACCAGTTATCTACACTTAGCATAACAGGTAAAATAAAACATAAAAAATGAAAGCCACAGTTTTAAACCCCAGTGTTAGCCCCCATTCACTGGCTTCCTTGTTGAAGGGTCTAAGGGCAGGAGATGTTGTACTGTTCAACCTGCATATTTACTAGAGGTCGACCAATATATCGGGCCGATTTTTGCAAATTTTTAGAGATTGGCCATCGACTCAAAATATTGTCATACAGGCTGACTTTCAGACAGGCAGTTTTCTGAACAACTACAGACCACATGACTGAAGGACCCGCATCATTTGACTATAGAGGTTCGTGGGTGTACAGCACAGAGTGAGAAGTACACATCAGACCGAGCATGTCTGTAGCATTAGTTTCTTTTTGCTAGATTGGAAGACACGCATTGCTACATGTTAAGTCACGCTGGTTCATTCAAATGCTGTCTTGAAGTGCCACAAAGTTAAACTGGGAAATATTGGAGAGCCCTCAACATATTGGGGCTTTTAAATTGTGCTTTAATGGTGCTGAGAAATGAATTATCTGTAAAACTGTAAAAAAGTGGAGTTATATTGGGGTTTTATTTTTATATTGTGTCTTAACAATACAGAGAAAGTAAGTAAGAAAGTAGAAGTACGTCAAAGACACTGGGAAGATGCTAAATGGAGAAACGGGATTTAAAGAACTACTACTTTTCTACGAATCCACACTGTTATTCAGTCTGTTGTGACGTTTAGGTCTAGTGGGTTTTTTGTTTTTTCTACTGTACTTAATAGTACTTGAATGTGTTTCATTGTTAAATAATCCTGCTACATGACTTGAGTGCACTGAATCCACTTTTACTCTTAAAGTTTATTTTCATATTTAACTGTTTTTTACAGTTTAGTTGGTTGGGAGTGAAAAGATAATCTGTTATTATGAAAGCCCTTTTTGTGATGAGATACTTAATAGCACACAAGGCTCTCTTGATTGCAACTCCATGAAAAAGTACAAAACAAGTCTTTTCAACATAACTTTGATTCTTAATATTTTTAGGTGTCACTTTTTTAAAATTGTTTTATTCATTAATTTATGAAAATCGTCACTCTTTATTGGCCCAAAAACATCAGCTTTGCTTATCGGCCATTGGCTGATTGTGTTTTGAAGATATCGGCTTTGGCATTGGCCTTTCAAAAACCCATACTGGGCCATACAAATAAAATTGAACTGAATTGAATTAAATGCCATTACCTTGAGAAGCACTTTGCCAATGTGTTTGCCCTGAGCCATGTATCTAAAGGCCTGCTCCACCTGGTCCCTCTCAAAAACTGTTGTCTTCAGAGGCTGGACTACACCTCCAACAATGCCCTCCTTCAGCAGCTGGGACACCTCTTCCCACTCAGAGTTGCCCTCTTCAAACAAAGCGTCCAGCAGAATGCCATGAAATGCCACGTTCTTCAGGAACAGAGCCATGCCTGAAAGATTAATCAAAAATTAGTATTATTTCATTTACAACATTAGATATGATGCTTTTGTTACAAAGATCAATGTCTGCCTTGTGGAACCAACAAACTGCTGTGTGATGTGACTGTCTTTTTGTACAAACCTAAAGGAGAGTTGTTGGACAAGTCATATTTGCCAATCTCGAGGAATCGTCCGTGTCTGGCAAGGCATCGAATACTGGCATGGAGTTTCTCCTCGGCCAGCGAGTTCAGCACCAGATTCACACCTGTGTTACACATAAAACATAACAATATCATCAGGCATCATATCGAACAGCAGGATCATGTTTTTAAGGAGTAATGTAGCAGCATGTCAAACCTTTGCCAGCAGTGTGGAGTAGGACATGCTGCTCAAAAGAAGTGTCTCTGGAGTTGGCAAAACAATCTGCGGAGAGCTGAGGAAACCTCTTCTTTAAGTAAGCTTGTTTTTCTGCTGAGCCTAGTGAAAAAAGATTTAACAGATCATAAACCAGGTTTATTTGGATTTTGTTGCTTATACGGCAGTACATGTTAGACTAATAAATTGTTTAAACTTGACATCAGTTCCTGGAGATGCTGTTGAGGCAATGACAGGCAATGATTCACCTAAAGAAGACTGCTGGATATAACATAGCGGATATGTCAATGTTTTGTGTGGTTTGCAGTTGCTTCAACCGATCAAACTAAGACCCACATGAGTTTCCATCAAGATTCCGAGGTAGTGAAAAATGCAAGAAGTTGACCAAAAAGCGATGAAAAAAAGCCTTCTTAAACCTGTGTTGAAGTCTGAAGGAGCGGAGTCAGTCTGTGTGTATTGACAACTATTTGGTGAATTTATAAGTGTTCACTTTTAAACCTGGCAATATCGGTCCACCCTAAAAAAAGTAAAGGACCTTTGTGACCCTCTGAACAGAGGAGATGGTCTGAGGCACAACATTTGTTCCATTTACAACAGTGCAACAAAGTCAGAAGAGTTTCTCTCTAGAAGGACATTAACACCCAAAGGGAGTACTTATGCTAACGGTCTCTGCTCATGTTTGGTGCGCAGTTTTGAGTGGCTCCATTCATCCTTATCCAAGTGCACTAAAGGATCTAAAGGAGCAACTGCACCAAAGTCTGCTTGAACCACACCAAACACAGCAAGTGTGAACACACCCTAGAAGTCTCCCTGTTCGACCTCCAATAATTGAGCAGATTCTACTGTGAATTAAATGGTTTTAATTGTGTTGTTCCTTTTTACTGGTTTCCTTTGGTTTGACTCATATTAAATGCTATGGACCAACATTAAACGGGGCTAGCCACAGCTATGTGTCTAAGGCATGATGCAGCAAAGTGCACAACAGAGACAAGTTAGCCTACTGATTCCCCCTGCTACAGTTAAACCTTAAACACAAATGCGTGCTTTAGGAGACAGCACAGACGTGTTAGGTGATCTTAATCGTGCTTCTATTTAGCTCACAAAGAACTCCATCCAACAAATGCCAGCACAAATTACCCAGCACAGTTCAGCCCATTTACCTGCTCTCACTTCTATGTCAGTGTCTAGTTCCTTGCTCTGATGAGGCAGTAATCCAATCAAAAAGAAATCCAAACAACAATCTACAATCTAAATGGACCAAAAAGAGAAAACAGAAAAAATTTCAACAAGCGGTTAATTTCCAGTCTGAACTCTGAATGCGGAGGGGTGAACATCTCCTTCTCCGACTATAGCTGAGAGTGACTGCTGCCTGAGCACTACGCCACCTGTGAGGGCTTGGGATGGGGGAGGGACTCACAGCAGCACCCCCTGCTCATTGAGAAAAGTAAGAACGATATGTGTTTTTACGTCAGAGTCTCCAAAAGTCTGGATATTCACTAAATATAGCAACAAAGTCACTAAGTAGGCAACAGTGGATTCTTAACTGTCCTATACGTTACATCTGGCTTTGGTCTACCTTGTCTTTCATGTTGACTTTGGTAGTTTAGACACTTGTGATCCCATTACTGCCATCAACAGGTTCTTTTAGGAGCTTGAATTCTCAACGTTGCCAGGTCAAGTGTGAAAAGAAGTTATACAGTAATGTAATGTTAACAAGGTGCATGTGTGAATGTTGAAAATTACTATGATTTCAACAAAAGGAAATTGATTGTTAAATCAAATTTCCAACCCTAAGTAGAAAAAAAAAAATCTGTGTATCAGTATTTTTGACCTTATTTCCCTTCTGTTCACTGCTCACTGGGTTGTAACTGTTTTCTCACTGTTGTTGGTTAGGCTACTCAATGTGTTTATATTACATGTAGTCCAGCCTTATCCTTCCTAACAGCTCCACATTGTGAACCATTTTAGTATAATTTTGGAATCTACGCCTTAAAAACTTAACAAGAGGACATGTGTCTTTTATGTGAGTCTTTTTTATGTGTCCCTCTGCTTCTTCACTCAAGACTGAGTCTTTCTGCACAAATTATGACTCTTATTTTTGCCACTGCCTTCATTCAGATGTTTGGCAAAATAAAATGCAGATTTCTCTTGATGACTGGCTTTGGCGCTAAAGCAGAACAAAACTGAATGTCAGAAAAGTCTATTAACAACTTCAACACATAAACAGTTTGAAACCTAAAGTTTACGCATTACTAGATGAATAGTGAATGCATAGAACTATGCTGAAAAAAGGAAAAAACACCTGTGCATGCTACATTCCGGGAACTGTCAATTAAAACTTAGTTTAAATACAAATATGCCCTGTGTCAATGAGCTCTACTTCTGACGCCGGTTATTTTTCACTTTCTATAAGAACGAGCGCACAGACAACACACACAGTGACCTAAAACATAGACTGCAGTGAGAGCTTTTAGAGCTCAGATGAGCACTAAAGACACAAGTGGCACCGGTGCTCCCTGGCAATGTGTCTGAAACAAAATTGTCTTTCCCACTAAAAGGCAATTTGTAGCTCCAAACTTCCTTAGTCAAATGTGCTTGGGATAAAGCATCTATATTCCTCCGACGTACAGCTAAAGATGGGTTCCAACCAATCATATTCCACAATGTCATTGATCTGACCACCCAAGCCAATCGGGTACATACACATGTACAAAATTTATCATTGCTTTGATCACGCAATCTCGCAGTTCTCAAGCAAGTTGATGCTAGAAAGTGTGGGCCAGATTGGTTATTTCAGCAAGAAGGGAGGGTCTAATTTATGGCACTTCTTCAAATATTATACACTGCATTAGCTAGTGTTCATTTACTGCTTGAGTGACACATTACTGTAGCTGAATTAAAGCCAAGCTGTGAATTTTGAGATGCAATTTTTTACTGAAATACACGTCATTTAGACATTTATCAAATATTAAAACAGAATAGAACACAGACTTCCACTACATTTCTCTGAGCATTAGCTGAGATGGCGCCCATACTTTCTAGCATCAACTCTGCAGTGTTGCTGGTGCTACATGGCACAGCAGGGGCGCATGCAATGGAAATTGGGCTTCAGCATCAGGCAGCATTGTGTTACCATTCCTGCTGCTACAACAGAAGCCTGTATTAGCGTGCAATAATTATGCAATTAATCAATTACATTTAACTTCAGCTTCAGAAAAGAAATAATCTAAGTTTATCTTTATATTTTT
Source organism: Rhyacichthys aspro (assembly GCA_036850595.1). NCBI lineage: Eukaryota > Metazoa > Chordata > Actinopteri > Gobiiformes > Rhyacichthyidae > Rhyacichthys > Rhyacichthys aspro. The sequence continues at coordinate 18,423,302 of CM072166.1, read as the reverse complement.
ATGAAGACGCTATCTGTGCCCCATCAGCTCATATTAGGTTAATACCGGTATTAAGTGTTTTTTAATGATATGACAACTGTGGCATCTTAAAACCTTAAAACTGATTATCATACCATACTCCAACTAATAGCAAAAATAAATATAAAAAATAATTGCTAAATTATATCTTATCAATAAAACCTAATTTATGACAAAAGTAGATATTGAATTGGCTTTCTTATGCAAAAGAGAGAAAAAACTCACTTGGGACAAATTCTTACCAACTGTCGTGAATACTCTGCACTTTCTACTGAGTGCAATGGCGATGGCTGCCTGGCCAACCCCTCCTGATCCTGAGTGAATCAGAACACTTTCCCCTTGGCGCAGTCTGCCACGCACCACCAGAGAGTAATATGCAGTGGCATAAACTACAGGCACTGAGGCTGCCTGCTCCAGAGTCCTGAAAGAAAATACATTGTTATAAATGTTCAATAAGATGCTCATGGTTAAAAATAAAGAAAGCTATGAAAACCTGTGGCCAGTCTCAGTAGACTGATTTTAAAAAGGTGTGGATTTTTTCTGGGCCTTCAACTCATTTTCCTTTGGTCTCTGGATTTTAAATCAAGACTAGACAAGACCACAGACAGTTTATTTTTAAGTAACTGTTTCTTTTGTGGGGGTGCACGGTAGCAGAGTGGTTAGCGCTCCTGCTTCACAGCAAGAAGGTTGTGAGTTCGAATTCCGGCCGACCCAAAACATCGTTGGCTGATTGTAGCCAACTCAAAACATCATTGGCTAACTCTGGTCTTTCTGTGAGGAGTCTGCATGTCCTCCCCGTGTCACCGTGGGTTCTCTCCGGGATCTCCGGCTTCCTCCCACCGCCCAAAGACATGCATGTATAGGTGAATTGGTGACTCTAAAGTGCCCCTAGTGGATGAATGTGAGAGTGAATGGTTGTCTGTCAATGTACGTCTAAGTGTCAGCCCTGCGACGAACTGGCCACTGTCCAGGGTGTACCCCGCCTACGGCCCAAAGCTGCTGGGATAGGCTCCAGCCACCCGCGACCCCACGAGTGGGATAAGCGGTAGAAGATGAATGAATGAATGTATGTTTCTTTTGTGTTTCTTCTCCAGAACAAACACTCTTACCAAGTCATTTTACTTTTCCTTCAAAGTTAAATTTTTTTTAACATATTTTAGAAAATGTTTTACAAAGTCTAGTGAGTTTTTGGACTTGATTATTATTTGTAGCAGTGTTCTGTTCATCCATTTACACATGTCCTTAGTGAAAATAAACAAGAAATAACATATTCACAACATGATGCAACAGAGTAAACTAACATCCCAGCTCTTGGGTGTCTGTTGGTGATGCAAGGATACAGTCCCTTCCATTAGTAGGGCTAAATCTTCAAAAGTCACTCTTACACTTACCAGTTTGAAGGAACATTCCAGAGAAAACGTTGGTCAGCAGTAACACATGTTGCTAATCCATTTGCTGGAAGCAGCCCCATAACTCGCTGACCACTTTGGTCTTGACCTGAGAATTCCATTCCCAGCAAGCATCGCTGCAGGGCAACATCACCTACATTAGGATTAAATGAACAGTTAATGAAGTTATTTGTTTAATTCAGTTTAATCTCTCAGTTTATATATAACAGGTGCCCTCAAACCCATACCAGGAATTGCATCTGGGGGCAGTTTGCCTGTTGCTAACATTATGTCTCTGAAGTTGAGCGAGCTGTAGAAGACATTGCACAGCTCAGAGTTGGGATTGTTGGTTGTAAAATGCCTCAGGGGAGAGGCAATCCAGCGCAGGGATGACAGGTCGCCTCGAGTCAGCACATTGACATAAGCCTCTTCTGTCAACTTTTCGGTCCGAGCTTAACGCCACAAAAACACCAACAACAGTCATGTAAGTCAAAGACTATTACAAATGGTATGTTTTTATTGGTGACGTTGCGTACCATTAGTGATGAGCTGGTGTCTAAAGGCCCCCCACTGTCCATCTCTGAAAACATTCATTACCAGATCTTGCTCCAGCAACAACTGCATGGATTTATCAGATGGATGAAGGCGCAGTGCAACTGAAGACTCATTAAGATTGGATATAAAAGCACAGCTAGAAACGCAAAAGAGAAAAGTCATAAAAATCACTTCATCTTAAAAGATAGAAACACATAAGAAATAATAGATAAATTAAGTGTATTTATTCAAACCAGTAACACTGTGGTGCTCTGGCAGACATGGAGAAGAACAGCTCATACCGTATCCGACTGCCACCTGGTTCTTGCCGTAGACAGTTGACCATTCCTATTACACCACAGTGGGGTTGAGAGGCAGTCAGCCAAACAGGACGGTCTGATTGCTCAGACAGCACAGACTGCAGGAAAAAATTATAATGTTATATAAAACTTTACACAAATCATAACTATAGAGATAATAATGCTTTTTAATGTATCTTGCTCTAAAACACCTTGAAAGTGCTGCCAGGTTGCTTTTTATTGATTTCAGTTCAGTTTTTTATTCAATCCAGCCACACATTCTCCTCAAAAAACTAGCTCAGCTGGATGTGAACCCTTTTTTGGTGGTACCACTCCTTCCTCACAAACCGGCCAAAATGCATTTGATAAAATGTAACTTACTTTGAGTGTTTCCACCCAGCTATAGCTGGTGTTGTCCACAGACAGAAACACAGGCTCTGTGACCGGAGAGCGGTGGCGGCAGAGAAACAAGGCTGAACCGTAACAGGACTTCCTGACACTGACCAAGTTGAGGGAGGCGTCACTGAAAACCTTTTCCCATTCAGACTGCAAAACATTATTCACCACAAGAACTGTTACACACAAGAACTGCCACTTTATCCATGACAGGATTATGTAAACCTAAAAATTCTTCAGTTGCACAAACAAGCTTTAATTTAATCAGATTATATTCTTAGATTAGTGCTAATTAGTTAGATAGAGATAAGTAAAACTACTGTTTTAGAGTTTTGTAAAATGATATTTAAATGAAAATACATTGACTGTTTTACTGAATCTATTCAGAAAGTTTAACCTGGATCACAGTTTAACCAGTTTATAAATGGAACCTTGTATCAAACCTTTAGAATGGAGGTAATAAATAATGGTGTCCTCACTGACCTGTGTGAGCAATCCATGCTGAGGGCTGCTTTGAGCAGCATTACACAGAAAGGCAAGGGTTTCTCCTAGAGTGTCCCCCTTCAGTAGGACATGCAGAAGAACAAATCCACCTGGTCTAGTCCCAGAAGCCAGATTTGCTATAACTTGTTGCGGTTTGATTTGAAAAGGCAAGACATGATTACAGAGCACCAGGTCAGCTGCTCCTGTAGCGCCCCCAGGAGCAGGGTCTGTCCGAGGGTCCCACTGAGCAGAGCTCACTCCCAGTTCCTCCAGAGTCTCCTTGTAGGGGGTCAGAAAGTCCAGGTGGGCTGCTGTGGTAGTGTAGTCCACTTGTAACATGGGCTGAATGTTCAGTAGGCCTAATGCACGAGAGAACAGCTGGCCCTCATCGGAGAATGCCTACCAATGGTTAAGAGAAAAACAACAACATCCAGTGGTCATCAGATGGTGGTTAAGTGTAAATCCAACCTGACACACCTGAATTATTATGTGTCTTCTTTATAATGTTCTGTAAAAGCTTTCATAAATGCTTTAACAGACAGCTGCTAAACATGTGGCTATATGAAAGGCACCCTGCATAACTTTAAGCCAGAAGAGGGTGCAGACCCTTCTACAGATTCTCTGTGTTGTTACAACATTTTACAAATGTCATTTATTTTTGAAACCACTTTTCTGCATGTGTAATGTCTGCGCGTGCCGTTGACAGGAATTATATATTATTTATATTGGAGGTTTCTGTCCAGCTGAGGGTACAGTCAGAGGCATGATTCTATCAATCTCATGTCTAAGAACCTATAAATGAGAGGTGGAATATATACTTTGGGGCTAAAAGTTACGCGGTGCTACTGGCTAAAAATTTTTGTATGACATCTGTGTAGGTTCTCAGTCCTCTAAATAGTCATTTTGTTTAAGTGTATGATGACTTGGATGACAGAGAACCTCAGAGCCAGCATGCTGTTCCTACCTGCGTGACCTGAATGTGTGTTCATTCACGTCAGTAATTTTGTTCATTGTAATGCATTTAAATCTGAAAAATTTCTTGTATGATGTCACTTTTTCATAGCTGACTCCTAGACTTCACCAAACCCAAACTGAACCAATCTGAACCATACCAACCTGACCCACATGGAACTGCTCGATGGAAAATTGAAATGCATTAGTGTTTACATAGTCACTAAATGTATTGTGGTTTTAGACAACTGTCTTACCTCTAAAACCTTGAATTTTCCTGGTTTGCTGTTTTCCAAGGCAGTATCCAGGCAGTGTCTGAAGGCCGGGTCCTGGAGTAGGCCCTGGAGCAACTGGTCCTGGAGCAGACTAGACTTCTCACTGTCTACTACCTGCTGCACTTCAGAGTGAAGGTTCCCATTCAGCTCCAGACCACACAGCAATGCCAACAGCCGCACCAGGCCAGGATCAGACGGCACCGGGCTTGGCAGTGGGCATGACAGGTCTGACACCCCCTCCAGTCCAGGGACAGATAGCTTGGCCCCATGAGGCTTCAACTTCAACTGCAGCTTGTGGATTAAACCTGAACCATGGTCAAATTCAATTTAAGAGTGGTACTGTGTACGCCAAGAGGCTAAATTCAACTTATTTCATTAATTTAAATTATTTACGTATGAAACATCATCTATTTTAACAATTACATTTTAAGATTTCACCCTGTTGAAAAAACAATGTTTTTGTTGCCCTTTGTATTTCTCTGCATCTTTGTCTTCTCTATTCAACATACCTCGCTAAACATGGATGTATTTTTTGTCAGACTAGTTTCAATTTACATCAGTATCAAACAGATTTAATCTTAGACCATCTACAGAGCTCAAAACTATTCAAACTGTTATACAAGGTTAAAGATGAGATAAATTGATGTGTCAACATATATCGGTTTTTACTGCTTCTTTTGATAAATTTGACCATGTTCGACTAGTAGTTAGCTTGACTTTGAATGAGACATAATATTTAGTACTAATAAAAAAAACTGTACAGTTAATTGCCTATATATTGTCATACCATTTTATTTAATCAACTAAGCTGTTAAAAGTCCTTCAAATAAAGTACCTTTGCAAAGTCTCAGCTGCTCTGCCAACTGCTCATCCTCTTGCATGCACTCCGTCTTCATATATGGCACAAACCCAAAGTTTTCCAGAGTTGGGGAGCTCTGCTGTTGCTGTCGACGAGGGGCCATAGTGGCATGCAGCCCACAGATCTGAACCCCACCAGCAACAATCACATCAATGCAGTGGTTTACACTGATGTTTACAGCTAAAGGAAGAGAAAATGTTGAAACAGAAGGTTACTTTAACCTGCTTTAGAACAAGCAGAATACTGTTTAGCCCACTAGTATGCTGAGAGAGATCATCAAGTGTGGGAAATTATCCAATTTTACTACATTGTTCCAAAAATTATTATTTAGTTATTTTGTTACTGGAAATAACTTGCTATTGTGGGTGGCAAAGTAATGGAAAAGCAACCTACTCCATGTCAGTATGTGGCAGTAGGTACTGCAATAAAGAGCTGAGTGTGCATGATTTTACAGCAGGTGGGATTTAGGGGGAATATAGATTAAAGGGGAATATAGAGCAGATGTGCTTACGCGCATTTGGCTTTCACGCGAATATATTTTAATGGAGATCCTACACACTCTTTTAAAATGAGACCCCAGAGAAGCTGTGAAAGAATATGGGGGTAATAAACCATGTGTATACATGAAGGTAATCTATGGGTAGAAAATCCAGGTTCAAAAAGCTAACAATCTTAGATGACAATTTTTGTGGCAAACACAGCACTATTGTTATGTATTGACTGTCTGTAGAGCTTCACAAACCTTTCACAAATTAAAATGGTACTATCTATGGTGTTCATTAAAGTAGTACAGGCTGTGATTAAAACAGTTTGCTTAATAAAATGAGTAAAAACAAACCCTGGATTCCATCAGCATAATTGCAGATCTTCTCCAGATGGGCCACTGGATCGATACAGACTGAGCGGATCCTGGTGGGCAGGCGCAGACCACGACCAGGCAGACCCAGCACAATCATCTGCAGCATGGTGTCCAAGAAGACCACCCAGTTCCCTGTCCACTGCAGTTTACCACTGTCTCCTGAAAAACACAGGCACACATTAAAGGTGGAATAGAAGATGTTTTTGTATACCTTTTTTGTTATATTTTATACATTTGTTTTTGGAAAATAAGAGGTCTTGAAAAATAAAATTTATTACATGTCAATTGTAGAAGTGGTGGTGCCTTAAAAACATTAACCAATCAAAAACGCTCTCATCGCGTGTTCTATTGGTCAATCAGCCTGTCAATCACTCCTGCTACGTGAGGCCGGAAGCGTGCGCGTTCCCGTATTCTGTTTACAGTGTTTCTGTTTATTTATTTTTGTAGATGGGGGACAGTCTGTTTAACTAGCGTTAGCTCCATCCGTTAGCTTTAGTTTGTTCATCTAGCTACTCCTCGCTAGCTTCAGGCTACATTTATATCTAGTTAAGATTTTTTGTCGTTAGCAAGGTTTTACACAATGGCTGCGAAGAACACTGATGAAGGTAACTGTAAAAGAAAGACTATGTTTGAGGTGGCTGCGAAAAGGAAAAAGATGGCAGATGTGCATCGTTTGAGCGATAGCGAGCGCTGAAGGCACAGCGAGGAATACGCTGCTCGACAGGTAAGTTTTAGGCTCAATGTTTTGTTGTCATATTAAAAACTGCTAGTTGGGAGTATTATCTGGTGTTTGTGACATTGTATGGAGAGAATCGGGGCCAGTCAGCTGTGAAGCGCCGTCTGTTAGTCTCTGGCGCGTGCGTGTTGTTTTGGAGGCAGGACCTCGGAAAGAACTGTGTAACAAGTCGGCTGGTCTTGCGCATGCGCATTATTCAAAAACTGGCTAACAGTCGCTGCTGTCTGAATGTTCGCAAACATCTTCTATTCCACCTTTAAAAGGCCAACTACAACAAGCACAGAGAGAGTCGTGATGTTTTAATGGCATGTCATTGTTTATACTAATGGTAAATATTTTTTTTATATATGATATATACATAAAGATGTCTTTTTTTTTTTTTTGCCTTTATTGATAGGAGCAGTAGCTGGACAGGAAATGGGGTGAAAGAGAGTGGGGAATGACAAATGGGCGAATGGGGGTTTAGTTCTGTTTTTCCAAATTATTTTAAGTTTTACAATTTTAAGACTGGTCATGTTTTTCTAATCTGTTAAAGCAAATTAACTTCCAGCTCTCTAGTTTTCTGCCTACTGGTTTCCATGTTAGTGCAGCAAAAATCTTAAATGGAACCTGGCCTGATCCCAAACCCCATGACAGTCACCTGCATTGTTTGATTCCAAAATCCCTTGGAAGGTCTTCCCGTAATCATAACCCCGCAGTCGGAGTTCTTTATAGATGTCCTGAGCCTTGAGCTTCATTTTGGGATCATTCTCGCTGTCATTGGCTGTTGCAATCTGACAACGCAATGCATCAGTTGCAGTATCCTCCCAAATGCTGACCTTACCTACAAATCACAAAATAATAAACAGTAAAGCTAGAAGGAGACAAAGGCAGAAAAAAAGCCCTAAATGTATGAAACACATGGGCCAGATGAAGTTGCTTGTGAGGAGTATTACCGCTGACAGCCAGATTTCCATTCTCTGAGACCTCAAACCTGTGGGTGGCAGGCATTAGACGCACCTCGAGCTGGACAGAACCTAACAAACGAGACCAAAGGACACTCTGAGAGGTAAAACAGCAGGGCACATTTGCTACAGTACATAAGCTAGTGTAGATACTTAATTTATGCTGCATCTTATGTTGCTTCTTTCTGGAGATTCTTTTCTATTCATGTTTGGCTAAATCCGGATTGAATCTGGTGGGTAAATTCTTTGTTTGAGCATTCCAGGGACTTATAAGTGTTAATCAAAATTACAATTGAGGGTTGTAATTAGAATTGAGGGTTGTAATTATTACTATTACACTATGGTCGCAACAATTACTCTCAGACGGGCCCCTCCTGGGCCCAAAGACAGCTGCCTTTGCTGTACTGCCCCATGCTACAAGATGTTCAAAATTCTCAAAATTATGATCAACATTTCCTAAAAAAAACAAAAAAACAAAAAAAAAACCCTACAAACTAAAAAACTAAAAACAGTGGCCATAGGTTAAAATCAACTAGCCCTTGTTTTTTCTGATTCCTGGTTTTGTTTTGACTTTATTTTATTGTTTCATTAGGTAAATTTTAGTACACTGAGTGCATTCACGAGGAGCAAAACTTTCTCCAATTAGAATCACGCAAAATACGGTTTTGTGTTTCAATATTTTCTAAAGGGCCAGAGCACAGTTTATCTTAGGAAAGGCGCGGAAACAGGTGATTTTGCGACTGGCCTCATTGCCCATGTATTTAAGGGAGTTTACATTTCGCAGTGCAAAAATTTGTTCGTAAGTAAATTATTAGAGTATTTAATGAGACACACAGCTTGATTTACCAAAGTTTGCAACTTGCAAAATCAGCAAATAGAACCAAAATGTTATACCAAAAGAAAGCAAGTCTTAACCATTGGCTTCAACCAGGTCAGGCTGAGGAAGAAACAGCACTGAACCAGCAACATCACTGCAGATATTTATGACAACCACAAAAGTGAGTTATGGTTCCACCACTACAGTTATTTTTACTGAAGCTGAACTTAAAAAGTGAAAGAGGCAAAACTTCTACAACAATTCATGCACAATAAACCATCTGTGAGATATCAGTTATATAAGTTTAGTCTATTTACTTTTCACTTACTTCCTCACTTCCTCATGAGTTGTTTCAAGTCTTAAAAGCTCCATGTCAGGAGACGCATGGAGCACAGGTCCGTTATTCCATTAACATCCCACTTTGTGTTGCACAAAGGTCCAAAGTCCGCCTGAACACCTCCTCAACACATCAACTGTAAGGCTTTGTTTCGTCCTCCTCGGGTTTGTCAAAGACATAATATCCATCTTACTTTTCGGTTAGAAGTGTGTGACTCAGTGGGTCCCTCCTTTGTGCCGCAAAGTTATGCAAAGGTAGAATGATATTCAAGGATTCAAACTGGTTCACAAAGCATGTTTGTGATTCTGACTTGAGTAGCATAAATATACAGAGAATATATACACCACATATTTCCTAATTTCTCCACTGTGCACATGTGCATAAACATCCATGCTCCTGATCCTGTTTTAGAGATGATCACACAGCACAGCACACAGTATAGACATCACACAGCACTCTTTCCATTAAAGCAACTTCACTTTAACACGCTAAAAAGGCCACTCCCAACCACACAATCACAAATTAGCATCCCCGGCAAAATCGTGTAGCCCTGTGTGTATTTGTCTACACTTTTACTCTCTACACAATTTTACAGAACAGCAAACCTGAAAGTCTTTACTGCACTCCCAGCATAACAGTACTTTCTCCACTCAGCACCCTCTCTGACACCCACTGTGTAATGAGTTATTCAGCCTGCAATTTGATTGACAAATTGACGAGGGTTACTGTAATGGTCACCAGGGACTGTTTTATAATGAGTATTGTTGTATCCCTATTTCATTGGCTGTGTCAAATTGTTTGAAATCTTGAATAATACCTTACCAGTCGTGGGCAGTATGGTGGCTCTGTGGATGGTGACCTCTTCAAATGTTATGGGAGTCGTGTCTAGGACAAGCCCAAGACTTTTGACCAAGGTGCGCCAGGCTAAGGCCAGGTAACCTGTGGCTGGGAACAATACTCGACCATCAATGCAGTGGCCAAGTAAGTAGTAGTCTGGGGACTCCGGGTTAATGTCTGTTTTTAATTTAAAAAAAGGTGTCAAACAACAAATAAAATGTCACATGATAATACATGATAATAGAAAAAAGAGAGAGACAAATTTAAAGACACATGCTATATATCACCAATGTTATAGATGATGGCAGAATTGGATGCTCCTAAGCTATGGGAAAAGTCCTCAGCCTTGGGAATGTCCCAGGACTGGGCATGGTCCCACTCCACCAAAGAGGAAATCAAAGGTGTCCCGACGGGTACAGGGTACTGGATCTGTGGGATCAGGGCATTACTGTCCACATTGATCCTGTAATGGTAAGATACCATTTGATTATGTAATAAAGAAAGATGGGTAGACAGGGACTGCAAATTGCTTCAAAACACTTACTAACTAGCTAACTAACTAACTAACATATGAGGACTGACCCGTTCATGTAGATTTTGCCGATGCTAGAGAGGAAAAAGTCAAGGTTGTTGCTGTGGCCCCGTTTCATCAGAGGGACCATTGAACAAGTATGTTTGAGGCTGCGCTTAAGAATGGCCTGGGTGAAGAAAGCAAACACAGAGGCTTTAATTATTATTATTTAATTATTTTTATATGGCAAAAGTCTATGTAAACCTGAAACAGAGTAATCAACAACAACAATAACAATGAACAATAGGCTACCTATTCACCTGTGTCATATTGTAAAATTCAAATAAAACGAACAAAGGACAACATTGGGTTGGATCTATTAGCAATATTAATAGATCATTAGGATATTCAAATTAAGCCTTTTTTCAGGATGTGCAGCACAGTTTAGTTTATCTTGCTTGCTTTTAGCTGTTTCAACTGTCAAATTGAAGAGAGATAATCAAAAAAGCGCACCATAACAACAAAGCTTCATTTTGTCATTTACCAAAAAGAAAGAAAGGGAAATGCTGTGCTTGATAAATTAAAACATCTACAGCATTTGTTGTGGAAGAAATAATGAAAAAATAACTAAACAAGTAACAAGTCATTTCTGACTTCAGGCAGTCATGACTGTGCTGTGTGTACCTGCAGCAAAGCATGAGGGGCAATCTCCACCACCACAGCATTGTCGGGCACCAGGCTGAGGCCCTCTTGGAACAGCACCGGGCTCACCAGGTTGTTGACATGGTACTCAGCTGAACTGTACATAGCCAGGGCAGAGTCCCACGAAGACTGAGGGATGCTGGTGCTTACCCAACGAACAGAGCGAAGCCGGGGCTCTTTAATCACCTAGAAAAAAAAAGTATTTGTCATATACTTTGGAACAACTGTGTATTCCAGTAAATAATAGACTTATACCTTCTTCAGTGCAGCTAGTAGGGCCGGAGCAATGGAAGCCATGAAGTACGAATGGAAGGCCACACCAGCACTGCGTACTTCTTTAGCAAACACTCCTTTTTCTTTCAGCTCATGCACAAATCTCTGGATAGCTTCCTAATAAAACATACCTCATTTTCATAACTCCATAACAGACAAAACATATGTAAAACACATGTAACATGACAACATTGGTCTGGGGGGGTAGCTTAGCTGATTAATGCACTCACTTTCTCTTTATAACTTATCTTGATAACTATGTTTGTCCTTTCAATCTAACTGTCAGTTATAGTCTCCATTTTGGATTGTATTCTTGACATTATACACACATTATAAACACTAGGTTACAGTGTGTCCTGACAGGAGGCATTCTGAAACTAATACAGGAACATATTGATTATAATTCAAGATAAACACTGCCAACTGAATTAATGCTCCAGATACTTTTAAAGGAGTCACAGTTTATTGCCCTCTATTGTTCACCTATTGCCCTCTAATTGCTGAGACTAAAGGAACTTAAACCTCTCTCCCAGCAATGAATTAACATCTTTTCTCAAGCAGCAGATATTTATACAACACGTAATGTCTACAAAAGTAAGGAGGGCTAATAAATAATCTTATTTCATAAATAAAGAGATTCAGATGGTTTCACATACTGCTACAGAAATATGCAATTAAGTTAAGTTCTAGTATTTTCTTTACATGGAGCGGTTTAGAAGTACAGTTCATCCATGTAAAGGGTAGGTACACAGGGAGATTCTGCTGCCACCCAGGCTGTAAATCTAATATTGTTTATTCTTTAAAGAGTATTGACATATGAGCCTAATTTATAGCTCATATGAATCATAGAAAAAAACACTTTAATTATGTGAATCCTGATTTATAGAGGTTTTAATTACATATTCAACCAGACAAACTCAGTACCGGGCGAAACATTAAGACTCACTGCTAATGTAAATGTGGGTGTTAAGTGGAAGGTTTATTTTTCTTAGGTTTAAACTGTTGCTGTAATATTATAATGCTGGGTCTATGCAGGATAAATGTCCTAGCATTAGCATTTATCAGGTGTTTCCTAGTATTGTTCACCATATAACAAATTGTAATTTCACTTCATTTGCAGTATATCAAGTTTATCTGAAAAAAAGGTAAAAGGAGAAGGTTGATAACCTGAGGTCCAGATATTGTGACGGTGTCCTCAGAGTTGTGACAGGCTGGGACCACCCCCTGAGGACACTGAGCCTTACACTCCTCCCAGGTCAATCCTAGAGAAGACAGAGATGCAAGACATTTATCTACATGTTATGCTTGGTTCTGAATCATATAGCACTGATGAGGCCAGCACAGTTATCAAATAAATTTGATCAGAAATGCCATTCCCTGTACATGGCCAAGTACTCTTCTCACATTATAATGTTTCTATGGTGCATAGCTTCTGCTGTCATTCAGCAATAATTCAAAGGTCATTAAAGTCTAGTAATGTGCAAGACCTAACACTTACAGTGTTTGCAACAGTCATGTTCAAGCCCTCACTCTGAAATCAACTCTGAAATCAACTCAAACAGAAGCATGTTGATGCCATGCCATAATATACTTAAACTCAAACTATATAGTAGAGATGCACCGATATGAACTTGTTTAAGTGCTTCTCATGGCTGACAATGATTCAACCACCAATAATTGTACACTTCAATAAAAACGTTAGTTTAATAAATATATGTCCAAATTACTTAACCTAGAATATGTTTCCATGCAGCCCTTTTTAATCACTTTACAAAATAATTTGGCCCGTAACACAGGTCAGTAAACTGTGGTAACATAAATCCTATGTTGGGCAAATAATAAAAAGCAGAGGACCAACTCTTGCCCCTGGGCCTTGTGTTGGACAGGTGTTACAGGCTACAACAGACAGACCATGTATTTTACCTTGATTATTATATTTGTTATTTTATTATTATTCTGCAGCAGATTAAACATAAGTATGTTGCTATTCTTTTCTGAGGAGGGCATTAACACAAGTTGCACATTATGTTATGGGCTGTATTAAGGTCTCATAGGTCTTTATGTTCAATGAGGCTAACTGTGTTATTAACGCTGTGTTCCTGAACATCTCATTTTTTTGAACATCTCCAGAAAGAACTTTGCTTATTAATGAGTAGTCCGTGTCAATGAAAGGGAGGACGGTGGAGCAGGAGAGCACAGAGGCAGTGGAGGAAGGCAGTGTGATGCAGGTGATCACATTGCTGTGATCAGCTGCATACTTTTCCAACAGACATTGTTTCTACTTGGGTGTAATAACAGCCATCACTCAGACAGTGTAGTTTTGACTGGGCCATATAACAACAGAAAACAGTGCTTTCAGAAAAAGTTCCACAAATGCAACCACTCAATTTTTCACTTGATCAAAAAAAATTGCATATGTGACCATTTTAGTTTCAGTCTAGAGTCTTGTAATATCGGAACTACTTAACAGTTTAAATGTATTAATTAATTAATTTATGAAATATTTATTGGGCCGTTTTAAAATGACACAATTTTTCCAATTATTGTTAATTATATAGTTTATAGTTAACTATTGTGCATCTCTACTTAATAGGATAATAAATACTTAAACAGTATTCTGTAATCAGTGGCCACCATGTTGCTGCTTAGACATGAGATTTAAAATGCTGAATGCCTACCAACTGCAGCCATGCCTCCAGGAGGGAGCTCAGCTTCTTTGATGCAGCGGCCCCTCCAGTATGCAGCCAAAACAGCCTCCCTCTGACTGAGAGAGCCATCAGCATAGCCACAGGCCAATTCACCAACAGAATGTCCGACAATGCCGTCAGGCTTCAGGCCTAGTTTTTTCAGCAGGTCAATTTGTGCAATCTGGAAAAGTCACCCAACACATATAGTTTTAGTGAACATGCTTTTGTTTGGGCATATTAAAACAGGTATACTATAATCAATCTATTGTCAGTGGATATAAAAGGTCGATAGACATCTGTAAAATGTTTCTGAGATGTAAAAAGTTTTGAGGAAAAGAATAATGCAAATCCAAACCTCCACTTTTCTAGACTTTTCTCCACCTGCTCCCTGCTCTATCTACAGATCACAATATCATTCGCAAAAATCATAGTCCATGGAGATTCTAGTCTGACCTCAACAGTCAGCCTGTCCATCACCACAGCAACAAGAAGGGGCTCAGAGGCGAGGTTTGATGCAGTCCCACCTTCACCGTGAACTCCTCTATCACACCTAACCACTGTCCTACTGTACATATCCTGCACCACTCTAACATACTTATCTGCCACTCCAGACTTCCTCATATAATACCACAGCTCCTATCTTGCCACCCTGTCATATGCTTTCTCTAAATCTACAAAGACACAGTGCAGCATCTGTAGTTTTTCTTGCCATGGCACCATACTGGTTCTACTACCCTTTCCCATATCTTCATCATCTGGCACCTCAGCGTTATACCATTATAGATGCTACAACACAACACGTCTCCCAGTCTCAGGCACACTTTTGACTCTCCTACACGCTTCAAGACCTCCACCAGCATTTCTTGAGGACAAACCGGCTTTCCACTCATAATCCACTTCAAAGCGTTCCTGAATTCATCTTTTGTAACCTGCTGTACATCCTTCCCACCTCTATCCCTCTGCCCTGCCAATTGGTATAAGCCCACCTCTCCCTCATTACAGTCCAACCAAAAGCCTATGCCTTTTGGTTGGACTGTAAGGAGGGAGAGGTGGGCCTTTGATTTGGCATTTTCTACCTTTGCCTTCACCTTAAGCTCACTTTTCACAGTCCTCTCACTGTCCTACTTCTTCCTAGCTGACCTCCGACCTGTCTCCATGATCACATCAGCTGTAGTAGTCCAATCATCTGGAAGCACCTCCTGACCACTCCGAGTGTCTCAACTCCTCCCTGAAAACCACAGAGCACTCTTCCTTTTTGAACTTCCACTACTTGGTCCTCTGCTCTGCCTTTGTTCTCTTCATCTTCCTCACGATGCTATGACTGAATAATTTACAAGAAACATAACCTAATATTATAATTGTATTAAAGGGAAAGGATAGTGCATGTTGTGTAGTTATTGGTTTTTAACATAAAAGCTGCTCACTTTACACTAAACATTACTGTGAGTGGTTTGAATTAATAAGTTAATAATAAAATATAGGTCTAGCCCTAGGCCAGTATAGACTATTAGTCAAAATAATATACCATAAATAAATGATCAGACCATAATATTAAATGGAAAATTGCAGTATTTGTTCATAGGAGAAGTTAGACCCACAGAAAACATTAAAATGTGGAATAAAAAAAGAATTATGTACATCTAACTTTTACAACACAATGATGCTCCCGCCATATCAAATAACAAAAAAATCACTTATGTCATATATAAATTGTCACTTATTTCAGTCTGTACTTGAATAAATAAATCTAGTACTGCTTGTATACTTCAAGTTACCTGTATAGCAGCAAGGCCAACAAAAGCATGAATAGTGTCTTCAAAAGTGTCATCGTTGGCTTCCATGAGCAGCTGAGACACAACCAGTCCAGTGTCCTTCAGTGCTACATCTGAACGCAGTATGGACTCCCTGAAGTCCGGCAGCTGCATCAGACTGCGGCCCATACCTGCCCACTGGGTCCCCATACCTTAAACACACAGTCACATGCCAAGTATTATAGTGTACATATATCCAGTGCGGTTTGGGGCTGGCCCTGCCAAACTTTTGTTTCTACCACTGGACCAGTTTTTGACCAATCCTATCCAATAAAAGGGATAAATATACCCTTCCCTTTTGTCTGTTAGGTTTCTGTGTCCAGATTTTTTTTACAAACACAGCATTCTTGTTCACTGTAAACCCGGCAATACTGGTCTACCCTAAAGACAAAATCACCACCCACAAACAGACAAATGAGGTCTATGTGGTCCAGTGCAGTGAAGAGTGCAGTGATAAGTACACCAAAGAGACCAAGCAGGTCCTTCACAGGAGGATGTATCAAAACAGATGGACCAATGCTAATGGACCTGAGTCTGCACTCCACCTCCATTTCAAAGAGAAAGGGCATTAATTTGAGGATAGGGAAAAGGGCATTCTTTTAAGGACAGTGAAATGAAAACTCAACAGTTACTATTTAAGACCGTACCTGAGCAGATGTACCAGAGAGGCCTTGGGGTGGCCTGCACCTGCTGCACCTCGCTGATGTCACTCTGAGAGCCCAGCACTGTGTAACCCCGATACGGCATGCTGCCACTGGGTGCTGCAGAAATATCGCTCAGTAGCGACAGAAAGGTTTCGTCATCAGAGTGCTCCTTTGCTTTTTGAAGAAGGATATTAACAGCATTTTCTGTGCGGCCACAGGCTGGTAGCACCCTGGGGAGAGTCTTAGTCATGTTCTCCATTTTTTCACTCCTCTTGTTTGGGCGAAGAATAATATGAACATTAGAACCCCCAAACCCAAAGGAGTTGATTCCGACAATCCCACCCTGGACTGGAATAGGATGGTCCACAACTTGAACTCTGCCGTCTTTAAGAGCAGGAATGTCAGGGTTAGGATTGTTAAAGTGCAGATTAGGAGCCCAGACTCCTCTCTCCAGCGAAAGCAACACCTATAGAAGATGTCATCAGAGTGATCATTTTTTAAATCCAGTTTGATTACAGTACATGTATAACATTAGTTATTGACGATTACTTTTTACAAATCGCATTGGGGGGGTGCCCCTGGTAGCTCAGGTAGAGCATATGCATAGCATGTGGGAGACCTGGGAGCGAGTCCCGGTTGGTTCATTTGCCCAATGTCATCCCCCACACACTCACCCTGTTTCCTGCACAGCTACTGTGTAACTATCAGTATAGGCCAAAAAGCCCCTAAAAAATCTTTAAACAAAAATTGCATTGGGACCTCTGTGTTTTTAAACATGAATTGTGCAACTTCATTCTTACCTTTGCCAAAGCAGCTAAACCAGAGGCTGGTTCAGGATGGCCCATATTGGACTTGGTGGAACCAATGAGCAGAGGTTCTTGTCTTGTCTGACAGAACACACTGACAATCCCATTTACTTCTTGTGGGTCACCAACCTGTAAATAAGCGTATATTACATTATCTGGTTTCATTTATATAGCAACAACCAAATGACTGACACTCACAAAAGTTAATAATTTGAGGTAGAGTTTGGGTTTGACGTGTTGTGCTAATTTTGTATGTGGTATGCAGTGGTGGAATGTAACAAAGTTAAAATACTCCGGTACTGTACTTAGAATTTTCCAGTATCTCTACTCTACTTAAGTAGATTTAAAAGCAGCATTTTAGAGAAAATATCTGTACTTTCTACTCCACTACATTTTTACATTGGCTTTACAAGTAAATTTACATCTGTAATTGGAAGCATTATTAAGCACTGCAGCTGAGGAGCTTATGAAAAACTGTTTGTGTTTGGCTTTTGCAGAAGTTCTTTTTATGTGTGCACTCTGTCAACACATGTTGCACAAGAGGAAGACTGTGAAAACTGGACAATACTTCAGATGATTACTCCTCACCAGGTGCATGTGAACTTGTGAATGTGAATGTGCCAAATTTTTAAATGCCAAGTGTGCAAATGTGCAATAAATTTAGAACTTAATGAGTTGCTAGTTTATAATCATCCACCATCAGTTTATTTCAATTATTCAGATCCTAGTTACAGTATGTAACAGTATGTGTGTCTTACATATAAAACATTACAAACAGAGGGAAAGATCAACAGTGTTAAGAGACATGGATCAGACTGATTAAGGAACAATACTTTCACTAATGTTAATTCTTAATTATCCAACCAACCTTTTTTTTATTAATAAATTAAAACAATTTTATATTGATTAGTTGTTGAAGCTGAGTCAAATACTTTTACTTTCATACTTTAAGTATATTTAATAGTAAGTACTTTAATACTTAAGTAAGAATTTTAATGTGATACTTTTACTTTTACTTGAGTACATTTCTACCCCCTCATCTGTACTTTTAGAGGATTGATTACTTCCTCCACCACTGCTGGTATGTCTTCTGCTTTACCTTGGTTCCTGTGCCATGAGCTTCAATGTACTCCACCTCCTCAGGGGAGATGCCAACCTCCTGATACAGTGAGCCTATAAGCCTCTGCTGCATATCACCAGAAGGGAACGTCACTCCTGAGGAACAAGAGGTTGACAAGGTTGACGACAGACACATGGAGTATATGGGTTAGTCAGTTATTCATAGAACTAAGTTATTTTTATTAGTGACTCACTAGGTTCTGCTCTCTATTCTCTGAATGTACTGTATTGAAATTTGTGGGAACTCTCACTTACCCTGTTCTTTGTAGCCATCTGTGTTGTTTCCAGCATTGACCACTGTGGCATAGACTCTTTTAGCAGCTGAGCGCTTGGTTAGCAGCACGGCTACTGCTGCCTCAGAGCGGCAGTATCCATCTCCTGTTCACAGGAACACAACAAAGACATGTTGGTACTGGCAGTTTAAGTACTAACATAATCTATAGAACATAACATTTATGCATTCATAACTCTTTAAAATGGTTGGAGTTATTGAAAAATATTACTTTTATAAGGCGTCATCTATTTACAGTAGAAAGCACATCTTCTGAACTTGCAGACATAGAGCTAGTGTTCAGCACCAGGGCAACATTTGGTACAATGGTAAGTCCACAGAACCTTACCATGAGCAGCAGCTGGATTCTCGTGAGATTTGTGAGTTCACAAACTCTGATTGGATATAACTACAAACTTTTTCTATGGAAGCCCCTCCCACAGACTGCTTACACAGAACCACCCAGCAACAAATAATAATAACCACCGATACATCAAATAATACAGCCTATCCCATTACTATTCATGGGTGGCTGTAAACTTACAATGCATGATTGACACAAAAAGTCTTTCCATTTACCTGAAGCATCAAAAGACTTGCAGGTCCCGCCTGGACTGAGCATGCCGAGTTTCATGAACTGCACTGAAGTGTTTGGCTTGAGCAGCAGGTTAACTCCTCCAACCAAAGCTGCTTCACACTGGCCTTGGCGAATGGCATAGAAGGCATTTTCTAGCGCTAGTAAACTGGAAGAGCATGCTGTGTCAATGGCTGTGCTGGGACCTGGGACAGGAGAAAAAAGGATGAGTCGTGTTCACTTGTGCTACATTTTAAGACATCTTGAAATCCATACCATTGAAGTCAAAGAAGTAGGAGAGTCTGTTGGCCAACATGGCGCGCTGGCAGCCAGTCATGCTGTAGCCCAGGAGCTCCTCTGGGTCTCTGCTGAATGCTTCCCCTGCCTCAGAACCACTCACCCCAATGTAGACCCCCGTCTTACTGCCACGTAATGAAGCTGGGTTCAGCCCTGCACATTAACAGATTCATTAAGCAAGTCTAGAACAGTTTTAGTGCTGAATATTCTCACTCTTCATTACCTCCATCCAAAATGGCCTCATAGGCAATCTCCAGCATTAACCGCAGCTGTGGGTCCATAGTGTTGGCCTGTTTAGGGTGAACTCCAAAGAATGCTGCATCAAAATGACTGATGTCCTTTAATTTGCCATTCCTCCTTGGAAGACCATACAAACCTATAGAGTAAAAAAATACTTATTTTCTATCTAATTCACCAAGACCATAGTATACAAACAACACTAGCCCAGACCAGCCATGAAACAGAAACTTCCAGTTTAGAAATCTGACCATTATAATTCTCATGTGTTACAGAAGCTCCTTAAGTCCATCAAAATTAGTTGGTTAAGTAAATTCTTCTGAGCCTTATTGACCGGCTGTTTAGCTTTTCTCAGGCAAGAGTTTGATTTTACTTGATTGCACTTAAATTGTGTGTTTTAGCTTAGTCAGTTTCAGCTCCAAAGATGTATGCAACTTTACAGAGTAAAACGTTATCAATATAATATTCATAATCATCTCGAAAAAAAAGTATTCTTGCAATGTATTTAAGCAAGGCCACCTAAGAGTGGCTGGAAGCTCCCATAGAGACATGGTTAGGAGCTCAGTCACCCAAGAAGAAGCAGGTTAGGTAACAAGAGGCACAAGAAGGGCTTTCAGGATGCCTCCTGCCTCCCTTGTGACGTGTTCCATGCAGAGGCCAGCCCAGGACAAATTGAAGGAACTTTGTCTCCCAGATGGCCCGGTATTCCCCACGAAGAGATGGAGAAAGGGCCTAGGTAGTGTAAAGTCTATGCTTCCTTGCTTAGACTGCTGCCCCATTCCCTGATAAGTGGAATACAATGGATGGTTAATATACTGTGTTGGGTCTCACCTGGTTCCCAGCGTCTGTTGTCTTCTGTGACCATGTCCACACCATTGACCAGGTTTTCCCAGAATTCCTCCAGGTTGTTGGACTCTGGCAGGCGACCTGATATCCCAGCTATCACTATTTCATCCATGTTAACACTGCAGGAGGAAGGGAGACACGCAATCTTAGAGAAACTCCAAAAACAAACCCATGAATTACGTGTTTAAACACAGGAGCCAACTGAAACTGTCAAAGAACTAACTCAAGATAGGAAAGTCTAAGGCACTGTACACCAGACTTCCAACCTGTTGCATTAACCACAGAGCTCTAGTTATACGTGATAAAGTAACCTACTACACAATCCCTGGCTGACTGATTACTGAGCAATAGAAAGCACCTGTGTTACAGAAGTTATTAAAAAAAGAAGGTAAATCAGAAATGGAATGGAAATTTTAAATTTAAATGATAACTTTAACTGTACAATGATAACTCATACTGTGCCATTTCCAAAGCAGACAAAAAAATGTTTTAGTCCACTCAAAAGCCACTCAACACCAACAATACACAAATGGAGCAGTAATTCTTTCAAAATATAACAATGACATTTTCTAACAAAACATAATTAACAAATTAAACAATAAAATAAGTGTTGAAATATTTATAAAAAATGATTTGCATCTATTTTGTGGGGTAAGTTAAGTTGACAATGTCTGAAATGAACAAATGATGAAACAAAATTACATCATAGTCAAACATGTGATGAGTTGAAAATCACATAAATTTTACATAAAAGTGTGGGAGAAACTTAAGGCATCAAGGTGTACAAGCCAAAAATGTGTAAAAAAAAAAAAAATCCTGCCAAGAGTAATGCATATTCAATAATCTGTTGAAAATAAAACCATGGCTGGACATTGCAAAAACATTTTTTATATCTGAAGCTTTGTTATCAGTCATAGTATTTTATGTTTAACTTATTAAGAACTAAAGGGTTATAACGTGACAATACAAATTGAACTGTGCTAAACTAGTGTAGCACTGGAGTAGTCCAGGGGCGTCCCCTGGACTACTGTACAACTATGACTCAGCAATTGGCTTAATTTCAGATCACCTTTTGTTTACTAGAGTTCGTCTCCTGAAAACTTCCGATATGAACTCAGTGAGGCGAGGGTCAGAGCTGATCAGAGGTGTCCTGGGCCTGTAACTCAGTCTCTAAATGGATTTGACCTCTGGATTCTAGACAGTGGCCTCGGATTAGAAGCCTTCCAGATCTAGTCTTATTAGACCTTGCCCACATGCTGTGTACTTGAACATTTTAAAGGAGACTGTGTGTGTGACTATTATTTTAATTTGTATTTAAACTATTTTACATTCTGCACTGTCATACCAACACACCTAACCAAGATCTACAAGATCCAGCTTGTCACACAGTCGTATCCTGTCGTTAGTATGACTGCATTCTTGTCCTCACATGGACAAGTTCAAGTTTACTTTTTTCACACTAAACTTTTACGAAAAAGATTTTATCCAAGTTAAATAAATGAGAATTGTGGAGAGTAGGCTATACAATGCATTTAGATTTTCAAACTTTATTGAGTAAAACATATATGTATATTACATACAGTAAATTTTACTGTATGCAGTAGTCATAAACTCTAAATTTTGAGGGAAAAATGAATCATAAATTCTCGAGACATAAACCTTATTTTACAACAGACCAACAAAAATGTACAGTCTTTTAAAAATAAGTGAATACAGTATTGTGTAAATCTATTTCCTAATGGTTGTTTTATTGGTAGTATTTACAGGAAAAACAACTTTAAATTTATTTTCAACAACTGAAGTAAAACACAATATTAAATATACTTTATCAAATGTGGCTATTCAAATGCAGTCAGTCCTGATTAATTCCCACATTCATTTTTATTTTTTATCAAGTTATTTTTGTATTTATATGTTTCCTTTTTATTGTATTACATACAGCAGTATGTTATTAGAATAGTTTATACTCTGCTGTACATGAGTTGGTATTTGGGGTGGGGTGTTATTGTGATGCTATTGCTAGTGCTCAGACAAGCTCATGTCAAGAGCATCAGCACATCTTTCTCATGTGGCCTGTCTTCATCACAGTATCGATGCTGACAAGTTCAGCAGCTGTAGTCTCACCAGTATTGAGTCTCAATGTCTAAATCTTAAATACATTTTTTTTTCAATACAATTTTTAATGGCTTTATATCGCGGATATGCGCAGTTTATGAACTTACCTTGATTCAAAAGAAGCCGGTGTCGTGTGAACAACTGTAAACTCCTTGCTGAACTCTGTTTATTATTTCTTGTTTAGCATGTAGTGTTCCGGTTATGTCCGTTAACTCCGTTTCGAGGGGATGACTGGGATGTTGGAACTATCAGTGCGTGACAATGCACAGTCCGGAGGTTGACGTCAGTCTGTGCCTCATTGAATGTGTTCTTCTGTGGCGATTTTAAACATCTCACCCCGGTCCCGGCCACGCCACATGGGCTGACAGCTTGGCCCGGCCGCGCAGTCCAATGAGAGCAGAGGCAGGGCTTTGGGATGCGGCTGCAGGCGGTGATTCGCTGAGGCTGTTTGAGAAGGGGTTACTACAGTTCAGAAACGGGAATTTACTTTTGGTTTCTCAGTTAAGCGTTTTTCGTTTCTAATTCGTCATATAAAAATAAGACCTTGCCAACTTGTTCCTTCCTCCTCGTTTTCATAATATTACATACATAAGTCTATGCACTGCCTCTACAACGTAGATGTTATAGAACAACAGCTCTATTAGGTAAGTGTGAAGAATAAATATAGTGGAACTGTGTAGTATAATAAAAAATGTCTGCGCACATTCCTCAAAATCCCCTTATGTTTAAATTGAGCTATGTGCAGATATAGCTTGAAAACAGTAGCCGACATTGCATAACTTTCCTTGTCTTAGATCAGCAGACACACGTGTTAGCGCCATGTGCTTTAGTTTTACTGACAGCTCAGTGGACCAATCACAGAGGAGGGGTGTGAGAGATGGTCCAATCACACAGCAGGGTTTTCTCGGTGGATGTAAGGTGATTAAGAGGCGGGTTTAGATGATGACACAGAAAAGTCGCCTGTTTTCTGCGGGGTTACTGCGGTTCATGTGAGCTTCCTACTGACCTACTGAAGCCCAGTGAAGCACGGAGTGACCTTGCATCAGCACCTTGCCATGATGATTGCAACTCTAGCAGACGATGCAAGTCCATTTTGCACAATAAAGGACAACATTGGATGATCTTTTTTCATAGCTGCCATTTATTGGGTAATTTATTATAAATGCATTTTTACAAAACATAAATGTAATGCTTATTAAAATGCATTATTAAAATGTAAAAAAACCCAACACATTTTCTAAGTGTGATTAAACCATGACAGTAAACAATAGAGGATGCACGGAGCTCATTATTACTTAAAAATAGAATTGTATTTTTTCGAATCCTGACGGCACGCCACCACAATGAAACAACAAAAGGTATAAAATGAGATGTCATTTAAGCCCTTTTCCCTCATCCAATGAAATTCGGACTATACACTGTTCCTCCCCGCTTGACTTGAATGTGTGAACAAAACCCAGCCCTATTTTCACACCAGGTGCAGATTCTGTGGCGACCCAAGAGACATGCCCGGGTCGCTGTAATGTGGAAATGCTGTGAATGAAGACCAAAGAGCTGAACTATTGGATCGTTTGTACTTCACTTTCTTCTACGTATTTAGTTATGTTGCGTTAGCTTTGTGTTAGCTAATTAACCTCGTAATGTCCTCGCAATTGCTACCTTTTGTACTGTCAGTTTTTACTGTTATTTATTATTGTCAATTCTGTGTTAGACCTTTAGTTTTACTTCAGTTCAACCCATTACCCCAAAATTTTCCCTTTGTTTTGGAATTTTGGGCCAAAAGAACCCTGTTTACATAAAAGTATACCCTGTTGTTGTAAAAATAAATACATCATTTGGGGTCAAAATGACCCCAAGGACAACACAAGGGTTAAGCATTATCCCCCTGCTTTTCAATAAAACCACCCAGATTATTCATGGCATGAACAAACACAAAAAAGACGGAAGAGTCTGGTTGAAATAATCCTGATTACATCTGAGCACAATGTGTGAAAAGGGCTTTACAGAAAACTTTTTTCTATGTTACCCCAATACATCATTAATGACATTTGGTCTAACTGAAGTGACTACTTAAAGTCATTTAAATCTTACAGTAATAGTGTTAAAATACTATTTAAGATGGCAGCACACAGGGACGGAGTGGCTGTGGCAGTTTTTGTGTTTTGTATGTTCTTCTGCAACCACACACATACAGTATAGTACATCTGAACTTTTTCTAGCAACTATCATGGCTCTAATGACAACAGCAACTGATATTTTATACCATCACCAGTGAGGAGAGTTCTCCATCCCCCCGTTGCAGAGGCAAAGATGGCAAGGACACCATAAACAAAAGAGGGGCAAGTGTGGAGGACTACATGCTAAGCTAAAGGCTAACTCCTTTAAACCTGCAGCATGCAGCCTGCTGATATAGAGCTAGCCTGCCGCACCATCTTTAGACCGGATAGGACTACTCACTCCAGTAAGAGCAGAGGAGGAGGGTTTTTTTAGTTAAAGACATTCACTGCTGTCCAGACATAGAACACCTCATGTTACCTTGCTACTTGCCTTGGGAATTTACTTCAGTTAACACCACAGCTATCTATGCTCCACCGCGATCTAACACTAGGCTAGCAACAGAGAAGCTACATCACTCCATTAGCCAGCACTTGTCGCGCCAGCCAGACAGGAGGCTTTAAACATGCCAAGCTGAAGTCCATTCTGCCAAAATTCCAATATGTACATTTCCCAGCTAGAGAAAACAAAACTCTGGACCAACAATAATGTAACATCCCTCATGCCTACAAAGCCGGCCCACTGCCACATTTAGGATTCTCAGATCATCTGTCCCTGTCTCTAATCCCAGCATACATATCCCTCAGCTGCACTTTTGTTGTGAGAATGTCTCAACAAACAAGACTGCTAAAGTGTCTCCTAATCAGAAACCCTGGTTCACAGGTGAGGTGAGAACTGTACTTAGATGGTGGGACAGTGCATTTAAAGCTAGGGACTCACAGGCCTACAAGAAGGCACAGAGGAGCCTTAGGAAGGGCATCAGTGAGGCAAAGCGCAAATACAAACAGAGCATAGAGGAACACTTTAACAGAAACAACTCCAGTTAAAGACTCTTACTGGCTACAGAGACAGCTATACCTGGACACTCTAAACCACTTCTTCTCATGCTTTGATCACTGGAACAGTGTGGGCAGCACTTTTCCAACTCTACAACAGATGGACACCCCCTACAGCTAGACCAGCACCAGCCCAGAGCCACCCTACACCGGGTCAATAGGAGGAAAGCAGCTGGCCCTGACTGAATCTCAGGAAGGATCCTTAAGGCCTGTGCAGACCAACTAGCAGTATTTATAAACATTTTTAACCTTTCGCTGCTTCAGTTAGCAGTCCCAACCTGCCTTAAGTCAGCCATCATAATACTGGTACCAAAGAAAAGTACAGTGATCTATATGGATGTCTCTATCACCCACCGTCACAAAATGTTTTGAGAGATTAATTCTCTCAAACATCAAAGCTGCAGTCCCTGGTGACCTAGACCAACACCAATTTACATGAGTTATACCTCACAGACTGGTCCAAAATCTGAGCAACCTGGGTTTGGGCAGGTCACTGTGCTGCTGGATCCAGGATTCTTGAGTAACAGATCCCAGAACATCAGGAGCCCATCAACTCATCAACTCTCATCCTCAGCACTGGTATCACCACAGGGATGTGTCCTCAGCCCCCTAGTCTACTCCCTTTTTACGCATGACTGTTCCCCCATTCATCCTACTAACACCATTGTCAAGTTTGCTGACGCCACCACTGCACTAAGACTGATCTAACAACAACGAGTCAGCCTACAGAGAAGTGGTTAAGCATCTTGTGCAGTGGTGTACTGCCAAAAACCTGGACCTCAAAAATCAAGGCACTTACAGTGGACTTTAGTCAAATCTAAGCACACTCTGCAGTCTTCTCCTTTGTATACAGGGGGAAGAGGTGGAGAGGGTGAATCGCTTAAGGTTCCCTGGTGTACACATATCAGCCAACCTTACCTGGATCTCATCCATCTCTCATCAGGTGGGAAAGCCGAACAAAGACTGTACACTCATCTCCCTCAGTGACTGATGGACTTCTACAGGTTAGCTGTGGAAGCATTCTGACCTATTACTGCACTGTATAGTTCAGGTGCTGTACAAAGGAGAACAGGAAGGACCTGCAGAAGGTGGTGAGGGCGGTAGAGTTGTCTAGGCTCACCACTACCCTCCCTCAGAGACATTTACACTGTCTAACTCCAAAAGAAAGCCAGTCCTATTTCCACAGACATTACTCTTGTCTGTGGAAGCCAGTCCTATTTCCATACATTACAGCTTTTCTCCCCATTACCCTCTGGAAAATGGTACAGATTGATCAAATCTAGTACAAACCGACTGAAAAATTGTTTTTACCCTAAGGCCATTAAATGAATCACTCTACTTTTTTATTGATATTTATATTTGTGTGTGTAAGAGAGCTAGTGAACTGTATTTCATTGTTTTGTTTTACAGGATCTTCTCTGCTTTTTGCATCTGTGGTTTCTTAGGCTTTACGGGGCTCACGGCCAAATAATTAATTATATATATTTTATAATATATAATATATATTATATATATATATATAATTATTCATTTCATTTCATCTTCTACCGCTTATCCCACTTTGTGGGGTCGCGGGTGGCTGGAGCCTATCCCAGCTGCTTTGGGCCTTAGGCGGGGTACACCCTGGACAGTGGCCAGTTCGTCACAGGGCTGACACTTAGACGTACATTGACAGACAACCATTCACTCTCACATTCATCCACTAGGGGCACTTTAGAGTCACCAATTCACCTATACATGCATGTCTTTGGACGGTGGGAGGAAGCCGGAGATCCCGGAGAGAACCCACGGTGACACGGGGAGGACATGCAGACTCCTCACAGACAGACCAGAGTTAGCCAATGATGTTTTTTGGGTTGGCTACAGCTGCTTTGGGCCTTAGGCGCCCATTGATATTGTAGTTCCTAATCTTTGTAATAGCAAATCTGTTGGGTTTTAGAAATCCTTTAGAACAGTTCCTCTTCTGGACATGTTTGGCTGTGGACTGGCTGTGGACAGGAGCACTCACACCCTGCACCTCCATCTGGACTCCATCACCGATCTGCTCTGAGGCATCTGCTTTGCTCAGGTCTGCTCCAGCAAAAAGAGAAACATGAGTTATACCTGTTATATATATATATATATATATATATATATATATATTTATATGTATACACACACTCAACAAAGTCTGTATAAACCTCTGGATGAAAAGAGTTGTGGGTCATTTCATGTGAAACGAATAAATCATCTTTACTATAAACTTGGTTGGATTAATAATATTGTAGGCTATTATGTAAACGAATAAAGAGGCTGTCTAAAAGCATTAAGTTGGCTTCTCTCAACTTCGAACATCCATCCATGTACCAAACAGCATGTCAAATAGTGTGTAAAAATGTCAAATCGATGTTTTTTTGGGTTGGCCGGGATTCGTACTCACGACCTTCTTGCTGTGAAGCGGGAGCGCTAACCACTCCGCTACCGTGCACCCCTATATATAATTATATATTACTTAAATATTAAGTAATGCAGTGAGATAAGCATCAGCACCTCCATGTCCCAGATCAAGTCAGAAATATGTGGCAGACCAGCTCCTTGTATTTGGAGAGGTACTGTTTCAAGTGAAAGACTTTAAGACTCTTTGGAGGTGAGAACAGGCTGCTCCATTAAGAAGACTGGAGCTCAGTGCAGAGAAGCTTGAGAGAAGCAGATGAGGCAGACCCAGAGGCCAAAAATCTTCTTATTTCCCTGGAAGATCTTGAGGAAGTGGAAAGAGATCTGGGCATCCTTGCTTAGACTGTTGTTCCCACATTGTAATACAATGGGTGGATGCTGGTAGTTGACAATGCCATGTATTAGTCAAAAATAAAATCACCCAGGGTGCCACCGTGGCTCACCTGGGTTAAAGTCTGGTTCAGGACATGTGCTCAGTGTCATTCCCCTGTCTCTCAAATATGTTTGTCTGTCTTCTCTGTCTCTATCAAATAAAAGGCAAAAACAAACAAAAATTCATGTGTTTTTACATGTGTTATCATCAAACAGGCTGTTTGGGTCAGTCTTTGATATTGTAGTTCCTAATCTTTGTAATAGCAAATCTGTTGGGTTTTAGAAATCCTTTAGAACAGTTCCTCTTCTGGACATGTTTGGCTGTGGACTGGCTGTGGACAGGAGCACTCACACCCTGCACCTCCATCTGGACTCCATCACCGATCTGCTCTGAGGCATCTGCTTTGCTCAGGTCTGCTCCAGCAAAAAGAGAAACATGAGTTATACCTGTTATATATATATATATATATATATATATATATATATATATATATATATATATTTATATGTATACACACACTCAACAAAGTCTGTATAAACCTCTGGATGAAAAGAGTTGTGGGTCATTTCATGTGAAACGAATAAATCATCTTTACTATAAACTTGGTTGGATTAATAATATTGTAGGCTATTATGTAAACGAATAAAGAGGCTGTCTAAAAGCATTAAGTTGGCTTCTCTCAACTTCGAACATCCATCCATGTACCAAACAGCATGTCAAATAGTGTGTAACATGTAAAAATGTCATTGTCTAGCACAAATAGGTCTCAAAGGTATGTGATATCTCAGCTGGTTTATACAGGTTCCGTTGTCAGACCTGGAACCTGTATAAACCAGCTGACAAGACACATCATAGTAGCCATAGTAGTGACCCTTCTGAGGAAGACTGCAGGAAATTAGCATTTGAAACATGTCATGGTACAATGCTTAGACAACACTGGTCTGTTTATAAGAAAGTTTTGAGAAAAGTTAACTCCTGTGGACCAAATGAACTTATTTAGGCTAGTTCAAAAGTTATGGCTCATGAGAGTGGGCTTCCGGGTAAGCAATGGAGTAGACGTGGCACGTATGCTCCAGTATAATTTCAACAGGGCTCAACTTTCTGTTTACACTCTCTGTCTCGCACGGTTTTCTCTCATACCAAGCCCAACAGAGCAATCCCCATTTCTTCTAAAATGCTGTCCAAGGGTTACAAAGCTACCAAGAAAGAAGATGCTAGTGCCAGCTCAACATTCAACGCCATTACTATTGGAGCAGAAACTCCAGAAGGTAAGTAAGCTGCCGATTTCACTTTTACTTTTAAAGTTACCAATCTGTAGAGACATCACCTGTCTACAGAGAGTGACCGCCCGAAACCAAAACAGCTTCACGAGACTGTTAAAGAGTTGCTGCCATCCTCAGACGAAGGAGCTCCTCCTCTCAGAGAGGCCCAGCGAAGAGGTAAACAGGATTATCACGATCGTCAAACAGCCATGAAATACTGGACGAATGAGTGCAGAACCAGGACATAATGACAGAACTTTAAAAGGGGTCTGAAGGCTTCATTATTGTACCCAGCCCAACTCAGCATAATAATGCTGTACAACAGAGCCAGAAAATGGCCCCTGAGCTCCTGAAAGGCATCTTGAGCCTCCCAGATCTTTGTGAAGGGACAACTCCTGCACCATGCCTTTTGTTGACATGAGGAAGTAACATCCAATGCAAGTCTTATAAGTGAGTGCTGCCATTTTGCTCTGGCGCTAAGCTTAATATACAAACTGTGTGATTGTTCACACCACAAATACCAGTCCTGACAATTTGTATGCATGGGCTTTTCTTTTTTCCAGACATGTTTGACTGTTATTGTAATGTTGTATTGCAGTTTGTTGTCTGGCTTTGAATTTGATTATTGTTCATACTTGAGTTTGTTTACTTGCATATTTTTGAAAAGAGAAAGTATTAGGCTAAGTGAAATTGATTTTGGGCACCACCTCAAAAAGGAAAAGAATAATAAAGCATAATATGAATTTGAACGCGAGTTTATAGACTGACAGTTATCTATGTATGAAATAAAATAACCACACTTAAGCATAAACTATGAAAAAAGGTGATGTTTTTTGACCAAGATTAATAAACAGACGCTATTTGGATATGGAGATTGAATTAACAATTAATGATGGAAGTATAATGAAGGACTGAAACAATAACTTATTGAAGGATGGATATGATTTTATGTGAATAAGTGAAAAATAAGTAGTTTATAAATTTAGAAAAACAGTCTAGAAGAGTTAAGCTACATTTAAATTAAGTTTAATCTTATTCTGGCAGAAACCAACAGGAGTGGTGGTGATACCAACGAGTTCAAACTTCTCGGTACTGCCGATACAGGGTTGACCACTCTCCTGGTGCATGGACTTCTCAAGAACCACATCAGGGGAGCAAAACACAAAGAGAAGGTAAAATGTATTGCCCCAAATTAGACATCAATTTTTAAATGTCTGCAATGAGAGTTGCTGACCTCTTAGTGGAAGTGATTAAAGACATATGCAGTGACTCAAAAACAGCAGTTTTTTTTTTTTTAAGTTGGAAAGCAATAAAGTGGAGAGCTTCTTTGATTGAATCAATGATGAAACAGCAGAAGTTACCACCTTTAAAAAAAAAGTACCATGAGTCAAACTTAAATTACAGCTTCATCTCAACAGGTGATACACTGTCCAAGCCCACCCTGTGTAATATGTGGCGAGCAGCTATCAAACAAAGCTATGAAGCCATCAAAACTGAAAAAAAAGGAAACCAACCAAAACGTAAAGAGGGAGGTCAATGGCAATTAATGAAGGCTAGAACATCAATAAATGAGTCTGCACTGAGAAGTCACTTACAATTGGTGAGGATTTGATTCTGCCTTTTTCATTTCAATTATTATTATGAATCTTAATAACATTATTATTAATGTTGAAACAGCCTATAATTTGCATGTGGTATGTTTATCTGAAATCTGCCACGTGACATGATTGTTTAGTAATTATTGACTTATTATAATAGACACATTATAGTTAATAAATAATAATTTAAAATAATAACTGAAACAAATAATCAAATTACTGCAACTTTGCGTGTGTTATGGGCATGTTTGCATATTTACTGTCTGTTTTGTGAAGCCCTCTGAGGCAACTGTTGTTGTGATATTGGACTATACAAATAAAATTAAATTGAACTGAATCTGAAATGTTCAACGCGAGTTGCAATGCTATCCGCCAAAGGTAGTCTTTGCCTGTGGAACAACGTGCTGCTACATGGATTTGGAGATGGGCCACAAATGTGGAGTTTTTTTCATTTTTCACATTTATTTCATATTGGCCAGTCTACTGCTGTCTCTATGAGGGGCCATGATGTTTCCTCGGCATATTGAACCATATGCTGCCCATCAAAACACCCTCTAAAATTAAATACAAACAATTATCCAGGGTTTCCAAGATCGGTGGGGTTTCCCAGAATGTGTAGGGGCTATTGAGGGAACACGTATACGGATTTTAACCCCACCTGACTGCCCAGGCCGATTACAATCGGAGTGGATTTTACTTCATCATTCTGCACAGTACAGTAGACCATCGACTTTAGTTTTGGGACATAAATGTTGGCTGGCCAGGTCACGATGCCAGGGTGTTCGGCAATTCATCATTGTTTGAGCGGGATCAGAGTCGTTCACGTTTCTCTAAAGTGACAGAGAGACTTGCTAAAGTAGATCTGCCTGTGGTGATTTCTGGGTTTGAAGCACATCTACTGTTACCTTGGTTGATGAAGCGGAAAACCAGCATACTACACCTGCACAAATTGTGTTCAACAACCATCTCAGTAGGGCACTTAACACTCTGGAGAGGGCATTTGGACAATGACGAGGTATGACTAGGGATGGGAACTGAAAACTGGTCCCACTCGAGAACCTGTTCTAAATTTTACGGTCCATCGGAATCGTATGCCTTTGAGGTTAACGATCCCTCTTATTGATGCTCCTGCTCCTAGTCCCAACCAGAGTCCAAGAACTCACAACTATCCCTTTATCGGGCACCATAGCATGGTATCCTATGCATTTGTGCGTCGTGACGTAAAATTGATTTTAGCACAGAGAGGAAGAAACAATCTAATCGGCTTTCTTTTACTAAACAAGACGAAAATGATGGCGTTTACAGTAACTGCAGGGCAAATACATGTGTGAATGCTGTGTTTTCGATTTGTTGCATAAATCTGCCCAAGCAGCACCTTTGAACAGTATTATGCAATGCTAAAAATCACCAGCGTCTTATAAAAAACGGACATATTCTAACACACTGTATGACGTATAAATCTTCTTACAATTCTCACATTTTAGATGATGACAGGCACAGGCACAATGAATGCATTTGAATTGTTCATGTTTTCTCTTACATTTGGTTAAAACATATTTAATCGCAAACTAGTTTTCTAAATGCGATCTAGGCTTCCATCCCTGTTTTTTAGAGAATAGTTTAATTCTGTATTAGGAAGAAGATTCAGTGAGTGAGTCAGTTTCCTTCCCCATTATATATAATTTGCTATTGTTTAGGTTATTTAACATACTCAAGTGAAAGTGTTCAAACTACTTGTTTGTTGCTGAAAAAGTATATAGGACTACTTTTTTCCACACAGAGCTATCAGGTATCAATAAGAGAATTGATTAAAAAAATCGTATTGATAAGCAGAATCGTCAATGGCATCAATTCCCATCCCTAGGTATGACTGCCACATTTTTCACCCAATACCACAACCAATAATATTAGAGATATGCACTGTTCCTATTTTACAAGTCTGTCATCCCAAAAGATCTTTTGGTTTAGATGGATGCATATATGCATGCATGGGTGTATGTACACAAGTTTGCACTTCATTATTGGTATTGATACACTGCTTATTTGTCATTGTTTAGATCTATAGCTCAAATAAATGCAAACAATTTAGTGTTGTTTTTAATCTTCTGGCAATAAACTGAACATGTCAAGTAACATATCTAACGTATCTTATGTTTTGATCAAAAGGTTTAGGTTATATACAGGGCCCTGGGAAACCCTCTCTGAAGCGCTCCTCTGAAACACTCAGTTTTGGCCACTGACCCTTTAACTGAACAGAGTTAACTTCATATCCTGCCCCCATTTCTGCTAACCTGGCCAGCCGGACGGCTTTCTCGTTGTATTACATAAAGAGAAAGTCAGTCTGGGATTGTCCAATCTGCTCCGCATTCTGCTCTGGCTCTTTCTTACTGGCCAATTGTAGCGAGGGAGGCGGGATTTTCTTTCACCTCATATTGAGCACGAGAATTTTTTCAACCAAAACAGTATGCAGGTTTAGGTAGCTTACTATGATCGAAATAAGCACTGAACTCAATATTACACCCTGTGTCCTCAAAACAAAAACAACAGTCATTCACCACCGAAGCATTTTTCTCTCTAACCATGCTGGTGCACGCTGTGGTTTGTTGACAACTAGAATTGGACGGTCGGTTTCCTTACATTTCTCTGATTGGTTTACTCAGTCAGTGTTAGTCCCGCCTTGAAATCCTGTTCAAACCCTGCAATACCAGACTGATTTCTCTGTATGTAATACAGATGAGCTGGCTAGGCTACATTTCCGCTGACTTGCTGTAGTCTTTACCAGGTGGCGCTCGCATAAAACTACAAGGCTAAATACTATTATGTGTCCCTTCATTTGAGTTCTCTGAAGCCTGAGACGTGTTTATTAAAACAAAAGGAAAATAATGTTACTGCTAAATACTGATTTAAACGTGACATAACATCATAAAACACGAGAAAAGCAACCATTACATTTTAACCGTTACGTAGTGGCTAATGTAACTCACTGGTCAATATGGTGTCCTTGCTGTTGCTTGGAACCTTGAAGGGTGCAGACTTCAAAACGTTTGCATGGTTTTAAGCAGATTATATTGTCCACAGCATCATACCAGGGAAATTTGTCCTTTTCTTCAGATGAATTGATAATGAAACCTAGGCTTGTTTACTTTGTCGCAGCACTGCTCAGTCAGTTGGCTGTACCCTTACATTTGAAGATGCTGGTGTATTTTTCCATAAACTACCAAATTTTTGTGTGTATTGTCCAGTTCATTTTGAATGCTGTCATCCACCCATATTTTCGGAAGCTTCTGTTTCTCCACAAAATGTCTAAGCTTTAATTTCAGCAATGGCACTGCCTGTGTCTAACATTAATGAGTTTCTTTATAGAACATAACGAAGTTGTGCAAAGTTGCTGGATATTGATCCAGAGCATCAGAAACATGCTCAATGGGTGACATGTCTGGTGAGTATGCTGGCCATGCAAGAACTGGGATGTTTATAGCTTCCGGTAATTGTGGACAGATCCTTGCAACATGGGGGTGTGCATTATCATGCTGAAAGATGAGGTGATGGTTGTGGATGAATGGCACAACAGTGGGCCTCAGGATCTTGTCACGGTATCTCTGTGCATTCAATATGCCATCAATAAAATGCACCTGTGTTCACTGTCCATAATATACGCCTGCCCATACCATAACCCCACCACCACTCGATCCACAACGTTGACATCAGCAAACCACTCACCCACACGATGCCATACACACTGTCTGCCCTCTGCCCTGAACAGTGAAAACTAGGACTCATCCGTGAGGAGAACACCTCTCCAAAGTGACAATTTGTGCAGAAATTCCTTGGTTATGCAAACCAATTGTTGCAGCAGCTGTCCAGGTGGCTGGTCTCAAACTATCTTGGAGGTGAAGATGCTGAATGTGGAGGTCCTGGGCTGATGTGGTTACATGTGGTCTGTGGTTGTGAGGCCGGTTGGGCAACAGCTTTGGTGGACATTCCTGCAGTCAGCATGCCCCCTCAAAACTTGCGACATCTGTGGCATTGTGCTGTGTGATAAAACTAATGAGCATCTTGATGTGCCACACCTGTGAGGTGGATGGATTATCTCGGCAAGGGAGAAGTGCCCACTAACACAGATTTAGACAGATTTGTGAACAATATTTGAGAGAAATAGGTCTTTTGTGTACATAGAAAAAGTCTTAGATCTTTAAGTTCAGTTCATGAAAAATGGGAGCAAAAACAAAAGTGTTGCGTTCATATTTTTGTTCAGTGTAACTTGTGGCTGTTATTGCAAGCTCTTTGATCCAAATGGATCCTTTCTGTTTAAGCTGTCTGTGTTCTCCACACTCAGCTCTGTGGGGTCAAGACCACTTCAAATCCCCCTGCCAGTAAAAGGGAAAATAAGCAGTTAAACTGAACTCTACATAATCTTCTTTGAATGCTTCTACCATCTCAGAAGCAAGTCTGTGCTACCGGCAAACAGTATTCTTTATATGTTCAGGCATAAACCTAGACTCCCCTTTGAAGAGTCAGGATCTGGACATATGGAGTACTGTTTAGTTAGACAGAAGGACAGACACGTCAGTGTGTGCATGATGCACGTCTGCAGATGGGCCAACTGGTCTGTCTTTGACACCATGGTGCAAGGGGCACCCTGAACTCTTATCAGGGGTTACACCAGGGGCGGGCTAATTTACACCACAGTACCCCAGTGTTCAACTTGCAAGCACCACAAATGACATGACAAAGGGAATCAAAGTCAGTTGACTTTCATTAAAATGTTTTACAACACATGACTTAGGCTCTCTATAAACCAGAATACACGTAGTGACATAAACTTTTAATCACCATCACTTTATTCTTTTTTTATTGTATTGGTCAGCTTCTGCAATCTGTTGTGATTGGCAAAAAGTATGACTGTTAGTTTGTGTTACATGTGTGTGATAAATGGGGCACACAAAGAAAAATGGGCAGAGAGGGAAGAGGAAATAAAAGATAAACAGAGGACTGTTTCTGAACTAGGCAAGGACCTGGGCAGTGTGTGCGCCTGCAGAGGAGCAACAAGGCAGAGTACGGTGAGCTTTGGCTGTGGCTCTGTTTACTCCAGACCATGAGGTAATGGAAGACAGAGGATTTTCAGTGAGAAGTTGAACTTTTCTGTGTCTCAGAGCACTTCACACTTGAACAACAAAACAGACCTGCACCTTTTTTCCTTTCCCTCAGACTTGTGATAACAGGTGTAAATTTATATTCTAAAAACACATTTTGGAATTGTCCTCGAGGGAAATCCACAACAAAAGCATTCAGTCATTAACTGCCAAACTACTGTATATCTAAGGTGCTGTTGTTTGGTTGGACAAAGAACACCTAAAGAAAGCTAAAGGGTAGAGATATATATCAGGTGCTCTTCAGGTACAAAACAGGGCTTAGCAGCAGATGCAAATGCAGCATTGGCAAGTGGAAAACCTTTCTGAACTTTGTTAATTTCACATGGAAATATCCATCCATGTGGCAAATTTCCTTTTTCGTATTTAAGTTTTAGTGGCTTCCATAATCTACTGCATCTGATGCTGAAAGGTTAGGGCTAAGCCCAAGTGAAATATGAAAAGGAGGACTGCAGGTCTGCAGAGATCTGTGTGGTCCCTTTTTTCAGTTTTTGTTTAAAACAACACAAACAAACCATACATGAATTATATATGAGATATGAGTGTGGAAATAGCTCACAGGGATTCTTTATTAGTTACTTACCTTCTGAAAGTCCATGGTCCAACAGAGCCCAAAGCTCTCTCAGTGTGGGGAGTGACTCCTCGGATGACCTCTGTGCACTGAAAAACCCTGAGTAGGACTGTGGCCTCTGCAGAACAAAGCAAGAACACTGTATAGGGTTTTGTGGCCTGATGAAGCACTCAGGATTAAAAGATCTAAACTGTCACAAAGGAAACACAAGCCAGATATTGGCAGCATTTCCAAAACGTGTAATGCAAATATGAAGCGTCCTGTACTAGTGAAAACAAGTTGTAATACTGATTATGTTCATAGTATACTAGAAGAACATTCAGGCTAGTAGACAAAGATAAAGCACCTGTGTTTTGATTTGCACCTCTTCTGCAGCAGACACACTTTGATATTCGGTTTTCTCAATTGAGTCTTGTTCTTCCTTTAGATGAGCTGTCAGAATAATTAGTAAAAATAAACAGTGGGTTTATGAAATATACAGTGTTTGTTGTGGTGTTACCTTTCATAGGGCAGTGTACTTCAGCAGAGCTTATCTGA
Source organism: Rhyacichthys aspro (assembly GCA_036850595.1). Lineage (NCBI taxonomy): Eukaryota > Metazoa > Chordata > Actinopteri > Gobiiformes > Rhyacichthyidae > Rhyacichthys > Rhyacichthys aspro. Next base: position 18,385,642 of record CM072166.1, on the reverse strand, counting down.
GCTCGAAGATGGTTACACATTTCTATTAACTGCTGTTTGTCTCTGTTGAGACGGGCAATACAAGACGCAGCCTGCTTCAGTCTGGAGTACAGTTGAGACCACTGTCTTTTAGCACTGGGAACATGTCCACAAGTACACGTGGATGCTGGATTGAAGACCTGCTGCAGATTTGAGAGAATTATAACATTAATTTCTCTTCTATTTAAAATGATATGCTTGATTGTACATACATGGAAAAGGGAGAATTACTGCACACAGTTAGCTGCATGCTTGTCATTCAGGCCTAAAGCAGACCTTCAAAAAGTTAAAAGGAATTTAAATTGAGTTGTTTTTTTTAAGGTAGAACAGTGAACCGCATTAGATTTAAACACTGAGATGTCAGCATCTGGGGTTATCCATACTGTCTATGTTTGTGACACGTCTTGAGTTGTTGATTCTGGTCACTAGCCAACTTCTCCATCTGACCCAGCGCTGATCCCTGCTCAGTGAGCCTATATTTTGGTCTTGGTTGTTTTAAAGGCACACTTTGTCTATGCCTCTTACACTGCATCAGATGTTAAGTCCAAAGCATTAGCACTGTTGCTTGGTCAGGGCAGTCCTTGAAGGATAATGTGACTAAGCCAAAAAGCTATGGGGTATTCAAAATGCAAAAGAAGAACAAAAATGCACACATTAAATATAAACAATCAGGGAAAAGTATGTTGCTGCTGAAAGATATTAATGAATGGAGAGGAAGGTGCAGGTGTGTCACATATCAGCCACTGATAGAACACACATTTTAACAAAGTTAAGTATTACCTTGTCTGTTGTATTAATAAGATTTAACTTCAAATGTTGGACATCTTGCTTTTTAAAAGCACTGCCTCCTCTATTTTCAGTGTTTGCTGATCACACCACATACAAAAGGGAAAACAAAATGGCATAATGATTAATCATTGAATTGTTAGTTGTAGGTCCCAGGTATACTGTATCATACAATACAATTTTACAATATATTTTTTATGCCACATGTCTGGGTAGTCTTAAAAAAGCAAACTAAAAAACACATGGAAACGGAGAAAGAGTAAAGATTCTCCCATGTTACCGATAGGTGTGGTTAAAGTGGCAGGAGCTTCCATGCATTGGTGCAGTGGTGGTGTGAACCGGCTCAGCTCCTCCATCTGCATCCGCATCTGCCTCACCACAGCCTGCAGCCTGCTGTTCTGCTGGTGAAGACGCTCCATTTCCTCTGATGCCAGGGATCCAATGCTAGGGAATGCCCCCTTTAGAAACATATACCTTTTGTTTTAATCATCAAATCATCTCATCCTGTCTGGACAGTTTTGGATTGTTTCACTGCATTTAATTTCTCGCCACTCCAAAGGTCCTATTTTGGACCTAGCTCTACCTCTTACATCTCTACTTACATCTGCCCTCCCATCTTCCGCCCTCTCTGACTGCCTTCTGGAAATCAAATCCTAGTTCTCCTCCAATTTCCAAAAACTCAAAAGTGATAAAACTGAAGTTCTCTGTATATACTATTTTCCTATTTCAAACTGTAGATTTAAAGCCACACGCACACACATAGCCAACTGAAGAGAAATACAATGCATGAAAAGATGGACACTATTAAATTTACGCAATAACAAATTAACTAACATTTACCAGCGCGTATTGAACCGTGAAGGGTGTACCGAATGGTTCAATACTGTATTGAGAATTGTTGCATCCCTACTGGAAGTCATCCTCAACAGCACACAGTCATTTCAAACTTGTATCAATATTGTTACCTGCATACTTCCATCAACTGTCTCCGCCCTTCTCTCACTCATTCATCACACCACCCTCGTCCTACTTCAGCTCCACAGGTTCTCCATTACACACAGAATTGACTAAGATATTTCTGCTTATGTTTAAATCCATCCATAAACTTGCCTCTCCATATCTCTCTGAGCTCTTTCACATTGCCGCCCCACCCCATCCTGCACCTCACTGTACTCCCTGTCTGCTTAACCACCAAAGGGGGCTAGAGCGTTCAACCACTAGAACTTTCAAAAGGCAGGACAGTAGCATTTTAGGGCCATTTGTGAGGTCAATCAAATAATGTCTCCAAAGAGACAGGCCAGAGGAAAGGCCTGGACCTTCAGAAGCAAAGCTTAGAATAAGAAGGTTTGCCAGTAATGCATGTGTTCTTAATGTTTTACCACTTGGATGCATATTCATACCTGCAAAGCTTGATCTCGCTCTTGTTTAACACAGTGCAGTAACACAGTCAGGTCCTGGAGCTGTTGCCTTGTCTCCACCAGCTCTGCATCTGCCTGATATCACACAAAAGAAATATTTCTTTTTATTTTAAGTTTTATTCTACATGGTAAATTGAGTAATATTAAGAAATTCTGAATGCTTTAGTAAATTATGTGATCAATAAACCATAGAGACATTAGACAATGGTTTAATATGTATCACACAGTTTTTAGTTTTTGTCTCATACAATACATTAGGCCTATGGAAAGTGAAAGGTTTTTTTTTTTATAACAGAAGAATGAAGCTATGTCAAGGCCATAAAAAAAATTACATTAGGGCACCCTAAAACTAATAGGAACTCAGTTATTTTGGGTGCAAAAGTGCGACCCGCATCTTTTTAAATGGATTTCCAGCGCCCTCTAAAAATTTTGAATGGGACCCAGAAATTTAGATTGTCATACAGACATTAAATTTGGTACACATATCCCTTATATGATGACAAACAAAAAAGCCAATGAGCACCATTCCCTATCTACAACCACGTTGCCATGGTAAAAAGTGATAGGGAGGTGAAAAATGTACTTTGTCATAGCCAAATGAAATTTGGTATGCACGTTAAGCATAGGCAGCTGAGCAAAGTCTATGGAGACTATTTGTAACAGGAAGATGTCCATATGGGCATTGCCTTTGGCCGAAATTGACCAAACTTTGCTCAAAATACAAGCCTAAAAGGAAGAAATTTTATTTGAAATCCCCAAGAAGAATGGATCAGTGGCGCCCCCTGGAAAATCAAAATACATTACACCTATGGGAACCGAAAGTACATTTTTGTAATCATAGAAAAATTACACACATATCATGTCAACGCAAACAAAAAATTATATACTTATATGTCAATTAATGGGCCATCTTTTAAAATGGACCTCCAATGCCCGCAACAATTTTTAAATGGAAGCCAGAAATTTCACTTGTCATAAAGACATGAAATTTGGTACACACATCCCACACAATATACCTTACAGTAATGGGCTCAGTGTAAGCAGCGGATGAGCCAGCGGACCGTCATGGACACTGTTTTTAACGTGGAGCGAATGAGACCGCTACGTACAAGAGAGTGAAGAGAAAGACAGACGATAAAGCTCTGTAAACCGGTGTGAAATGGCTGTAACCATATTTATATATTTTACCGCTTGAGTAAATTAATCACAATATAAGCACTTTATAATTGTAAGCTCTTTACTTTTGCACAATCCCAGTGCCTTAATTTTCCCACTAATTAGTTTGCAAACTCTGTTTTTTGTGACAGGCAACTGTGACACATTTTCGGCCGACCATATTTCTATCAGCACTTGTCCCCAAAATGAATGTCCCCAAAAGAGCTATTTTTCTAGACTATTGTGCCATACATGCGTTTGTTTTGGTTGTGTTATCCCCTAATGCGTAGCACCATGGTCTGATTCAGGCTTGTTAGTATTCTATTGCCTAATAATTGCCTCTTCATACTTTAAATATACCGTTTAATATTTATTTTAATTCACCAGATGCATTTCATTACAGAAGTAGTAACAGTAAAGTGAACGGGTGCGGCAGGAGTCTACTGTTCACGGCAACAAAGCTATAAACAGTAGTGTTGTATAAATAAAAACATATTGCCAAAATTCTAATCACATCAGTTTGAGGCAGTTTGGAGTTGTCTGTCTACAGTATGTCATATTTCTGCAGAAAAATATGCTGTGGTACTTATGTTTATTCCATAAATGTGCTGTCATTCGTGAAGTTGTGCTGGATCGAGGCTGGTTTACCACAAAGGAACCACACTGGAGTCTGCTTGGAAGCAAACCAAGACCCACTATTTTAGGTGGTCCAGTACAGTTCGCTTGTCCACATCAGAGCTGGACTGCTTTCACACCTGTTCAAACAAACCGCACCAACAAGCGTACTGGACTTGTGCTTGTTTTAATCAGACTAAATGTGAGGTGTGAAAGCACCCTGAGACTGCAGCCAGCACAATATAACTGCATGACCTGCTACTTGTTGCGTACTTTAGAGCAACAATGGTTACAACGGTACAGGTTGACACGTCTGGTGATGTTTTCTTCAAACTACTACTAACCTGATAAATGGCTCAAAAATAATATCCAATATAATTCCAAAGATGTCTTGCATTGACAAAGAGCAGTATACAGTGTGTTGAGTGTGTATAATAAAATTGTAATGCTGACAACTGACATTTTCTCTGGCCAGGGTCAATTCTTGTATCAGCTGCTCATTGTTGAGGTAAAGTCTGGCTTTTATCTCCTCACAGTTTTTCTGCCACTCCAGTTCCTTCTGCATCACTGTCTGCTCTAGGTTTTTCTCCCGCTCCAAACTGGCACTCAACTGCCTCCTATATCTGAAAAAAACAAACTCAGTTAGTAACTCTTAAATAGGACAGATGAGCTACTTCTGTATGATGTAGTCTCACCTGTCTATAGTTTCATCTTTCTGTCGCAGTGTCTCCTCCTGTTGGTTCTGCATGCAGCAGGCCTGAGGAGTGAGTGTCCCCAGATCGCAATCTAGTTCCATAATGGCTTTCTGCAGCTCCTGAAGCTGCACCTCGAGGCTCTGAGGATCACACTATTGAACTTTGCCCACAGTCACATACCTGCACAAACATGGATCAAAAATGTGCTAAATAAAACAAAAACAATAACAAAAAAATATATATAATATATCTTACAACAAGGGTCAGCAATGTATTTCATTGTTGGGTACCACCTGAAACAGCCTGACTTGCTAAAAGCATCTCAATATTATTTTAGGGGAATATCAAAAATAGTGTATCGTTTTAAGTACATCTGGCAGCCAGCTGTACCAAATAGCTGTGTAGTATCTGTCAAACAGGACAAAAGCTAATGTTTACACACAAACTGCAGAACGCAGAAGACCATAGAAATATTCAGTAGGTCCATTCTTCAGTGTATAATTGTACTCATTAGACTCAATGACACATTCATAAACAAGTGCGGAGTCGCAGGTTTAATGCTGTCAAGGTGTCTCTTTATCTGAGGAAGATTTCCCAACATGCAAAGAGCACTGATTATGTCACTGCGTGCCCCTGCCTTATTATTATAATACCTTGTATGCATGTGGGTTCACCTTTTTAAAAAGACACACAGGAGCAATAAAGATGGTGAGGCATTTGGACACTACAAAATTGGCACAATAGTCATCTTGAATAAAAGTAGAAGAATTAAGCAATAAATACCCAGTTTATTTTATATATATTATATATAAGTTTTCTGCCACTGAAAAGGGAACCTCACAGTAAGCTATAATTATGACAGTATGACTTGTCAGTATGACAGTATAACTTGTCATAATTATGTTAAGTCTTAAGAAGAGTCTATGTTGTCTTAAGTCACAAGAAGAAAATTGTAATTATGACATTTAAAACTCAGTCATGCTGAGTCATGCATACTAATTATGCATGCCCTGTCAAAAAACACACAGTCTAAGTGTGACAGCCATGGCTTCAATGAATATGTAACAGTAAATAAGCTGGTACATTCAATATTACTTCAAAAATGACTTACTGTAAATGCAAGGAGGACGGTATAATTTTCATCACATTTATTTAAGCATTAATCTTAATATTGACTTATGTTTTACTCACAATTTTACAATCTTAAAGTCAAATAAATGTTTATCGTTGGGCTTCTATAATATTTATTGATAACCAAAAACATTACCATCGCAATCATTGCAAAACCGCCAAACGTACTTAAAAATACATAATATAAGGACTAATATAAAAATCAGACTTCTTTTTAAATGAAGAACATTCTATGTGCTTCAAAACTCCTCTGTGTTGGAGAGGTTATTACACCCATGTGGTTGGAGCAACTCCAGCCACAGTCCCAGACTGTGCTGGTCCCCGGCCTGGGTAAATGGTGAGGGTTATGTTAGGAAGGGCATCCGGCATAAAAAAAACTTTTCCAAGGTATTCATGTGAACTACTGTGCTGAGGCACCCCTGGATGGGGATAAGCCAAAAGGCACTTACATTCTATGTAAGTCTAAGTTAGTCAGCGCAGATGTTCACTTAAAACTGTTTTCCAGATTTTTCTTCCAACCTACAAACTTTTTGTTTCAAGATGTGATTCATCACACATGACTCTATTTTAAACATTTAAAATAAGTAAAAAAGAGATAATTTCCAAAACCCCAGTTACACCCTGTGGCAGGCCAACTACCTAACTTGGCCTCTCTTATGGGATTCAAAATGACTGGCATGCTATGATGGGACAAAAAATACAGTGGGTGGAAAAATGGCCTTTGTTGTATTTGATGGAAGCATGTTCTGTCAAAAAAACAAAGTTAGGAATTTTAAAAAAGTATATGCTAGTCAAAATAAATACAAAATAACACAGCTTTACTATTTACTTATACAAAGTATTAAATTCATTGTTCATTATTTTAGTACAATCGTGGCAGATTTGGAAGGACACGGAGAAAGAATGTTGGACAGAGGTGGACCGAGAACGACGAAGACCAATACTGAAGTTAGTGCCATGCCGTTAAAGAAGGAGTTTGATTCCTATTATTAGGAAATATGCCGTTCGTGGTGGTCAGCTCTTAAGTCACTCATGAAGAGCTTATTGAAACCTGCCACAGTACAGGTATATTCACTACCAAGTGAATCACCAGCGCTTTTTGTGCATACCCAGACGGATGCACGCACATAACATTTGGAAAGTATGTGCCATACAAACAAAGACAACATTTACAAACAATTTAAGTGAGAAGTCAGTAAAGAACTGTTTATGCATGACTCAGTGGAACTACTGGCAGTAATGGAACCACTGGCAGAATGTTCCATGACATTAGAAAGCTGCACAAAACATATAATGTGAAATATAAATACTGAAAAAAAAAAGAAATTGTAAAATGTCATGAAAAATAAACATTTGTGTGTATAAAGATTTTAGTTTTAATCAATCTTCTGTTCTTTTAATATTATACAACCAGAAATGGGATTTAAATATGGGTCCAAAGTGTGTTAGTGCATGGGGCCAGTCCTCATCGGTCCATAAGACGACAGTATTTACTCTGAGTGAGGCTGAAGTGGGGACCAAGAGGGCAACACAAATAAGACGCATGATTAAATAACATTAAATGATAAATTCTTGACTAAAGCAAAAAAATATATATATTTTAATATTTTTCAAATATCACACCTCATAAATACAAACTAATAAAATGAAAAGAACTTGAATCTTGAAAAAGTAATCTAAACTTGTATTTTAAGGAAAAGGAACTTTGTTTGGAGGTTTGTCTTGCCACAATTTAAAAACTCAATTTCAGGGTTAGAGGCCAGGACATTTAAATTTTTTCTGTAGCGTATCCCATTAGACTTCTTCCAGTGCCATATCCAGAGGTGTCTCAGCCCTAATAAGCAGAGAACAAATATTATCATTCATTCATCTTCTACCGCTTAGTGCCATTGGGGATCACGGTGACTGGAGCCTGTCCCTACAGCTTGACATGGCTTACACAGACAATGACAGACAACCATTCACTCTCACCTTCATTCACTAGGGGGCACTAGGGGACCCGGGAGAACTCTTGGTAACAAGGGAAGGACATGGAGACTTCTCACACTAAGGCCAAGTTTTGAGAAAAATAATTTTAGAGCTACTTTTAAAAACAGTCAATTATTTTATTGACAGTGAAGGATGTGTTTTACATTCCCTTTTATAAACCTACCATTTGGCTGGTGGCTGCTTTTGATACAAATTGCTTTTTTGAAAATGTCAGGAGTTTTGTTGGTGCACACCAATATTTTCCTCAATCGTTTATGTTCAAACCTTTCAAAGAATTGAATGAAGTGAGGAATGACTAGTTAGCTAAGCAAATGGATTCAATGTCAATTTTATGACCCCTTGTAGCAGACTTTCACGTTTCACACTTGAAATTCATAAGCAAAGTTTAGTTGCAACACTGCAAAGAGTCAGGAGATGGTGCTTGTCGCCCAGGGGGAACCTCCCATGGTAGTCAGGTGGAAGAAGAGGACTAATCAGTGCAGCAGAGCAACACAGAGGCTGGCATTATGTTTGGCTAAGATCTGAGGTCACAGATGGGTAAAATTGCTACAACTTCTTATATAGATGTCATATTTACAAAGAGGTATTGGTTGTATCTCAAAAGCAAAGTAAAACGCATGTCTTGGGAAAAAAAACAACAAAACAGTTGTGCAAGTTGTTAAGCTAACTGACATGGTGCTAATATTTGTGACGTAACGTGACATTGTTCAACTTACTATGACAGCATATTTTGTGCTGTATGTTTTATTATGACAAATGTGTGTTAATGTGAGTTATGCATGTTGCATTTTTGGCATTTAGCTTTACGGCAAATTAAAATCCAAGTCTTTTCACTCGCTTAATAGAGTGGAATGTCTGTTATACACAGTCTTTATTTGTGCAGAAAGAGAATGACACACTCCTCTCTGAACTCTCTACCCAGGGTACCTCCTCCTCCTAAAAAACTGAGTGACAAAAGCCTGAAAATAGCAAAGTGCACTGTATAGTGCAGTTTTGTGGTTTGCATAATTTGAAAGGGTTTGACTGAGTAATTGCTACAATCACTTCAGCTATTACACACAGTATATTTACTGAGAATGTACTCACCCTATCCCACTTTAGATTACAGACCGCGTTCCTTACCCTGTAGTTACCAGGTAAAGGTCAAGGTGTCCCACCAGACAGTCAAGGGACTGTCTTCTGTTTTATTTGATTGCCTAAAAAACTGTGTTTCATCTCAAATTATTTCGACAAATGAGCTGTCCCTAAGTAGGGAGACATTCAGATGCCATCTACAACTTTTAAAGCTTTGTGAGATTTTATTAAGGCAGAGAAAAATTGGTGTGTGGTCTGAGATTACATGTCTCAGAAACTAGGAAATAGTCAATTCTGGTGTAAACACTATGGAATACTACCTACTGGCCAGATCAAACAGATGCTCTATAGGTCCAGATCAGAAGCTAACTGTCTAATAGCAACAACTACTTTTTAATTTTTTTAAGTTTTTTAAATTCTGGTTTCTCTGAATTAGGTGCATAAATGTTACACTAAATCACTGGTTGTCCAGTACTACAGTTGTCCATGTGGTAGTACTAAACACAAACACACATAAGAGCAAACTGTAAATCCTACTGTAATTTGCTATTCCCTGGGAGGACCGGATTGAAAAGGGTAGAGCACAAGAAGGCTAAATATGCTGCGCTCATCACAGAGTGCTGGAGCAATGGCTGAAAAGCCTGTTGTCAGCCAGTCAGGTGTTGAGGCTTTGCTGGTGACTCACAGCAAACTCCATGAAGTAAGAGGACTGCTATCTAGGAGCAGTGTTGTCCATAGGTTTTAAGCTTCATACCCAGACCCTGAGAAGGACAGCTACACTGGTTGCAGAGGCGTTTTTAGGGTTTGTGGAGGATGGGGTCTTAGCCCAGTTCTGGTGTGTGTCCAGCACCAGAGCCATTGTAGGGTTAGGGCTTTAGAGGCACTGAGCTCACAGAATGTAAAAGACATTGTCACAGAAAAAGTATGTGCAATCGGGGGTCTGGGGTCCTCTCCAATACATTTGGTAATAGAACAGATGCAATTCCCTGTATTCTGGTGCATTTTAGAGGACATCATGAATTTTTTAGCTGCTATAGGGGGAGTCAAACTATGAAACAAAGTCATGGAATTGCCCCAGTTCTTCAATAACTACATCAAAATCATTTTTTATGCAATACAACATCTAATGATATCATACCTTAAAGAAGCACATCGGTTATTACATACCAAAATTATTTCTGATTAAAAATTACACTGGAAAAGTTAAAAGTTATTCCATTCATACCACTTTTGTCCAACTGTAATGTACAGTCAGGTCTGTAACTTATTAACCTGATTCACTGTTTAACCTGCTGTGTATCAGCTGTTGTAGTGGTGAAGCAACGTCTTTAATGTTCTCAGAGACTCTGTTTAGCTCTGATAATGTGTCCTTTTATGTAATAAAGTATTTTTAGCTGCTGTCAAATATTGTCCCCTGCATTTGCCTTTTGAACAACAGACAGCAGCCAGTGGACATCTGAGATCAGTGAGCTACAAGGACAGAACGCCACAAGAATTTACATTTACAATGAACAGCACTGGCCGGTTGTGACCAATAAAGGCTGCTGTGGATGCATTTAAATTATTTATGAAGATTCAGACATTTTGGATACATTCCTTCATGTGGAGTGTAGTACTAAACTACTGACAGAGAAACATCCAGGATTTCCCAATATATAACAAACAGAGGTGGTGATATCATTTTAGTCGACCAGTCTTTGGCTGTGTTTACCTTACTCTGTGTGGGCAGGTGTCGCTTCAGCTCTTCTAAATCCCATTTGATCTTCTCAGACTGCTCACTGTCCAGAGTCCTGGCACAAATTCACATACACCAAAAACTCAAAACAAGGACATATTGCAACAAACAAGCAAAAAAAATCTGACAAAATATTATGGGATGTCTAAAATGTTAACCAAGTAGTTGCCAAGTTTTTTTCACCTAGAATTTTCATTGACTTTCAATGACCTTATCCTTTTAATATTGCTTTTTACAGGAACACAAAGCCTTTTCATACTTCAGTGGTACACCATAATATACATATGTTAAGGTACAAAACTGTTTTAACTTGAGTAAATTAGTAGTAGTCTGTGTTTGACATAAACTTAATAAAATGTCCAAACCAGAAAGATAAAAATTGGTGACTTTTCCAGGGCCAGGAAATAGCAGTTTAAATTTTAATGACTTTTAAAGATTTTTCAATTTACTGACTTTTCATGTTGTTTCAGCCATGAAAAAGTAAGGCATTGGCTGAACACAATGGTACCTGCTTTGTCCAGAGGTGAGAAGATCATATCACTGCAGCTCTCATGTCTCATTCCTTAAGGACCTCCAAGTTACACCTGAAGTCTTCCCTGAGATGCTGCTAGCATGTCCTGAAAAGAAAGGCACTGGTATATACATGGTAATCGTTTATAATTGCATATATGAAAATTCTCTAACAATGACTATGACTGTATGAGTTGAATAGAGGAATGTTTAAAGTTCAGCGTAGAGTTTATGTGTCCCTTAGTTTTTTAATCATCCTTACAGAACAATAGATGTGATATAATACAGTGTGTGTGCAGTCTTGCACCATTGAAGATTGCTGTTGAAATTCTCAAAAGCTTGTTGAGTCTTTGCTGATAACATATCCAAAAGCTATTGACAGCTCACATGCTCCAGTCTGTTAGTTTGGAGCAGAAAAACATTTCAAAACCTCCACAAACATAACCAACGTTGAGTAAATATTTGGTTGTTTGGTAACTCCTACCGACTGTTTAGTTCATGATAATAGGTTTAATGAAACTTTACATTTTACTCTTTATCTCTAAAAGGTTCCGCAGCAGACTTTATACTGGGTAGGAAGTTGATTATTATTATGCTGTATGTTCTGTGACAAACCCAATTCTTCGCAAACTTTGCAAAAACACTGTAGTTGATTGTTGACTCCCAGCATCACTTTTTACCAGTAACAAATCTGAGCCATCTTACTAACATACCACAAGTTCTCTTGTTGTATCTGTGCATTTACATGTCTGTTTGAACATCATGAACATATTAACAGTTAACAAATCTCTTGCTTCTAAAAAAAGAGGAAGTTTAAAGCTAATTAAAGTTGGCATATGGTCTCTGGTGTTAATGTGCTTTTAGTTTGGAGGTGTTTACAGTCTGACTCAATGATTTGTCCAGCTTTCACCGTCACCAGTGTATCATGGGAATTAATACATATAATTTTATAAAATTAAGCAAATAAATACAAAAATTAAAACAAAGCTACTTTTTTGATAAACCAGTTTTTGCAGTTTTTCTGTTAATATTTTGTTTATTTATGTATCTATTTTTGTAATAGATTTATTAATTGTTTTAATATAACTTTACAATAGGGTAGTAGTGTGTTACGGCTGCACAAAATATCACAAAGCCTGCACAAACAGCAATAATATTCCCCAAGAATACATACTAGGTGTGTCAAAATATAAAATATTAATTGGCCGCAGAGTGACCAGTGGAATATCACCTACAGCCATGTCTTTCTTAATTTATTTTTTTAAATTACAATCTGAACACTTTTATTTCGCATAAGTGAAAATTTAAATATTGCAAAATGCAATAAAACATTTGAGAGACTTTGTAGATAAAAGACATTACTCATGTCAGACTTTAACACCTTGCTCAGATTAAAATGGATTGCAAACACTAGATTGTGGAACCTGAGTAACAAGTTACTGCTCCTGGACCGTCCTGAGAGAAGTTTCCAGTTGGTGGATCTTTGAAGTACAGAGCTAACTTCACTTTGTGTCAGGACTAGATGCCTGTCTGGTGTCTTCTCCTGGCTGCATCACCTGAGACACACAGAAGAATAGCGACTCAATTCAGAGTCATAAATAATACTTTTTCATTAAAGTCAAAAATACATGTTCGTTTAACTTGACATATAGAAGTGAGTAGTATAAGTAACAGCAAAGGTCAAATAAAACATTCCTGTAAAGAAATGTGGGGGCAATCCTCTCAATTTGAGTTAGTCAGGTCTAAGACTTGGACATAGAGACCCCAACCAGCCATGTGCCAAGTGTATTTGTCCATAACATTTTTATGATTGGATGGAAACATCTATTGATTTACCTTAAATTTAAAGTAAAAACGCTTCCAGCCTCCTACATAACTCCAGCAGTAGTCTGGGTGGTCTGAGACTGGACTTTTAACGTTTTCAGCTGTTTCCGTGTACCTCTGCCCACACAGGGCCCAGACTCACAGCGGTCTCGCTCCCTCAAAGCCGTCTTGTCTTGGTAACGATACACTTGTAGAACACATCCGTTCAACGGTTTGCATCGTAGTTTTCATGTCATATCTTAGGTCTGACATTTAAAATTTAACACTAGGGTCATTATTCGTTAGTTTTACATTTAATCAAAAGCGTTTTCAACATTTTAGGTCTAACGCTACAACTAACCTCCACAAGCTAATATTTACCAAAGGCTTCTTTCGTTTTTCTCGAGTGAAGTTTGCTGAGGTCGCCACGGCAACTGTACGTCTTTAAAACTAGTCCCCAGCATCAAGGATCATCTATGGTTCCTCTTTGGATGACGTTAAGGCCACAACCTTAAGCCCGCGGATGCTTTTTTTTTTTTCAATAAAAGCTGGATCCAAGTATCTTCAAAAAGAAAGATTACCATTAACAGATAAAACGATTAAAAGATTTAAACTTTTAAAGACGCACAAGTTACAGAATAATAGATTGTGTTTTTAATAATTTTAAGGAAGAGAAATGGAATATACAGGTATACAGAGGTATATATAGACATGCAATGACTTCCTTCTCTCTTTCAAATTTAAAACTGGCAATATTCACCAACAACTTTCCACCACGATAACCTCCAGTCCTACCTCACTATCTGTTCTCTCTACCACACCACAAAACAATATCTCCTCCCTATTACCTCTCACAGCCTCAGATCTTTCCCAATTTTTTTTAGCAAAACCAAATTCTCCACCTGCCCCTAGGACCCTATCCCATCCTCACTGGTCAAATCATGCCTCCACTTCCCCAGCCCAATCATTCTGGACATCATAAACTCATCCATCTGGACCTCTGGTACCATTCCCCTCCGCCTTTAAACTTGCTGCCATCGCACACCATACTCATAAAACCCGGACTGGACCCTGAAGAGCGCAACAATTTCCGCCCCATCTTCAACCTCCCCTTTCTGTCTAAACTCCTTGAACTGTCGCCTCACAATTAAAATAACATCTCCACTCCAATCAGTTGTATTCAATTTTTTTAATCTGCATTTTGCACCCACCACAGCACAGAAACCGCACTTCACAAATGACCTTCTCCTCACCTTTGGTTTCCATCCATCCTTATCTTCCTCAAGCTCAGCACCACCTTTGACACCACTGACCACTCAATCCTCCTCCACTGTCTTCACTCCACCATCAGCATCACTGGCTCAGCACTCTTCTGGTTCACCTCCTACCTCTTTAATAGATTCCAATACATCTTGACCCTGGCTCAAGGGGTCGTAAACAATTTGAGGACACCAGGCAGAAATAGGTTTTAATACAAAATAATCTTTATTAAATCAATTAAACCAAATCGAACCAAACTGAACCAAACTAACTGTAAAGAAAGTATGTTACAGTATGAAATGTGTAAGTCTGCAGTATCTTTGGTGTGGTGGTGTGTGGAGTGAAAAGTGTATGAGCAGTGTTGTAAAGTTCAGAACTAAACATAAGACCTTACCAAGCTTAACCAACCTGAAAAGCAACCTGAACTCAACTATACTAAACTCAAACCAAACCAAAAGAAAACAGGCAGCCTGACGCGGGGGCTGGAGGTGACAAGGTGGCAGCAGACAGGAAGATCAAGAGGTCACAATGGTGTTCCTGGTTAAATATTCACATGACTTGGCCAACCTGGGGCCCACAGGTGTGTCAGGCCAGGCAATCAAAACCCACAGCTTAACCCTGATGCCACATGGGGGTGTCAAAATCTCCATAAAAACTGTAAATCCCACACCATCCCTGTCACCCACGGTGTCCCTTAAAGCTCTGTGCTTGGTCCCCTCCTGTTTATTCTGTACATGTTCCCCTTCGGACTTATTATACACCACCATGGACTAAAATTTCATAGGTACGCCAACAGCACACAACTCTACCTCTCCACTATATCCATCATCCCGCCACTGTGTCCACCATCACCAACTCCCTCTCTGCCATAAAATTCTGGATGACCTCAAACTTAACTGCAATAAATCCAAAATCATGATCATTGGTCCCAAATCCCTCGTCCTTTCCTCACAGGACTTAACTCTCTCCGTTGATGGCCACACAGTCACCCCCTCCCCTCAGATTAGAAACATTGGATTTATCTTTGACCCCACCCTCTCTTTCAGACCCCATATCTGTCACATCCCCAACACAGCCTTCTTCCACCTCAAAAACATCGCCCGCCTCCACCCCCACCCTCTCCAACTCTGCTGCTGACGTGACTACTGCAATAGCCTTCTTTATGGACTCCCTTCAGCCGACCTACAAAAACTACAACATGTACAGAACTCTGCCTCCAACCTCCTCACCCATACCAACTCATGAGACCACATCACCCCCATCCTCCAACAGCTCCACTTGCTCCCCATCCAACAGCGCATCCATTTCAAGATCCTCCTTATCACCTACAAAGCCCTTCATAACCAGGCCGCCCCATACTTCACCGACCTTCTACAGAAACACTGCCTCTCCCATCGCCTCTACTCAGCTGACTCCAACCTCCTTGCTCCTATCACCAAATCCAAGCACCGGACCTTACGAGACCGAGCTTTCGCCATCGTTACCCCCACCCTCTGGAACTCCCTACCTCTCCATATCAGAAACTCGGACTCACCTCACTCTTTCAAAAACCTGCTCAAAACCCACCTTTTTCAGTTAGCCTGTAGTTTGCAATAGTGGATCTCTCATTTATCTTTTCTTTTGCTATTGTCTCTGTGTTATGAATGTAAAGCATCTTTGAGTTTCATTTAAAAAAGCGCTATATAAAACTGATGTATTATTATTCTTAGTATTACAACAGTTAGATTTGTTGACACAATCTCCATATACAATGAACATACGCTCTCTGGTGCATAAATCATAAACAAAGCATACATTATTTTTATATTAATTAGAATGTCTATTATTCCAGTCCTTTGTTGTATTTAATATCGCCATCATCAATACAAGAAACTGCAGTGTCTGCAGCCGATAGTGATGTGAGATTCTGTCAGGTCCTTCAAAGTATAATTTTGGGGTCTTGTTCTGAAATAAATGAAAGAAATAGTCTCTGGTTTGAGGTGAAAAATCAACATTTTCATTTTTTAAATAGCAGGGAAGGATTTTAGTTATTCCCACATCTTGACTCACCAGTTTACTCTCTTTATTCAAACAAAACTCACGTTAGCTCATCTCTTGGTGACCTTATCCTACTGAGAATATTATGGTGGTAAACTGCATTTAAAAAAGACTAAGAAAATGCAGATAATCATCTGATCAAAATCATAAAAATAAATGGAAAAATTTGGAAAATGTGACAGCTTTTATGAGGGCAGCCCAAGAGAGTTCCAAGTGAGGCGGGGTTTGTGTGAGATTGTGTGAGAGACTATAAAAGCTTTGGCACTCACCTCTGAGTCACAGAGGTGGCAGATCACCAGGTAGGATGACTTACAACATTTTCATTATGAGACAGGGTGACTACATAGTATTTCCTATAAATAATAACTGGAAGAATGTTTTAGTTAGTCTATTTCTTTAACCACATTTCAATTTAGATATGTGATTTGGGACGGAATCACACACATGTGATGCATGGATTAAAATAACGCTGTTGAAAGTCATTGTGATATGGTTATTTAAAATGTTGATATTGCATTGCATTTTTAATATATATTGTGTGCTAATAATGTGTCTTTGTACGTTCTTTGCCCAAACCCTGGGACAGTTTACTGAAGGACAATGGGTGGAGCAGTGGTGGATGTAGGGCTCCCAGGGGTCAAGGCCCCAGACGGCGGCTGGGGCTGGGCTGTGCTGGTGGGTTGCTTTGTCATCACAGGCTTCTCCTACGCCTTCCCTAAAGCGGTCAGTGTCTTCTTCAAGGATCTGATCCAAGAGTTCGGAGTTGGCTACAGTGATACTGCGTGGATCTCCTCCATCCTGCTGGCCATGCTCTACGGCACAGGTACTGGAGTCACCAGGTGACACTGTGGGTAGCAGGCTGTAGGTACCTAGCAGAGCCAACACACACCGAGTCAGGCATTTTGATTTATTAGTTATGAATACACGCACATTGTTAATGTAACAAACAACAACAAAGAAAAAAAATATACAATCAAAAAAAGTGTATAAAAAAAAGTGTATATTTACATAGATATGCAATAGGACTGCATAACTGTGTTGAATGATCTACAAAATTTGAAGGTCCCATTTGGCAAAAAAAAGATGAACAGAATTCTAACCTGAAAAATGCTGGGCTTTGAAGGCTTTGTTTAGACCAGGCCTATAGTAGTTAGTAATAATAATAGTTCAGACTTCCATAAAGTTAAAGCAAAGGCCACAGTGGCTCAGGAAGTAGAGAAGGTCGTCTAATAACTGAAAGGTTGGGGATTTGATTCCCGCTCCCACCAGTTCATACCACATCTCCGTCAGTCTGCCTCAGGACAACTGTGGCTCCCACCATCGGTGTGTGACTGTGGAGTGAAAGAATAATAAACTAATAAATAATATTGTATAGCTCTATATGAAACCTAGTCCATTATTATAATTATTATTGTAATAATAATAATTATTGTTAAATCTAATCCTTTATTATTATTATTATAAACTTAGACCTTTTGACAACTTAACTGAGAAACACCATTAAATAAATAAAATATTATAATTTCATTTCCAAATTCAGTGATTGACTTGATATTTCATAAATAAATGTCAACATGATGCACAGCACTGAAGCGAGCCTCTTGTGATCACATCTGATAGATGCAGTGGCTCAGGGCTTGTCTTTATCCAGGTCCACTCTGCAGCGTGCTGGTGAACAAGTTCGGCTGCCGGCCTGTGATGATTTTGGGGGGGCTTTTTGCATCTTTGGGGATGATCCTGGCCTCCTTTGCCACCAGTGTCATGCACATCTATCTGTGCACTGGAGTTATTACAGGTAAGAAACAGAGGAACTCCAAAAATCAAAGCCACAGTTTTCATCTAAGGATGACATTAGATGACCTGAAACAGTTCTCTTGATATCCATATCTAAAGTCAGGTAGATGGGTAACATAAGCCAATAGCATTCGGTAACAATGGAAATACAGGATAAATTGACTCATGCCTTATAACACCCTGCCACTAACGAGAGTCATTAATCAGTCTTTGATTGACTCCAGTAAAAGCCAGGCCTGGGTCGATACAAATATACTCTCAGCACCTGTTACTTCTGCAACTTTTTCAACACTTCTTGATTGAGTCTTGGTTTAATCAGCCTCAAACAGTGTTTAGCCAAAGGGTTTAGACTTTAAAACAGGGACAATAGCTATGTCCAAAACCAGTCCCTAGACCCTAACCCGTTTGTATTGGACCGTATTGTGAACAGTTTCAGAAACTACTGAACACTAGACAACCACAGGCTTTAACATTAGGGTTAGTCTGCGGATAATAGATATCTCTGATGTATTGTCAAGCTAGACTTTGTTGAGTCAGAATGTAATATAATCAGCAGGTTCACCCACAATAATCTGAAAAGCTACTGTGTCTGGCCCCTATTTTGGCTTTTGTAAGGTTCACAAGATGCACAACACAACCATAAACATTAAATTAAACAACATTCAGTTCCTCCAGCTAGGAAACACAGCGTTTGCGATCTCACCAATGTGATGAGGTCAAACACAACACACAAGCGTTTGATGGAGATCAGACATGGGTCGGTTAGTGTTTGACCAGAGTTTAAAGGTCCCATATTATGCGAAAGCATCGCTGCTACTGTGTTAGCTTACGTACAGTCAGCAACATGTATTACTAACAAGTATTACTGCATAGCTCTACATATTGCTAGGCTACTTTATTATAGTTCTTTCAATACACTGCACAACAGCTACCTTAGGAGTCTCCAGGCAGCATACATTCTCAACTTCAGTAGGAATTGTACGGTCATTTCCACATGTGCACCAATAAACAGAAGTAGTTAACATGCGCTATGCTACAGGCTACACCATAGAAACATACACAATAAATAGTTTCTCATTTACCAAGCAGAAACGTCTTGTGACAGCGCCAAATCAGACCGTTCACTTTGGACTCATGATGAGAGCTCATCCAAACTGCTTGTATAAGATAAATATTGTGTGTTTCATGTTGCAAAACGTGATATGGTAACCTAAATGTATCCAAAATGTTCAAAATAGTATAATATAGGACCTTTAAAAAAACTTTATATCCTCAATTATTTTAGTAAGAAAGCAGCCTAAGATTACATGGGACAATGTTCATGCAACTTTGCTAAATCATTTTCCCTTAATTGTCTCTACCCAGGTCTAGGTCTGGCTCTGAACTTCCAGCCATCTCTGATAATGCTCAATCTCTACTTTAGTGAAAAGCGTCCATTGGCCAATGGGCTGGCAGCAGCTGGCAGTCCAGTGGCACTCTGCTGTCTGTCTCCACTTGGACAGGTCTTCCAGCATCAATATGGCTGGAGGGGGGGCTTCCTCATACTGGGGGGGCTGCTGCTCAACTGCTGCGCGTGTGGGGCCCTGATGAGGCCCCTACTGCCATCAAAAACAACCAAAGAAATAGAGGAGTGTGCTTCCACTGATGCAAAAGCAGAGAAGAAAGGCCAAACTAAGAAGAAATTGTTAGATTTCAGCGTGTTTAGAGATCGAGGCTTTGTCATCTACACTGTTGCTGCGTCCACAATGGTGTTGGGCCTCTTTGTGCCCCCTGTCTTTGTGGTGAACTATGCCAAAGGCCTTAACTATGAAGACACTAAATCAGCCCTGCTGCTAACCATCCTAGGCTTTGTGGATATGTTTGCACGTCCTGCGTCAGGGCTTGTTGCAGGCATGAAGAGTGTGAGACCACGCGCTGTTTACCTGTTTAGCTTTGCCATGATCTTCAATGGATGCACTGACCTTATAGCCTCACAGGTCAGTTTTGTTCTTAATTCATCCCTTTCCAAAGATAAGTAGTTTATTTTTGTAGTTTAAACATTTAATTATCTATAAGTCAGTCGATTTATCTCTGCTGCCACAAGGAATGTTATAGAAATATTTTATACAGTAAAATTTAAATTTCTCTTTTTCCCGAATTCCCTTCCCAATTGAAATGCAACTAAAACATGTTGTTGGTTCATTGTTTTGGCTCTAATGAAAAGCTTTGTCAAAATAATGTCCTTTTTCCCTCACAGGCAAACACTTACACAGGTCTGGTGTTCTTCTGTGCCTTCTTCGGGATGTCCTATGGTATGGTGGGAGCACTGCAGTTTGAGGTTCTCATGGCACTGGTAGGGACCGAAAAGTTCTCAAGTGCCATTGGTCTGGTGCTGCTCATGGAGGCCATTGCTGTGCTGCTGGGGCCACCTGGAGCAGGTAGGAGCAGCTTGTTGCCTATTAGTGGAGCTTTGAACATTGACGTCAGAAAATCTCTGACAAAACCAAAATACGTCATCACATCATCATCCACCCAACTATTTTGTGTTGCTAAAGAGAAGCTGGTCTGTTCATTCACTAACAGTGAAAAAAACACACTTTGGATTGTCTCAATGTCAGTGAAAAGTATTTACTTATACATACGTTTGCTGTATTGTACAGGCTGGGGAAAGTTTTGTTTTTTTTAATTATTTTTTATGTCAAAACATACACAACGAAAAACACAAGAACATATAACTAATTTCACTCTGGTCTGTGCAGAAAATGGGCAAGACTAAATATTTCTCACTTTTTTCATAGTATAGGGTATTGTTGCAGCTAATCACCAGCCCTTGATTAACCAATCATCATGGGGAAGAAACCTCAGGGAGAACCATAGAGCGGCAAAAGCCTTTAATGACTGAAGCAACATTGTGACAATTTTGTCAATATGTGGGAATGTTAAGACTGTGTCTTTTGTTGCTCACATAACAAAAGTTGGGCAGATAAAAGTTAGGACTATTCCTACAATCCTGGTGTTGTAGGACTTGAGACTCAGTCAGTAAACAGAGGACTCAGGATTTAAATCAGGACTCCAGTGGTGTGTTTGCCCATGTGATTAGTTTCAAATATAATATTTAACATTTCTATAAAATCCCTCCAACCCCAACATGTATTTGGCGTTGTTGGATTTCTCACTGTCTAAAAGTCTTGGACAGGTCTTGGTATCTATTCAATCTAGTTTTGGTCATAACTTAAGTCCAAATGAAAATTCTGAGGGTGTTAATTCACCTAAAGAAATTACAATGTCAGAAATATCTGTTTATTGCTTTGCTCTCTGTTCCAGGCCGTCTGCTGGACACCACCCATCAGTACATGCATGTATTCCTGTTGGCTGGTTGTGAGGTGACACTCTCTGCTTTCATCCTGGCTCTGGGGAACCTCCTCTGCATCCGCACAAAACACATACCTCCTCCAGCAGCAATGGAAATGGCTCTCAGTGCTGCAGAAAGGGACGGGGTCAAATATGGAAAAGTATTGACAGAACATGAAGATCTCCAGGTCAAAGGTGAGGCAGAAGTTGCTGTTGAAGACCAAGAGGAGCAGCAGATGGGAGCAGCTCCTGAAAAACGGCCAGACACTGAAGAGCCACTGCAATGACTGTGAAGAGACAAAGAGTATTGGAGAGAGGTGTCCACCACATGTTTCATGTATAGCCACTACCATAGTGAGGTTAAAAGACCTTTGCATGAAATACTTTTTAACAGTGTGAATTAGTTGGATATCATTGACAGTGGGACAGTGAACTGAGTTTGTCGTCGTTAGATGGAGTGAGTGGAGTGAGTGGAGTGGTTTCCTATTGGCTCCTTCTTGAAGAGTGTCACCAAATAATAAAATATTTTGCCCATTCTAATAAATCTCCAACAGGCTTTACCGCCACATTAGAGGCTTTAATGTAGGCCATGTTGACAATTTAAAAATGAGAAAATATCTGTTATCAGTGCTGTGTGTGCTCAACAGTGTTATCACAGTCTAAACCTTTATGCATCAGTAGATGAACAGAGAATGCATAGAACTATGCTGCAAAAAGAAAAAAAAAACTCCTGCACACGCTTCGTTCTGGAAACCGTCAATTAAAACGTAGTTTAAATACAAATATGCTCTGTGTCAATAAGCTGTATTTCTGACAGCGGTTACTTTTGACTCGTCCACAAGAAAGAGCGCACAGACACACACACAGTGACCTATAATATAGACTAGAATAATAACAGAGTGGCAGGGACGTGGTATCCATACAGCCTCTCTGACCACACCAAACATACAACTCACACAGATAAAGTGCAATTTTTTATTTAAAAGATTCCTGTACTGTGCCTCTGTCAAAGCCTGAATATTCAGTGGCACTGAAGCCACAGGATCCCCGCTGATATTTGAGAGCTCACCTTAAAAAAGATAATTATCAGATTGTAACTGTAAACTTTAGTTTGACAAACATCTAAAGATCTATACTTCTCAAAGTTTGTATGAAATGTAAAAAATAAAAAAATCAAGCATTTAGTAAAGTATTTAGTGTTCTTTAACACAAAAAAAGTGCATGAGGCTTATCTCTGTTAAACAGTGTGCTCTTATGTTCCCTTCAGATTAGAAGCACTGCTCATGAGGCTACAACTTTGCTTCTGACAATATCAATTATGTGGGTCTATACTCAGTGATATAACAAGCATTGTAATCAATATTTATTAAATAAAAAAGTTTAGGTATGTCTCAGTGGCCCTAATTCAACAGTGTAAAAAACTACAACTAAAATCCGACTTGTTTTTCCATGGCACACAGGCTATGTAATAAGCAAAAAGCTAAGGCACATTGTACATATTATTAACTGAGAGAAGCAAAACCCCAACTGTGTGCATAGACGTAGACAGTATAGACTCCAGTGAGTCCTGTCTGTGTCACACTAACTCTACAGCTCAGTGGCTGCTACTTTAGACTCTTACAAATGGGGGACTACTTATTTAGTTTAGTGTGAGCTTATCATCATTTAGGTGGAGCTATTTAGATTTGTATCACGCTATAAAAACCCTAGTCAAAAGGATGGACAGAATCACTTCAGCTTCCTCTATGAGCTGGCAATGGTCTCTCTACTTTTACCTCCGTCTCACAGAACACAAACGGGGTAAAACTCTGTCAGGAATGCACATTCTCTGTGAATTCTTAAATATCAACACGGGGCCCTGTTTACATCTGATCAAATGTATTCATGCTGTGGCCTCAGAAATACTTTGGATTGCATTTTCTTTTCTAGAAAGCTCACTAATCTAAGGTTTTCTAGACCATCCAAAGCCCTCCGCCATCCTATCCTAATGTAATACCAAAGAACCAGTCACAAAATCTCAGCGAGGCCATGAACAAAATTGATTGGGAGGAAATTCTCTCATCAAATAGCATAGAAACTAGCTGTGACTTTTGGTTAATAAAATTAAAGATGTGATGTCCTCTATCCCTAGTAGAGGCAGCATAGGGGTAAAGGTTAATCTTCCATGGTTAGACCAAACATGTAAGGACTTGATGAGATCTAGCGACACACTGCTCAAGTATTACCTCAAAACTCGTCTACCTACCAGTGGGCTGAATTTACTCATGCGCATAATAAAGTAACACAATCTTTAAGAAAGGCCAAAGCAAATGTTTTTATTTTGATTACTTAAGATGCAAATTATAATGGTAAGAAGGTTTGACAAACTTTAAATAAATTATGAGGTAAAGATAAAAAACAAAAGGATCCTTCACCAAGACAATTGATGATGTCTTGGTGAAGGATCCTGTAAGGATAGCAAATACTTTTAACAATTATTTTTTAAACAGTGTTGAAATAACAAGGCTGTTTACTCCTTCAGTTGTTGCCCCTTGTTTGATTAGTGAACAGCTCATTTTTCAGTTAGAGTTATAAAGTTATAAAGAGTAGCACTTCAATGTTCCAAAAGCCAAGGATGTATGCGGTGTTGATACAGACTTCGTAAAAAAAAACCCAACAACAACAACATTCTAACGCATTAATACAACACATTACTTACTTGGTTAACTTGTTAATCAATCAAAAAACGGTTCCATCAGCCTGGAAGGTGGCCACGGTGACTCCCATTTTTCGGTTCTAAAACTTAGGTGGCCAATTACAGGCCTGCCTTACCTGCTGCTGTAGCTTGCCAATCATATCCAAGGTAGCTGAAAAATGGGTAGATCAAACGATCAAACATCTGGAGAAAGGTTTTACCCCAGTACATCCAATCCAATTTGGTTTCAGGGCAGACCACTCCAATGAGTCAGAAAATTGTATGTTTGTCCAAAATGGTAACTGTCTGATGGATAAGTACCCTGTGTAGGAGCTGTATTCCTTGACTATAAGAAGGCATTTGACACTGTCAACAAACAACTTCTAAGTTCATGTATTTAAATTTTTCTGATGATGCTTTGCAATGGTTTAAGTTATACAAATAGAAAATCAAATAGAACACAATGTGTAACTCTCGACGGGGTCAAATCCTCCTACCTCAGCCGCCCAGTTTGTGTCCAACAAGGTTCAATCCTTGGACCGTTGTTATTTTCATTATACATAAACAACCTCCCTGAACGTAACATTCAAATGTATGCAGATGGTGCGGTTATTTTCCCCCACAGTTTGACCACTGATATCACCTCATCCAAAATCACAAATGCGCTAAACAAGATACAAGACTGGCTCAAGGACACCTGCCTCATGCTAAACAGCAGAAAGACATTCACTAAGACAAATAGAGCAGAACAATGTTTTATAATGTGTTTATAGAAGGTGAGGAACTTGAATTGGTGTCCTAATTCAAGTACCTCAGAGTGACACTTGACTCTGGTTTGACCTTCAAAAAACATAAATGTGTGGCCAACACTATAAAATTCAACCTGCAAAATTTTAAACAAATCAGGCCCTTTATTTTAGCTGATGCTGCCAAATCATACCTCCATTGCATGATCTTGTCTTGTATTGAGTACTGTTTTACAATCTGGTCAGTTGCTGGTGCCACTGCACTAAAACCTAGAACAACTTTAAAAAAGCCCTCAAGGTGCCAAAAAATATATTAATTTCGCCATTTTAGAGAAGTACCATATATCCAGTTTTGAACATTTTTAAACTTTTAAACAAGCTTGTATCACCCTTGGTCTTCTTGGACATCATTTGTGGACTTCAGGTTTAGTTTGCATTTATAATGACTGTTGGAAATGTCAAGAATGTGTCACGTTGCGAGAGATATTTGTATTTTCTCTATTTACTGTTTTATTTTGATGTGTTTCTAACTTCTCCACTCGTTTCAGTTTTGCTTCCTGCCCTTGTGTTTTTCCCTCCACTGTGATTGCTGGCCCCGTCCTAATGTCTTGCACATTTGTCTCTATTGTCTTCCTGCTCCTAGAGTATTTTGTCAGTCAGTTGAACGTCACATATATTTGCAAAACTAAATACATTTAGCAAAAGTATAATTACGTATTGAGGAAAAAAACAAAAAACAAAAAACATTTTGCAAGCAGGGTTGCAAACAAAAATAATGTATTTTAAAAAACAAATATACTTTTGCAAACAAAAATCAATGTTGCAATGCATCTTTTACTTTGCAATACCCACTACACCGCACCGCTCCATTAATCCTGCGTTTCAGTCTGCTGTGGTTTTGCAGTACTCAGTTTCCTTTGTGCTGCAATTCTTTTCATCAACTTGCATACCAGACTGGAGGAAGCAGCACTTTTTAACACAGATTTTCAGTTTAGAAGTTAGGATAACTTTGATATTTATAATCATTTATGTTTATATACTTCATTTTAGTATATTTTATTATATGTAAATATTTAATAAAATTATCAAATTACTGAATTGTTGTGTGCAACTGTTCTGTACACACCACACAACTACTTTATTAGTTTTATGAACAAAACACAAAAAGACTAAAAGCCAGATAATTTAATTAGATTTATTTGAACAAATGAATGTGGTTGAATGTCTGGTTAAGGTTTTGATTTTCTAATGAAATGCACAAAGTTAAATAAAATGAAGAGACATTTTAAAAAGCTTAATTAACACTCGTAATTTAACTTTTCACTGTACAGAGGAGCGTGGCACTGCTAGCTACGGAAGCTTCTAACAGCGATAAATGGTCGCGCTAAAAATAGCTCATAACTGCTTTTTACACAACAGGATGAAAGCACTGTTTAAATACATAATTTTTTTAATTATATATATCAAAGTTATTCTTACTTCTAAAATGAAAATCGTCCTCGTCCATATTTCTCCCTTTCCCTTGGCACTGACAATCATACACAAATATATTGGAGGCAGGAGAGTTGAGGTCTGTGTCATGTCACAAAAATGTTATGGAGACCATTTACAGATTCTAAAGTTATGATCAAAAGGGACACATATTATTATTATTATTGTTATTATTGTTATTATTATTATTATTAGGCTTACTTTTAAATCACAAATTCCTTCCACTAGAGAAGCTGTATATTCTCCATTGTGGGTTTGAAATAACAAATAAGAAATAAAAGCAGGGGACTATAAGAAACTTGGTTTATTAGGCCTATTTGTTTAAGTCATTATGGACTGTCCCTAGTCTCTTACCTGAATCTGTCTTTTTTCTTTTAAAAAACTGTCGTATGTCCATTGGTCACTGGTAGGACACACACACACACACCATAGCCATATGTGTGTGTGTGTGTGTGTGTGTATTATATCTGTGTATGTGTGTGTTTGTTGTGATTATTATTGTTGTAAGGCCTGGTTCAGGTTAAACCCTTGGTGAACAAACATGAATAAATACAGCAAAAGAAAAACATTTATTAACTTTATTTTATTGTCTAGTTTGATAGTCAGACACACACAACTGAGAAAGAACTAACATAAATCTAGGAATAAATAAAAACTGCCCATGTGCAGCAGCCACACTTAATGTTTTCACACATACTGGTAGTATACAGTGATATGTCGTTTCGTTTTTCAGCTCATACACACGTTTGTTTTCACTCTGGCCCAAACACCGCAGCACTGGCAAAGCTTCGTGTCTCTATGACTTACATGACTCCCGATTCTTAAAATTAGTGTCTAATGTAATGCTGTAGGCTGGTAGGCTGAAGCACCCCTAAAAAAGGGCTAGCCTCGCCCATGGTGCAAAGCAACAAATATCAAAATAACGTGCAATGGGAAACTGATATTAATCCTGCAAAGAAAAAAAAAACACACTTCATGCTACACTCACCAAATGCAGAGTCCAACTAGAGAAAAACAAAACAAAATTGGAATTGGAATCACAAAACAGTCCCTTGAGTCATGCCCGCACACACCGTGCCCGTGCATAGCAGTGCAGCGCAGCGACATGCTCGCTCCAGGAGCACGGCGTCACGAAACAGTGGAAATCCAAACCAACGTTATGACCAAAAGAAAGTAAAGTCAATAAACAGACATGGGAGCTACACCTCATTAAATTTAAAAGCCTTACCTGCCAGTGAAGGCACACGTGCATGCGATCAGCAGGAGTAGGGGCGTGCAACAGCCATGGCTAAACCCAAAGGAAGCTTGGGCTGTGAAACAAGTTTTGGTACTTTGATACTATCGTCAACGTACAGCAGCAATGACTGACACTGATGGTCCCCAAACATCCTCTGCATAAGGGAAGAAGAAAGCATCAGTCATTCCCACGTTAACCATGGGGATATAAACCGTGCCCCTATCAACCTGCACAAGACAGGGCAAGGCAAGCAGGCCGGCTGGTAGGCCAGATTCTGGGGGCTCAAAAGGATAGCCTGACCGGCAAAATGTTCGGGGCAGGTACTGGTGACTACCTTCATCACACCACTGAGGGGAGTGAGAAGCTGCACTCCCGGGGAACACTGGGGTGTCCCTCTTGCTCCCCTCTAAGAGCCTCAGCCCGTACCTGTAGCAGTGTGGCGGTTGGGGAGTCACGCACAAACTGCTTCAAGTCCCTACGAAGAGCGCTGTCAATAACATGCTCTATGAACTGGTTGTGCAGGAGCACTTCAGCATTCGGCACCCTGCCGGGTACAGATTGTTTAACTTGCTTCATCAAGGACATCAAGGCCTAGGAGAACTCCTGTATAGTTTCTTCTTCTTCTTGTGTTCTTGAAAAGAAGTCTGTTGTAATGTTACATATGGTTGTTTGCAGCCATAAAGCTCCTGCAGGATGTTAAAGATCTGAGCAGGATCCTCCCTGTCCGCTGCCGGATGAAACTTAATTTCATTCTTTGCCTCAGCTTCCAAGTAAACAAAGAGATCAGCCTTAAGCTGTAACAACAGGTCTCTGAGCTGCTGCTGCAGCTCCTCCATACTGACCACAAGAGCCATGCACCAAGACCAAGACTTCAGGCAAGGAGTAAAATAAAAATACTAACCTTATAGTCTCAAGTTTGGGATCCTAAAAGTTGTTTTGTCCAAATAGTTCCACTATCCATACACAAAAACTTCTGTCACTTAATAAAAGGCGACCCGTGGTGGATGGCATTCTGGGAGGCACTTCATCATAGTCTACCTCCCACAACACAAATGACTTACTGAAGTGTAAGTTAGTAGTACGTAGATATATATTCAAATTTTTAGATATATTCTAATTCTAAATAAACAACTATCATTGCGTCACTTTTGGCTTTTTAAGCCTTTGGAGTGCACTTAACACTAGTCATTGTTTTTCATATACATTATGCAGGCTTTTTCTATTCATTTTTTCTATTGTCTTGCAGTTGCTGATGGACGCATTGTATTGTATTATTGTACCCTCCAGAAACAACCCAGTCTGTCACAGATGTAAGTGATTCTCGTCAAGTACCATTAGTTGCTTATAGCTTTTTTTTTTTTTTTTTTTTTGGCCAGACAAAGTATACTTGCATACTTTCACTGTAGGATGAAGATTAAGAGATCACTGTGCTGTGACAGAATTTGACAATGCTGGAAGACCCATAGAGGTATGATGCACACCATATAATGCATGCCCCCTTTTAACATAAGAGAGTAACAAATTGTCATTGTCTATTCACAGAATATACCTTGGGATTTACATACAGATGAAGGTCTTTCTGTCTCAACACATAATCTTAGCAGTGTAAGAATTTGTCTACAGTTGTCCTTATGTAAATAAATGTTATTGTATTACTGAACAATCCTTTTTTTATTCTGCCTTCCTAGTTGCCTGCAAAGGAGCTGTATAGGGTCCATCTTCAAAGACAAATAAGATGAAGTCACTTTATACAGCTTAAAATAGAAGAGAAAGCACTAGCCATTAAAAAGGCCAAACATGAAATACTGGAGCATCGCCTTAAGGTAACTGTATTTAAAGATTAATTTGTTCAATTTCAAATATTATATAAAGTAATCAATAAACATATATTTTTCCTTTTATTTCAGGAAATAAAGAAATGAGCAATGCTTCAGTGTAAACACTTTGATTGATTGATCAAACTTTGACTAATCATGTCCCTTAGTATTCTGCCATCTCTTTGGTCAGCTCCATTTATTGGAGGTCCCTCTAAGGCCATCTTCATTAGGAGATGGGGGGTGGCTGTCTCTTATTATTGTAGCAATGTTGTGAAGGACAACACAAGCAACTGTGATGTCACAGGCCCTCTCTGGACTCACCCTGAGGCCACGCAGACAATGAAACCTTGCCTTCAGGATGCAAATGGTCATCTCCAGCTTGAACCGTATTCTGCTGTGAACCAATTATTTCTGTTGTCACTAATAAAGGTTGTATTACCACAGACCCCAAAGAAAAAAAATCGCAGCTTTTTAGAATTTTATAAAAACACATACAAATCAAGAATACTCACTCAAACATAGCCACAGTAGAACAGACCGACCTTTTGGAGCGTCTAGATTTTCCCACCTTTCATGAAAATTCTGTAGACAATCTGGAGCTTAATATTACTACTGCAGAAGTGTTTAAAGCCATGGAGAGCATGACTCAATTCCAATAGAAAATTCAACATTTTTAAAGATAAATTGGTTCAACCCCTGTTAGATATGTCAATGTCAATGTCAATTTTATTTATATAGCATATTTAAAACAACCATCGCTGCCCAAAGTGCTTTACAGGCTCAGTGAAAAAGGTAGAACAAATTAAAAACACATAAAACAAGTAAAAACAATTACAACAATAAGATCGATTAAAATAAATACAGGTAAAAAGAATAGATAAGGAAGTCAGAGGCCAGCTCAATTTGTGTTAAAAGCCAGTGCAAACAAATGAGTTTTTAGTGAGGATTTAAAAAGACTGAGGGTCTGTGCCTCACGAACGTTAAGAGGTAGACTGTTCCATAGCCGAGGAGCAGCTACAGCAAAGGCCCTATCACCTCTGGTTTTGAGCCGAGTTCTAGGTACCACTAAGTTACACTGGTTTGTAGATCTCATTGTTCTGGTGGGAACATGGATGGTCAGCAGTTCTGAGAGGTATGTGGGGGCCAGTCCATTGAGACATTAAAAGCAATTAATAAAATCTTAAAATGAATCCTGTAGCTGACAGGGAGCCAGTGCAGAGAGGCCAGCACAGGTGTTACATGGTTAAAACGCCTTGTACCAGTAAGAAGACGAGCAGCTGCGTTTTGGACAAGCTGCAGACGACGTAAAGAGGACTGGTCCAACCCACAGTACAAAGAATTACAATAATCCAAGCGAGAGGTTATGAAAGCATGGATTACACGCTCAAAGTCCTTTGGAGGCAGGTATGCTTTGACTTTGTGTAACTGCGCTGAACTTGGCCGTGCAGGAGTCCAGCTCGGTTCCGATCCAGATTGAACCCGTTCGTATCTGTTGATTTTCTCGTGTAGTTGTCTGCGTTGTGTAATAAATAGGCCAGAGACCAATGTGCCCTTTTTGTCTTGACTTTAATCTGTGTGAAACGAAAATGTGTACTGGTCAAAACCATGGGCTCATCAGTCGAGTACAGCACACTCGTGCGCGTCCCTTATCAAATGGCGACATTATACAGATCAAACAATACATACAAAAGAATAAATATGTACCTGTGTGAAACGAAAATGTGTACTGGTCAAAACCATGGGCTCATCAGTCGAGTACAGCACACTACAAGGAATAGCATGTAACATTAGCATATACTCCTGCGCTAGCATGTGTAATAGTCCATTCATAGCTCATTCATTGTACAACAGATCATCTCCTTACAGTCCCAAATGACATTACATAAGATACTGATGATCATACCATGACTACAGGACAGAAATATACCAAATTAAACACGATGCTAATATGCGTGACCCACCTCGTGCGCGTCCCTTATCAAATGGCGACATGCCCATTGTGCCCTGAGCACTTATAACTACAAGCCGCCAGGAGAGGGCGCTACTCGACCAAATGCCCATGCCCAACCAAAAGTGATGACAAGTGGAATTCTAAACAATATAAACCCTGTTACATTTGCTCAAGAGACGCATCTGAAAAAATCCGGTTTTTACCACAGAGCTGATTTGATGGTCTAGTTTGAAAGAGCCATCCAAGATCACACCAAGATTTTTGACAAACGGGCGACTATAGGGGGCTAGTGGACCAAGGGCATCAGTAATTTCATGTGAGTTTCCGAAAACAACTACTTCTGTTTTTTCCTCATTTAAGTTTAAAAAATTTAGTGCCAACCAGTCTTTAATGTCTTGCAGGCAGTTTAGCAAGGCTTGAGTACACTTAGAGTTTGGCTTTAATGGCAGGTAGACTTGCAGGTCATCTGCGAAGCAATGAAAAGAAATATTATGCTTCTTAAAAATAGACCCTTGATATGTATCAAGAATCACTTAACTGTGGGACCCTCTCACCTTCACTTAATATTGCGACAATTACATTAATATTAAAATAAAAAAAACCTGCAACTCATTGCAGCTCATACAGAACAATTTCACTGTTAAATTATGATTATAAAATACTGTGCAAATTATTAGCTAGGAGATTAGAAGCTTTTACCAACAATGATCAATCCAGACCAGAATGGTTTTTATTCAGGGCAGACAAGGGTTTCACAATATATGCAGGGTACTGAACATAATTTATGACAAAGATGGGAGCGAAGACAATGCTTTACTGTAGATGGATGCACAGAAAGCCTTCGACAGATCGAATGGCAATATTTGTTTGTTAAGTTTTAGGAAATTTGGTGTTAAAGACAATTTGTTAAAGTGGATCCAGCTGCTGTACTCAAACAAATAATGTATTTTTATTTTTATTATGTATTGTTAAAATTGCTGTAGCTGGCACTTTAGTATGTCAACGTGGTGAATATAATGAATAAACATAGCACTTTATGCACTTTTTGCAATGTTACAAAATGTTGAATGTATGACCAGCACTTTATTATACGAATGATGTATGAACCTTGCACTTTACAAAATATGTTTTTCATAGTTGTGAATGAGAATGATATTGCGGCTATATATAATGTTTGTAAATGTAAATGTACCGTATTTTCCGGACTATAGAGCGCACCTAAATATAAGCCGCACCCACTAAAATTGAAAAGAAATATATATTTTGTCACATATAAGCCGCACTGGACTATAAGCCGCCGATATCCAGGCTGAGAAATAAGATATTTACATAGAAAGATTTTGTACCATAAGTGTTTATTCATATACCTGAACTGATTGTTTCCGAACAGTGCCTGTAACACGGCAGTAAAGTGCTGATCAAACAAAACAGAAAAGTCATTGATGGTTTTATTCATCTTCCTCCTGTGCACTAAAACCAAGTTGCTTTATTTTTCTTCCTCCTGCGTACTGAAACCACTGAACACCAAACCACTGTCACTTTTTCTTCCTGCGCACTGTTAAAGCGCAACTGCGCAACTATTAAAGTTGCTTCATTCTCCCGTGCACTGAAACCAAAAGTCACTATTCATCTTCCTCCTGAGCATTGAAACTACTGAACACCAAACCACTGTCACTTCATTTGTTTTCCATTATGAGGGGGTGAGGGTGTAAAAATATTACTTTTGCTGTTGTGAGTCTTGGGTTGCATGTGCTAAAAATAAAAACTAGCACTTTCTTGTTTGTACCGACTACCGCTGCCTGTCTCGTTTTTGCACTTCCTGCTAGAGCGCCCCCCTGAGGGCTGAAGAAAAATTCATAGAAAAGCCGCATCTCTGTATAAGCCGCATGGTTCAAAGCGTGGGAAAAAAGTAGCGGCTTATAGTCCGGAAAAATACGGTATAAGCTTTGTTTATCCCACAGCCCTCATCAGGCCTTCTCTCGTGGTTCAGTGTTAAAATTGGGCTGTGTTGCGTGCAGTTTTGAAGCTACTCTTAATTCATGGTGTAAAAAGTGAAAGCTTGCGTTTGCTCGTCATCTGAGTTTGTGGTAAGCTTGTGCCTCTATTCCATGGCTAATTAGTTTTAGCTTCACATGTGCTGCAGTGGGAAGGTCCATGGCTTCACTGATAAGCCACTACAGCAGAATAACTATGAGAGTAACCCAACCATCATGTGCTTTGCAGGTAAGTGTAAAATTGTAATGATTCTGTTTCATATGAGTGGTTGTAGTGTGGGGCCAATTGTACCACTGGTGTTTTAGGACTCAAATGCAGCACACAGATATAGGCAGTCTTCCATCTGTCTCAGATCCGGACCAGTTGGTAGGCATTGCGTAGGTCGAGCTCTTGAAGGAGCTTAAAGGTAGATGAGGAGGTGATGAGAGGAGTGGCAGAGGGTAGCGATTCTTTATGGTAATTCAGCACCCAATAGTCTATGCACAGCCTCAGAGTCTTGTCTTTCTTGTCAACGAAAAAGAAGCCATCACCAGCAGGAGATGATGAGGGTCAGCGACTCCTTGACATTCTTTTCCTTGGCCTCTCTCTCAGGACCAGAAAGAGAGTACCGTATTTTCCGAACTATAGAGCGCACCTAAATATAAGCCGCACCCAATAAAAATTTAAAAGAAATATATATTTTGTCACATATAAGCCGCACCGGACTATAAGCCACTGATACCCAGGCTGAGAAATAAGATATTTACATAGAAAGATTTTGTACCATAAGTGTTTATTGTGTAATATTATTAAACTGATTGTTTCCGAACAGTACCTGTAACACGGCAGTAAAAGTGCTGATCAAACAAAACAGAAAAGACATTGATGGTTTTATTCATCTTCCTCCTGTGCACTAAAACCAAGTTGCTTTATTTTTCTTCCTCCTGCGTACTGAAACCACTGAACACCAAACCACTGTCACTTTTTCTTCCTGCGCACTGTTAAAGCGCAACTGCGCAACTATTAAAGTCGCTTCATTCTCCCGTGCACTGAAACCACAAGTCACTATTCATCTTCCTCCTGAGCATTGAAACTACTGAACACCAAACCACTGTCACTTCATTTGTTTTCCATTATGAGGGGGTGAGGGTGTAAAAATATTACCGTATTTTGCTGTTGTGCGTCTTGGGTTGCATGTGCTAAGAATAAAAACGGGTGCTTTCTTGTTTGTACTGACTACCGCTGCCTCGTTTGTCTCATTTTTGCACTTCCTGCTAGAGTGCCCCCCTGAGGGCTGAAGAAAAATTCATAGAAAAGCCGCATCTCTGTATAAGCCGCATGGTTCAAAGCGTGGGAAAAAAGTAGCATCTTATAGTCTGGAAAATACGGTAGATGCAAGCACGAGGTGGAAAAGTACTTGGCAGAAGGTCAATGGCACAATCATATGGGCGGTGACGTAGAAGCTATCTCCCGCCTCACCGCCATGCTGGACATCCAGAGACCAAGTGGCCTGAGCAGCCACAATGCAGGCAGAGATTACCCTGGTGGTGTCGCTCCCGCTCTGTGGGGGAAGGGCTGGTTCTCCCCACTAGCATAGGTTTGGGACTTCTGTCTTGAAAGGCTGGAGAGTAGAGTCTTGAGGAGGGTGTAGTTGTGGAATTGGATGGCGTTCAAGAAGTCCCTGCCATTTCTGTCGTCGTCTGGTCTGAAAACGACAATCCTAGCCGGTATGCAGTTCAATTAATCTGTCAAGAGAGGAGAGCAGATCATATGAGACCAGTTCATTTTTAATGTAGTCGCAAGGCCAAGGAGGAAGGCGTCGGTTTCAGCAGCTGGGTTCCACTCTAAAGAGCTCTGGTCCGAAAGTCGATGGCGTAATCAGCTACCGTTCGGGTCCCCTGTCGACCTTTCTAAGGAGTTAGCATTTCCTCCCCATGTTCTCTGGGTTCTCCGGCTTGCTCCCACCGCTCCAAAGTCGTAGTGAATTGGTGACTCTAAAGTGCACCTAGTGGATAAATGTGACAGTGAAGGATTGTCTGTCAGTGTCTATGTCTAAATACTGCAACTAACTGGCCATTATCCAGTTTGTACCCCGTCTCAGGCCCAAAGCAGCTGGGATAGGCTCCAGCCACCCGCGATGAATGAATGGTTATAGATAAGCATATACAGGTTAGACTGGTTTATCTTGGATGCTTTATTGCTTAACTTATATCTTATTTTATTACCTTAGAATGTACTTTGTTTGGAGTTGGTCTAAACTGGTTATAAATGGATTTGGACAGGTTTAATATGGTTTATCTCTAAACCTAACTGGTTTTGGACAGGTTTAATGTGATTTACCTTTGGCCCTAACTGGTTTTGGACAGATTTAATGTGATTTTTCTCTGGCCTTAACTGCTTTTAAGTGATTTATTATAGGTTAGGATGGTTGTAGGAGGTGACATTGTACATTAACTGGTTTTGTTTCACTGACCTTCATCTGGTTATAAATGGATTTCAACAGGTTTACAGTTACAGTTAATACTGTGAAAAAGTGTTTGCCCTCTTCCTGATTTCTCATTTTTTACTTAACTGTTTCAACTCTTCTACAAATGTATAATATTTTAACTTTTCCAGGGTGTTCTGTTGTTACCCCTTTTAATGGGTTGTTATGTGGCCATCATTAAAAATTTATTTTCAGCAGACATGACTTTTGGGCAAACTTTGGTGAGTTTGGTGAATCATTAAGATCGAGGGGTCAAAAGCGTTCAAAGCACTATATATAATAATATTTTGAGCAATTACAATAGAGCCCTCACATTTAGGGATGACTTGGGGCTAATAACAAGGTAGTTTTACACCATAAATGTGCAAATGTAGATGTAACACTGTTCTGCTTTATGAACAGCACCCAGATTCGTTTACTTACACCCTCTACCATTGGTAGCTGACTAAAATGTGACTTATAAAGGTAACCCAGTGACTAAAGTGCCTACAGAGTGCGTGACAGTCCACTGTTACAAGAAAGTAACACCTACCTGTTGTGTAAG
This sequence comes from Rhyacichthys aspro, assembly GCA_036850595.1. Lineage (NCBI taxonomy): Eukaryota > Metazoa > Chordata > Actinopteri > Gobiiformes > Rhyacichthyidae > Rhyacichthys > Rhyacichthys aspro. The sequence continues at coordinate 18,349,373 of CM072166.1, read as the reverse complement.
AATTTGAGTAAAGCCCCTCTTAACCCAACACAGAATAATGAAGCGGAGCGGCAAAATTACCAGTATTTATTAAAACCAAACTGGTCAGTCACTAATAATCAAGGGCAAGAGTATGCAAAATATGTCTGAATGTCACAGAAAAACATTTACTCACTCATAGTCCCCAACCTGTTAAAAACAGAGATTAAGAAACTTAACAGCGATTAAACAAACACTGTACTTATTAACCATCTATAAGTGAACAAACAGGTAAATACTTCACAACACTTAACACTAATGTAAAATTACACAAGTTGTCAGGCCCCCTTTAATGAAAGCAAATACAGATTTACCCATAGAGAGCAAATGCCAGCAGGATTGCTTACTAAAGCTTTAATATTAGTCTTTTGAAACGTTTCAGGCCTGTTTTTATCCTTGACCCGGCGCTCCAGCAGCAGACCGCAGCCAACATAGACATATTATTTATGTCTATGGCAGCGAACAGAAGCGAACAGCATCTCTGGCAACGGACGGTAACTCCAGGAACGGGCGGTAACTCCTGGAACGGGCGGCAACTCCAGCAGCAACAGTCCCCACTGCAAGGCAGGCAATGACGCAGTTTCAAACAGTGCTCCAGACAATGGCTCAAAAAGTTTACAAGGTCCATGTAGCACGTCGAGTAGCAAAATAGCCCAAAACAACTTGATGTTGCCCTTGACAGACCAATTACACAGCGGATACGCAATCACACATCAACATGCTGCTTAAGACGAATTTACTGGCGCTAGTAAATTACGTCGTTTAACAAAAATCACAATGTTTAATGACCATTTCAATGTTAGATTTTAGAATGACCGTAGATATTAACTTGTGCTAACATATTACGAATGTTACAATGCATTGTATGTAAACTGAGAGTTAGAATAAAGCGCGCAAGTACTAAAATAAACTAGGGGGTTACATAGAAATAAAACAGTTTGTGCTCAAATCAATCAGCAGCACTAAAGCCCCATTTATACACTTAATCAGCTGAGGTCATATACATGCTTACTTTAGTAAGCTATGTTGTTCATTCTGAAGTCCCAAAAGGTTCAATGATATTTCCTGAGTTCAGAGAACAGTGTGTGAACCTTGTGAGGGCTCTCTAAAGTCTTTGAAAATGTAAGTTTTAAAAATCTTTGTGTGTGCCATGCTTTGACAGTTACTGAGAGAGTACTTACCAAAAGCTTTGTTCCTCTTACACCAGTAATAATATATTCTTGCAGAGACTTACTTTGACCCTAAATATGTTCAGTTTTAGTGTCACTAATGCTAATAAATCCATAAAACTTGTCTGTAGGATAAGAGCTGACTGATAACTCATATGTTGCCTGATAACAATAAAGTTATAGGATTGGAAGAGTCAATAACAGAAGGACTCAGAAGGGTCACAGAGCTAGAGCTTTTGAAATTTATCTAAGGAGAAATGGAGTGCTGCTGGTTTGGGTTTTTGTTGATCCCTCTCTGCACGCTCTGTGCTGCTGCACCAATACAACACTCTCCTGGTTCAATAAGAAACAAGCTGCTGCTCATCTCCTTCGATGGTTTCCGCTGGGACTACGAACGGGATGTGGAGACCCCAAACCTGGATAAGATGTCCCAGGATGGAGTAAAGGCAACCTATGTTACTCCACCATTCCTCACCATCACCAGCCCGTCTCACTTTACCATCCTCACAGGTACAGATGCACGGCACAGCATTCACTTAGATTATTAAGCCACATCAGATTCAGTTTCAGATTCTTACTTGCCTTAAATGTACTTTAAAGCATAACAACTTTTTTAGTTTAACAACTAATCAATATAAATTGATTTATTTTATTAACAAAACAGGATTAAAAAAATCATTAATATCAGAGTCATGTGAGGTCTGTATCCTTGTTTCTTATAGAGACATGAGTGAAAGTATTGTTCCCTAATTAGTCTGATCCATGTACATCCAAGAACTTGGGCAAAAGCCAAACAGTAAATTTGAGGTGTTGTGCATTTACAATGATTTACAAATGCAAATTTACTTGCACTTGTAAAGCCAATGTACAGATGTAGTGAAGTAGAAAGTACAGATATTTGCTCTAAAATGTAGGTGAGTAAAAGTAAAAAGTACCCTCTTTGAAATCTACTTGAGTAAAGTACAAATACTTGAAAATTGACAGTACTTAACTATTTTTACTTTATTACATTCCACCACTGCCTGGTATGATTTGATCATTTAAAATATGTATGGTAAATATTTGGATAATTTTTCTTTTTTTTTTAGGACGTTATGTGGAAAATCATGGAGTTATCCATAACATGTGGTTTAACACCAGCACTCAGGAGAGGAAACAGTACTACGAAGCTCAGTTTGTGGATTCCTACTGGGACAATGGTAGCCTGCCCATCTGGATTACTGCACAGAAACAGGTTTGTTACTATGAATCCATCAAAACTTAAAATCTATAAGTCTGTGTTTTTATTTACATGCAATTTTAATCTAGCTTCTACTAAATTAAAACACAGTTTATATTGTTAAGTGGCTAAATACTCATTGACACAAAACAGTATATAGCATGCATGTAGTTTTTGCATGGAGTGTTCAATATTATCACTCCATCAACATTTAAACATAGCAAATGAAACAGGACAAGACACTCAGGAAATAGCTCAGGCCTGGGCACAGTTCCATCCAACTTCTGGCCAATAAACTGCCTCCGCACCATCGGGAAGCTCCTTTCAGGCAAGATGAGTAGGCACTTAGGTTAATACATGAACAAGGCCCAGATAGATATTGAAAGAGGCACTCGAGAAACTAAATAGGAGTTATTGGTAGAAAGAGCAGTTGCTCAAGACTGCAAGACCAGCTCAAGACTGTACTGCAGAGAGGCCTATCACCCAATGCCCCACACATTTGATCCTGGAGTGCCTGAGACTGTAAATGATCAGCAGGATGCTAATAGACTTTATATATAGTATTACAACCCTTGAAGCCAACTAGACACCAATAGCACTAGCAACCATCAAGTGTGGTATCTACCAAGGAGATGCTATACCACCATTGCTGTTCTCCACAAGCCTAAACCCCTTTAGCCAGATAATAACAACACTGGCTATGGATACTGACTGAGGAATAGAGCAAAAATCTGCTACCTCCAGTACTTAGATGACATCAAGCTGTACACCAAGAGTGAGCGAGACATGGACTTGCCGATCCACACAACCAGGATCTACAGCAGAGACATTGGGATGTCATTTCGACTGGACTGAAGTGTGGCTGAATGATGATAAGGCAAGGAAAGGTAGTCCAGTAAACTGAGGAGAAGGAATAGGGACACCTAGAAGACATCAATAACAACTACAAGTGCTTTGGAATCCCAAAGACCAATGAGAACAATCAGAAGGCCAGAAGGAAAGACACAGCCAAAGAACTCCAGGCAAGTCCTGAGAAGTAAGTTGAATGGAAAAAACAAGGTCCAGGCACCTATGCACAGACATCAAGATAAGGAAGTGCCTCACAATACACTGAGGGTTTCACTCTAAATCTAGCATGCTGAGGCTGGACACTGATCAAAAAGGAAGGAGGCCGAGGGCTAGTGAAACCACTATACAGATTGAAGCTACTAAGATACATCCACAAGATGGCCCCAACCAATAGAGCTCTTAGTGAATACCTCAGACAGCAGAAACCAACAGAGGAGTTGAAGGACCAGGAAACCATCATGGGAATGTACCACCAGCATGGAATGTACCACCGGCACACTGAAGGAAGTGGTTTATTTAACATTGCTGTTCTAAGACTTATACATAGCTAGTAAAGTTACACAAACATCAGATTTATCATTGGGTCATTAGCTTTTCTAGGTAGTGGATGCATTCAGTGTGGGTCATTACTCGTTACAACAGCTCGAACTCCTGTAGCATTTAGGTCACTACAGACAAAGACTTGCTACTTGACATGGACTCGTGGTCCAAAGACTCAGGCCTTCTTGAACTCATGGACAATGAACCTTATCTCACCTACTTGGCTTGTGTTCTACTGCGTCAACAAAACTACTCAAAACATTACAATGGCAGGGGGGACCCCTGGCAGTTATGTTAGAGCATACACCTAGCATTAATTTGTTCTATTTGTTGTCACTGGCAAGATCAGTTTTACGAAAGGAGTGTTATGGATGTTCATGTATGAAACATACAGTATATAATACAATACAGTACAAAATACAGGTAAGAATCCTAAAAAATACTCTATGGCTTACTTTTTCAAATTGATACGTTCATATACCATAGGTTTATTAATAAGACAGCAGTATTATGCTTCAAGTACTCACATTAGCACCACTGTGAGTCTCTCTTGTGGCTTCCACCCACAGTCCAACAGCCAGACTGAATGTCTCAACTAGGAGATGGAGACTGCCTTAGGTGTGTGACTTCGCAGACCCCGTCTACCTGGCCCTCACAGTTTCTGTGGGTGGAGAATGCCCATCAGTATGCTCCTCAAGGTGGACTCTAAGGGTGTATTCACACCTCCCACGTTTGGTCCGCTTTAAACTGACCAGAGTTCGTTTCCCACGCTGGTCCGGACCTTTTGTGCAGGTGTGCACAAGCGAACCCTGGTTCGGACCAAACAACCGGTTCGAGACCCACTTTTTGAGGTGGTCTCGGTCCGGTTCCAAACAGACTCAGGTGCGGTTCGCTTCAGGTGTGAATACAAACTGGTCTTGATTCGACCCAACTACGGGAAACATACGCCTTTTTGGCCTTTACAAGCCACCGTAACCGGGCATTATGGGAAAAAATAGCCCTCCCGTGTTGCTAACGCTTCAACTGGATGCTAATGAGCTGTGGACAGACCTGGAGCAGGGCACATAGAGCATATCGTCTCCTCCGGCTCGCAGCGTGCATTCGCCGACGCCGTTCCAAAATTATAAACAGAAAGTCAAACCTGCGTTGAATGAGCTGCTCTTGAAACTCAAAATAATTTTGCAGCTGTAAGAACAACACAAATATGCAGAATAAATATGCAGCACGCAGGACTTGTTTTCCCTTCATTTCCCGGGTCTGTGCTCTGTCTCGCCCCAGTCAAAAAAGTACAATGTGAAAGCGAACCGCACCAAAAGGAAAAAAATAAAGTGGGTTGGCCCAAACAAGCGAACTAAAGGACTTTCCTGTTGTGAATACACCCTAAGAAGATGGCTCCTCGGTTTATCAGTCCCTTCTTCGTAGAGCGAGTCATCAATCCCGCAGCAGTCAGGCTGAAGCTTCCAAACTTCCAAGCTCCATGCATATTCACCCAGTGTTTCATGTCTCCAAGATCAAGTTGGTTTTGGCCTTGATGTAGTGTTGTGTTATTGCAGAAAAGAACTTGAGGTAAACAAGAAGCCCAATCCCACTTCTGTGGCAATGGCAATTGTGATTGTGAAGCGCGCAAAAAAAAACCACTCTCACTGCCGATTGCCAGCAGGATGGTATGGCGTAGTGCAAGATTTTGCCACAATGTACAATGAGCAGAGTTGTTGGATCAATGCACTTTTGAAACTCCTCCCTTGGTCTGAGTGCAGGCCTTATAGAACCACTCTGAAATGAGCACATGGGCCACAGTTGAAGCCTTCTGGTCACGGGTAGGGACAGCTACTGTGTACTTGCTGAACACATCAGTCATCACCAGGACATTTTTAAACCCATTCCAACAAGGTTCCAGTAGTAGTAAAAATTTATGGCCAGGATTTTGTTGGGAAGAGAGGCTAGTAGATCACCCATGTAACTATGTGGCACCTGTCCAATATCCTTTGCCACTTGGCACCGCTCACACTCCTGGACCCACCTCCTGATGTCATAGGACATTTCAGGCCAATAGCACTGCTGGCAAACCAACTCTGTGGTCCTTTCCATTCCCTGGTGCCCCTGTTGCTGATGAAGCAACAAAGACCAAAGACTGGTCTCGGCTCTCCCAGCCCACTACTGCCGGATTCAAAAGTGAGCCATGCTGCAAATCAAGGGGGGCTTGAGTGCCCAAAATATACTGCCTGGACAAGTCGTCACCATTTTATTGCTGCGACCTGAATTGTATTTTATTTCGAAATCAAAAGCAGCAAGCCGAGCAGCCCATCGGTGCTCAGTGGCACCCAGTTTTGCAGTCTGTAGATGGCTCAACCGGTTATTAATGTTATTAATGTCTGTCAGCTGTAATTCACCCCACTATATGTCTCCTGAGAGAGGACAGCTCTCAGGAGACATATAGACAGGAGACATAACTTGCAACAACCTCCAAAATGAATGGCTTTCAAAAGTCAGCATAGGCTAGGACAGGAGCAGACACTAGCTTTGCTTTCAGAGCTTCAAAGCTCTGCTCACTCTGTGGATTCCACACGGCCTTCCAGAGCCTGACCTGAGCCCCTTTTTGGCTTCCTGCCAGCCAGCTCAGCAACCAGGTGATGCAGTAAACCTGCCAGGTTGGTGAACCCATCTACAAATTGCCAATACTAGCTGGCAAAGCCAAGAAGAAGAGCAGCTCTGAGATGTTCTGGGGATGCTTCCAATGGGCTCAATCTTCTTACATGGCCCAAGAACCCCACTTTGCGTTGGAAAACTCACACTTTTTGAGCCGCGCCTTCAGGCCTTCAGCCTTGAGCCGAATGAGCACCATTTCCAGCCACTGTAGATGTTATTGACGATTATGTCATCAGATAAAACAGAAGAGACTGACCCTGTTATTGTCAAACATTCTCTGCATCACCCGCTGAAAGGTGCTCAGAGCATTATACAGGCCAAAAGGCATGCAGTTAAACTCGAAAAGGCCGAAGGGGGTACAGAAGGCTGTTTTGGGCCTGTCACTCTCTCACCGCGACCTGGTTGTAGCCACTGGCCAGATCGAACTTGGAGAACCAGCATGCCCCTGAAAGGGCTTCCAGGCTCTCCTTTATTTGTGGCAAGGGGAAAGTGCCTTTTCGCGTCTTGCCGTTGAGAAAGCAATAATCTACGCAAAGGCGCAGACTGCTATCTTTTTTCTGCATCAACATAATAGGGGAGGTGTACGGACTGCTGCTCTCACAAATGGCATGTGATTCAAGTAGCTGATTGATATGAGCCTTAACTGCCTCGTACTCCAAGGGTGGAATACGACGATACCTCTGCTGAACCGGAATGTCGTCAACCACAGGTATGTCGTGCAAGAGGAGGTTGGTGCATCCCAAATCATTTTCATGGGTAGCAAAGACAGAAGCATACCTCTGCAGCAAGGACCTTACCTTATCCCTGTCCTGATCTGCCAATGCAGGTGGGTCCAATGGCATTGCCCTGTCAGTCCCCGAGGCTGGAACTGTCTGGGAATTCACAGTCGCGAGAGTGGTTCTGTCCTTGGTAACAACGGCTGGTAGGCTAATAACCTGCGCCTCACTGAGGCTGCCAAGGGCAGTCCTGGGGTACAAGAGGATTGCCGATGTTCCCACATTGACCACAGGGATGTCCGCTGTTCACCAGCAAACCTTTCAAAACAATTTCATGGTGCCACCAGGTACACGCTCTGCATGTCTACCCCGGACTTTTACTGTGCTATTCATAGATTTTCTGGTCTGGATTAAACTTATGGCATTTCTGCATGAGTGATCTTTTCAAGCAGACTGGAGAGATGAGCTCCGGAGAGGGCGGCACACAGCTCGAGTCTGGGCATAGAGAGCACACGCTTGGGAGCGACTCGGGAGCGAGCCATCAGGAATGCCAGATGTGAGCTGCCATCACTCACTTTCTCAGATTCTTATGTAGGCCAGTGCACCATAGGCTTGTTCTGACGCGTCGCAGAAGATGTGGATCTCTCGCTCTCTTACCGACTCTGTGATGCGCTTTGGCATGTATGGGCGGAGAAGAAGGACTTGAGGGAGAAACTGCAACTCTTCTTCCCACGTTCTCCACTGCTGGAGTAGTTCTAGAGGTAGCTGGGGGTCGTCCCAGTCCCTGTGATGGTCCCAGAGACACCTCACCAACATCTTGGCCCTAGCGGTATATGGCAGGATAAAGCCGAGAGGGTCATATTGACTCGCAAGGACTTTATAGATGTTTCGCATGGTGGGGGCACCGTAACTGACTGGGCGGTGTTTATAACCTAAGGTGTCAGTGGGGAAGTGCCAACTAAGGCCAAGGGTTGGCTCAGAGGTGTCTGCTCTAACTCTGGGGCGAGCCAGAGTTCGGCAATGGTGGATCTGAGGTCTTCAGGGAAATGGCTAATGGTGCTTGGCTCATTACTAGCCCACTGACGAAAGACAAATCCTGCAGTGGACAGGAGGGCTCTGAGCTTGTCCACCAGATCACGTGCCTCTTCAGGTGTTGGCAGGCTCTGGAGACAGTTATCGACGTAGAAGCACTTCTCCACAGACCGGCGAACCTGCTGTGGTCCCTTGTGTGGCGCTGCAGAGCGAAGGTCGCACAACACAGGCTACAGGTTGTGCCAAAGGGAAGAACCTGCCATTCATAGACTGTAACAGGTTCGTCAGGGCGTAGGTCACGCCACACGAAGCACAGGAGTGAGCGGTCTTCAGGAAGGAGGCGGATTTGGTGGAACATGCTCTTTATGTCTCCACTAACAGCTACTGCGTGCTCACGGAATCTAAGGAGGACACCGAGGAGGGACGCTCCTAAGGTTGGGCCAGGGAGGAGATGCTCATTGAGGGTCTGGCCCCGGAACTGGAAGGAGCAGTTAAAAACAAGGCGATGCTTGCCGTTGTTGCTAACTAGGTGGTGGGGAATATACCAGGGCTCAGCAGCTTGGGACGCCTCAGAAGGGGACAACTTAACCACAGAACCAGCTTCCACTAGCTTCTCGATCTCTGTGCAATAGATCCTAGCTCTCTCTGGATCTCTCAGGATCCTTCTTTCTACACTCCTTAAGCTAGGCATAACAGCGTCAGGGGTAGCCTGAAGGTGTGGCATGCCCTTACGGCAAAGTAGGGGAGTGACGTAGCGTTGTATGCCTTCTACCTCTACACGAACTGTCTTTATCTCAAGCAGGTTAACGGCATGGTTATCTTCTCTAGAGCGAGTTACTACTTTGCCTTCCTTCACTGGAATCACATCTGCCTGCCATAGCTTCTCTACATGTCTCAAGAGTTCACTCACCTAGGGGGAAAAGGTGGTGGTGAACAGGCACTGCTGTGGCTGGGATAGCTGACAGACGAAGCTGGAAGGGCCCTGCAGTGTCCAACCTAATCTGGTGCGTATGGCAGCGGGACCCCCTGGAGGACCAAGGCGGACTGACTCGATTGGGGTGATGAGCTGTGGGTGGTCGCTGCCAATGAGTAGCAGAGGTTTGACCTTAGTGAACGACCAAAGTGGCAGGCCTCTGAGGTGCTTATACTTCCTTTGGAGTAACTCTACTGGATAGCTGTGGTCTGCTCAGTCAATACGAGCTGCTGAAAAGGCATTGTTCACTCTATACTTGACTCTAGGCTTGCCACCAGGGGAGATATTGAAGGAGACACAGGAGCTGTGGAGAGTCTGCACGTCTTGCCTTATGGTGCATTAGGGAAGTGTCTCGGGGCTGCCTTGGATTTGGAGCTTCTGTGCAGCTGTGGGCAGCAGCATGGTCCTTTCAGACCCATCATCTAGTACTGCATGAGTGTCCAGTGACCTGCCGTTGTAGTGAAGGATGACTGGAACGACCTTTAGTAGGACTCGGCCACTCTCTGTAGGTCGATCGAGGTACAGGACACCAGTAGGATTCTCACCGCCCTCTTGAGGCACGATGCCTGGCACAGGTACCTTTGGGGTCTTGGAGTTCACATCATGGAGAACTTGGAGGTGGTGGCCTCGACACAGGTTACAGGGTTTCTTGAGAGTACACTGAGCTGCTTGGTGGGAGCGGGCGCAGCGCCAGCACCTCTTGTTGGTCTTTATCCAGTCCGTTAGCTGATCTTTGCTAAGCTTAGTGATAGCTGGACACTGACTCAGATGGTGGGCTCGGTTGTCACAGAACGCGCAGTAAGGTTGCTGCTTAGCCTGGGGGGGAGCACTACTCGGAGACTTAGGTGAACTTGTACCTTCTGCACCATGGAGCACTGTGATGGAGCACTTGCTTGATCTGGCTTCAGGCCTCTCTCTCACCCCCCTGGTAATCAGCTGGCTATCAAAATCTTGACACCAGGACTCGTACTTTAACCATGTAGCTAGGTTGTTGAGGGTGTAAGTCTTTCCGGAGCGGTTAAACATGCACCTAAGAAACTCAGCTCGATGTTCAGGGGGAAGCTTACTCAATAGTCGAGCTACGTGGGAACCACACTGCAGTTCAACTTCTCCGTCGGGGCCCAAGGTCTTTAGCATGCCCACAAGTGACTGGATCTGGAGGGCAAACTTATCAAAGGCAGCTGCATCTCCTCTGCGAATGTCAGGTGAGTCCATCACTGTGGCGATTCTCTTCAGAGCAAGCTGATGAGGCTGGCCTAGCTTGTCGTTTAAAGCTTTCATAGTGTCTGTGAACGGCGTGGGAGAGAGGAGGTACGCATCATCAATCAGTTTGGCCTCTTCTAGGTGCAGATGATCTGATAGGACTTGATACTTGAATAACTCTGTACTGTCTGAGGGCAATAGGTTCTCCAGGGCAATCTTGAGGCGGGCAAATTCCCCTGGATCCCGTCGTGTAAGGTTTTGAATGCTTGGACGGGGCCCCCTGTAGGTGATCTCTGCAACTGCAACCTGGCTGTGGCATGTCTGGTTCACTGGTGCTCTCTCTGATACATAGCGGGGGGGTGGAGGAGGTGGGAATTGTGCCTCTGGCTGGGGGTGCACGGTATGAGGTTCGACGGGAGCTGATGTGGCCTTTGGCTGAGGTGAGACGAATGCTGACTGTAGCTTGGACTCATATGATGGGTTGGTTGTTCTCTGCTGTGCAGCTAAAGACTCCCTCTTTATGGTCTGAAGCTCATTCATCATTATATTGAGGCGATCCAATACTGGGCTCTGGCAGGGGACCGGTTCCTCCTTACACTCGGGTGGCCAGGGAGGGGGTGGAGGCCAATCCTCTTCTTTAATGGGACTTGGCCCATAGTGAACTTCAGCAACCTCTGGTGCTGGAGATAGCTGTAGACTCTGGGCACGGTTCATTAGCTGGAGCATGTCTGCTTGGAGGGCCTGAAGGTCAGCTAACCCTGCCACCATGCGCTGTTGGGACTGTTGAAGCAGAAGCCTTTCACGTTGAATTTCCTCTAACTCAACTTTCTGTGGGGTGACATACTCTTGTGGTATGAGATGGTGTGGGGATTAGTCGGCGCCCACTAGTCATGGAATAAAGTCTCTATCCTCATGGTGGTGTGTATTGAGACTGGGGAGATCAGTTTCATAGTCCTCATAGCGTATGGGTGGACGTACACATCGTCGTGGTCTTGCAACAAGGGCTGTGAAGTTCTGAATATTATCCATCTTACTAGGGAAGAAACAGCTTTGATCCGGCTCGAAGGACCATTAATGTTGGTGAGATAGCTCCGACTTGGTAGACTGTAAGGTGCTAGAACGAGTTTTGCCACTGCTACTATCCTGGAGTGTCGGCCAGAACACTACTTTAAAGCCAGGATGAATATTCAAGTACAATATAGGTACACTCAGCCCAGTCTAATCCCCTGTGGAGGCAATGAAGAGACGTTTCTGTAACTTCTTGTATTGAACAGTATCTTGAGGTGTGTGTGTGTGTGGTCTCTGCAAATACAGAAAGGAAAATACTCAGTAACCAAAATGTACACGTAACATAAAGTACAGGCTGAAACATTACTCAAACTTCATGCCCATGGGACCATTACGCTTACTTAACTAATACATGTGGCACAAATAACCCAAAGACACAATATTCATCTATGCCTGCCTGTCTGACAGGAAAGTTTAGCTGCTAACTTCGACACATTCGCTAATATAAACACTTTTTACAGCCACCAAAGTTACAGAACTCACTTCAGTCATGAACGCACACTGGCTTGAACACAACCACTGTCAGTCAACTGGTTACATTAGCAGGAATCATTAGTTGTTTATCATCACGTTTTACAGTCGTCTCTGTCTCAATCACGCACGGTAGTAGAACGCCCTCTGGTGGACACTTCCAGAACAAGCACTAACCAAGCTACTAACCTTATTCTTATAGAAACATTGCAAGCATCACTGGGGCCTTTTGTACAGGGGCATTACCTTGCCACAGAACTCAATGTCCAATTCTAATTAGCCAATGTGGGGGATGGCTAAGCCATTTGCTGCCCTAAGCTAAAGCCAATTACAGGAGCAGAGGCGATCCTGGCCCCAATACGCAAACTGCTCCATGAAAAGACTCTCAGTCATGGTGGAGACCATTAGCCTGGCCAGCCAGACCGACTTTCAATTTGTATTACATACAGAGAAAGATAGTCTGGGATCGATGGATTTAAACAGGATTTCAAGGCAGGACCATGGGCAGAACTAACGCTCGCTGAGTGAACCAATCAGAGAAGCCACGGATGTGACGTAAGGAAAGCGAAACTTATTCTAGTTGTCAACAAACCACAGCGTACACCAGCGTGGCTCGAGAGAGAAGATGCTTCGGTGACGGTGAATGACTTCTGTTGTTTTTGTCAGAAAAATCTGAGGACACGGGGTGTAATATCGAGTTTAGTGCTTATTTCGATCGTTGTAAGCGACCGAAACCTGCTACTGTTTTCTCGCGCTCAATATGACGCGAAACAAAATCCCGCCTCCCTCGCTATGATTGGTCGGAAAGAAAGCGCCGGAGCAGAAATCCTGTTTAAATCGATCGATCCCAGACTAACTTTCTCTGTATGTAATACAATGAGAAAGTCGGTCTGGCTGGCCAGGCTAGGAGACCATAGAACCAGCATCAACCAGGCAAGGGACAGTAACACCCCAACTAAAACATTTATATATCCTGCCTCACAGCAAGAAGGTCCTGGGTTCAATTCCCGGCAGGGCCTTTCTGTGTGGAGTTTGCATGTTCTCCTTGTTTCTGCGTGGGTGCTCTGGTTTCCCCTTCCACCAAAAGACATGTACAATAGACTCCCTCCCCCTATAGGGCCAGGACTTAACTGCATAAGAGATTTGTAATGTCAGTGTGACTTTCCTGTATAAATAAAGGTTTAAAAAAAAAAAACAAGTTTTCTGGCTGCCAGTTGGAAGAGGTCAACCTAGCACCAGCTGACCTAGGACCATCCTGCGTATTTGGACCCTGCTGACTATGAACTCGCTCACCAATACAGTCCCTGGCAAAGTGACAAAGGAGAGGGCCAGCTTATTGATGTGTTTTTTGCAAGAACCTTCTTAAGGTCTCTTTCAGCACTAGAATTTAATATCTCTTTGGCCTCTACCTCCAAATGATCATAGATAAAGAAAGCCTGGTCAGCAGCAGTTAAATGCCGAGCACGCAAACATGCCTCAAACTCTTCGACCCACTCAGCCACCCCCAAACCAGTCCTACCATTAAACACAGAGCACCTGCGGGAATGACAACCAGCCACTCTGTTACAGTTACAGCAGAGGACAGTGTACTGCTAGATGAAGCAGAGGACTGGGAGGCAAAAAGATTAGGGGGGAAAAAATAGAATTTGCGTCCCAAAACCACTGCTGCAGTTCTGGATTGACTGGCATAATACAAAATATACAAACACCAAATATATACTTTATACACAACAAATATACAATAAAAAATGTGTCTGCCCCTTTGATATAGTGATATCCTGTCAACTACGCCACATTGTGACCTGAGGGAGCTACAAAAATTATGTTTACACAACAATGCCACCTGGGATAGGCCCAGGACCAATTATTACTAGTCTACCCAGGTTCATTTACCTAAATAAGTCACGGGGCAGAGACAGTAAATTTTAATATAGAAATACATTTTTATTTTATACAAATCTTGTTAAAATAGCAACTGCCCTTTTGAAACAGAGAATGGATATCAATTAACAAAATACAAAAGTCAAACAAAACACACCATGCAAATTAATAGAATAACCAAAACAACCAAAAACATACATTGATGTAAGTTGATGTTTACAGATAAAAACATTCAATAGACAATGCAGTACTCAACCTTTAAAATGGGGGGCCAGACCCAGCGCAGCCCGACCCATTGGTCCCTAGTGCTACTATACAGAGTGGGACTTCCAGAACAGCAGAAGTGGGATGAGCCCTTTAATTTCGTGGCCCGCGGCATCCCCACAGTGGGCACGGGAAGGTGCAGCTTGGTCCCACTGTGTTGAAAATACATGCAGTTAGGTGGGACCAGATTAGAATTTGATGGGGGCATCAGGCAGAAAGAGCAACTTAACAATTCAGAAGATGCACCACTCTCAAGACCCCAGGGGAGACCCACACCAGCAAAAACACACACTCCAGTGCGAACAGAAGAACAACTATGAATAAGGCAGTGTTAGGACAGCTGACTGTGGCTAAATGAACCGAAAGAGTGAGGCATGTTGCTTACCCGGGCGTAAAACGCCAGTGACCCAAGCCTCGAGCTGATTAGCCAGTCTTGGCTATATACCACAATGGCGAGAAGAAAAGCACCCATTAGTGCCACATGCATGCATGTGGGAGCATAAAAGGGCTGGAACAGGACTTACCTATGAACAGCAGAGATGATTTTGAGAGGCGATCACAGCACATTAGGCCCCACTAAACCGCCGCAAGCACAACTCCTACAGACCCACAGGAGAGCACACAGAAGTGATCCACGCACTGGAGAGGCAAAAGAAAATCCAAGCTGTGGCAAACCTGAGCTTAAATGTCCGCAATCATCATGTGCACCAGGTGTGCGAGTGCTGATGCCTGCTCCACCAAACGGGTAAGGGAGGAGGGTAAACTCTCCACCCTGTCACATATGTATGCAAAAAGACTTGTGACTTGACTTGGACTCATGGCCAAAGACTTAAAACTTGACTTGGACTTGTAAAAAAAGACTAATCTCTGATGTGGACAACATTTTTTTTCTTTCTATTTATGGTGCAGTGTCATTGATGTCAACTGATGCTCAGAACCTTCTTCTCTGTGCAAAATAAAATTATTTTAAGGGGCTACAGTTTTAATGTGTTTAGTTTTAATGTTTCCCTTTAATGATGGCTTGTACATTGTTTAATCTTTCGGCTATGTCTGCCAGGGCTTGAAAACTGGCTCTTTGCATTTCCCTGGTACAGCAGCAACATATGGTGGAGAAACTGTGATGGAGCGACAGATTGAACCATTGTTATACAATCACTCAAATGAGACAGACTGGAGGCTCAACATCGACAAGGTCATTGGCGACTGGTTTAATGTCAAGAACTTGGATTTTGTCTCTTTATACTTTGGAGAACCAGATTTGGTGGGACATAGATATGGACCTGATTCCCCAGAAATTAAACAAATGGTCAGGCAAGTGGACCGAACTGTTGGCTACATCCGGGACAAAATTCAAGAGCACGGCCTGACAGACAAGCTCAATGTGATCATTACTGCTGACCATGGAATGTCCTCTGTTCTTCGTGGTCATCTAGTTCAAGAGATCCTTCTGTCTAAGATTCCTGGCTTTAGTTTTAGGGACATACAGTTTCAGCTTTTGGACTATGGTCCTGTTGGAATGCTGCTTCCTAAAGAAGGGAAACTGGAGAAGGTCTACCAGGCTCTGAAGAACAGTCACCCTCACCTCAAGGTTTACAAAAAGCAAGATGTGCCAGCCAGATTGTACTACAGCAGCCATCCTCGCCTCCTGCCCCTCATCCTGATTGCTGACCCGGGATACGTTGTCAATGGGGTAAGATTATTTTACAGTCTTCTTGTTCATTGATTAGCACTGTTCAATGGTTAGCAATGTTAGCTATGTCTGAACAGGACAATGCCACACAGCTGTAATGACACTGAATGCAACTGAAACAAGCCTCTGATTCTCGATGTATGAGACATGTTCCTGTTTATTTGTGTGTTATTTGAGTGTGGTATAAACTAAAACAAAAAAGCCAACAAGTCTCCACACTGCCTAAATGTTACAGACTTTGTGGAGTGAGATAGTTCAACTTCATAATTTTAAATGAACCTTAAGTGTCTGTATTAGTTTCAATTTTCTATTTGATGTTATGGTAACATGATGCATGGAGTAGGTGGAGTCTGCTCACTCAGAGTTGCACAAGCCATACTTCCACTGTGGTGATGAGTTGGTACAGCACAGTTTCGTACAGGTAACCTCTGAGCTCAACTTTTCCCTGCGCTGTGTTCAGGAGAGTGGCATCTGCTGTGTGAACAATACAAAATCTTTTAAATGTAGATGAGTTGTCATTAACTTAAAAAAGAAGCAAGTAAATCCTTATGTGTAGTTGTGCAAAAGCATATTTATAACCAAAGCTGAAAGGTGAAAACCTACATCATTATATACTTTATAGGATGCTTCAAACCACTTGATGATGATATGATACTCATGATATTTGTCATTATCTTTCCGCACAGCTGTTGCCCCTGCATCACAACAAAGGAGACCATGGCTTTGATAATGAAATCATGGACATGAAAGCCTTCTTTAGGGCAGTGGGTCCTGACTTCCAAAAGAAGCTACTGGTTGATCCCTTTGACTTGGTGGATGTGTATTCACTCATGTGCCATCTTTTGGGTATAAAGCCTGAGGTCAATGATGGAGACCTGAAGAAGACCAAAATGATGCTTGCTCCAAATGGAAATACCGGACATGATAGCAGTACGTTAAAAATGTGCACAGAGCCAATATGTACATGTTTTATCTTTAAAGCTTTATTAACTAGACTGTAGATGAAAAACAAAAAACAAACAATTAAAATGAGGATAAAATAAAGGCAGTGCTGAATTTGTGACAGAACACACCAGAACCTTTTCCCCTTCCTCCCAAATTGGGAATGGGACCTATTTTTTATTTTAGTTTAACAGTAGGCTATAATATGGTAATTCTAAATGAATAATAGTTAATTCAATAGTTTGATTGGGTGCAACACAGTTCTTCTGAGAGAGAGGGAGGCGCTTCAATGCGGATCTAAGTTCATGGAGGTTCAAAACAAGCAGACGGTTTTTAATCTTTGTCACTCGCTGCAGCTGTTACATCATCATTCACACACTCTTCAAAGAAAAAACAAACAGTCTGCTGTATGTGTTTCTCAAACAGTTTGACAGATGGCGAGGTGGTGAGAGGAAAATCCTTTCATAAAATGTGTTCAAGTGCACTCTGTAAAACTCAGCACTATGGCACACTATTTTTTATGTATGCTCTTTCTTCTCACTCCATGCTGCCAGAACACGCCCTCAAAATACTTTGTGTTCCAGGACCTCACGCTTTACAAATTAAGCACTGAGTAAAGGTTAATTGTAGCATAAAAGTTAAAAGTCCAGATCCACCTTATCTACTTGCTATAAAGTCAGAGTCTGCAGCATAAGCGGTTTTGTTCAGGTGAGAGTGTGCAGATGCCTGGTCCAGTGATGCATCTATTATTTTGTTTTCTGTTTGTCTGCAGATTCAGAAGACACACAAAGGGAAGTGATGATTGGCATCTCAGCAGTGATTGGATTTCTTGTGGTGACATTCATTACCACAGCTGCATACCACATCTGGAAAAAAAACTGAAGCCTAATGACTTGTTGACTCTGCCTTAAAGGTTAAATGTTCCAAGTAAATTACAATTTTCACAGGAAGAAATACAGTTTTTATGGGTTTTTAGTGTCCTATCTACTGATAAAAAGTCAAAATCCAATTTTGTTGAAAAAACACTATGATGAATAAAAATGTGGTTGTTGTAAAGATTAAGGATATGAGACACTTCTGTCTCTTTTATTTTATTCACTGGATGTGAATAAAATAAAAATACTGAGAATGGGTCGTTGATAAGATAATATAAGATAACATATAATTATTTATCTCCCTTGGGAGAAATTTGTCTTGGAAGGGAGGCGATGCTGCAAGTCAACAATATAGACGCAGTCAGTAGCAATAGACACAGTCAGTAACAATAGACAGTCATTAACAATAATTACATAAAAGACAGAGCTCAAATGTGTGCAAAAATGTAGCTACAATAATGCATAATGTTGATGTGCAAAAAAAAAACACAGATCAAATGTGTATCTGTACAACATTACATCCCCATATTTACAATGTTCCTTTTCATAAAGTGCATAAGAATCATCTGAGCCTTCCCTTACTTTGTTCAGACCCAGCTTACCATCCATTTATCAGGTTGACTGAGAGAGGTACAAACAAATGTTTAAGGTGATTGTGTTTACACAGGGGAACCCTGAACCTCCTCCCTGAGTTCATAAGAACATATTCTGATGCTAGCACATGAGATGAGTTGGACAGGATGTTTTCAGCTTGCCTGGTAGTTGCCTGCTCAAACAGGTGTTGTGGAGTGAGTGGGGCTGGGTGCTCATTATCTTGCCTGCCACCTTCACCAGGTTCTGAATTTGTGTATATACAGTGTATACCCGCCTTAAGGCACACTGCATGATGTGAAGTAGGTAGATTGTAATCAACTGTATGTTCACACTGAGCAATGGAACCAATGTTGAGTTGTGGCTGCAACTGAAGTCAGTTGAAGAGCATTTAAGACTCTAAACGCAGTGTTATTGTGTGTATTGTTCTCCGTCCACCCCAAGCTGTTATGGCTCTGGTGAATCTTAAGATAATAATAAACAAGACCTCTGTTTCCAAAACTCCACCGAACAGTCCTCTGTATTTCAGTCCCAAATAGAACCTCGACTCTTTTTCTCCTTCATTTTTGTTTTGTTTGGTGCTGTAGTCCCTATGTGGACGCACTAATGAGTACATGACTTCCTGGTGCATTCCAATTGGTTTGCTGACACAAGAGAGGCAATGAGAGGCAGACACACTATGGGACGATTCATCTATTTGTCTGACACTGCTTGATATCTGTCATAGCTGGTCTTTGTTTATAAAAGCAATAGTAATATTAATTATTGCTGAAAAAAAAACAATAAATACTTTTTATCTAAATTTATACTCTATTTATTTTAATACTCTTAAAAAGTCTGTGTCCCTGTCCCCTGTCATTAGAATAGTTTGACCCAAACTGAACTCACGGCACGTAGGCAGGCCCCTATGTCAAATGTCATAACAAGCGAGTGAAAGCTAGCTTTATCTATGGTGAGACGTTAACTAACAGTGCCATGAAGCCAGCTCATCTCCAGCAGCATCTCAATAGGTGAGTTTGACTTAAAGGCCCCATATTATGCTAAATCGACTTCTCTGAGCTTTTAACCATGTTATAACGTTGTTTCTACCTCAAACACATACCCAAAGTTGTGTTTTGTGTCATTCGCGCATGTTTGAGTAATTTATTTAGTTTGAGCTACAGTCCTTTCAACGAGCTGTTTCACGCAATGACGTCAATATGTGAATTAAACCACTCCTCTCCAGGAAGTGCTCCTCCACACTCCTCCAGCCCCTCTCTCCTGCACTGTCAACAAGTGCCGTGCTCTGCAGCTCAGACACAGAGAAGCATCGCTGCTACTGTGTTAGCTTACTTACCGTCAATACTTTTACTTTACTTTCAATACACTGCACAACAGCTACCTTAGGAGTCTCCAGGTAGCATACATTCTCAACTTCAGTAGGCATTTTAACGTCCATTTCCACATGTGCAGCTGTAAACAAAAGCAGTTAACACGCGCTATGCTACGGGCTACACCATAGAAACATACACAATAAATAGTTTCTCATTTACCAAGAAGAAACGTCTTGTAGAAGCCTTCGAGGTCTTTGTGTTTGCTCATGTTCTTCGAACTCAGAGTCAGACTCTGGGTCGAAGATATACGGCTCAGTTACTCTCAAAGCCATTGCTGAAAAAGTTATTTCTTCGATGTACCATGTTTACTTCAGACTGTTTCCAGCGCAGCGCTAGCATGACGTCATGTGGGCGGAGCCAACATGGGAGAGCTGGGCTTTAAAGTGACCAAATCAGCCAAAATCAGACCGTTCACTTTGGACTCATGATGAGAGCTCATCCAAACCGCTTGTATGAGATCATTATTGTGTGTTTCATGTTGCAAAACGTGCTATGGTAACCTAACTGTATCCAAAATACACTGTATAATGTTCAAAATAGTATAATATAGGACCTTTAAGCCAGATGGTGAGCAGTGCACGGCAGTTAGATTTGTGTCCGACTTGATACCGACTTGCTACCGACGTAACCTACGCACCGGTGACAGAAATTTAGTGAGATCAAAACGAGAGCAGTGGTGAAAAAGCAACTGAAACGCCCACTTGTCAACAGGTAAAGGACAAGTGGTTTTGAGTTTAGTGTTGATCAGTAACACGCTGACATGTCACTGCCCCCCACTCACTCAGCCTCCCACTCCTCCACCACCAGCTCTCTGTATGTTAAATCCAGACAAACAAAACAAGTTTTAATGGTGGAATCATTTGCACACAAAATATTGTTATAAAGATGAGTTATTAGAGAAACAGTGTTAAACATAAAACAAAGACCTTTTGCACAGCAAGGATTTTCAACCTTTTTTTTAGGGGTACTTAACTGAAAAAAGTTTGAGAACCACTGGTATTTTTTTTTGGTCTTTGTGACAGCTAGGCTTATATTTAGCATGTGGTTGTCTTGAAGGAGTAACAGTATCACATTTTGGGGCATCAAACTCAGCAACTTGACAGCATGGCATATTGCACTAGCTCAGGCTCAAAACTAGCAACTGTAATAATAATAATAATAATAATAATAATACATTTTATTTCAAGGCGCCTTTCTAAACACTCAAGGACACTGTATAAAGACAATAAGTTAAAAACTTAAAAACAAGATATATACAATACAAAAAAAGAAACAGGACAATGCAATACAAAGTAAAATAAATGATCAGCAAGGAAATGGATGATTAAGTGGGGTAGGCTATTATGAAAAGATGGGTCTTAAGTTGGGATTTGAAAACTGGTAGTGATTGAATGTTGCGAAGGTCAGGGGGGAGGGAGTTCCAGAGCTGGGGAGCAGAGCGGCTGAAGGCCCTGCTCCCCATGGTGCTGAGACGGGCAGGAGGGACTGTGAGGTGTATGGAGGAGGAGGACCTGAGTGAGCGTGTGTGTGTGTGGTAACATGAAGGAGTTCAGTGAGATGTGGAGGAGCCAGGCTATGGATGGACTTGAATTTGAGAAGCAGGATTTTGAACTGAATGCGGTAGGGAACGGGGAGCCAGTGAATGGAAGGAGTGGAAGAAGGTCAGCTGTGTAATTCTGGGAACCTGGTTGGTACCATCATAACCAAACAGAGCATGCTCTGCACATTCCTCGATGTAAGGTTCCTTGATGGTCCCCATAAATATGTTCTTAATTTCTCTGTGGCTCATACACAGGCGAGTGCTTCTTTTTCAACAGTAGAGTATTTGTGATTAGTGGCAGTAAGTGTACAGGAGCAAAAAGAAACTGGTTTCTCTGTACCGTCAGGTTGCCTTCTTTTCCTTTCAACTTTTCCCTTCAGGGGTTGCCACAGCAAATCATCTGCCTCCATCGAGCCCTATCCCCTGCATCCTCTTCTCTCAAACCACTGCCTTCATGTCCTCCTCCACTAAATCTATAAACCAGCAACCATGCCAAATACAAATTGTAGAAACATTTGTAAATAGCCGCAACTCAAGCTGTGCTGTGTGTTCTCAACACAACAACCACACGCATGCATGCACGCACGCACACACGCACACATGCACCCCTGTCCTTACTAACCAATCACATGCTCTTCATATGCCCCATTTACATGCAATGCAGCCCCAAACAGTAAGTAATCACAGAACTCCTGAACAACAGTACAACATCTTAATGGGAACATTACTGCAGGTTGCTACATTATGCTTAAAAGTGCAATGATTACATTTCCAGAAAAATTCCACACAGAGAAAAACCTGTTAAAACCATACATTGGTGGCTTGGTTCAACAGGGAGTGTAGAGAAGCATAGCACTAGCAGAAAGTTTAAGGACAAAAAAGTGTAGAAGAAAACTTACAAAAATAAAATGTGAAAAGACTAGAAAGTAAAAGTAACTGAAAGTAATAAAGAGTTGTTGAATTTAAAAGAAAAACCCTAAGCTTTACTAGAGGAAACTGAATGAATCCTGGAAAAGTAAAGAACACTGTCCAATACCCATCGAGGACTTTTATGATCACTTTAAAGAATCATTTGAACAAAGTGAACTAACTGGAAAAAAAGGGAAAAAAAAGACAGGACCAATGATTGTATTGGGCGGTGATAGATGCCAAGTCAAGAGTGATCATTGATCCAGAGCTCAAGTATGAGAATTAGATGCATGATAGATAGATAGACAATAGATAAATGACAGGTTCACTTCCTGCTTCACCACTCTCACTGAGGCAGCTGTGAGACAATGTTACGGTGGTTTTTGGTTAATTGAAAGAACTCTTATGCTTTCTTAAGCTAAAGTTGAAATGTAATGACTCAGCAGTAAGTTTAATTATTGTCCTACTATCTTAACTGCTTGATTTAATGTTGACTTTTCTGTTTAAACCACCTGTTTTGAAGCACTTTTGTGTTTATTTAAGAAGTGTGCAATAGAGTGCACGGTTGACAGTCTGACATATTTGTAATGTTTTGTGTACTTGTTTTGTTTTTGCTAAATGCTAATGTAGCATTATTGTGTTCATGCCTGCTTAATGGCATTGACAACTATGTTGCCATGTTCAGCAAATTTATGTTACTATAAGAAATGTTTTGCGCAATTAATTTTTGAATAATTATCTTGAATATTTAACTATAGAATAGAACAATGACTTGTTTACTGGTAAATGATGAACTGATTAAAATGCTAATTTATCTTCTGACCTTGTTATAGGTCAGTTTTTTTTTTTTTTTTGTTTTTGTTTTGTGATTCTTCCGGAACCCTGAAAATTCTGGAAGTGGAGAGCTTGTAGGACCCTTTTTTTTTCCTTTCAAAAAGGATTTGGACAAATGTTTATTCTTTTCACCATTTGGAGCCTCAGTTCTGAACTAAGAAATAGAAATAAAAATATTTTTAAAAAAAAAGAAAAAAAAAAAGACTGAAAGTACTAATTTTGTGATAAAAAGGTTGAATCACATTGTAATATGAAATGACTTAGCAGTCATTATGTTTATGTTCACTTGTGGTCTGACTGATAATTTTCCTAACTATTTAATCCATAAAATTTAGCTGGCAACCAATTTACTTTTCCATCTCCTTCATTCACTCAGTCAGGCTCCATGGACAACCCTAGTTGTCTGCATATAGTCAGGTGCAAACCATTGCAATAGCCGTAACCTACTCTAAACAGCATTAATTTAGTAACTTGTATAAAAAGTCCTAACACGCGTTACACATGGCAACACAGTTGCAAATAGGGGGTGGTTGTCATTAGCTTTTTTGCTCATCATCACATACAAAATTTCATGTCTCTACGACAAACTAAATTTTATAAATTTGTAGGGAGCGTTAGAGTCTGTCAGTCTGTCGGCATTGAATTCTTCTTATTCATTTGCAAGCTGCGCAGAATTTGGATATTAAGATGATGCTTTGATCTGACATAGCTGCAGCAAAAGTGAAATTACCCGGTAAAACGTGCCTCCAAAGACAAACAAAACTTATTAGAAACAACTGAAAGACATGAACATGACAAATTTATCGAGATGTTTTAAGATTGAGTTACTAGCGGCGTGACTCGTGTTGTGTTGCTACCAGTGGCGTGCTTACCATTAGGCAAAGGTAGGCAAATGCCTAGGGCCCCCAACATGCAAGGGCCCCAACATTTTGGGTATTACTGGTCCGGTCTGCTGGCAATTTGAGCTAGCACTATTATTAACTCAGCTCGTGTAGCGGCGCTATGAATGTAACCCAGGATCTATGATGTTCAGGTTACTATTTGAATACGATGTACTTCTGTCATATACTATTACTGATTGTTCCTTTTGTATATGTTTCTTTCAGACCACACATTTACACACACACTCTCGATCCATTAAACATTCTTAAGTCTATCTCCAGTCTCCCGATTCTCTGATGGGAATCAAGTGTCTAAATTGGCCGCTTCAGCCAGCGTTACTCTTTTAGATTAATGTAGAGGTTCCTACAATTTATTTTACAGTTAAAAAACACCTAAAAACAGAGACACAGTGGTTGATCCACACTGTGCTTGTGTCAGAACTGACAGTAACTGAAAAGAACAATAATGTTCCCACAATGTCAAATATTGAAGTTAATTTAATAGTATTGGTAAATTTACTCACAACTGTATTAAGAAAAAAACACCAACTTGATTCTGAAGTTGATCTGAGTGAGATCAAACCAGAAAAGAAGCCGAATATGTGTTTTTGTTATTGTGAAGTATTGCTTTATGACAATTGTGGAGGGGCTACACAATCTCTCAACCTCAAAGCCTTCTGGTACATTAAGGCAGACATGAGGAAGGGCCCCCTCAAAAGTTTGCCTAGGGCCCCAAATTTGCTAAGCCCGCCACTGGTTGCTACCACAGGAAGGTATGAGCCAACCGCCTCAGTCACAGGTGATTAATTAGTTCATTTATCTTCTTATCATTTAGGAGCTATATAAAGTCAGATAATGATTAGATGTATTTTGAATGTGTGTATGTGATGTGTCACTGGTGGAGCTAAGAACTATGTAGTTGCTGAAAGTCAAAGCCATCCACCATATGTACCAGTGTCAAGCTAACACTGTGAGAATTGTACTATAGACGCTGTTCTAAATATGTCTAACTGTAGTTAGACATAGTGTTTTTCATGTTAATACAGGGAAGTGTTGTACAGTGGTTAATGTGATATGTTTTTGTTGTCATAGGAAAACCACTACAGTTATTTGTACACTATTTGTGCACTCTTATTTGTGCACTCTTATTCTGCACTGTTGAAATTTTGTTTTATGCACTCTGTACTACAAAAAAAAAAAAGAGAAACTCAATTATTGTAACTGAGAAGCAAAGGTTACTGTTGAAATTGTACACATTGTGCGCATACAAATTTACATTTTATGGTTCTTGAAAACCTCTGTTATTAACGCTGCTCTTCTCTTCACATTCTGGAGGGCAGTCAAGAATTAAAAGAACCCTTTTTGTTGCTTGGTGTTTCTGTCATTCATATTTCACCAGCCTACATAAAGGTCCTAACCATAAGAAAATTGTGGGCAAAATTAAATGTAGAGACTGTGTCTGCATCTTTAACATGAGCTGGGAGCTGATTCCGTCAAACAGGAGATTAGAAACTGAAGGAAATACTACTGGAAACTCAAAGAACGACTAGTGAAGAACAAAAAGCTCTGTTCCAGCACTGTTATAAATTATCTGAGTGATAACTCTTTCTGTCTCTCAGTGTCTGGTCTGTATCTAGTTCTCTCTCTGTAGACCTCAACCTGTCTGTCTGCCTGCTCTCACCCAACTCATTAATTTGATCGAAAACCAAAAGTAATATTCTCATGTTTTCATATTTAAGTTGTACTACTACTTACTACTTATCTACTTACTTGTAAATAGACTTTATTTAAATTGCCAAATGCTTTTCTTTTTCAGGATTCTTATGTTTGAACACTTTACATGCGCATGCGCGATCAATTGACATAACCTGCGTTACAGGACGTCTGTGTGCTGCTACGAGAGCATCGTGTGGGCTTCACTCAACATGAAAACATTAACGGCTTGTGGACTATCTGTAGAGGTGCAGCTCCTAGGCCGACATAAAGATCTAACTTTAAGGAAACCACAAGCCGAGTTTGTTTCTTATTTATACTTATATATACTTATATTCATTTTCTTGCACAAGAAATTTAAGCCTATTTCAAAACATAGGTGCAATGGCATTGATTAAATAAATGAAGCACAAAAGTGGCCCTGTGTAATTATTTGAGTCATAGTTAAGTTTGAATTCAAGGGTGAAAGAAAAAAAGAAGAAAAAAAAAAGATTTTTAATATTGGTAATATGGTGTCGCAGTTCATCCGTTTGACTGTTTGACTTCTTTGGTTCAGCGCGCCCTCTTGTGGCTGCCTCGTCCAGAGTCCCAGTCAACACCAGCTCCGAAACAGAACCGAGCCCTGGCCTAAAACCGAGACAGTTATGAATCAACACGGCGGAACTGCTTGAGAATGCTACCGCTGTTTGGATTCAGGTAGGCGACGATTGTTATCGCTTGACCAAAAGGTGAAGTAGACAGAAGATGTCGCACTCAAGCTGCTATTATCAAATAATTTAAGCATTGGATTATTTTAAAAGATAGGAGGTGATAAGTTTCAGTCATGTGGCAGTGAGTAAAACTAGACGACCACCATCTCATAAACTAGCCGCTTCTTCTAGTAATAAGATGGTACGACTCGGCTAACTTGTCGCTTTGTGCGCAGCTAATGCTAAGTGTCAAAATGTAAACAAAATGGAGGAGGATCAGCTGTTGTCTATGGTGGTCGTGCGTTTTGCTCAGTTTGTTTTTACGGTTCATTATTCAATGTGTCCACCCAAAAGTAATGCACATGCCACAAACACACGTTTTTCCGCAGTGAATACACCTCAGAATGAGTGACTGCAGCGGGCTTTCCTCAGGCTCAGGGCCCGTGGGCCACCACAGGAGTCCGTCCTGTCCCACAACTCCCGGGAGACTCGCCTCCCTCAGAACCAGGGACATGACTCTTGGAGGCGCGTACAAAAAACCACGGGTAATGACACAGTACTTTCACAGCAAACATTAATATGTACATTTATTTAAAAAAAAAAAAAAAAAAAAAAAACGGCCACACAAATTACGTATGAAACATTATGCTGCTGATATTAGTAAAAATGTATTGTTGCGTAGGAATAACACATATTAGAGTTGTCGGGCATCTTTCTGTGGAAGGATTGTAGGTCTACATATGAAATAACTACAGACAAACATTTAACCACGTGAGAAACGCTAACTGTTTATGGTATACAGTGGTATTAGTAATCAACTTTGTATCTTCATTAATTTCAAATCCTATAGAATTTTTGGATAATCTCGTTGGGATCATAGCTTAAATAGAAGCTGGTTTTCTATATTATATGTTTTCTTCTCTAATGTTTAAGTTGAATGTTTAAGTTGTTTTTTAATCACATTGTATGAATGATTTTCCTCTAACTTGTCCATTTGTTTTTCTCTGGATCAGAGAACCTTTGAACCAAACGTCCATGCTGTGAGAAAAAGGAAAGATGAGTAAGTAACCAGATCCTTTTGTAGGCTTTTAAACCTAGTCTTTTTTTTTTTTTTTTACAATAAACCTTTGTCTTTTTTTTTATCATATTCATGACAGACTGTACATGCCTAAATGTCTTGTATCTTGTGTGTTGCTTATCTGATTGATTGTGTATTAATGTGTGCAGGCTAAAGGGACAGACTAACACAAATCTGCAAGAACAGAGAACGGGGAGAGAGGAGAAGAGGAAAGAGAAGAAGAGGAAAGAGAAGAAAGGAGTAAAAAGAGAAAAGCTTCAAACCATCCAGTCCCACTCCATCTTTGAACAAGGCCCTGCTGACTACACACGAAGAACAGGTTTTCACATTTACTACAGTCATAGACTTTCTCCCACTGAATGAAACACCATTGAACCATTTGATCTTGTGTTCAGGTGGCTGTGGCACAGCTCAGTGTGATTCCAGAACTTCTCCTGTGTCTAACTTGCTGAAGAAGGAGCCAGAGCAGGATGTAGATGCTATTCTTCGGAAGCTGTACAAAGATGATGTAAGGGCTAGTTCTGGAGTCAAGCCTCTTTGTGTGGGTGGGTTTGTGTGTCAAACTGACAAAACACACTCCAAGAAAGTGTCAGCTCTCTCTAGCTCCCTATTTGCATATGAACTTTATTGTGATGCTGCTTCTACCGAATGTATTACAGTTTATAGATGACCTGGCTCTGGGGAACAATGCCAAGCTGAAACCCATCCAGCTGCCTCTGAGTAACTCTCCAACACTGTGCACCACAAGTATGAGAGGAAGTGCTTTTAAACATTCTATGATACATACTGTATACTGTGTCATTTAATTTTCTTTATTTACCATCAGCTCAAGGTCAAGCGAGCGGCTTAAAGATGGAAGTGTATGAACCAGAGCAGCTGTCGCTGGTGGAGCTACTTCGTGAGCTCAGAATGTCCAACAAAGAAGAGCTTTTCTTCATGCAGCTCCCAGACTGCATGCCAGCCAAAGCTTTAGGAGAGAAAGCCCTGGCCACTGTCAACCCTGCAGCTCCGGGGCCTGCCTCAAGGGACAGCATGCCTCAGGGCAAAAAATCAGCAAATCTGCAACCACAAGTGAGATCTTGACAAAAACAGGGACAGTTAAAAAATCTGAAATATTTATAATAGAAATAAGAGACAGACATAACCTAAAGGCTATGCCCATCACAGACAGGGGTATCATTCTCTATTGACTTTGTATCTGGAGACAATGTGCAGTTGGAGATTAAGACAGTGGTATATTTGCTATCTTGTGCCTAGTGCAGCCAACTTGTGCCCACCTGCGTCTCTGCAGTCTGCCATAATACGTGGTAGTTTGAAAATGAGGCGTAGTGTGGTGCAGGCGGGTTGCTGATCTTAGTCAAAGCACAAGTCAATGAGCAGTTTGTGGTCTTTTAAGCCCACTGAGAGTGAATACTCTGGCATTTGGCAGGCATCATGTAATGAAAGTTAATAATAATAATAATTATTATTATTATAATTGGACCCGCACTAGAGAAAAGTCTTGTGATTGGTTAAAAGCCAAACACCCGCGACACTTTAATCCAGCCAATCCTGTGCCATCTCAAGTCCTGCCTCTTTATACCTGCGCCTGTGCTCTGATAATAGTAAAAATTGATTTTGACACACCCCTCAATGCACTTCCGTCTGTGTCACCGCCTGCATTAGGATCAGAAAAATATGTCCCAATGTCTGTTCCTCGATTTGGTCTGAAATATTACACTTGGTATGGTAAACACTTTTTCATTTTTTATACACATCTAAACTAAATTAACTGAAAAACAGGAACAGGAAATTATGGGTAATCTATAGGGCATACACAAAAACTTTATGCCACTGACAAACAGAGCAGTTGTTACCATAGGCCAAGCAAACTTTTATGTTGGGTTTTACTTGTTGCTAATGGGTGATAATTTTGTTTGTCAGATTAGGTTGTTAGATTAGGTTAATTACTTTGTTGCCATTTCAAAAAGGCAATAATTTGATGCAAATGTCATGTAATGAAAGCCACCCTGCATGATATGCTTTCAAATGTCTGATGAGGTTATATAAAACCTCATCAGACATTTGAATCAACAAATATGAGCGGAGCAGCTCCGCAGCACAGACGCCCCTCACGCAGCTCTTGGTGTCACAAACTCTGCAAGGACAGAGTCCTTCAGTGAAGTACAGCTGAGCGATGACTTTGGATAGTTGGATGGAGCCATAATAAGGCACAAGTTATTTGTTGTTTTTTGTCAGGCATTTTGTTGCGTGTGGTTATTGTGATCAAAACTTACTGCTGTTGCTGGATAAACAAAAAAAGTAAATTAATATAAGAGAACACAGTCAGTTGATTACTTTTTACTTTTACCACCCCTAATAATTAATCTTTAAAATAGGCTTCTGTGTTTTTAACAATAGTGAATTTATTATGGTACATAATCAAATAGAGTTCATGATTGGTGATTGGTATCGGCTGATAATGATTTGGTGATCGAAGCACCCTTAGTACCCTGAGCTGGCGCTCTGAGAGGCAATCTGACATGATGAGCATTCTTCCCAGCTGAGGTGGTGATGGGGTGGAGGAGGGTTGCGGCACGAGCTTAAACAGCTGGATGATGGAGCAGAGAGGATGCTTTAAATATAGGTGGCATAGCGATGATTGGCTGAGACAGGCAGGTGAAGGGAAAGAGTCTTTCACGCTGAATTTTCACTATAGCTCCATGAGTCATTTCTCTGTGATATCCTTCAGGACTCTGTGCTGTCCCAGTTCCCAGAGGGTTGTCTGGGAAAACTGCAGATCAGGAGATCAGGAAAAGCAATGCTCAAGCTGGGAGACATAAGCATGGACGTCACAGAGGGAGCGGCATTCTCCTTTCTGCAGGTACCACAGCTGCTCCTAGAAGGAGATCTGCAATGTCTGTACAGTACTGCGCAAACTTTTTGACAGGTGTGAAGATATAGAGTCAAGTAAGAATGCTGTCAAACAATTTAAATGTTATGTTAATTTTTTTTAATCAATTTACAAAATGGAAAAGTGAGTGAAAAGACAAAAACATTTGAGTTCATCGTGGCTGTAGGTGAATATGCTGTTGCCGGTGCCAGTTCATAGTGCAAGGCCATCGCAGTCATAGAATCGCAAACAAAGTGATTACCAATTTGAACAAATTGGTCATGTTCAATAGCAGATTGTGGCTTACACAAAACACTAACAACACATAGAACAGATTAGACAGAGGAAGTGGTGTGGAATCATACGGAGAACGATCTGTGCTGTTGACGCAGTGGGTGCACAATCTTGACTCGTAGAGTCTGGCCTGGTTCTGTCTGGGATTACATGGTGTGGTTTACCCTAGTTCCATCTGAGATTTTATAGTGGGGTTTAGGGCAATTTGGCCTGGTTTTGTCTTGAATTCTCCAAATGTTTGAACAGAATCTGACCAGTTCCTTCAAAACTGAGACAGTGGAACAGCTGGAACTAATAAAATCACCTCTATTTAGACACCTGTAAAAAATTTGTGCAGGTAATGTATATATTGAGCTCAACTATTTCTTTCTCTTCTGCAGCAACTGGTTTCTGTGCGTCTGTCCGATGGTCGATCAGGAGACATGATGGTGTTAGGAAACATCAGTCATAAGTTGGTTTTATCACCAGACTTCGAGGCTTTACTTGACCAATCTGGGACCCTGGGCCACTAGACTTTCTTTACAAAATCTTTAAATGGCAGCTACAGTTACTACTAGTCTTACTACTAGTCTACAAGTCTCTGGTCCGAAAAAAAATTTCTGTTTTACATTTTAGAGGTGTTTTTAAAAACTTTGCTTTGCTTTTTCTAATGCACTTAAAAATGTTTAGCATGTGAACATTTGGTATTATTCTGTTATGGACAGTTTACCAGAGGATTTCTTGAGCATAAATACACAAAAAACAAAAACATTTAACATCAATAAGCCTAAATGCCTCTTGGAGTTATTTGAACAGTCAAATTTGACCTGAATTGGACCTTTCCCCATTTGTGTGAATCTGATTCCTAATAGTACAGAGCACTATCTTCCCAGACACCACCTCAGCTCTTTAGTGAAAGACCAAGGCATTTGGAAGGGGGTCCCAGAGGCAACTGCCCAAACTACCACAGCCAAACCTTTGAGAACAAAAAGAATTGTAATTTTTTAACAGTAAATGGCTTTTTTCTAACCACTTGACTGAATTACCAACTTTTTGTAAACTGAGCTCCTATTGTTCCCTCTTTTCTGTACATTATTTTGCAGTTTAATCATGTTTACACTTTCAAACATTTCTACTGGGAGAATGTTTTGTATAAAATGTATATGTAAAGTTTATTGAAAAAAAATATTGCTTACAGTTTAGCTTAACACAATCTACAAGCAGATGTCTGCCAGTCTTCACAGTCAAGAAAAGCTTTATAAACATAGACTATTTTGTAAAATATTTTTTCACTTCAGTAATTTTTAATTTGTTTAATGTTACTGCATATGTTGATGGTGTTGGACTGGTATTTGGTGGAGAAGTAAAATGAGTAAAACATTTTGACATGACAATTCATAATTGAGCAGGGTTGGGGTGCCCAAACCGTAATTGTTTTCAGTCTGAAAACTTCACAAACCAAACAGTAACATGCAGGAACAAAGTTTAGTCAGTAGATGTGTTAATTGTAACTTTAAATCATGCCTTCACTAAAGATTGTAACAGAGACTTACAAAACACTGCCTTCCCACAGAGATAAAAATGCTGGCATTTGATATCGTACCAAATTATAACCATTTCAAGTGTTATTTTTCCAAATGATAAATGTTCTGTTTTTTCTCAAAACAAAGCCTGTTTTATAGTAACTAGGGTTTTTTGCTGAATTTGTGGAGTTGTACAGTAATTCAGTCGAGCACTAAAGGACCTACTAGCAGAACAGAATACTTCAAATAGTCTGAATACTTCAAATACAAGTAAGTCTGCTGTGCTGAACTCTGCGCCCAGTTTTATTTCTTTTTGAACAGTTGATGAAAATCAGAGGTAAAACAGGAATCTTTTTTTTTTTTTTAAAGAGGAAAAGAACCATAGATCTACAAACCATACTCCAAAAAAGTCGGGACACTGTAAATTGTAAAAAAAACAAACAAAAAAACAGAATGCAGGAATTTGCAAATCTCAAACCATATTTTATTCACAATACAATATAAATATCAGGTGTTAAAACAGACATTTTGCAATTTCATAAACAGGTCGAATTTGATGGCTGCAACACATCAAAAAAGTTGTGAAAGGGGCAACAAAAGGCTGGGAAATTAAGTGGCACAAATAAAAACCTGGAAAAATATTTTGCTACTAGGTTTAAAGCCCAGTATAAAAGGAGCATTTAAGAAATATCTCAGAAGTTCAGTTGGGCAGAGGTTGATAAATCTGCAAAAAACTGTATAAAGTTGTGGAGCAATTCCAGAAAACGTAAAATTACAAAGGCACCATCTACAGAACATAATTTAAAAGACTGACAATCTGGAAATCACAGGGACCCCCCCAGAAGCCACTGAACACAGTTCGCTGTCCATCCACAAAAGCAAATAAATGCTGTATTATGCAAAGAACAAGCCACATGTAAACACCATCCAGAAATGCTGCGGTCTTCTCTGGGACAAAACTCACCTGGTAGAGCACATACCAGGTACTGGGCGACCTGGGATCAATTCTAGCTCAGGTCTGTTGCTCATTGTCATTCCTCTGCCTCTCACCCTGTTTTATGTCTACTATCAAATAAATGCAACAAGGCCAAAGTAATCTTAGGAAAAAAAAAAAAAAAGCATGGACACTATGTCTGGCGACCGTTAGCTTTATCACAGCATTTTTCACAGTACAAAAGGTGATGGTCTGATGGTGGTGTGTTGCTGCCATTATCTCCATTTAAAATTAACTTTTTTTAATGAAATGGTAAGTTTCAACACCTGATATGTAGTTTATTTACGTTCTATTTTGAATAAAATACAATTTGATGAAATCTGCAAATCATTCTGTTTCAATTTAATTTACATTTTAAAGAGTGTCCCAAATTTTTTGAAACATACGAACGCTCAAAAAAGCATTCACACACTTAAAGGCTATTTCTAATAAACATGAAAACTTGGAGCACTTTTTTTTACATTAAGTAACCGGCTTATGCCTTTTTCGTGTTTTTGACACTTTTACTAGAGGTGCTTTTCGGTTTCTTTTTGGTTGTTTTGGCCTTACTTGTTGTCATCACTCTTTTCACCACTTTATCTTTTTTAGTTAAAACTCTGGGAGCAACACTTTTTACATGTTTTTTGTTTTTAGAGGACAGGGTCTGCTCGCGAAGCAAATCTTCTCGTCCTATTTCCACCATGTGCTCCTCCCATGATTTCATCTCATTTTTATAGCGGATTTTGTCATCTTCTGCCAGCTGTGTGTAGACCTGTGATAAAAACAGAAATCTGAATGAAAAAAATTCAAGCGTACTTAGAGACTGAGAATGAAGGGGTTGTGGCTGACCTTTTTCTGGTGGCTGAAGAGATTCCTCCAGTCTTCCAACAGCGACTTCATCTTTGCCTAAGGAAATCCATCAGAAATCAACAGAGCGGTCTCTAATCTCAACCCAGACAGAGGGGATTAATACTGGTACACATAAAACAGGGCTCCATTATAAAACCTCACCCTCCACCATCACTTCACACATAATTGACTGTAGTATAGTTAGAGCTCTGACCTGTGTTGTGGCTCCTCTGGCCTCTTCAAAGTGCTCTGACATAAAGATGTTGAATGGAGAGCGAGGACGTTTTGGTTTCCCAAGGGTGGTTAATTCCTGAAACACACACACTCACACACAATGTGTAATGTGCACCATTAAAACCTAGCTGTATACATTTAATGCCCAGTGTGCCATATAGTACAGGGGATCCACCAGTCTGTGGATTTTTTGCTACCAGGTCGTTCAGAAAAAATAAACATTTATCAGTAATTTTCATTTATTATATGTTCCCAATCTTCCATGTGTTTTATTTTGAAAACTTCTGCCGGAGCTTCTTTTCACACTTGATTCACACAGTTGTGCTAATCTAAATGTATCGCTAAGATTAGCTGCTAATACTAACCCGCTGTGTATTTTGTGCATGTTAAACCTGGGCCCATAACTTTTCCACATCAGAAAAATTGTGACAAATGTTTAAAACCGGGGATTGGGTCATCAAGGCCCCTGCATTCAGCTGCCACCTCCTATAGTCTCTCCTGCCTCAAGTGGAGGAGGTTAAGTATCTTGATTTGAGTTGTATGATGGATACTTGCTTTGGAGACACAATTGACAAAGCCACGAAGTTTGCACAGTAGCCAGGGAAGGTGAGGGTCTTTATCGCCACATGCAGCTATATTTATTTATTAATATCAAAAAGCTTTTTGAATCAATTAGTATCATAATACCGTATTTTCCTGACTATAGAGCGCACCTAAATATAAGCCGCACCCACTAAAATTTAAAAGAAATATATATTTTGTCACATATAAGCCGCACTGGACTATAAGCCGCCGATATCCAGGCTGAGAAATAACATATTTACATAGAAAGATTTTGTACCATAAGTGTTTATTCATATACCTGAACTGACTGTTTCCGAACAGTGCCTGTAACACGGCAGTGCTGATCAAACAAAACAGAAAAGTCATTGATGGTTTTATTCATCTTACTCCTGTGCACTAAAACCAAGATGCTTTATTTTTCTTCCTCCTGCGTACTGAAACCACTGAACACCAAACCACTGTCACTTTTTCTTCCTGCGGACTGTTAAAGCGCAACTGCGCAACTATTAAAGTCGCTTCATTCTCCTGTGCACTGAAACCACAAGTCACTATTCATCTTCCTCCTGAGCATTGAAACTACTGAACACCAAACCACTGTCACTTCATTTGTTTTCCATTATGAGGGGGTGAGGGTGTAAAAATATTACCGTATTTTGCTGTTGTGCGTCTTGGGTTGCATGTGCTAAGAATAAAAACTGGTGCTTTCTTGTTTGTACTGACTACCGCTGCCTCGTTTGTCTCGTTTTTGCACTTCCTGCAAGAGCGCCCCCCTGAGGGCTGAAGAAAAATTCATAGAAAAGCCGCATCTCTGTATAAACCGCATGGTTCAAAGCGTGGGAAAAAAGTAGCAGCTTATAGTCCCGAAAATACGGTAAGTGGGGTGGGTGGGCTCATTTGACTTTATACTAGGCTCGATTACCCTAAACGGCCGTCTTGAGGTTTCTGCCTGTTCAAAAGCAGTTGTTTTTCTTGTGGCAAGGACTTGTGAACGGCCCTATGTGCTTGTGTACTACCACCAGCTTGTTATTTTTTGAGCAGTATTATGTATTTATTACTTACCCTTTTTCTGCGAATTGCCTTCCTTTTGGCAAGCCTCTGCCTCTTTTCCAGGGCTTGCTGCTGCTCTTGCGCTGGGGTTAGCCGTGCCTGGTAGCGCTGTAGGTCCAGTTTAAACTGGTCCCTGGCTTGGACTGAGGCCTCTTCAAATGGCTGAAAGACATTAATGCAAAAAATAATTACTAGTGAGTGAATCAAATTAATCACTGGCCAATGACACAGTACATATTGGGCTGTATGTGAACAACCAGCAGTACAGACTGACCTGATGCTGGGTCACCCTTTATTTTCTTCTTATTTTTTAAAATTGTAAGTAGTGGTAGACTAGAAATCTCGAATTTACCTATTGCAGTTTATAGTAAGCCTCATAAGGTCAGGCTAAGTGATCTCTGCTGCGTGAACAAATGAGAATAATATTAAGGCAGCCAGTGAATAGAGCATACTAATGTTTTGTTAGTTGTTTTGTCTTTCATAACAAAACATTTAAAAGGAAAAAAGCTTTGTGAAAATGCTTAGACAGGTCAGTGGTGCAGTTTGTTCAACGTTTCTTGTTCTGTTCATGTGCTTTGAACTAAAAAAGACTTCATATTTACACAGTTGATGTAATGCCCTTTGAGTGGGTGAGGTAGAGAAGTGCTACATAAATGCATTTTAACACTTTAGAATTGACGTTACAAGAAACAAGGCCTAATAAAAACGTCTGTTTTGGATGACAAGAACATGTAAGCATTAAATACCCTTCTCTGTTCGGGGCTCATCATCCTCCACTGTTGAGCGATTTTCCTGATGACATCCACTGATTTGATTTCTAAAAAGAAATATTAATAAATAAATAGCAAGTGGAGCCACATAAAGACAGCCTTAACATATTTAACCACTGTTACCTGGGTGTTGTTTGATCATGATGGGCTGCTGCTGCATAACGTATCTCAGGTAAGCATTCAGGGGTCTCTTTGGGGGGGCACTGGCTTCAGTGGCGAGCCATCTCACACAAGTAAAAGACGCGGGAGGGAGAACAGTTGTGCTCCTGGTGCAAATACAAACACACAAATTGAAGAACAACATTTTAAGGGATGTAAACTAAAGTGCTGACATTTGGAAGTACAATCAAATATGTACACATTTGATGGTTCATAATAAATAACAATACATATCTTAAAATATCATCCCACTTAACTATCTTTTAACCAAATACTATCCAGATTGCTGAGTTTCACAATACTAGAAAATGTGTTCATATTTGTTCTGCTAAATACCCAGATGATTAATAATCATCTAAAATTGTTCAGTCAGTTGTATGTCCCACTCATTATATGTATAAAACATCGTTGGCTGATTGTAGCCAACTCAAACATCATTGGCTAACTCTGGTCTTTCTGTGAGGAGTCTGCATGTCCTCCCCGTGACACCGTGGGTTCTCTCCGGGATCTCCGGCTTCCTCCCACCATCCAAAGACATGCATGTATAGGTGAATTGGTGACTCTAAAGTGCCCCTAGTGGATGAATGTGAGAGTGAATCGTTGTCTGTCAATGTCTGTGTCTAAGTGTCAGCCCTGCGACGAACTGGCCACTGTCCAGGGTGTACCCTGCCTAAGGCCCAAAGCTGCTGGGATAGGCTCCAGCCACCCGCGACCCCACGAGTGGGAAAAAGCGGTAGAAGATGAATGAATGAATGAATGAATATTATTATATACTTATATTCTCGTAGTTGGTTTAGGTTTAGGTCTAGCACTTACTTTAAGGGTGCATTCACACTAGGCAAATGCCCCTAAAGGTTCCTTTGGCTGATGTGAGTGCTCCCATATGTGCGTGAGAACATACCTCTTTAGTGCTGGAAGAGGTGGGCCGTGGCACAGAGCAGTTGCTCCCACATGCACAAGGACTGGACATAACGGATGAGATCGTTTGTCTCAGTCCTTTTAAACAATGCCATATTCCAGAAATGCAACGAAGGACCGTGTCTCACAAAATGGGACAAATGGGACAAAAAATAAATGCCACTGGGCTTCTATAGCCTCGTTTCCACTGGGACAGAACATCGCAGGTTTTATCTGTATTAAATATATTTTGTATTTAGCTTAAATAAATTAAACATTAAAATGATCTAAACTAGCTCTCTTTTCCTAATCCGTATTTATGTTTTACTCTATATTTAGAGTAACACAAGCTCTTACTTGCAAATCCTGCTTATTCCCACCTCAGACTTGAGCCTCAGCTGTGATCTGCAACTCTTCAATCAAGTTGTTTAGGGCTTTTGTGAGGCCCTCATGCTCCGTAAGTTAATTAATGCAGAAGCAGTCATGTCCATCTGACTTATTATATTGGTCTATCCTTACTACCCTGACTCTTTTCTCGTCAGGGTTGTAGTTTCCCAAGTATTTTATCCTGGAGTAGTCCAGACCTCACACACAGCAAAAAGATTATCAGCAGGATATCTTGAACCTTAAAAACCATCTTTTATCATTTGTTTACACTCTGTAAAGTAAGTGCACACTGAAGGCCTGACTACTGCCAGATCGTTAAATCAAGAAATCACATAAATGGAACCTGTCTGGCAAAGTGAAGTAGGCCAAAAGAGCAACAAAATTGACATCTATCAGTCTTGAAAGGGTTACAGAGCCATTTCTAAAGCTTTGGGACTCCTGCAAATCACAGTGAGACAAAATGGTGAACGTTCCCAGGAGTGGCCAGCCTACCAAAATTACCCAAAGTTCACACCCCATCCAAGAGGTCACAAAAGAACCCACAGCAACATCTTAAGAACTGCAGGCCTCACTTGTCTCTGACTTTTACTTGTTTAATACACAAATGGCATCTCAGATCTGGCGTTTTTTTAGGTGTCTCAGCAAGACAGTAAACTTGCTGTTTGCAACCACTGTCACCACAAAATCACCCGCTTACTATATAAGCTAGCTAGCAGAGAGCAGCTCTGCAGCACAGAGGCCCCTTACACAGCTCTCGCTGTCACAAACTCTGCAACGACAGCAACCGTATGGCATATTCTGTTTTCTTTTCTGGTTTATTAAGCACTCCAGTGTGTGCCTGTTATTTGTTTCTTAATTTCAAGTTCAGTGAAGCAAAGCCAAGGGGTGACGTAGGATAGTTGTATGTAGCCATAATAAGGCACAAGTTATTTGTTGTTTTTTGTTAGGCATTTTGTTGAGTGTGGTAATTGTGAGCAAAACTTACTGTTCTTGCTGGGTAAAACTAAAAAAGTAAATAAATAAAACAACGGAAAACATTGCCAGTTGTATACCCTCCCATTTTACCACCCACTAATAATTAATATTTAAAATTGTTTTTAAGAATGAATTCATTAAGGTACCTAATAAAACAGAACACGATAATGATTTCAGTGATTGGTGATCGGTCTTAAAAATCCTGATTGGAGCACACATAGTTGCTGCTTCAAGAACTGGAAGACTTGCTGTGATTAAGGGAACCATGAATTCTGCTCTCTAACAAAAAATCCTGAAGGCGAATGTCTGGCCATCAGTTCATGACCTCAAGCTGAAGAGCAGTTGTGTTCTGCAGGAGGATCCAAAACAAACCAGCAAGTCCTCTGAATGGATTAAAAACAACAAATTAAAGTTTTGGAATGGCCTAGTCAAAGTCCAGACTTGAATCGGATTGAGAAAAGTGGGCCAAAATTCGATCAACATGCACAATTCTAAATTGTGCAAGGTAATTTAGATTACATATATAAATCAAACATACATATTATAAAACACTAATTGACACTACAATTGCATGCATCACGCGATCTTTGCATTATGTGCTAACAACACATTGTGCAGCACTATGACAAACTGCTCATTATTGTTATTTTGCACATTGTTTGGGTTCATATGGCAAGAAGCCTAATAAGGGGATGCATGCCCACACAAAAGATGCGCAGACAAAATGACTGTCTGAAGTTTCAGGGTTGCTAAATGTTTCGTCTTTAAGTACCGTGAGTGATATGCTGATATCAGAATTACTTGGGGACAAAGGTCTCGCCAAGACCCTTGAGGGGCTCCCAAATCACCAGCACTAGAATTTTAGCTCCATTGGCTTGAGTTGCCTTACCTCGCTACAGCAGTGGTGCAGGAGTAGACACTGAAACATTTAGCCCAGAGGCTAGCAGCTGCAGACACGAGGCTGGACGGAGCCATAACGGAAATAAGACACGTTTATAGTTTACTTTAGAACAAACTACGTATTGCACTACAAACTCTCTGGTCTGAGAATTGTAACTGCAAAAGGCGCCTTGACCACTATTTCCCAAAGAATTATGGGAAAAAAACGTATTTCCGTTTCCGCTCGTTTATTGACTAATTTTCATTTTTGATTGACACTCTTTAAACTGGCGCAATTATACAGAACAGGAAAATATTTTTAGAAACACACACCGGATATCACATATACTGTTTTGCGTAAATGTATATGCCCTAGCTATCCCCTTAAATCGGATTAAACTGGTATGGAGTAGCAGATAGACTCCAGCAGGAGGCGGTAATGCATTATTTTGTACGTGCTAAAGAAGAAGAGCTAGAAAACGCGTCGGAGTCTGACCAAACGAAGAGAGGATAGACTTCCGCGACCTCCTTACCTACACGTCCTGCGGAGATAGTGCATTCATATGGATCATCTTTGAACGGCCTCTAGCACTGGAGGAGTCTATATCGCAAATGTGATGTCACTGTTATATGGAGACGTGTGACTCAAGAAAATGGGCTTGTTTCGCAGCTAAATCTGTAGCCCATTAATTGAATATTACCGGAATATTTGGGTTTGTGGCCAACAGAGAGTGTGTGTTGGTCTGTGTTGGTCACCGGAACAGGCTATGAGCCCGGAGAGGGTCGGTGTGAGTTCACTTTTGTGTCAGAGCAAGATTAATAATGACAAAGTGGAACTGTCTCCAGCTAGCGTTAGCTGAAGTTTAACAGGTTGTTGGTGCTGTGTCGCTAACAAAGGAGGAAATTACTAGCTCTTTTGATAAAGCGAATCTTGCTAATAGTCACTGGTGTAGTGGTTTTATTTGGCAGCTGTGAGTGGACACTGTGACGTTGTATTCGGTGAACACTTGTAGGAAGTGAAGTGGGATGTGGCCACGATGTATTTGTGCTGCTGTTGAAGAAATGACAGCCATTGCCGAGCCGCACGTCGGCAGCGAACGCAGCAGGAGCGTGGTTAGTCTCCGGTGTGCTTCCCGCGGTGCTCTCCGTCAGTGTCGGTGGTATCAGCGGGCTTCGTTACCGAGTGTTGCCATACTCCACTGTACCGCTCCTGCGAAGGCTTCAGCTCACGCCCAGGCACGCTGCTAAACTCGTGTTTATGTAATAACAACATGTAAATCGCTGCCGTTGCCTGCTCTTATTCAGTTTCCACCGCAAAGACTTTTATTTTGATTTTATTTGCTGCATACGTGAGCCTTTTAGCGCCGGTTTAGAATGGAATCTTTCGTAGCTCTCGGAAGACTTGAACTGAGCCCTGGTTCAGTTGAGGTTGGGGTCACTGGGGGCCCACGACTGTCCGGCGTGACCCCGAAGCACGAGAAGAGTGGTCCATGGCATCTGGGGCCACAGGGCCACGCTCATCTGAACGGCTGCGTCCCACTGTCCCATCAGGTGGCGGGTCACAAGTACGGGGTGGACAAAGTGGGTGAGTAAACACTGCGTGACTTTGGGTTCACCATATGTAAGGATTTTCAGGTCGTCTTCGTCCTGAGTATTAGTCATGTGTAGCCTGCTGTTTTCTAACACACCTGGTATTTCATGTGTTATCAGCTGAATGGATTATTCTGAGTTAGTTATCAACAGACTCTGTTAAAGTACAATCTCAGGCATTGCAAACAATGACGAACCCAGTGTCCGCACAAATAAAGTGCCAAATTAAAATTGATATGGGTCTACACACATCAATTTGGTGTTGGTGCCAAATACATTCTGAATTCACCAGCTTCTGTAGTCAAAGGTAACAAATGACAAAACAACAAAGTATACCAGAAAAAAAACAGGTGTCTGTTGAAACAGCTCTGAAATCCCGTTGAGCTTGTCTTGCTGCCAGCTCAAAGTGAACTCACCAGTTTCTTCCTCGCAGCATTTAGTTAAAATCCTATGCTACATGCATATGTCACATTCAGTCCCACCGTGTAACATTTTTATTTTAAAATACTAGACTTATGTGTCCTTCTTGTTAGAGTCATACGACAATGGTCATGTAGTCAGTAGGGCTGGGAGATAAGGGAAGAATTCATATAATATTTTTCATATCGTGATATTTTTCATAGGGACAGCAGTCCCGGAGCTGAAGCGGTAGTGAAGGCTGTTCACATCACATTTTCTGATGTGCCCCTCTTTCCCCTCCTTTCTTGATCCTCTGTACCTGCCCATCACACCAGTCAGCCCTGGTGACAGCGGGCGGGGCACATTCATCTGTCCCCATAATCCACCAAATGTAACGGTAGTTACACATCACAGTATTAAACTCTTAAAGTTTTCTAAATCAGGGCTCGAAGGCTCTCTCCAAGACCTGGATGTGTGACTCAAAAAAATGAATTTAAGAACTTAAAATGAGTACTGAAATTTTAACTTGGAACTTTTTCAATTTACTGCAACTAATTTACAAACCAATAAATTTCATTTAAAATTACACTTAAATTCAGTTTTTAAAAAGCATTGATTTAACTTAGCTACTGTTTATTATAAGGGAATTTTTAGTCTGGGTTGGGGGCTTTGGCCAATCACACACTCCCTTCTGGAAAAAGGAGTGCTCCTACATCCACTTGTCATATGACGTTCCAGAAAGAGTAATAGCTGCTAATAAAACAGACAAGCTGAATACAGCGGTGAATATGTATTTTAACTAGGGATGTGAATCGATTAACAAAAATTAATTAAATTCTTTGCAAATCTGGCTCTAATTAATCGCAATTAATTGTACTGGTCAAGTTTTAATAAATACAGGAAATCTTTAATTAAACAGATTATGTCAAATTAACAATTACGTTTTTTGTTTATTTTTTACACTGTGAACTGAAAAAAATAACACAAAAAGTTAATGTGCTTGTTTTACCAACCCTAGTTTTAATAAAGCAAAATGGCACAAAAAAGCAAAACATTAACAGAGAAAAGGGAAACAATGTGAAACACAGATAAATGCATTAGGTCCATAATGTTTAACGAGGCGGGGATAATGCTGTTCTGATGCTAAAGTCGCAGCTAAATGTTTACAGTACTACTGCTAAATGTGTACTACAACAGAAGTACAAACTTAAGTTTGGTGTAATGTATTTGTATTTTGTGGAGAAATTTTTTTTTAATAAAAGAAAAACAGAAGAGGTCCCTAGGTTGCTCTTGGGGGTGAGGCGGGGATGGCAAAAAGAAAATGTGGAGTGGAGTGTCCAGTGTTATAAAATTTTAGACTGGTGGACACTATGAGGAAAAGCAGCCAAAATGAAGCATGTTGAAAATGACTTACCCTGAAAGTAACAGAACCACAGACCAGATTTATTTGGACTTAGTACAAAATGAAAATCTGTTTTCCATGGAGTTTACATGACGTATCTTGTCTGCTGTTTGGATCTGTTGTTTGGAAAGGCAGTTAGCTGTTATCTGTTGTCGCTGTTTACTTGTATGTCCCATTAGCCTCTGATTACACCCGTCACAGGGGACTACAGTCGCCCCAATGGATGGTTGTGTAAGCCCTGGACACATACACACAGAAAAACTCTTTTCTTCTCCTCTCATTTATGTTTTGACATTTTTTACATTATATGCTTAGAACCATCTTCAGTTAATCAAAACTGAATAAAAACATATTTATTTTGATGCCCCAGACTGACTGCAATGTAAAATCCTGACTTACAGGCATCAGTACATATTACATTTGTACAAAATTTGATAAACAATTCTCAATAAAATGCATGCAATTTATCAATATCTACTTATTTGTGGCATAAAGAAGTCAGTAGCATCTTTGTGTATGTTGCAGGTATTTTGCAACATCCAGATGGGACAGTCCTGAAGCAGCTGCAGCCTCCACCCAGAGGTCCTCGAGAGATGCACTTTTACAGCATGGTATAACTCACT
This sequence comes from Rhyacichthys aspro, assembly GCA_036850595.1. NCBI lineage: Eukaryota > Metazoa > Chordata > Actinopteri > Gobiiformes > Rhyacichthyidae > Rhyacichthys > Rhyacichthys aspro. Next base: position 18,305,793 of record CM072166.1, on the reverse strand, counting down.
CTCTATGTATCATCTCACATTAACATAGGATCACCCGATAAGAAGCAGTATTTATTACACTTACTATGCTTACATCATGCAAACACAAGTGGCAGGTGTGTAGCGTGTTTATAATGTTACTAATTTATAGTGTTACTGGAAAAGCAAAAAAGGAGAGTCATAGGATTGTAGCAATGCATAATTTGTCATGGTAATATTTAAATGTTAAGAGTTTATTTTGTTTTAGTGTTTTAAAAAGGTACACGACTATTTAGAGCCAAATATTGTGATGAGTGAAAATAAATATAGACTGAAGAATTGCTGTAACGTAGTAATGCTTACAAAAATGTAAAACCTAGTTGCAGTGGGTTAGTTACGTTGCATCATAGCTTCAAACATAGCAACACAGTCTAATAATTTTCAAGAACAACATCCTGTTTTCTGCTGATGACACTACCTTCAGTGTAATGTGCTTGTATGAGCATTCATTTGTATTGAGTCACACAGAGACTGCATTCAGTGGAGTCCAGCACATACTTCAACACACATACCTACAAAGCACATACACAGCATACAGTGTGGAACACTGGGAGCTTTATTTGTCTTAAACCTCCAGACCTCACTCCACACCTCTTTACTCCATTTTCTCTGGAAGATACATCATCTTTACAATATGTATAATATGTGTCCAATTTTCTCTGTAGGAGTAAATTAAACATAAGTTTGTTGTTGTGGTTGTTTTGTAATTTGTACCTATATGTGCCTAGTTTTGTAGTGTTTTATAGTTACATAAATACCTTGCCTCACAGTGTAAAGCTCTTTTTTGTGTACTTGTAAACTGATATTAATTTGTCCAGCACGTACTCTCTAAAGGCTGGATTAACTAAGATCATCAATAGCAGATCCAAAACTACGTGTCCAGTCGATTACATTTGTGACTCTAAGCCAAAACTTAACAAGCCACGCACTCTGAGATAAACCCTGGTCCAAGAGAGACAGAGATACGTGCTCAGTGCTATGTGTGTTCAAAACACACCTGCTGCTACACAGCACCAGATTCTGAACGGGTGTTAATAAAATCTAGGTTAATCATCAACTTTGCCAGTTGAAAAGTTACATTACATCGAAAAGTCTTTTCTAAATGCGCTACTGGTCTTGTTTCATTAGCTCATATTACATGAATCATGTGCCATGGTAGGTACTGGTGTTTTTGATACTGTGGCATTTTGAAATTCCTGTAAACCAGTATATGGTCGAGTGCCTGTTCAGTAATAGAATGTTTATATTTTAATTATGTTCATATGAGTCTGCCTTTTGGTGACCCCTGATCTAGCATTGACTATTTACTACAATTAATTAAAGCCCCAACTAGTGCTTTAAATGTTAAGTAAGGGCAGAATTATTCAATTTTGTTATTATTATTATTATTATTAAAACCGCTATTGAATCACACAGGTGTATGCAGAGGACTGTTGTGATCCCTGTCTTCTTGAACTCCGCAACTATCTTCCCAAGTACTATGGCACCTGGTCCTCTCCTGATAACCCTGATGGTAAGAAGTGATCGCCTGGTTGCCTTTTCACTGAACACTGTATTCATGTATAACTACATAAGACAAAAAAGCCCATTAATATCCCAGTGATCAACATGTATTCATGCAACACTATTTGAAATAATATGAACATTTGGTCTTATTAATGATGTATAAATGGTTATTAATAGGTAAAGGGTAAACCTGTTATGCTCAACTGTACTCCTATGGCATGTATTGATGTAAAAATTTACAAAGAATCTGCTTCTGCTGACTCTTATTTAATTCCTGGGGGAGTTTTGTGAACATTGCATTTGCTTTGTGTGCTCCTGTTCAGCCAGTGCTCAACCCTGAGACATTAGGGGCCAGTGGGAATGTGGAGACAGGGCCAGTGATAGTTTTTTGCTTTTCTAATCAGGTGTCCATACTTACCTTTACCTTAAATTCATTGTCAGACCTTTAAGGTCAGTAAAATGTTGCAATTGCTCCTTTTATGAATGTGTTATCAGAGCCTGTTAATCATTAATAGCATGTTCACCACCATAAACTAAAAAAATGATCATAGTCCTAGAGGCATATGTAAAGTGGTGCCTATCTTGTAGTCTAACATACTCACTTAAAACATGGTTAAATTGAAATGGTACTGTTTTAGATGTGCAGCAGTCTTTGCAGTGCAAGTAGTAATAGTTAAGTAATAGTTCTATGGGTATACCCTTGCATAATGTTAGTAGAATTCACCACCACATAGTGCTATTTTTCTATTGCAGCTTCACACACAAACATACGATTATCTGTAAATCTGGGCTGTAGATTGTTTTCTTAAATGTATATTTTAAAGCATCGAAAACCTTTTCCTGTACCGCAGACCTGTACCTGAAGCTGGAAGATGTGACTCGTCTCTTCAATAAGCCTTGCATTATGGATGTGAAGCTGGGCCAGCGCAGCTATGATCCCTTTGCCTCACAGGAGAAGCGGGAACAGCAGATCAGAAAGTACCCTCTGATGGAAGAAATCGGCTTCCTGCTCCTGGGCATGAGGGTGAGGACCAGGAGCAAGAACCCCAAAACAATCTGAATGTGACCACAATTTATGACCTGCTCTGTTATACAGTTTATAGATATATTGAATGACATCAGCTAACACACCCTCAGTATACCCATTGAGGATAAGTGTAGAGAAGGGCGGCACTTAACTTACACATTATTTTGAAATTCAAAAATTGTAAAAACAAACTTGGCCTATAAATCCTTGATTTAGATGGCTATACAGATTAGCTTCCAACCCTCAACCCCTTCTCCATTCTGTACTATTCAGAACAGATGAAGTGTTGTTTATTGGCCTGAGCAGGGTTTATGGCAGTTTTAGTCCGCTCCTTGTACAACCCTTTAGTTTTTGCCCTGGTCAAAAATTATCACACCAGTCAATCTTTAACTTGTGTTTGCACTTGGCGAGAAGTTTCATTGTGTCATTGTGATCATAAGCAATTAGAGGACTGTGTTGTGCGGTGGAAAAATGGAAACCATACTCATTAGAGCAGTGAGCCACTAAGAGAGTATCCTGAGTCATTGCCTTACATCTGCAAAACTGTCTGCAAAAACCTTTCTGTTGCTTTTTTTAAAGTTCTTTGTTTCACTTTAATGGATTATGGTCCAAAACATAAACATAACCTGTTTGTGTTACTTTACACTTGTACTCCTTAACATAGATTTCAAGGAGGTACCCCTCTGCAACTATTGGTCAACATTTTTTTTTACAACATATTTCCATTGTCAACATGTTGTGTACTTTCATATATTTTCAGTGTTAAGGGGGCACCGTGAAAAATTACATATTTTCAAACCATACCTATCTTACTGACAGAGTACTCTCAGCTGACAAGAAACCTTCAGTGTAACTTTCCTTTCCCGGGTACGAGAACTTGTCACAAAAGATGGGCTTGTGTGAGTGACGGGCTTCACAGTTCAAATAGATGGTGCAGAAATTGGCAAATACACTGGACCCTAGCAAAGACCCTAGCATTTGTGCTGCTGTTGGAACACAGGAACACAGGGCATGCAGCTTTTAAGCGGTACCCTCTCAATTTGTCAATGTCAAATCAAAATCAAATGAAACATGCAGTGTTATTTAGGTACTCCATAACAACCACTTAATGGGAGAAAATTATTCTTCTTTCGAAAGCATGATATTTCAGTTTAAGGACATTTTTTGGTATTGTAAACTCACTTAAACATAAAACTACATGTGCACACTGCTTGGACTTGAAACTGTGTGCAAGAATTCAGAATTATGTGCTTGCCTTCAGAGTTAGGCTTTTGCATAAAGACCCACCCTTTCTATTTGCTCTGGGATCTTTTCTGCTCGCTCATGGATCTTTGTGAAACCAATCAAATGCTGACCAAACAAACTGCTCTAGGTTGCTCGCTGTTTGCTTTTTAGCATTTGCTTTATGTATCACAGTGGTCCATATGGGTGGTTACATTTAAAACAATCATTCTCTATTTGCTGCTGCTGCTTTTAAGCGACTTTTGTGTGTGACTTTATTTTTATGGGACTTTTTACTTTTTTTAACCCATGTACAATCTATGTGAATTGTTGTGCAGCATTAGGGTCTGCTTTAGTCCTGCATTTACTTAGTCCTGGTTTAGTCCTGAATTAGGCTTTGAATTTGACCTTTGATTTCAAATTAAAAATAACTAATATTAATCCCCGAGGGAATATTCAGTAAATAGTGGATAAAAGAGAGGGCAAATGGTAGGGCTCTCACGATGACTACTTTTTGTTCTGCGATATATTGCTCCAAAATTAATTACAATAAACGATATTATTGCGATGTTAAGACTCCATTATGCCACTGATTATAAGGTGATATTATAATATAATAACAATAATGCAAGTACTCTAGGGATGCACATTTTATGCATTCTTTAACCAATAGTTGAACGCCATAATAATCAATAATCACCATTAACCACCCCCATGACGTCACCTAATGTATATTTTTTTATTACAATTAATGCTCAAAAACGGTTTATTAAGTGTCAAATATGAACCATTAACAACAAAAAATAACTTTTTTTCAAACTGGAGTCAAACTAAAGCCTTTTTTATTTATTATTAAGCTGCTGGTTAATTTATTTTTAATTGAAAGTCCTTAACTCTGCACTTGTTCATGAAGACTTGTTTTTATGCATCATCTGGCTCAACAAGGCAGTTCTGCCACACTTTATCAGCATTTTGTTGCTTGCCTTCAGGTGTTTCTTTTAGTTTAACTCACTTTAGCAGCTACACTGCAGTCTATATTAAACTAAGAAACTGTCAATGTTCCTGAAGCATAAAATAGACTCTCAAGATGCAGCGGACATGAAGGGCACACTCTGCCTTTATTCAGCAAATGTCACATTCTCTTTTTTACTGCCTCAGGAGCAGATCTGCCACGTTTCTGAACAATTTATCAGGATTTTGTTGCTTCCTTTACATCTTTGTTTTAGATTAGATCATCTACACAGTATAGTAAACATTGAGTTACAGTTAAACCACAGACGCAGGTCAGAACACACTAAACTTTAATGGATCTGAATTCACCTGTGTCCAGCGTTGAGACCTGAGCGCTCTTGCTGTGTATTACACACCAAACACTCTAAAAAACCTCAACAGGACTGGCTCCTTAGTCTCTTGCACTTTCCCCTTGGCTCTTGTGTTAGCGGCTAACGTAACCCTGCGCACTAATTTATTAAGAACGTGCACTAATTAAGGGCAACAGCTGATTTAATTTAAACAAACCTGTGCAGACACATTACTGATGTTCAGTGCTACTCTGTTATAACAGTGGGCTCAGAACCTGTACTGTAGAAATAAAGTATATGAAGTGTACAGCATTTTGATTAATTGGTTAATAAAATTTAATCGGTCAATTTCTTAATGACAATTCATTGATTACCAGTTAACCATGAACACCCCTACTGGTTACCTTTATTTTATGTAAAAAAAATAATGTAATCATTGTAATACATTAAAACTAATTTATGCTGCAATATATTGTGCCAAATACTCCACTCTGATATACTGACTATCACAACAGGCCTAGTAAATGGTTGTTTGTCAGGCCAAAGGTCAGGCCAACCCAACATTCCAGTGCGAGACATTTTTTAGATAAGATATGTTTAATCTATACTTGAGATCATGTCTGAGGCTTCTGTTTTCTCTGGAGTGTAAACATTCCGTGCGAGGAGTGTAATGGGGATGGGCTGTTTAGATACAGGAAGCTCATTAGTCTTAATGACATCCTTATGAAATATGTTGTTGCCACCTATACATTGCTTAATGTATTTTTCTTTTCTATGTATATAAAAATATAGATTTGTTTGTTATTAAGGTTATTTTCATAAGCATTAATTAAGTTAGGTCTTTTTTTTGTTGTTTTTGTAGCAGAGCAATATAATGGCACATGATGCTAGGACTGGCACCCCATTCTACAAAATTGTAATTTTCAGAAAATCATGAGCTTGAGAATAATTTAGAATTCAAATTGAAATTCTTTATTTTTGCAGATTTACAATGTGTCCAGTGATTCCTTTGACTCCTATGACCAGCACTACGGACGAAGACTGCAGAAGGGCACAGTTAAAGATGGTATGTAGCTATCAGTAGTTTATGCCCAACGTCTGTCCTCAGCCCAAACCTGGGCTGTGAGTAGACATGCCCACTTTTTGGTCTAGACAATATTGGCCTATAGAATGGACATAGCATTTCATGATAGGCACCCAAAGTTTTTTATTATAAAGATATAGGCCTATCGTTGGCTTTTTTTTTCACTACTACTCTGTTTTTCCTCAGGTTTGGCAAAATTCTTTCATAACGGTGTTGCTCTCAGAAAAGATGCCGTGTCGGCAAGCATTGGTAAAGTACAGCGCATACTGTGCTGGTTTGAATCCCAGCAACAACTGTGCTTCTATGCCAGCTCACTGTTGTTTGTGTATGAAGGCCTGCCCCCCTCCTCTCTGTCTATGGTCTCTCCATCACAAAGCCCCTATCAGGAGAAGAGCTCCATTTTAACATCTGCACAGGACGGACTAGGAACACAAGACGAGGTGCTGTGTGAAGAACAAATGGCAGAATACAATAACAACAACATTCAAGCACCTACAACCTGGGACTACAGCCTAGATTCCTTTTACACCAACCAGAGGAAGAGCTTCTATCAGCTGCCACCGTGCAAAGACCAACAGCCAAACAAAAACAGAAATAAACTTGAAGCTGAGCAGAAGGAGAGCTGTGCACAGAGCCAGGAGGTTCTGTGGAGAGATGGAGGTGAAGCTGAACTCAGAGAGGAGCAAGGGGTGGAGGTTCGCATGATTGACTTTGCCCATGTTTTCCCCAGCGACAGCCCTGATCAGGGCTACATCTATGGCCTCAAACACCTGCTGAGCGTGCTCCAGCAGATCCTGCAGGATTCTGAATTGACCTAAAGCTGCTCCAACCAGCAACAACCCTCTGATTTCCCAAAAGAAATGACTGTGTTGTTGTCTACCTTTCAGGCTACGCCTGCTGTGTTTGTGCACAGAATATGTCCTGCACTAAATCCATCCAAGGCATTACCACAGCCCATGTACTTAGCACCAACATATTGTTTTGATATGAGAAAAACAAAACCAGGAAACCATTTATATCCCCAATAACATTTAGAAACTGAAATTTAAAACATGTAGTGCCCTCTGTTTTGTTTTGAAGTAAAAAAAAAAATCAAGAACCAAAATAGAACTTTAACACAGCTGTTAGAAGGCTAGTGTTTCCAAAAGTAGTTTTTCTCATATGAGAATCTGTTGGCTGCCCTGTACAGGACCTCCAGCCCTGAAATCAATAATGTGCTCCCACTGTTGTATTATTCCTGCTCATGTGACTTCTGGAAGCACTCTGTTTGATAAACATCTCAGCTTAGACAATTAAATCGATTTGTATCATGCTCCATATAATAATCTTCTCAGAGCCATATGGGCCACTCTTACCTCCAACACTGGGTCTCATTCACCAATGTCTGCTCCAGAATTCACTTTGTCAGGGAAAGTTGACGCCGGGACAGCCTTATGCAGAACATATATATAAAAACTATAGTCTATTTTTTTCCTAAAATTGTCGTTTTGAACTATTATATATTTTTAAAAGCACAATAATTAGTCAACGTATAAAGTCTAAAATACTAACCAACTTTTCAGACAAGAAGAGAAACACTGTTGAAAGCCAGAAAACATTTTGATACTTGGTGAATCAGGCCCAGAGTTTGCTGCTGGATCAGGCTTTATGTCTCCTCTACTGAGCTTCTCTCTTTAAATTTAAATCTTTCCATAACAAGTAACTCAAATATACACACTGAGAGAGTTAGAAAATACAGAAACTGCCTTTTAGATGTATTAGTGGCTCAGTGGATGTGATGATATGCTCCATTCAGCTGTTGAGAATCTGGTAGGTTGTGACTGACAATGTTTGCTCATTCTTTTATTTCTAACCACTGACTATAGGCCTTCAACTCAGGTACATTTTCTGTAACATAATATCTTTAATATTTACTGCTCCTATCAGTTAGGAGGCTATTTACTTGATTTGTGTTTTATTAATGTATTTTCTTTCTCAAAATTTAGATCTCATTGATGTTTTTATTGCTCTGTTCAGCCCAAGTTCCCAGTGCTCTGTCAAACCTGTGCTGTGTGATGTCACACGTCATACCTCTTCAAATTAAAATGATTAATAATATTTACTGTGGATTAGGTAATTATTATTATTATGATCTGATATAACTGAAGACTGTAAGAATTTACTTACATGAAGAATCTAGAAAAATGTGACTGTAATGGTTTCAAGTGACAGAAAGCTCCAAAAATTGGTACAAATTGCAAAAGCATTTGCAGGAAACTAAGTGAACCCAGTCACTATTTGTAGAGGTTGGGTTCACATAATGCTATGTTATATTGCAATTGATATAAGGAATTTTGTATTTAACTTATTGCTTTTTGTTATTCTTGGTTGTCATAATCATATGAAACAAAATAAGTTGATTTGTTTGATGTCCATGGCTGAATACAGTAAGATACCAACTGTTGCTCTGGAGCAGTGGGCTGACTTGTCTGTCATACAAAGGGAAGTAACTGTGTATTTTACAAAATTAAGTTAAGGCAGAAATTTGGCTTCTTATGGTCTGTATAATCTGGAGAAACAGTTGTATGGCTCTGGTTTAATAGTGATCACATATTTACAGAGTGCAGTAACTGTATGAACCCTTTGTCAAGCCCCACCCATGGTCCTGCCCTCCTCAGTTACTGTTGCCAGGCTAGACAAACAATTGAACAACAATTGACAACACATATAATATATAATTGAAATTATATATTATATAAATGTATATTTGATATTTTGAATGCAATGAGAAATATAGCACTACCGTCTGGAACCCCAAATCTTTTTTGGGTAACATCAAAATCAGCAAAATCTTGAAATTAAAATCTTGGATGTACCTGTAGCATGTATGGCAAGACAATATCATGACTGACACCATTCCTGTTTCACTGTGTCTGCAGTTACTGCACTCTGCCTCTGAGGGGCTTTTGGTTATTCAAATGTGAAAGACTTTTAACGTTTACAAGTTTTTATTTTTTGTACCACTGCCCTTTTGCTGATGATGTGTTTGAAATATTAATGTGCTCATTCTGGCAGCTTCAGGAACTTGCACTCCCTCTCATATCTCAGTTTTTGTGTTCTCTGACTGCTTTTAACGCCATGATCATGGTGAGCTAACAAGACCATATCTTTGAATTTGTTTAATAATTGACTGGCACTAATGCAACTTCTGCACTTTAATCCATTCAGAACATATGTCACTGCCTTTAGACTAGGCTCTGGTAAAGTTATTCTGCTTTTTTTCCTTCTCCCTTTCTTTCATTTTACTTTGTTTAGTCAAATACTACTTTTCTTATAAAAGATCTATAATATCCCAAAGCTCACTGTAGTTATATCAGGTCTTTCAAGATTTTGTAAAGTCACAAGTTACCCCGACTAATATGTTTTTGAATTATAAAACGTGTAAACTACCTGGTAATAGACCTAACAAAACAATATTAATATTCTGAAACCACCAGAATCTGACACTGATGCCCTATGGGTATTTTTTGAAAACAGTCTTTCTGTGCACATGTGAACTGTGCAAAAAGATAACAAACAAAACCTTTTCTCAACATAATGACATCTCAGCTCAATTCATGCTTTCATGTATTGGCATGTGCATATCTGTGGTAGTGACATAAACAATACTGGCGGCTGCCATGTATTTTATTTTATTTTTTAATTATTTTAAGTTCTTGGGTATATGTGGAAATATGAGTTATGTCATAAGTCATGTGAGAGAACAGCACTGAGTGTTTTGTTTTTTTGTTTTTTCCATCTGTTTTATCAACCTTGGTATTTAACTTTTTATTGTATTTTTTTTGTTTAGCCTTTTAATCAAGGCCTGGAAGTTGTTTCCCTCAGTAACAGAATTGCTGGTTATTGGACTAAATTTTGATTACACTATTTAGGCCACTTTTCTCCTTTAAGTCTTCACGAGTCACCTCTGTGATCTGACTCTGAGGAGGGTTTTTTTGTTAAAGCAACACTATGTTGTTTCCTGTAGTTTAACATGACACTATAAACTGTGGCTATATACTTTACATTACACTTGTTAAGTTACTAAAACAAACACTTTTGCCATAACAAGTACAAATACTTATGATTGAGTACTTGCTGATGCTAAGTTCTTACTAATAAAAGTACAGTGTTGTTCACTGTTGTTCAGTTATCATCCTTAACGTTAAAAAGAAAAAACCTTGTTGAGTTACTTCCCCTGCACCTGTAGCACAATAACATCTACAAAGACAAACACTAGTCTCTACAAAGACAAAGCAAATTGAGCAAAAAACTTTCCCAGTAGTCTTGGACAAGGACAAACAATTAATGAAATTTGATTAGCTGCTAGCCTATAATCCTGCAATCTACTCTTAAGTTACTCTCTGATTAGCCATGACACAGGTTGTTTTGAAAAATGTGGGCAGCAGTGGCATGTTAACATTGGAACATCAGTTGTATAAACATGTTCCAGTGAAAAGCGTTTCATGCAGCTGAGGCAGGTTTCATGAACCATCAAATTTTTGTTTATACAATTTATATATTTAAGATGAAAAACTAAATACATAGTGTTGCTTTACCCTCAGGCCTATTAACTGATGCAGACATGGGCAACTCTCACTGCCACTCAACAAATTAGTCCCAGTAAAAAGTATGGCTCAGAATTTATACTTTTGAAAGTGAGGACAGAGTACACGATTTTGTAATTTGTGATACAATAGAATCCTGGAGGGAGTAAGATCTTAATCTTGTTGCAAATGACAAAGAACAGCATATGCATTTTATATTGAGATTTTATTATAACAAAAATCTGCTGCAGATTAATGTTCTGATAAGTGACTGATGTGACACAAGGCTCTTGTCTTGTCGTGATGTGAGCGTCACATGGCTTTAGTATACTCCATATGTAACAGCTGAGTCTTGTTTGAAAAGAAGGCCTCTCTTATGACAGTTTGTGAAAGGTCTTAGTGTGATTTTCAACACTGATGTATGGTGCTGATGGAGTCAGCTTTCAGCACGAAGCATGTTATCAGTGTAAATAGAGTTATAATCCCTCCTGGAGTAATCCTGATAATCATTATTTTTTCAAAAATAAAAATATAAACCCAAATGTTGTATTTGTGTCTTTACTTTTAAATCCCATCTGACGCACTAGTTTCATATATTTATGTTACAGGCCTACTTGTGTCAAAGCATTTGAAAACACCAGAGTTATCCAGATATCTTCATTTATTAGAATTTCAAACATTACCCATAAAAATAATCTTTTTTCTTGGCTGCTTAATACCACCAGATTTATTTACCTGCAAAGCTTTCTTAAAATGAACCATTTAATCACCTAATACCATATTGTAACAGGAACCATATGTGAAAAAAATGAGACATCAAGACATCACCTTGGCTTTATTATCAATGATTTTAATAGATGAGAATTTTTAGTCCTGAATACGAGCTTGGCCTATCACATGCTCGCTTACGGAATAAGGAATGCTCCCATTGGTCTACAAAGCTTGTCAATTAGGAATTAAGTAAGTACCTGCTGATAAAACTGAAAAAGTGTATATTAAGCATTGAATATGCCTTTTTTACTTAATACGTAAAAAAGGAAAACATAAATAGAGGAAATATAAGTATCGGGAATTCAATCATACAATATTTAATGAGGCAGAGATAACTGTCGGATGCTTTGGTTGCAGCTAAAGTTTACAGTGAGCTCTGAACTCAATTTGGTCTCATGGGTTTTGTGCAGAATTTTTTTTTTTAATATATGAAAAGCAGGAGAGGTCCCTGGGCTGTTTTTGGGGGTTAGTGGTGGTCTGAGACAAGGACATCAAAATAAAATCAGTTAGTGAAAGTTTGATTGTTTGCCTCATTTCTAAGTTTGTCCCATGTCTTTCAGCCATCTCAGATTGGAGACACTTATGCTTTTTCCCTCCCTTGGGAGGACTTGTTTGGACAAAACCAGCTACTGAAGTTGTTTAATGGGTAATGGTCTGTGGCCTTCATCGGCCATTCCATACCCACAATGCACTGCAAGTGTTTTGAAAAAATGGTGGCTTCAAGTGGAGAATTTTCAGTTTAAATACCAGTGTCCATTTGTTGTATTTATTAAAAATGTTTTAATGTGACAATAAATTTCACAGTTCAGTTTTATTACGCCTTAGTGAGATTTCTTACAGCCATTGTTCATATTCTCACACAAAAAACTACAATTTAAAATACTAAAATATGTTTTTCTCCATGCTATTTTGAAACAACTTAGTTTTTACTTGTATTTAAGTGTATTCAAATTATAAAAAAGGACAATTCAAAGTGTACTTAGTGTACTTTTGTGTGCTGAAGTGGAACTATTTTTCTATTCTTATTGCACTTAAAGTATACAGTAGAGACTGTAATCATTTTATGTTTTTATGCTTTAGTATACTGTATTTGTTTTTAAAAGCATATTTATAGCTATATCTGTTACTTTAAACACACAAGTTACTTGTTTATACTTATTTTACACATAATCCAATTATGTGAGTATACTTAGGCCACTAGGAACATATTTGACAAAAAAGGCATTTCAGTGCAATTTAATTTTATTTGTGTAGCTCAGTATCACAAAAACAATTGCCTCAAAGGGCTTCACAAAACAGACAGTAAAATGCAAACAGGTTGAGCAGGACAACATCCCCTGTCCTTAGACCCTGCATCAGGGTATGGAAATACTCAAAAAACCCAGCCAGGGAAAAGGAGAAACCTAAGGGAGAACCACAGAAGGAGGGATCCACTCCACAGATGGGCCACAGCTAAGGTCTAGTCATCAGTGGGATGTCTTGGTTAAATTGTTCATCATTGCATTTTCATCGCACTTCAGAGACAGTAGTTCTGGGTAGGTCCTCTATAACAGGATCTGTTACAACGAAGAAAGAGAAGATGCGATTAACCAGATCTTTATAAATGTGTTCATGTCATAATACATTTTTAACCGCTGAACAAATTTTTTTTTTTTGATTTATCAGTATTGTAGGAAATTACTATTGTATTGAAGCATGTATATGCATATGAAACATTTTTAAAAGTCAATGGTGTTCACTGGTGTTGGTGTTTATTGGTGTTTATAAATGTATAGTAGGTAGGAGAGGTACACTTTTGTTAAAGAGCGCATATTATGTTCTATTTTATGTGACCCATAGCATATAAAAAATTGTGGGATGATTCATATTGTGCATTTGTACTGAACGACAGATAAATGTGTAGATGTCAATCTATAGAACATAAAACTCTGTTAAAATAAATTATACAGCAAACTTTTTTTTTCTTTCTTTTTTTAACACAAATAAAAGGACTTAAAAATGTTTAAAAGAATGTAGTTTATTTTTTGCCCACTGTTTGTTAATGAAGCCTGGTGGTAAATATGGGGTCTAACTAAACATAACAGGGTTAATTTAAGTGGAGTGGAGTCAGTCAATGTTACATGTTGTGATTGGCAGCAGGTATGAGTGTGGGAGTGGGTAAGTGATTTTTGCGGAATACACAAAGTATCAGACATGAGTTTTGGGAGCAAGGGAACAGAGTTTGTTCCAGACCACACGTGTATAGATGACTAACTGCAGTCTACAGAGTTCACATTTATTCACAGCTCAATAATTACGATTATTAAAAAATAGTATATTAGAGGTAAATATACTACAACTCAGGTTGAAGTATTGTTTTATTGGTAATCATCCACTCAGTACCTACCTTATTAAAACGAACCCAAGCCCCTCTGTTCTAATTAACTTGAGGTAGAGTGGTGAGTGTGCAACACTAAAATGTTTAAATCTGAAAACTTACCTCGAAGACATGCCTTGACTTCCTGCATGCTTGGTGCGTTATTGTGTTTGTACTCTCATTATTTATCTGTTGCTACATGGAACAGTATAGAACTAACTGACATAAGTTGCTTGCAAAATAGACAATCCAACTATTGCACTTCCTTCCCTTCCATGAAAAATATAACTGTAAAATATTAGTACAATAAAAACCAACATGGAAAAAAATATTACCCGTGATAGTACTCAGAATAAATACTGGCTTAATGTCACCAGGCTGTGAGCTCCCTATATTTGTGGCATCATCTGAACTGCTGTGCTGTGGAGTGAATGACAAAGGCAATGCCACTCTTTTTGTGAAAATAAATAAAACAAAGAAATGATGATGGTGTTTGTTTGTTTTAGTGTTGAAATCAATTACAAGAAAACACTTTCCAGACATTTCCTCAACAAGCCTTACCCTACAAAGAGGTTGTGGATATTCAGCCTCAGAACTGCTGTTGACCAGTGTAAAAGAAAAATGACACACATTGTCCTTGTGTTCTTCTGTGTAGCTATTTTTTAGCTCAGAATGTACCAAACTGTATGTAACTTATGTTGCAGACCTTTTGTAATCTGAAAGTTGAAACAGAAGATCTTTACTTTTCATGTACTGCTTTACATGTATTTTGAGAACATTTCTATAACTGGACTTGTCTTAATCATTTGAAAATGCCAGCACTAGATAATAAGGATGTTAAATTTGGTTTAGTAATGGTAGACAAACAGCAACTAATGCATTATGTTAGTGCGTTACCCTCTGATAAAACTAACGTTAGAGTACTCATGTGTTACTAAAATCTGTTTATTTGCAGCTATTGCTTGCATATGAGGGACTTTATTTTCCAAGCTGTAAATAAATCTGAACTGTGTAGACTGCAGTTGATAATGACAGTGTTAGTCATTTATACTTTCAGTTTTACTGTCCGTTTAGTGGGAACAGGAGTTTAACATGTAGCCTATAATCTGAAAATTTGACATTTGACAGACAATTTTTTATTTTGGACCAAAGTTTTTTTGAAGCAGGACAATTAAAGGAGAGGTGCTATAATGACTCATCACAAGAATCACAAAAGGTGCATCCAATTCAAATTTAAATCTTTTATGGAATATTTTAAAGTGGGTCTCATTCACTTTGATTTAATTAGAGTGTGCATTTTTTACTTTCACAATCATCAAGCTGTGATAACTTTTTTTAAATATTTAAAAAAATTTAAATTACAGTCATCAACAAATAGATTTGGTAGCGCTGAAGTGTGTTATACTGTTAGGTGGATTAGTGCTACGGGGATAGCTTTACAAATTATGTAGTAGCCGTATCAAATTTATCATCAAAGGTGGCATAGTCCAAAAGAGCACTATTACAATCAATTGTGTCCAATTTAAACACTGATTTTCTATTGATAAGTAACAGGGTTTGTACAGGTGCTTGAAATCCTTGAAAATGCTTGAATTTTTACATAGTGTCTGGGCCATAGAGTAATCTGCCAGTGTTTTTGGATGTGCGCCCTCTGATGGAGCAGATCGGAGATAAAAATGGTAGGTTGCTGTTTCAATGATCACTGGCTAAAAGAAATGACTACAACTTGGATCAACAGAAACACTTTACATGTGGGCAGAATAAAGAGGCATACCTTACCGTGTTTGGGATGGCTCAAAGCTCAAAGATTTGGGACTGCACCCAAACAAAATCTGTGAGCTAAAACTGTAAGACTTTTGAGATATCAGTCTTCTGTACAAAGAGACCAAACTTAAAGGGACACTTCATCTAATAAATGAACATCTTCTTGATCATACAAGTTTCATTTTTGGGTGAATTATCCCTTGTCTGTGCTCCAAGGTATTCAACCATTAAACAATTTAAGTCTTTTCTGTAGCAAATTGGATTTAAATGAGAAAAACATACGGTATATGTGTGTCAACATGTAATTTACCGTAGTTGCAAGGTGCTAGAAAAACATGCAAACACACCTTGAAAGTGCTTGAAAAGTACTGGAATTTGAACTTAGAAAAGGTGTAGGAACCCTGTAAGTATTGTCCTGTTATTCCATAATGTCAATCCATGAGGTGAAAATTATGGGTGAATATTATTTTATTTACCAAAAATACATTTTGTGAATTTGGACAGCTGGATAGGGATCTTATTTAGTTCAAAATCACAACAAAAATTCCAAACACTGACCTTTTCAAATAATGGTCTAGGAATGTCGACCCACATAGAATTTGACTGTGAAAAGTAAGCTTTGACCCAGTTTATTTTGAATAGTTTGAATAGCTAATAATGCTTTGAAATCTAAAGCTTTAATATCATCCTTGTGGTAATCTCTCACTAGTTGAGACCTTTTCAGGTAGAGCATTTTGTTTTTCCAAAGAAACGGAAACATTACTGAATTGGTCTTTTAACATTACTCTCAGATAAAACCAAGGAGTAGTATGAGGGACCATGCAGTGAAGCAACAGGACAGAGAAAAATAGGTGTTATTTGCTTTTGAACAAAATAGGTAACTCAAAACAAACTGCAACACAAACCATAAGCCTATAAAAAAGATCCTGAACACAGTAGGAGCAAATTAACAAAATACTAACACTTCAAAAAGACCTGCTTTAACGGCACATGAGGGCAACTTAAATGGTTATTAGGGCATACACGTAAACCTTGAGACAAACACAAGGGAGGAAACCAAGGTAAACTAACAAACAAACAAGGACTAAACCTAACTCCCCTTTCCACTGGTCTGGTCTTTTATCTTTCAAAAAAAGGCTGTATCATGTACAAACGTGTTCATTTTAATTCTTTATCAAATATTTTAATGCCATGTGAATTTGGGATATTAGAAATAAGTAGTGTAATCATATGGGTAGTCAAAACAAACAACTTGGGCAAAAGTGATGTAATTAATTTCAATAAATACATGAAATCTTAAATACGCTATAAAAAGATGGATAAAACTCAATTAAAAAGAGACTACCGGTAATGATAATATAAATCAGTCATGTTATCTTTCAATTCAGTATTAACAGCAATTAAGTTCAGAATTGGCACAGCCACATAAAATACTGTAAAAGTCTCTAATTGTTTGGTTAATTTTGTCAGAATGACACCATCAATATTTAATTTCACAATCTTCTTTTTAGTTTGTCTTTGTTTTTCTAGATTAAAGATTAGGTAATTTTACCCCTCCTCAATCCAACATGCCCTGGGGCCAATAAAAAGCCCTCCAAGCTTTATCCAAGAATAAGTTGTCTAATGGTGATTTGATTCGTTCTAACTGGACCTGTTCCTCAGTATAGTACACTATAGTTTTATTACTTAATTTCTTGTTCTTTGATGACCTTTTTCAGCTTTGAGTTGCATTTCCCAATCTTAATTGCAGCTAGTCTGACCCTAAATTGAAACCATTCCCATTTATTTAAGGGTGAAAGTAATAATATAATGTCCTCAATGAGATTTTTAACTTCTGAACAAAAAACTTAAAGTTTAATCGCTAGATAGAATTAAGGGTGTTTTGCACTTATTTAAAGAAAGAGAAAGAAGGATTGAACAGTGATCTGTTAATGAAGAAGCAGAAATTTCACATCTAGTAATATTTTTAGTTAATTCATTGGGAATTAACCAGTAATCTAGCCTATAATATAGACCATTATTAGTGTCATTAAACCAGGTGTATTGTGGAGTCGTGGGATTCCTTAAATTCCAACAAATTATTCTGGAAGATAAATCAGTAAAAACTGCATATCAGACATATCTGGTAAAGTCACCTCTTATAATAACTCGATCTGTTGAATAATATATTTTCCTGTGTTTTAATATCTGGCACAAGTCTGCATAAATTTTCTGTTAGCAGTTTTGTTGTAGCCATACACATATACTACAATAAAAAAACAACTTTGTTCCACTGCTACCATTAACCAGTGTCAAACTGTATCACTAAAAAACCAGTTTAGTATTTTCCTGAAAAAGGAAAATAGTGAATGCAATAGCTCTTTAAAAGTTCAGTTTGTTCGTCTATTTTCCAACTCAAGATGTTCATTACCTTCTATCTTTTTCAGCCCAATTCTCCTTTGTTCTTTAGGAGTTTCACCCACTTCAATTTCTTCAATAACATCCGACATAGTATTTGCCCCTTCTAGATTTTTTTTTTTTTTTTCATTTTAGTCGCACTGAACTTTTTCAGATCATCAAACAAATTTAAATATTAGTTAAGTGATTATTTTATTTATTAAGGGGAAAAAAATATTTAAAGCTACATGGCCCCAATTGAAAAAGTGTTTGCCCTTGTTAAATGATGAATTAACAAAGTAATTCACATCTGTTATTCTTGGAAGGGTTACAAAGCCATTTTTAAAGCTCTGGGACTCCAGCAAACCACGGTGAGAGACATTATCCAGAAATGGAGACAATATGGAACAGAGGTATCCCAGGAGTGGGACACAAACAAACAAACAACATGATGGTTTGAGAGTGGCCTAGTTAAACTCTGGACTTGAATCTGATTGAGATGCTGTGGCATGATCTCAAAAAGTTGGTTCATGCTCAAAAACCCTTCAATGTGTTTGAATTAAAACAAGTCTGCGAAGAAGAGTGGCCCAGATTTCACCACAGTGATGTGAAAGACTCATTGCCTGTTATGTCTAACACTTGATTGTTATTGCTGTTATTATAACCAGTTATTAGGTTTAGGAGGCAACTACTTTTTCCCATACAGCTAGGTAGGTTTGGATAGCTTATTACCCTTATTAAATAATATCACCTAAAACTGCAGTTTTGTATGATCATCTGTAAAATTGTATGACACATGAAAACAAATTAGGGAGGGGGAAAATACTTTTTCCACATCATTGTAGCACCCCAGGGCTTGTTGTCACACTTTTTACATTCTTGTATATATCTTTGGATCAGCACATCATAGAGTTAAAAACTGTAAACCTTATGAAAGACTAAAGTCTCAGCTATTAAATGTCTGTTCATTTCATTTTTTTTTACTGGACTTTAAACCAATTAAATAACAACAAATTTACTGTTTTGCCTCTGTTTATCTTTAAATTTTACATTAATATCATCTACATAAAAATAAATTAAATGCAGTCATCCATGTGTGACACAGAGGCGCTTATAGATCTGCAGACCTGAAGCAGTGTAGCTGCTCCGGCCTGGGGCAGGTGGGTCTGAAAAGGGCAATACTGAGATGAGGATGTGTAATTTCTGTTTCAGAAAAAGGCCTCCTTTTGTTAGACTGAAACTATGTTGTCTGTAAGTATGTTTATATATACTGTAGAAATGCAACCAGAGAATAGGGTTTTTTATGTGACATCATAAAGTGCATCAAATTTGGATTATAACTTAAAGCTATCTTAAAGTTCCAAATTGTATTCAGCCTTGCAAGAAACCCATGTCAAGTCAAGTGTCATGTCTAACATCTATAATTGCTAAATGTTTAATATTTGTCTCTAGAAGAAAATTATTACAAAAAATATCAGGATGATGAATTTTTACTTTTGACCATGAAAAATGGTTTATTGGTCCTATCTCTGTTAAACAGAGAGCTTATTTGTCCATATTCAGGACATAAGAGTAGACCATGTAGAGGCTCAAAACTGCTATTCCACTTTTAAGTAGATCCCTTTTGTTTTATAAATAACTGCAGTCTGACAACTTATACAGTGTGTCAACATGCCCCTGGCTCTCCTACTTTGTTGTACTTTGTTAAAAGTATTATTATATATGTTTTAATATGGACAAATGTACCTTGTTGTACATTTAAAAAAAAAAAATCAAAACATCTGGTACCTACACTGGTACCATGACCTATACAGATTACAAACAAAAGAGGTGCCATCAAGTGACACCATTTGGTACTACACAGAGACAGGCTAGGGAAATGATTCATGTCAAACAAAGAATTTTGTTGTAAACAGCTGTTCTGTTTGTTCTCAGTAGGGCTTTTGATAGGCTCGATCTGAGATACGTGTACCAAGTTGTAAAAATGTATGTCTGCAAACTCTTTGATTCAAAATGGCCTCCGTTTGCAACAAGGTGTGGACCCCTGGACATTTTTTGCTAATAATCCGACTCTGAATGTGTGTACCAGATTTCATTTGGCTTTGTCAAAAAAAAACAAAAAAAACTTTGGGTGGAACCATAACATAATTTTGTCCTGTTAATGGCATGTTCTATATGTGTGCCAAGTGCATGCAGGACAATGATCCAAAACACACCGTCCGGACTTTAATCTGATTGTGATGCTGCAGCATGACCTTAGGAGGTTCATGCTCAAAAACACTCCAATGTGGCTGAAATAGAACTTTTTTTCTGCAAAGTATGCCATATTTCCTCCACAGCGATCTGAAAGACTCTTTCTCCCTGCCTGTTATCTCAAACGCTTGATTTCAGTTATTGCTGTATGTAATCTCTTGCCATATGCCACCGGCTGCAGGAAAGGTATAACGGAGGTTTCTGTCAAGCTGAGGGTACAATTATCAATGAGATAGGTACGATTCTACTGATCTACGGAACCATCAAAATGATTTTGAGAATATATACTTTTGGGCTAAAAGTTACGAGGTGCTGCTTTTAATAAAATACTTTTTCACAGCAGTGTAAGTCAGCCTACAGAAAGTGCTTATTCTGTTAAAATGGCATAGTTTAGACACAAAAAGCTATTATGTGGCCTTCATAGCAATATTTATTGCTTGACTTTTTTCCCCTTTTCGATGCTGATATTCTCTCTGTGTTACCCCACCTCCAGCTTTACAAATTAAGCACTGGTCTTCTGTGTATGACAGGGTTGAACGTCTATATAATTCTTTCAGCAATTTTAGCCCACATAGCTTCATATTTATTAGAGGGACCTACATCATGTAAATAACACATATTTCAATGTGTTATTGATTTTAATTATGGATCAGAGATTTATGTACCTAAGATTAGCTCAAATGTGATTCTGAGTACTAATGTGAATGGTCGGAGAACACTGACCTAAAAGAATAAAATCACACTTTGATTAAATATTTAAAAGGAATTTATATAGCAAAGTGATGGGAAGTGCAATAGACAGTATGCTCTTGAAATGTGTGCTAAAAACAGTCACAAACAAACCACAGCAGCTAGACTTATCAAAAATACATCTCTTAATTTTTAAAAGATCTGATTTGATTGATGTATTAAATTTTGGCAGTGCCACCAGGTTTTCAAAGATCACATGTTGGTTTTAATTGGGAAAAAAATAAAACTATAAAGTTGTGCTCTCCAACCTAAATAAAAAGTGGAATAAAGTCATGGCACATATGTTAAAAAGAATAGCTACAGTTAAATATACAAGACAAGGCCCAAATTTCATGTACCATATAAAAAAAATAAGTCAACATTTCTTTCACTTGAGTTAAAAATGCGAAATTAAAATCTAATTCAATTAATACTACATTGACACATATTACATTTTTATATTTATGTTGTCCTAATATAAATGTTTGGGGGATTCATACAATTTAGGCTACGTCCAGACTAAGGCAATTAGAAAGAATTGACAGTTGTGGGATCATCAGATCAGAGAATACGAGCAGGCAGGAAACACTGGTGTCTGTGACACCGTTTTCAAATGTGTGTTTTTGTTTTTACAATGCAGAAGTAAAACAGGGCAGTGGTAGAGTAATGTTGATTGCTGCACTTAGTAGTGTGGACATCTGGTACATTCTGGGTGCTGCCACATGAGACAGATTCTGTAATTAATGGTGTTTGTTGATTAAAGTTTCTTTAAGGCCTGTGGGTAATATTTCAGAAATATTCTGTGGGCGATTTCATAAGTGTCCCCCTGAGGCATGCTTGGGTACTTGTGGCCATTGAAGATAAATCCCTTTTCCACCTGAAAAACAGCCTGGTTGAAAGTGTCCTGTTTAAAGGGGGTTCCACTGTTCAAACACTCCACAAGGGTGTGCACAAACAGACCCCAGCGCTGGCCATAGTAGTCCTCAATGAGGCCTCCCCATTGTTTGCTGGCATAGTCCAGGATTTCACCACTGGGTCCCCACAGTGTCAGCTGGTTTCGTGCATTTAGGTCATACAGCTGGGCTTCCTTCTCGTCCAGAGCCAAAGAACGGGCCCTGTCCAGCCACACACCCAACAGGAAGTTCCGGTCGCTGTTGAGAAGACGGTTGAGTTCAGGCAGCAGATCATACACCAGCACTCCGCCAGCCGCCAGCAGCTCGGGTAATCTCTGTTTGTGGAAGGCATCAGCAATGTCCTGGTAAAACCATGTCGTTATCACTTCCAGCACCTGCCGAGTCACATCCACCAAATCATAACGGAACGTCTCCTTTGACATCAGCGATGGAGCTGCGTCCATCATCAGCTTCCAGGCCTTAATCAGATCAGAGGGCTCATACCAGAGGCCAGAATTCATGTGGAAGGACGGCCTGTGCACCAGCGGGCTGTGATTGTGGTTTCTGTAGTGTGGCACAGTGCAGTTGTAGACACTGGCAAAGAGCAGCTTCCAGGCAGCACTCACAGTTTCCTGTGTACTACCGTAACGTCGTATTGCATACAGAGACACCCATTTGGCCAAATTGACTGGCTCCTTGCGCCAGGCCAGCTCACTCATCAGTTCATAGATGACTGGATTCTGCTCAATCCCCTCAGGCGTCATGCCTATGCCAACCATAGTGGAGTTTGGGAAATGCAGTGCTTTGAAGGGCCCTGAATTAATACTCTCCACAGTGCCAAAGAAGCCACTGTTGCCCCCAAAGTTATGCAGCATGCACCAAATGAACGGCTGACCATAGAAAGACTCTGTGTAAGAGAAAATTGGTTCGGTTTCAGCAAACAAATCTAGCACAATCATCCGTCCAAGTGGCACTCCGTGGAGCAAGGCTTGAATCTGGGCTGGTTTCCAAAATGCAGCGTCACTGAAGAAGAGCCAGCCTTGCATCAGCCAAATGGCCTGAGGATCCACTGCAGAGGAGCAGAGCAGAGAAGTTTGCTGAGAAAGCAGAAGGTGGGGAAGTTCTGCACAGCTTGCAGGTCATCAATGGGTCAAACTAAGCCCGAAAACTTAACCAACAATTATTAAAAGACTGTTTATTACATACATTTTATTCATCTCTTTAATTGTGTGAATGGCAAAGCACCCAAGTTTTAAAACTTCTCTTTACATCATACAGCAACTCAACTTGTGTGGAGCCGTTTACTGTAACTATTTACTAGCTGCTGCTACATCCACCAGACCTGGTCTACTTGGTCCTGATCTACCAGACCAGATCAGGAGCTGCACACACGTACTCACCAGCTGACATTGTGGAAAAGACAGCACGACTGACTGATGACAGATAGGTGGGGTCAGAGGAGGGTGGAGTCATCTCATTGAAGGTGTCAGTGTTGTAGATATGATCTGTGCCGAACTGTTTGACCACTTGGGAAAGGAAGAGAGAACCAATACGAAGGAAGAGGGGATCTCGTGGGTCTAAGATGTAAGAGCAGGAGTAGCTGCAGTTAAAATGTGCCCAAGGTCCCAGTCTTGTTGCATTTGCTTTTGGATATAACCTATAAAATATAATGTAGAATGTCTGTGAAGGACTTCAGAAACTTTATTCTCATAATATTTAAATTTTTTTCAATCAATGTGATCTCATTACACTGTCATACAAGTTTATTTCACATGGCTGGTTTATTATTATGGTTAATTAAATAATTATTCTAAAATAACATTAGAATAAGAATCTGTAAAATCTGTAAATCTTTTACAAGGGCAGTACATTTTATAGTTCCCTGGGTTTATTGAGAAGAGACATCACCTGAGGATTCCTTTAGGGATATTTCCAGAGAAGGCTGGCAGTACAGGAATCATGCCAAATGATCGCATCCTCTCTAAAATCTTGTACTGCAAAAAATAGGAAAGAGTTGTACAGTTAGAGTAGTGAAAATTAACCAAAAAAGAAACCCACATTATATTAATCATAACTATAACTAGCAAATAAAAACATTTCTATTGCATATTTCCATATTGAGTTCTCTCATTGTTTGAGATAGTGAGAACATAAACGGTTTGAGTACTTGGAGGTTAAGCTGGGTCACGTGCCAGGACTGTGGAAGAGGGCCCCCAAAGCGAAACATGTTTCCCATTCTGTTCCAGGCAAGAAATGCTGGTCCAGAGAAGAAGTCTTCAATCTCAGACTGATTTAGGCCAAGAGATCGGTAGACCTAAAAGCACAGAAAATATGTGGGCACAGATCAGCCTTTAAGATAGCATTGAATTCAATTTACAGAGGTGTGAAAAAGTATTTCCAGATTTCTTACTTTTTTGCATATTTGTCACACTTAAATGTTTCAAATAATCAAACTAATTAAATAATAACTAACTGAATATTAGACAAAGTTAACTCAAGTATACAAAAAAAAATAAAAATGCATTTTTTAAGTGATGATTTTCTTTATTAAAGGAAAAAAGCAATACAAACCTACTTAGGCCTCTATGAAAAAGAAGCCTGGCAATGAGTCTTTCACATTGATGTGGAGGAATTCTTTGCAGAATTGTTTTAATTCAGCCACATTGGAGGGTTTTCGAGCATGAACCACCTTTTTAAAAGGTCCTATATTATACTATTTTTAACATTATACAGTGCATTTTGGATACATTTAGGTTACTATATCACGTTTTGCAACATGAAACACACAATATTTATCTTATACAAGCGGTTTGGATGAGCTTTCATTATGAGTCCAAAGTGAACGGTCTGATTTGGCGCTGTCACTTTAAGGCTCAGCTCTCCCGTGTTGGCTCATGACGTCACGCTATAGCTATGCAAGCTACGCTGGAAACAGACTGAAGTAAACACGGTACGTGGTAGTAATAACTTTTTCAGCAATAGCTTTGAGAGTAAATGAGCCGTATATCTTCGACCCAGAGTCTGATTCTGAGTTCGAAGAACATGAGCAAACACAAAGACCTCGAAGGCTTCTACAAGACATTTCTGCTTGGTAAATGAGAAACTATTTATTGTGTATGTTTCTATGGTGTAGCCCGTAGCATAGCGCGTGTTAACTGCTTCTGTTTATCGGTGCACATGTGGAAATGACCGTACAATGCCTACTAAAGTTGAGAATGTATGCTGCCTGGAGACTCCTAAGGTAGCTGGTGTGCAGTGTATTGAAAGAACTATAATAAAGTAGCCTAGCAATATGTAGACCTATGCAGTAATACTTGTTAGTAATACATGTTGCTGACTGTACGTAAGCTAACACAGTAGCAGCGATGCTTCTCTGTGTCTGAGCTGCAGAGCATGGCACTTGTTGACAGTGCAGGAGAGAGGGGCTGGAGGAGTGTGGAGGAGCACTTCCTGGAGAGGAGTGGTTTATTTCACATATTGACGTCATTGCGTGAAACAGCTTGTTGAAAGAACTGTAGCTCAAACTAAATAAATTACTTAAACATGCGCGAATGAAACAAAACACAACTTTGGGTATGTGTTTGAGGTAGAAACAACGTTATAACATGGTTAAAAGCTCAGAAACGTCGATTTCGCATAATATGGAACCTTTAAGGACAAGCCACCGCACCTCAATTCAAGTCCAGACTTTTATTAGGCCACTCCAAAAGCTTCATTTATTTATTTTTTTGCCATTCAGAGGTGGAAATGCTGGTGTGTTTTGGTCCTGCTGCAGTACCAAGTGCACTTCAGCTTGAGGTCATGAACTGATGGCTGGACATTCTTCTTCAGGATTTTTGGTAGAGAGCAGAATTCATCCGTCCATCAACAACAGCAAGTTGTCCAGGTTCTGAAGCATCAAAGTAGCCAGACCATCTTACTACTACCATAATATCTGACTGTTGGTATGATTTTTTTTCTGAAATGCTTTTACTTTTAAACCAGATGTAATGGGACACACATCTTCCAAAAAAGTTAAACTTTTGTTTCATCATTCCACAGAATATTTTCCCAAAAATCTTGGGGATCATCAAGATATTTTTTGGTAAAAGTTAAACGAGCCTCAATGTTTTTTTTGGTCAGAAGTGGTTTTTGCCTTAGAAGTCTGCCATGGATGCCATTTTTGCCCCGTCTCTTTTTTATGATTAAGTCATGAACTCTGATCTTAACTGAGACTAGTGAGGCCTGCAGTTCTTTAGATGTTGTTGTGGATTTTTTTGTGACTTCTTGGATGGATTAGTCTCTGTGCTCTTGAGATAATTTTG
This sequence comes from Rhyacichthys aspro, assembly GCA_036850595.1. Taxonomy (NCBI): domain Eukaryota; kingdom Metazoa; phylum Chordata; class Actinopteri; order Gobiiformes; family Rhyacichthyidae; genus Rhyacichthys; species Rhyacichthys aspro. The sequence continues at coordinate 18,279,625 of CM072166.1, read as the reverse complement.
GTAGGCCGGCCACTCCTGGAAAGGTTTACCACTGTTCCATATTTTCTCCATTTGTGGATAATGGCTCTGGCAGTAATCGCTGGCAGTAATCAGGCCTGGGTGTGGCTAGTGCAATTCAACTAAGCTTTCCAAAATAATGTGATTAATCGCAGTTAATTCATGATTTAACAAGGGAAGCAATGGGCTTTTGCACATGGGGTGCTGTGTAGGTTTGGATAGTTTTTTCCCTTAAATAAAATCATAACTTAAAAACTGCATTTTGTGTTTACTTGAGTTATCGCTGTCTAATATTTAAATTTGTTTAATGATCTGAAACAGTTAAGTGTGACAAATATGCAAAAAAAAAAAAATGTACAAGGCATAAAGGCAAATACTTTTTCACCACTGTAATTTTATTTCTATAGATCAATATCACAATTACAGTTGACCCAAAGAGCTTCTCATGTTAATATACAACATCCCAAGAAAGGAACAAAAAAAACCCCAAACAAACAAAAAAACACTGTTCAATCTCATTTGAGCCTTTAAGAAGTCAAAATGTTCTTGTGTCAGCTAATACCTAATGGCTGTGGGTCTTGAGCTGTGAATTTGCTCATTTTAAGTAAATTACAAAGTGTCTTTTTTAGGCTGTGATTAATGTTAAATGTATAATTTTTCCCTATTCCAATTACCTCAAAAGACTATTGTCGGGTTCCTTTTGTGAATAAGAATATGTTCTTTATAACTGGTTAACTTAAGTAACTATTAAATAAACATTAAATGAATGAACTTAAATAATACACATATTCACACATGATAAACTGTGTGTCAACTGCTCCTATTGTGTGTTCACATTCATACCTCTTGCCACAGAGCCTCCTGACCAGTGAAGGCCAGGGGCAGGTTGATCCCATTGAGTGCCATCCAGTCAATCTCTCTCTCCCATCGCGGCCAGTCCCACCACACTGAGGAATAGCTGGCCGTACACACATTCTGATAGTATCGGAATCTGCACAACAAACATCCCATTGATCAAGTGTTAACAATATGCAGGTCAATAAAAACTAGGTTTATTTCACTAGAATCCCACATTCTTAACATCCTAATCTTACAGAAGAGGGGGCTTTTTAAATAATAATAAATAATCTGCCAATTGAACAGCCCCTAATTTATTTTATTAAATTTACATATTAGTAGATTATACGGTTTATGTTGACGCAACTGACGTCTAAGTAAAAGCACAAACCTGACATAAAAGGATAAATAAACCCAAAAACAACTTTTTTGATCTGTATAAATGGGGCTTCAGTAATGCAAGTCATAGTTTATAGTCCTATTTTTGACAAAATTTGAAAAACTCATTTAATTCCACAAATATGGTGTAGAACCGCATGAATGCTGCCCTCCTCAGGTTGAACACTGCCGACCGTACTTCCTGATCATGATGATGTCATGATGTACGTTAACCACACCTTTAGAGCAGGTAACCACACCTGCGGTACAGTCCTCAGTACTATCTCACGCCCTCCAGAGGTGGTCTCTGTCTGTCAGGACGAGGCCAATCCAGTGACTGAACACGGACACCCAAAGTGATACACGTACAGATGTTTAGAGACAGACTCACTAATTTTTTAGATCAGCAGAGACAAATATTTTGGGTATTCTGAATACCTTCAATAGCTCCTCTGTTAAAGCCAAATGTAATACTACAACTTTAAATAAACTTTGACCTTTCTCCATCAACCTCTGGCTCCTATCGTAACTTTTAGGGCTGTTACATACATAGATATATATCGATATTTTAAAAAACTATATAACATCGATGTTCTGGCTTTTAATATCAATACTCCTCACAGCCGTAAGGGGGCAGTATAGCACTGTGTCTTTAGTTTTCAACAGCGAAGGAAAGCACAGTGAGTCCAGAGCAGGGATGTATCATTAGACTAAAGACTCATACAGCCTCAGTCACTCACTCTTCTTGTCCACTGTGTGTGTCTCTCTGTGAAATAAGCTAAACATGTAGCTGGCTGGCTCATCATGCCTCAGTCTAAACTGTAGACTCAAAAATACAGAAAGGAGAGGGACTCAAACTCTCAATCCAAACGCTGGTTGAAGCCGTTTATTGGAGATGAGGGCATACTGCCTGTAAGGATGAAATCTATGTGATGTCACACATGGCAACTGTTCAGAAAAAAAGCACTGAACAATATGCACTTTATTGTAACGTTCATTCTTCAACAAATTAAAGATAAGCGTAACATTTGTCTAACTACTCAAACTATGCCATACTGCACTGTATTGAGGTACGTATCGTATTGCCATGTCCTAGATCAGGGGTGGGCAATTATTTTTCTCCGAGGGCCACATTAGAACCCGGGACTCTTGTGGTGGGCCGGGCCAACACAGTCAACTCACGCTTAATAAAAAGACATATTCTTTAAAGTTTAAACTATAAGCAAAAATATGTCAAATACCGTATTTTCCGGACTATAAGCCGCTACTTTTTTCCCACGCTTTGAACCATGCGGCTTATACAGAGATGCGGCTTTTCTATGAATTTTTCTTCAGCCCTCAGGGGGGTGCTCTAGCAGGAAGTGCAAAAATGAGACAGGCAGCGGTAGCACAAACAAGAAAGCTCCAGTTTTTATTCTTAGCATATCCAACCCAAGACACACAACAGCAAAATATGGTAGTATTTTTACACCCTCACCCCCTCATAATGGAAAACAAATGAAGTGACAGTGGTTTGGTGTTCAGTAGTTTCAATGCTCTGGAGGAAGATGAATAGTGACTTGTGGTTTCAGTGCACAGGAGAATGAAGCGACTTTAATAGTTGCGCAGTTGCGCTTTAACAGTGCGCAGGAAGAAAATTGACAGTGGTTTGGTGTTCAGTGGTTTCAGTACGCAGGAGGAAGAAAAATAAAGCAACTTGGTTTTAGTGCACAGGAGGAAGATGAATAAAACCATCAATGACTTTTCTGTTTTGTTTGATCAGCACTTTTACTGCCGTGTTACAGGCACTGTTCGGAAACAATCAGTTCAGGTATATGAATAAACACTTATGCTACAAAATCTTTCTATGTAAATATCTTATTTCTCAGCCTGGATATCGGCGGCTTATAGTCCGGTGCGGCTTATATGTGACAAAATATATATTTCTTTTAAATTTCAGTGGGTGCGGCTTATATTTAGGTGCACTCTATAGTCCGGAAAATACGGTATATGCCACTGTTACAGTTACATCATCCTCTGTTTAAGATCTACTCTTTCCATTTTGTTCTAAAACCAGGCCTGGCTCAACATGTCATTGACACCTGAGAAAATGACTCAAAAAACACTAAAGTTAAGTCTAGTCTCCTGCAGAAACACTAATGATAACAGCTCCTTCCAAACAAGGCCTGAACCAAGAAATCAGAATTTATCCTCAACATTTACCAGGCACTTTTAACAATAACGGTCTATTCCAGCTTCCCCTCACCATAAAAGTATTATGTTTGTATTCTGTTCTGTACATGGTCTACACTCCTGCATTAATTCCTTTTCTGACACAAGCCTCCTGAGGGCCGGACAGAGGAGGCTCGAGGGCCTGATGTGGCCCCCGGGCCTTAAAATGCCCAGGTCTGTCCTAGATGATACCCAGCCCTAGTAACTCTGTGGTAAAACTGCTTCAGACTCAGGTAACATCAAATAAAAACAATTCCTTTGGTTTGTATCGCTTTACTTTACATTTATAGACCTACACACCTTATTAAAAGAATGATCAGGGTCAGGATATTGATTACAGACATTTAACTTAATAACTGTGGTATTAATGTGCCAAATGTAGTCTATACGTTTGAATTCTGCACATCTTATCTTACTCGCTTTTTATTAAATTACTCAGCAATCGTGCTGTACAAAAGCACCTGAACACATCATAGGCTAGGGCAGACTGAGCTTTATTCATTCATTCATTTTCTTACACCTTTTCCCATTAGGGGTTGTGGGTGACTGGAGTCTATCCCAGCAGCTTTGGGCCTGAGGTGGGGTACAGGGTTGATACTTACAGACAACCATTCACTCTCACATTTCTTCACTAGGGATACTTTATTTTAGCCAATTGACCAATGTCTTTGAATGGTGGGAGTAACTGGAGAGAATTGATTTCAGTAAAATGTAAAGGTGCGCCGATCGATCGGTCACCGATCATGATCGGCCGATCACGGCTATAAATAGTGTGATCGGCAAAATGGTCGATCAGAAAAACCGATCATGCGCATGCGCAGAACAAGCGAGATTTGTTTAACGTTTATCCAAAGAAACTGGAAAACCTTTACTAAATAAAGGAGAAATATGTATTTACACTTATTTAAGCCCTGCAACGTTGAGAGCTACCTGTGGATTGGCAGAGATTCTTTAATGGTTTATACCTATGTTTGTTTTTAGGAAACCTGGCTGTTACTTGAAAAAAAATTACTAAATTATTAAATAAAAGAACAGTTAAACAGTTTAAACCCCTTATCGATCCTGCCAAAAAACGCCTGATGTGTCAATCAAACGCTCAGAGTGGTTCGAGTTTCAAAACAAGCGCGCGGCACTTAGGAGCGATAAAATAAGAGAATGCTCTGATCAAAATGACGAAACTGCACTCTTTGGGGATTTGTGGATGCAATAACATGTGTTAGGTAGATATTTTTACTGTATTTGATTCTCTGAACACTTGCTAACAGAACAGGACCGTGTTTGTTGGATTGTTTTGTATGTTTGAGCCGCAGGAAGACTTCAGAGGTGAGAAGCGCCAGTAAGTTTCGGTTTCGATTTGTTTGTTTTTTTCGAAAGAAGCTTTAAGTGTTCGTAATGTAATGTTGTAAAGGTTTACATCACTAAAAATATAAGAATCTAAGCTTTCCAATGATGTGCTGCATGTGTACCAAGCGGTTGTCTAAAACCGAGAAATGAATAAGTGACGATGGCCGCTGGAATGGTAACGGGTTAATTCAGTGGTTCATTTTTGTTTATAGCATTCTTAATTTAGCCCTTAAATACACATTTAATGTGATCGGTATCGGCTGTGATCGGTATCGGCCGATCACAATTTCAGTGATCGGTGATCGGTGATCGGCCTCATAAATCCTGATCGGAGCATCTCTAGTAAAATGTTTAAACACCAAACAAAGAACAATGAACACAAAATGAGACCTATGGCAGCAAAGATATAGTAACAGTTTATCCTATGCACAAGTGAGAAAATGCCAAACTTACTTGCAGCTGCCTGGGCTTTATTTGTGTGCCCCCTGCCTTTTTTTTTTGCACATTTGTCACACTTAAATGTTTCAGATCATCAAATAAATTTAAATATTAGACAAAGTTAACACGAGTAAACACAAAATGCTGTTTTTAAATGATGATTTTATTTATTAAGTGAAAAAAGCTATCCAAACCTACCTAGCCCCATGTGGAAAGGTATTTGCCCCCTTTGTAAAATCATGAAGTAACTGTGATTAACTAATCACATTTCTTGGAAAGCTGAGTTCAATTCCACTATCCACAGCCAGGCCTGAAACCTGCCAGGCCTGTTGAATCAAGAAACCACTTTAGTAGAACCTGTCTGACAAAGTAAAGTAGGCATGTTGACAAAACATGTCTAAAAGCAAGACATTGCAATCCAAAGAAATTCAGGAACAGGTCAGAAACAAAGTGATTTACATCTATCTCTGTCTGGAAAGGGTTACAGAGCCATTTCTAAAGCTTTCAGAATCAATCCATCCAACCACGGTGAGAGCCGTTATCCACAAATGCAGAAAATGGTGAATGGCCGGCCTACCAAAATTACCCCAAGAGCGCAGAGACTAATCCATCCAAGAAGTCACAAAAAACCCACAACAACATCTAAAGAACTGCAGGTCTCACAAGTCTCAGATAAGGTCATAGTTCATGCAAAAATGTTCTCCATGGAAGAGTTCCAAGGCTAAAACCTCTACTGACCAAAAAGAGAACAAAGGCTTGTCTCACTTTTTCCAAAAAAACAATCCCCAAGACTTTTGTTGAAAATATTCTGTGGACTGATGAGAAAAAAATTGAACTTTTTGGATGGTGTGCACCCGGTAGTAGTGAGATGGTCTGGGGTTGCTTTGATGCTTCAGGACCTGGACAACTTGCTGTGATTGATGGATTCTGCTCTCTGTTTTGGTAGAGAGCAGAATCCTGAAGGAGAATGTCCATCCATCAGTTCATGACCTCAAGCTGAAGTACAGTTGGGTTCTGCAACAGGACCATGGACACACCAGCAAGTCTACCCATGAATGGCTTAAAAAAACAAAATTAAGGTTTTGGCGTGGCCTAGTCAAAGCACAGAGTTGAATCTGATTAAGATGCTGTGGCCTGGCCTTAAAAAGGTGGTTCATGCTCGAAAACCCTCCAATGTGTTTGAATTAAAACAATTCAGCAAAGAAGAGTGAAATTCCTCCACAGCAATCTCAAAGACTTATTGCCAGTAATCTTGAAAGCTTGATTGCAGTTATTGCTGCTGAGGGTGGCACAACCAGTTATTAGGTTTAGAGGGCAACTACCTCTTCACATAGGGCTAGGTAGGTTCAGACAGTTTTTTCCCTTAATAAATAAAATCATCTTTACTTTAGTTTACTTGAGTTATCTTTGTCTAATACTTAAATTAGTTTGATGATCTAAAAACATTTAAGTGTGACAAATGTGCAAAAAAAGTAAGAACTCAGAAGGTGGCAAACACTTATTCATGGCACTGTAAATGTTTATTTAAAACACCCCACAAAGTGTAGTCTTTATGGTCATATCAACATTTTATGTATGTATGTATTTATTGATCACACAGTATTCATTTTTCTCCGGTTGTTTTGAACAGTGATTACTTCATTAATGATCAATAGATAATAATATGTAAAAAGGCTAATTTAAACCAAGTTTAGTGCTTTTGTAAAGGTCTGAAATACATCTATTTCTTGAGGCTCCCAACAGATATAAATTGTATGTTTTTTGACCTTGCCATAGTCCTCTTTTCTTGGCTCTTAATAATGACTCTTAATAATAATGACCGAGCAAACCTGTCTGCATTAAGCCAGTCGCCTTAGCAAAACCCGGCCCCCACATTGACTATAGCCGCATTTCTACTGTGACATTACAGTGCGGTTCGGGTATTAATAATAGTGTTAATAAATTTTGGTTCAATGCCACAGCATGAGCCTTGTTCCGACACACCAAATTAATTTTTTTTGAGTGTTAAAAAATAACACTGGAATAGCCAAACCTTTGCTCATAGGCAGCAGATAAGTAAATAATTAAACATTGGGACTTGTTTTATACTGCAAGTTCCTTTACTTTTATTATTTAGTCTGCTGTAACAAAGTCCTTTATATTCATAGAAGAGCAAAGTGCAAAAAGACAGGCAATGTGCATGTGATTTAGCTAAAACTGTAACTACAATAAAAAAGCATTTGCACGTATGGAAAGGTTATTTTCCCCTTGTACATTAAGACAGCACTCAGCACCTATTCACTGTATCAGGGGCAGTCACTGCAAACTGTGGGGAGCTGATGCTGCTCTAATGCAAAACAGCAAGTCCTTTCTAGGGCTCATCCTCAGAACATGGATCCATAATGCTATCCATAGGGCTAATAGTAAAGAACTCAAAATCACTGCATTTGTTACACTCCTGCTGGTTCTCCTTGTTTATCTTGTCAGAGCTTACAAGTCCTCCTAGGGCTACATAAATCTCAAAATATAGTCGTCACAACATATGCCACACACTGTAAACAAATGACAGATCTAACATGTTTCTAATGTCGCCTGTAATAGTTCTCTGACAACAGTTCACAGGCCAAGTGTGTGACTCTCAACAAAAAGGCCTCCTCTGTGGCTGCCACTGAGAAGCTGGCACCCAGCCCAAATACACAGAGTGGCTTTGGTGAAAAACATTTTCAAAGAAGCCGTTTTGCTGAGCTCAGTAAAAAAAGCCTGTTGATGAAGTAGGCCTACTACAGTCTCCTCCCACCAACAGTCACTACAGCAAACTATTCTCTGGGATTTACTTAGTCTATTAAGACATTCTCTAATAAACAGAACTTTGTAAGGGGTTTAAAAACACAAAAAGAGGGTCTTAAAATATGACCACTGGAACTGCTGCACAAAGGAAGGAAACTTCACCTGGACCTGTAGACTTTATAAAGACAGAAATATGTGTTGAAAGCACGGGTCTTACAGATTTAAAAGGCTGATTGGTACATTGGTGTTGTGTGCTGTAATGTTGTTTTGCTGAATGTAATAAATAGCGTAGCCATCATGGGTCCATAAAGTCTAGTCTAGGAACCCAGAACCAGTATCATACCAAACTTACTAAATCTGGCCATTCAAATTCAGCATGTATTAGAAATGTTTCATTTTCAAATTAAAACATGTCGGCAGATTTAAGTTTAAATTTAAGTATATTATATATATTTAATTTCATAGGCTTACTACTTTTACTTCTATTAAAGTTGTATTCAGTAGAAACCAAATTTTACTTTTTACTCCACAATCCTTTGCATGAGTGCGTGCGCATGCAACCTAATGTGTGTGCGTGTGACCTGTGCGGGCTGCTGATGCGCAGGACGCCGCTGAGCTTGGGCAGAGGACGGGGCAGGTCCAGCTGGTCTCCAGACCACGACACATGGCAGTTACAGAAGTATTTGAGGTAGTTGTAGATGCCGGACGCCACAGCCACGCCGCTGCTGCCTGTGACCACTACCCTGCTGTTCTTGGTGGAGCGTAGCTCGCAGACGTCCAGACTGTCGTTGGATAGGCTCTTGTTGACTGACACGATGAACTCCGATGAGCGGGTCCCGAGGAGACGCCGCAGCAGCCCCGCCACGGCTTTGCCCTGCGCCTGCTCACTGCTGCTCGATCGGAGGTTTTCTAGAGTGGAGAACTTCCCCTGTGCGAAGACACTTCCGCACAATGTTAAGAAAACGAGCAGCTTCCAAAAGCTGCTGGAGGGCATCTTCATCTGCAGTCAACACAACTCAGTCCCCACCGCAGCGATGCTTTCAGAAGACATTTCCTACTTTCACAGATTCAGGAAGCGCACAATGGCTGCTGACCAATTACATAGTGCACAACTTGCCTCGTTAGCGTAGGCAGCCAATGGCAGGAGATCCCACAGTTCCAAACGTTCATCAGCTGTCATGTGATCAGTCATATGACAGCTACTTCAACATTTATGAGGCAGCTCGTTAAAGTCAAGCCCACAAATAAAACAAGACCAGAACAAAGCTCAGTTCTGCTCAAGTTTTATGACAGACATATGACTGCAAAGCATATTTGTAAGCATTTTCTTATTTAACTTCTGTAAAATGGGTCTAATTTGTGAGTCCTCCTACCTGGATCAAAAACTAAACCAGTTTTGAGCAACAGGCCTGTGGTACAGCTTACTTGTAGATACTTAGACAAAGGCTCATTTCTAATGCCATAATTAACATGATGTTTAAATGTTATAAATCAAGTACAGCCTGAGAAATTTGGCAAATTTACCCTATATAAACTATTTCTAATATCAATCTATATAACATTTTGTGTTGGCTTTTTTTTAAGGCCTTGTACCATGAAGCTGGAATTCAGGATTAACCCTGGGTTTTCGGTATCACAAAGCTAGTTCACTTTCTAGTGAGGTAGCGCTGTAACTGTTTCATGTGAATGCATTCACAGCTCCACAGACAAACCCAGGGTTATTCCACTGATTCAGACTGAGGTGGTTAGGTTTTGTCTAACTGGGTGGGAGAGACATATCTGGAAAAGTTTCAACTAGTGGTATTAATATGTAGTATAATAAATTGAGACTGCCTTATTCTACTAATGTAAACATCTTTGGGGTTTACAAATCCCCAAAACTCAATATTATTAGGTTTTTTTTAAATCGAATATTATTTTTTTTTTTTTTTTTTTTTTTTTTTTTTTTTTTTTTTTTTTTTTTTTTTTTTTTTTTTTTATATATTTATATATATATATATATATATATATACAAAATATTATAATTCACAATCTTAACTTTGTATGGGCATGTGAACAAGATTTGTTTAAGCACAGACAAAAACAGGTCCATAAAAAAGTGTTTATTCATTTATCAAAATAAAATTGAGGAATAACTAAATAACTGGAAGTTCCCAAAAACAGTTTGCACTCTGTACAGACAACAGTAAATACTCATTAGCAAGCTTCAGAAACAAGTATACATTCTCTAAGTGTGTTATTTGGGTTCATTTGGACACATCATGATTTCATCGAGTTTACCTGAAATTAACTGCATTGATTGTTATTTTTATGTGCAAGACATTCCATGATTTTGGCTGTAAATAGTAGCAGTGCGGTATATAAGATAATTACTTAGAAAAGGTCCCACTGTATATGGCCAAAAGCTTCCTTTAGAAATACACAAGGCACAGGCATATCCATATATATCCATAAGCACCCATACGTGCAGACACAAGGTTCTTATTCACCTATTTCAATGTCTGAACAGAACGTGCATTGGACAGGTATTTTATGATCACAATGTGCCCAATATTGTGAAAAACAAAAACATTTCCTCTAACTGGCACAGCACCAATTAAAGATTGTATACGTGTCTCTGGGAAAAAACTCCAATGTTTAAAGGATTTTATCAAGAGTAAAAAGGCACTTCGCATTAACATTGTAAAATATGACTAATAACCACATTAGACACATTACTGCTTTTGCACGCAAAACTAAAATCTCAAAACCAATGGTTGTTTTCAAGTTTTTTGACGTACATTTGAAGCCATCTAAAGCAATTTGACTTGTGCAAAATAACAAGTCTCTATGCAAAATATTGAATGCAAAAAGCCCCAATCATAGTGCTTGACATTTTTTAAACCTTTGTTTGACAATTAAAAAAAAAAAAATTTTTTTTTAAATGTGTAGCTGTAAACAGACCAGTGCTGTTAGAGACCCTACATGCTAGTTAATACATTTTCATTTAATCAGAAATAAATTGCAAAAGACAAGAAGTTGATGAGTTACTCCCGTACATAATGACTAAACATTAGGATGACTTCAGTTAGTGATTTGGAAAAAATGCATGTAGTAATGTGGACACAGTTTTAACTTAAAATGGCTGGGGGTTTTTAACAGTGGATTTAAAGATTCCATGTAATTTTTCCCATTGCCATACAATAAGTCAAACACAGATATAAATCACAGAGAACATTTCAGATCAATTCTACACGACAGCCCTGAGAAACAATGAAGCAGAATTGGATAGTTAACCCAGGCGCAGCATCTATTATTAAAAAGTGTTAGTGATGTGCATTAGAATGTAAATCACTGGCAATAGGTCATCAGTTTATGCTAAGAAGCACAGACTGAACCTCAGGACTGCTGGTTTCCCCACTGGGTAGCGATCGGTCGGCGCAAAAGCTCCTCCACATGACGAGCTACATCCATAGTGTCCTCCAGGTCAAAGTCTCCATCTGCATCCAGCATGCCGTCATTCCTGACAGTGCAGCAGCACAGAAAACATCAGTCACACAACTTTCATCTTTCATGAATACACTTCAATACATGACATTAGTGTAGTGACTGACTAAAGCAAATTTTGTAGTGTCTCTCATCAAGACAATCCTTGAGCAACAATAGAGAGGGTTCTAAAAATGGACACATGGATACTACATGATACCTGATGAGAGATTTTCACAGACACAACACACTCAAAGTCTTGTTCATACGTGAAAGGCCAGAAATATCTTGTAAACATATAAATATCAGCCAATTAGAGAGTGTTTGTGACTTTGTTATTCAACTTTCATTGTAAAAGCATTGTAAAGATACTATGATCAAAGCCATCCTAATTCTTTCTTGAGTTTGATATAAAAACAAACATGGATCTCGTCACTAATCTGTGTAATGTTAAAATTAAAATACATTATTGAATATTATTAAAAAAAAATTGGTTAAAATGATAAATGTTAACTCAGAATATGGCAGACACAGAGTGAATAGCATTTAATAATTAAGTCAAGAGAATACTGCATGTACAAAAGGGGAGAGCCTGTTGTATGCCCAAAAACAGACAAACTGTTAACCAGTTATTTTGTTCTCTTTTTGAGGCAGAATATTTTTCACCAAAAAAGCCCTGTGCCAGCTTGGTGGGTGTGTAACCATTTCCCACCAATATCAGAGAAAGAAAATAGCCTAAAAAAGTTAGAAGGAAACAGAAATTTAAGACCAGAAATATTTAAGCTTTACTTCAGTATTCAACACAATCTGTGTGTGGTAACATCACCACTCTAAACCACTGAACAAAACAAAAAATCAAGATTTCCAGCCTCATGTATGGGTTCTTTCTTCAATTAGAGTCAAGATTTAAAGTATGTACCAGGGTTAATGTTCATTAACAGAATAAAACACATTGAGTGTACACAATCAGAGTGCTTCCGAAGACAACCTGTACCTCTACCTGATTCTGGGTAAAAAGGGCTGCTTACATGGAGGGATAGACACTGAAGCTGTTGGGTTGGCCCACAGACGGAGAGGCGGTCTGGTCCATAAAAGTGGGAGCTCCGCTAGGTTCGGGGTTGGGGCTGGTGAATCTAACAAAATAAAGCCATACACAACAAGTAAAATAGGGAAATACTTTGACAGACAGACAACTGTTTTTTTATTATTATATTATATACCTATAAAAACTGCACCTAAGACCCAGACAATGCAAAACAATTATATTTACTTTTACCTCACCTAACATACTTTAGTTGAGACCATTTACATCTGGTACAGCAGCAGCTGTCTCAGAAGCATTTGAGAAGTGGCTCAGTGAGCCATGTCAAACACAATAGATTGCTGTTGTATGCTGGGTAGCAGAGAATAGAAAGTTGACACAGAAAATAAAGAGCATATCCAATGAATTGTCCAAATAAGTAGCAGTTTTTAAGCTAAGAAATATGAAAACTCAGTTTTATGAGCACAATATCAAAGCAGGAAAGAAGTGGGGCTTGAGAATGAATACATTTTGCTCTCTACTTCCACAGTACATGAAGCATCCAGCTTAAAACCCTGTAATTCACTCAGATTTATTAGAACCAGCTCTGTTAACACTTGTATGTACAAGGAAGGCTGATCCGCAGACACTTCTGGTATGAAATAATGCTTTTGACAAGACAAAACTGAGACGCAAAGTTGACGTGATCCACTGGTCTCTCATTTGGTGGGAATCTGGTGTTAATCTGATCTCTATATTACTAACAACTTTACCTTTTTACTATTGACTTAACATTAGATAATTTGAACAAATTTAGAACAGGTTCTAAAACACAAAATGTATCTAAACATTTGTTCTGAATTTTACTCACTCTGGGACAACTTGTTTGATCTGTGGTTTTACATATCCATCCACTGGTGCTTTAGCTATAAAAGAATATAAGAGAATTCAAAAGTTAGATTACATCTATTCTAAATGATTGTATTTTTATTTTAAGATTCAACAGAAGTGTATTAAAATATGTATTTTTTCACAATTAAGATACAGTGGCAGCTGGTCAATAGGGGGCACTGTTGTGCACGTATAGGTGAATTGGTAACTCTAAAGTGCCCCTAGTGGATTATTGTGAGAGTGAATGGTTGCCTTTCTGTGTCTAAATGTCAGCCCTGTAACTAACTGGCCATTAGTTGCCCTGAAGCAGGGTGTACCTCTCAGGCTGCTGGGATAGGCTCCAGCCACTCACTATCCCCAACGGGGACCAAATGGTAGAAGATGAATGAGTGTGCAGGTCAGTGTGCAGGCTGACAAATAGAAAAATAAAAAGATAATATATGCTATTCTATTATATAGAAACTACAATAGAGCCCCCCCTTAAATGTCTTATTGCCAGCCGCCACTGTTAGGACACCTTTTCTGAAAATGTTTCCATTAGCATATTTTAGAATAAAATATGAAAAATTTTTACATACAAAGTGGCGGGGTGTAGTACTTGGCAAACACCTCATCTTTGGGTCGATCAGGATAAAGAAATAACAGATGATTGAGGTCGCTAATGCGGTCAGCTAGGGAGCGAATGGAAAAGTCCTTGGTGGTATAAGGCAACAGATTCCAGACCAGCCTTTCACCTATGCCAACACAGAAACACTCAGCAACTAGGCTGAAGCCATTGTTTTAAACACAAATAAGTACAAACACAATCAACCCCAAATATGTGACAATGTAAACCAAAAACATGATTCACAGCAGTTTAATAAATAAACCCACAATGAGAACCAAATATTACATGGCAATTAAAGGGCACTTTAAGACCATGAATATCCTTACCAAACAGTCTCAGCCATTTAAATTAAATTTAACTTTATGGGGAACATTCATGCTCAGACTTGGTTTAAGAAATAAGCATTGCAAGCTGGATCACACTGTCTCAGCTTCCCTCAATTCACTGCATAACTTGTAGATGCTAGAAGGCACAGACCCCTCTACAGAGTCTATGTGTTGTTAAGAGAGCAGATCCATATAGAGACTAAAGCCGGCAAGTTTGAAAAAAACAAATAGGTCCTCATCCCAGGGACAGAAAAGTTATATTGGTGGTTTCTGTCCAGCTGAGGGTACTGTGTGAGTGAGATAGGCATGATTCTACTGATCTCATGTGTAAGAACAATCAAAATGATTTTGAGAATGCTATATATATTTTTGGTTTTAAAAAATAATGTGTGTGGCTAGAAGTGTACTTATTAGTGAACTTATTGTCATATAAAGGCTTGTAACTCTGTAATTAAAATAGTCATGAATGTCATAAATTCTGGAAGAGGACAGGTTTATGTATGCATTTGATGAATAATTTGTCTGTCAAATTGTAATTGGTGCTATATCTTTTGGATAAATCTTGGACTGCACAAACATTAGTGCCAAATGTTAACTCAATCAATGGTGGAAGCTCTGAAAGTTGTTTAAGGAACCCAAAAATTGTTAAATAAAATACATTAAATACTAATTTAATGTTTTGATTATACCTAAATCCATTGAAAATGGAACAATTTAAAAATGTATTACACATTTAAAAATGTTTGAACAGTATGAATTGGCTACCTCTTGTTAAAGCCTAAATATACAAATGCATACTATTACATTAAATGTAATTTTTTAAACCTGCTTTTATTGTTATTACTGATCAGATATACATGTCCTCTTCTTTAGATTGTGACATCATAGTAACATATACCTAGGACACAGATATAATTTGGTTTTGTGTACTGCTCTTAAATGACCTGATTTGTTGGGATTTTCAGCCACCCAGGCAATGGTGATGCCTCCAATCTCAGAGTCACTGAAGCGAAGCAGGAATGTTCCGTTGGGTTTAGACAGGAGCATGTCCTGTGCCTGCTGCTTGTTGACAAAACCCAAGATGGCCCTATTCAAAATATTGGAATAAAGCCTCCAAACATTTTCTATTTCAAGACATATATACAGAAGTGCATTTTTCATAAAAAATTATATAAGTGAAAAACTTGTTTTAAAAACGCTTACCCATCATTCCAGTGAGGCTTCAGATGTTTTTTCATGAGCTCCACAACCCCATCAAACCACTGCCAAAAAGTAAAGTTTCTTCCAGGCAAGCTCTCCTGAGAAAACAAACAAACAAAAAACATCTGTTATTATAATGCCATATTTTTAAAAAGTAAACAACCAAAGTGGTTAGTGTTGGATGAGGTTTTTGACATTTCAGTAGCCTTAAGTCATATTGATTTTAAAGGAGCTGCGTACCCGGTTAAATTGGGCCCAGGATATGGTCATGTTACGGTAGTCTTCAGGATTGTTACTGCTGCTGCTAAAAGCCTTCTGTGCAAGAAAAACCAGGTTATCCTCTGATAGGCCTCGTCCACTGTGCATCTCTGCCTTGTACTTCATATCAAGAGCCTCACATAGCTGGGGCCACAAAACTTTGTCTGGTACGATGAAGGGCACCCTGCCCTGAGGACAAAATATCTTCAGTCAAGTGGAAAACTGTAATAATCAACATCCACAATAACACCTTACCTATGGAAAGTGATGCCATTTTTGACAGTAAAAAAACCTCCCAAAACAGCACATTACAATTGAGTGTTTTGGTGATCTAAATCCAAATTACTTTATACCTTTCTTCATAGCATTTTAAATCACATAAATTCACACATTAAGCTAAACATAAAACACTAAAAGGCATCAGTGTTATGCTTTTTTTGTGACAGAACAATCCCTTCATTTAATCTGAAGATAACTCTTGTGCGTGACAATTGTGGAGGTCAAACTTACCGGTTCTGCAAAGGCATTGTCCCACAGGACTGTAGCTGTGGCATTGTTGTCCTGGCTGCCGTGAACAATCACAACCACCGGTAAAGACAAGGTCTGCAGTTCAAAGACAAATAGACATGGTTCAGCTAAATAATTCGATTTTGGGTTTTAAAAATGTGCTACTCATAAAAGGAAAATT
This sequence comes from Rhyacichthys aspro, assembly GCA_036850595.1. Lineage (NCBI taxonomy): Eukaryota > Metazoa > Chordata > Actinopteri > Gobiiformes > Rhyacichthyidae > Rhyacichthys > Rhyacichthys aspro. The sequence goes on along the minus strand of CM072166.1, from coordinate 18,263,198 downwards.
TAAATACATTTCCTATATGAATAGGTTGGAGACTGTGTTACATGGAAAGAATATATTTCCTTGATGTCAACATCTTCAGGTGTTGAAAGCACTGAGAGCACCAAGTCATAAGTAAGTTCTGCAGCGACAAAATTTAAAACTAAACATTTAATAAAATCAAGCTGCATTAAAGATGCATAATTACTTTGACATGGAAGACAAGCTCGTTGCCCCCAACACTGAACTGTGACTCAAACAGGACAGTGAACTTCTCCTCCGTCACCGACTCAGCACCTCGACGGTCCGAGCGCTTGATCCGCTTCAGAGACTGCCAGAGCACACAAAGAGAGCAAGAACAATAAGGTATTAAATGACATTATTGGGCTTTATATGTCAAAGTATGCACTAAATTATGCTTATAGTGACAGTAACTTTTGATCCTCTGTTTGTGGACTTGTATTGCTATTTAAAGTTTTTTTTATTAACAAGTAACTCTTTCCAAACATATGCCTGTAGCACATCAATAACGTCATAAAGAAGCCAATCAATGGATCATACATATAAAGGGCAAGTGTCAAGATGATTTTCACTGTGTATTTTAATATTGTTTATAACTCAATTTTTATTATTACATCATAATCCATTATAACTAGTGGTGCCAATATTTTATAGACTCATTACTCAGATGAGTACTAGGAGATGGTGTCTCATACATGGTGTGGTCTTTTTGATCAGTAGGCTAGCAGTAGGAGCTACTTTTGTTCATTATCAGTTTGTGCAAATTGTGCACCATAGTAAATTAAATATTGCAGTATAATAACGCACACTATAATTAGAAGGATAATATTGCCCTTTTAGGTAAGAAAAATTTAGTTAATAAGGCAACATTAGCCTTAAAATTTACTTTCCACATAGCTTGTTATCAAGTTCATGTCCATGTTTGATTTCCTCATCTGTAAGTGCCAGATTAACAGAGACTGTGGATGTAACCAATTCATTTGGCCTTAACAGGTGAATAAGCTGCCTCCTGTCTCTCTTCCTCTGGCTGCTCTCTGACATAAAACACACAGGACATGCACGAATCTCCCCCAGTTTTCATTCACATCAAGTCAACAAGAGAAGAGGGTTTCAAAGAAGGCATCTGGATGTAGTTTTAAAGGTCAATAGGTGTCGTTCCTCATCTAAAGCACTTTGTCAATTATGATTTCAACTGGTAAGAGAGCAAAGTTTTATATCTCTCAGAGAGAGTGGTTTAACCTGAGTCTCCCACGATTGGTTCAAAGTTCATGAAAGCATGGTATGGCGAGTATGGAAACCCTGGTCGTTAGTGGTTGTATGGGCTGTGTAAGCACTGGTGGGGTAGCAGTTATGCTCCCGTAAAGCATAACTACTCCCTTTAGAGGTTCTAGACTTTAGCTTTCATGAACTTTGGACTAATACCGGTAGACTGAGGTTAATATACTCCCTCTGAGGGATATAAAACTCAGCTCTCTTATCAGTTGAATTAACAAAGTCCTTTGGATGAGGGACAAAACATCTTCACCTTTAAACCTGCGTCCAGATGGCTTCATTGAAACCTTTTCTTCAATATGTCTTGGATGACTGAGAACCTCCACAGACAAGTCAATAAAAAACAAGCATGAACCAAAACAGTAAGTCAGAGAGCAAGAGGAGCAAAGAAGATGCAAATCTGAGATTGGTTTAGACTGACAAAGAGCTCCACTACCGCTGCCAGAACTGGTGCTATGTGTGAAGAGAAGTGGGAGGTGGAACAAAGAGACAGTAGAGGCAACGCTCAAGCCCAAATAAAGTGTGAAGTGTGCCACACTCTTTTGATGGTTCAGAGAAGACAGTCGCTTTGACTCAAAGGGAGTGGAAGAAAGAGTGCACACAGAGATAAAATTGCTGCTGATGCACATTTATTGATTTTTGCTCCACATGCATGCCTGCGTAGTGGTTATACGCACCCCTGATTAAAACTATGTGTTACCATGTTTCTAAAGTGTGCACTGAGGGTCCCTGTAGCCTGTTGATACTCCATCACACAGTTGTTGTTGAGGATCTCTCCGCTGCTTTCACTTCCAGAACAAAAGAGGTTAGAAAAACAGTAATAGCCATACCCCTGTTCAAAATCTGTGCATATGCTGCCTCACCTGTGCGTGCTTTCATTCTTCAACAGTGCTTTTGCCTGCTGCTCGCTAACAATTATAGCCTTAACCTGTGGTGGATTCATGTGGACATTAAGCTTCCCACCCACTAAGAGGCGAATGGTGGCTGCAAACTTAGTCTGGGTCTTTAACACCTGAGGTGGTTGCTTTTCAATGATAAAGGTGCTGAAAATAAAACAGAGAATAATTTATACTTTATACTATTTTATTCACATTTACTTATGAAAGTAAAAAAAAAGTGCTGCCTTAACAGCGATGCAATGCAAACACCTTCCCATTTCATCTCTGACCTTGTAACCAAAGCAGAAATGATGTCAGTGATATCAGCATTGAGCTTGCTCAGGAGTTCTTCCATGGGGCCAGGCAAAGGGAGCTGTTGGGTGAGATGTTCACAACGCCGAATCTGCTGCCTGTTCTGCCAGATGAGGTCAGCCAGTTTCTCACACCTGAATAGCAGAGCAAAGAGGTAGAGACATGCAGTAAACGGTAAACACTTTCACAGTAAGTCTATTGAACAGTCCTTACCAGGACTGGAGGACATCGAGTCCCCCTTCATGTGGTCCTCCATTGCCCGCCAGCTGCTGTCTTCTCTTCCACTGAATGAGCTCCTCGTCCAGAATCAAAGTCTGCTGCTTCCTCAAAAGAGCCAAGGTCTTCTGGTGCTGTTCAGACAGATCCTGAAAAGGCAAGTGACCATGCAGAGAAGCCATTCCAGGTGGGACACATCAAGGTGATGATTTTACTAACTAATATTTCATACACAATACTAATTCTTAGATTAAAAGTGTTATGGCCTTCTAAAGAGATGGAAAAAATAAGATCTTAAAAAGTTAAGACTGGATGTCTATTTTTTCTTCTGCTTTATGCCAAAGCATCTCATTAGAGCTCAAAGTTTAAAAAAAAAAAAAAAAAAGATTTTTAAAACACATGTGTTGAAAGTTCTGCCAGAGAATGTTTTTATCTGTTTACACCGTAAGAAAGTATTTATTTAGGATTTGTACTTAACCCTTTAAAAAAAGTGTTACAATTCCTGGGCATTCTAAAAGACAAGGTTTCAAAAATCTGACAATCAAGCCAAGAACATACAGAAAACCATAGGAGGTCTCAGGTTGTATGAAGTTAAATACTATTTGTCATCCTATGAAGCTCATTCCTGTAAATGCATAGGAAATACATCTGAGAAAATGAAAACCTCTATGGATGAATACCTTTCTAAAAAAGCAATGACAGAACAAGGTCTGCTGAACAAAATATGAAATATTTATTAATATAAATAAAGAATATAATATTTTTTAATATGAACTGTCCTACAGCCACGTAGTTTTTCAGAAGTCAAATCTCTGATAAAGTGAATGACATTATTTTAAGCAGTTATCCACAGATAGAACACTATATGATCATTGCAACTCCAGATAAATGTATTCATACTTTGACTGAACATACTGACAAACTTGCCAAAAACCAGAGTATAGAAAAAAATGAAAGAAAATCCTATCGGAAAACGAATGCATTATAATTTTAGATTTTTCTGAAAACTATTCATTCCTTGTCCAAGATTCTGCCCAGTGTTACCACTGGGATAACCTTTCACCCATTTACTTTACATATCAGAAAACAGAGTCAAAATATTGTTTCATTGTTGAAACAATATGCATCTCTGTCTGCATTATATTTGACTACATAATAGTTTGGCTGTTCATACATTCTTGACCAAAGTTCCTTCATACATGTGCAATTACACCCTTTTTTAACTATGTTAAAGGTAATTTATTTTACTTTATTTACTTACAGTTGACATATAAGGACGGTGGACAGATTTATACCTATGAGCTTGACATACAGGAATAAAATCACTTTTATTTTGTTCTCTAATAGAAACGTAGAACTTCAGTTTCCAATTAAGAACTATTGAATGCATTAGAACATCACAACCTGAAAGAGACAGGAATTTTACAGTATTTTAAACAGGGTATTATTTTAAACATAGCCAAATGAAGGACATATGTTTAACAATGTAAAAACTTCAAATAGATTTTGCAGGACATACCCCTGTTACTTTGCTACTGATGTTGTTGTTCCGTTTTGTTTTTGTTTTTAGATTGTTAATATTCATTTGGTTGTAAAATTAAAGGAGGATGAGAGACAGTGTATATCTAGGAATATTGTCCTAATACAAATGTACAATGCTATATACGGTCTATGTGTAACTTGCCTGTAAAATCAATAAACAGACAATAAAAAAAAAAACTTCAAATACAGTGGACTGCTACCTTACAATTTCATACATTTAGTAAAGATATCTAAAAAGTCATGACTTGTGAAACTTTGTAATGTTGCACAACCACTGATTTTGGCCTGACATGCTCCCCTTTTTAAATGTAAATATCTCACAAAATTGCGTGTGTACTAATTGATATATGCACATGGTTTACACCATGTTTGAAGAAAATCCAATATGGTCATTAGGGGGAATTTGCCTACTCCACTGTAAAATGCACTGTAACTTTTGCACAAGGGACTGCTGGTCGTACTGCAGTAATTATTATCTCTGGGAAGACTGCTTTAGCTATATGTTTCAAATTTCATTTTGTGGGTGGGTACATGGGGCTTGAAATACAGCTGTACAGAGCTACACTACAGTAGAAGAATAATGTTATTTCTAGTTTATTCCCATTTTTCTAAACTTTCAAAAGAGCTGGAGCAGTTTAGGGGTTATCATTCGGTCACATTCTTTGTTCATGAAATATGACTTTCCAACAACATGACAAGCTTAATTTTTGAAAATGTTCTCATTTTCTCAATAAGGATTCTCTACTCTCTCTCAACTTACAAGGCATAACTCCCATATTAATTATCACCATAAAAGTGGCACTACCTGATTTTCTTTTCGCCGTACTTGTCTTAAACTGCCACTTTCCTGCTTCCCTTTAATTAAAAAAGTAACACCGGACAAATTTTCCACCACAAAATACTGATACATTACACTAAACTTAAGTTTAGAGCTGACAGTAAACTTTTTGCTCAGACTTTAGCATCAGAATGACAGTTATCTCCACCATGTTAAACATTACGTGATTAAATTATCAATATTTATCCCCCTTTTCTTTGTTGTGGAGAAAGACGTATTCAGTGCTGAATATACACACTCTTTCTGTTTAATGTTTTTCTGGAAGCAAGCATGTGGCTGGTTAAAGCTCCCATCCAGGATGAAAAATTCTCTTCGATTAAAATTCTTGATAATAAAGCCTAGGTAAAATCTTAAGGTGTTGTTTTTTTAAGAGATGATTCCTGTTACAATATGCTGTTAGGTGATTAAATGGTCCTTTTTTTCACATGCATAAAAAAATTGTATACTCCCTTAAACAGGGAGAATACAATTTTTTTTCTTTTACATTTTAAACAATTGTTAATGTCTTCAACAATAAGGTAATATATAGTTAGATTAAAATTATACTTCAGCCTTTATAAATTGTTTATTATTTATTTATTTATTATTAATTATATATTTATTAATACTCTACTTCTGTCGAATAGTGTGTAGTTACTCTACTCTCTATGGGGTGGGCAATATAGCTTCAAGATGTTGAGTAAAATTTGCAATAATCATATAAATAATACACTCGCAATAATTAAAACTTAGCAGAATTTCTTGTCATCATTCAACTTGATTTTTTCATCCAGATGCTAATGCAACTTAAGCCTAAGAAGAATTTTGCTACATTTGAAAAATAAGGAAAAAAAATTGTATAAAATAGCAACTGAGAAACTGAAGAGTACATTTCCTGACGCAAATTGTGTTGTTATGACCAGTTGAAACTAACAGTAGTGTAATCAATTCATTAATTAAATGACTCTACACAGATACATTATTGTTAAAGCCACCCTGAGTAACTTTCAGCCAGTACAACTGCAAAACTCGTATTTGCACAAAATAGACTAAAATTTCCTCCCTTTCAGAAGACATGTTTTTTTCTTCCAAACTTGCCAGGTTGGATAGTTTCCTTTCAAAAACAAACAACGTCTGTAAATACTGCGCCACCGTCGTAACAACACAAGGAGTCTTTAGAGGGGTCTGTGCCCTCTACTGGCTAAAAGTTACGCTTGGTGGCTTTCAGTTACAGTTTTACTTACAAGCCTATATTTCTGTAGAGTGCTGGCCTCTCTGGTGAGCCAGGCTTCAACAGTCGCTCTCTTGCTCTGGAGGGTAGTCTCTCGCTGAGTGCGCTCAGCTGGAGGCAGCGATGCTAGGCTGCTTATTTGGGCTATAAAACCAACACAAAAAAGGCAAAAGGCATTAGACACACCAGCTCAATTTGAAGAGGCTTTAATGTAAACTTAAAGGGATCCCCGACTTGGAGGAATAATTGACCTTGTGTAATAAACATGCTTCAGCTAAAAAAGCGTGATCTCAAAAATATTGTAGACTGTTTAGTTTTTAAAAAATCAATTTCCATTGCTCCCCGCCATTGTTTATGTTGCAGTGCATTCTGGGTAATGACGTCAAAAGGTTGCCGCAGCCTAGCCTGGCCAGCCAGACCGACTTTCTCATTGTATTACATACAGAGAAAGTTAGTCTGGGATCGATCGATTTAAACAGGATTTCTGCTCCGGCGCTTTCTTTCCGACCAATCGTAGCGAGGGAGGCGGGATTTTGTTTCGCGTCATATTGAGCGCGAGAAAACAGTAGCAGGTTTCGGTCGCTTACAACGATCGAAATAAGCACTAAACTCGATATTACACCCCGTGTCCTCAGATTTTTCTGACAAAAACAACAGAAGTCATTCACCGTCACCGAAGCATCTTCTCTCTCGAGCCACGCTGGTGTACGCTGTGGTTTGTTGACAACTAGAATAAGTTTCGCTTTCCTTACGTCACATCCGTGGCTTCTCTGATTGGTTCACTCAGCGAGCGTTAGTTCTGCCCATGGTCCTGCCTTGAAATCCTGTTTAAATCCATCGATCCCAGACTATCTTTCTCTGTATGTAATACAAAGAGAAAGTCGGTCTGGCTGGCCAGGCTAGCCGCAGCCTCATTCCCCTATAGCCGTCCACTAGGAGTAGGCTACAAATAAACAATGTCTTATGTTCAGCTATTTCAATTGGAACCTGAGTGCATTGACAGGGAGAAAAATAATTAATACACCTGAAAACAATCAGACACATGAAGAGGAGAGAGTGGGCCAAAACTGGTGTTTGTGCAGCAGTTCTGTCGGCCGCTGTTCACGGTAAGCATCGGAATCAAACATATTCTAATATAGATTAGAGTATTGTGTTACACATACTAAACATAATAGGTCACACAAACAAGTTAACATTTGATTGTTTTATTATATTACATCCCAGCAGAAGGGTGTTTAGCATATCCTCTCTCTCATGTTTTTTCTCACAGGTGTCGCTCATCAGCCTGTGACATTTAGGGACCTGATACAAGAAAATTGCTGGCATGGCATTTTAATTTCAGCCCTAGTTTATAACCGCCAGCACACGTTAGGTCCTTCAGCAATTATGGTTGACAAAATGACCCAAAAGCATCAGGAGAGAAGTGTTGACAAAAGAAACACGGGTCCTTAGGAAGTTTTGCTCATCCAGAGGCTTCCTCCCATTCAACTCTCCTCTTTGTATAACTCAGCAGCAGTAAAGACTTACGTTGCTGTTTTTGTTAACTTTTGACTGGAAATTGCAACCAAAAGCAGCAAAGTTGGGTATTTTTCACTTTTCAAGGCCCGAAACACAGTAACTTTTCAACGTTCATTTCAGGTGCAACCAAATAACGTCATTGTCCCAGAATGTATTGCGTAGGTAAAATAATGGCAACTTCCGTAAGTCAGAAAAGTTAGTATACATATACGATTTTGAAAGTACTTTGAAGTTTTCAGGCCACTAACAATGAATTATAGTATAGTAGGCCAACAAGTGCTAATAGTCAGGGTTCCTTTTAAAATGTTCAATGTAAAAAGTTGAAGTATTGAAATGTGACTCTAGGTCAAAAAGATGTTTTAAAATTATGTCATGAAATCAATCATGAAAGCATAAGCTGTAAAAAAAAAAAATTTATAAAGATGAAAGGAAGCTACATGCACATTTTGGCAACAGATGTCAGACCCGCAGTCTCAGGCTCTCCTTGTTTTTCTGCAACAGCACCATCGAACAAGTTGGATGAACAAGTGTGACAGACTTCAGACAAACATGAGTAACATTTATTTGATTTTGAGCGAATCCATGGAAAATTTGTTTTTGATTTAATCCACGTGATAGCTCTATGATTTACACTGATATACAAATGATTTATTTAACAGGTAACATGTAACGATAGTTTATGACAAAGTGAGCTGTCAATCCATGTTTTTATTTCTGTTTAATGACGTTGAAGTGCAATTTTGGCTAGCTTAACCACAACTCTCTGTGGACTAGCCAACCTAAAAGGCAATAAGTCATATCATTAATATAGGCCAGTACATTGGCTAACGTTAAACTCAAAGAACTGTCCTTTGATCAGACTCAAAGTTTAGTTTAAATCCGTTGTGGAATGTAATTAAGGGCTTTTATTACTATTGAGAAAAAATATGCTACAGGCATGCTAATTTGAGTTTTTTGTGTTTGATGACACAGTGTTTTCTCATATTTACAAGATCCTTTCCCCTAAGACAAGCAGACCCAGATGAACTAAACAGATGAGGTGAAGGTAAATTTGTGGTTCTTTCCTTCCAGCGGTAGGCCCAAACACATTTGACAATATGATTGTTTCTATTATTGCAGTGTATGCAATGTAATAACTGTTGCTAACAGGCCATCATGATCTGTCTGAGTTTCAGATACTGTGCTGGCAGGAGGCTGAGGAGATGTTCCTCTGTGGCCATGTTTATCATTCCAGGTATGCATGTCATTTTTATTATTTGCAATAAAAACATGGGCAAGTATTTTTTGTTGGAATGATGTAGAGGAATTGGCCAGAGGTATTAGCAAACAACTAAAACAAGAGGAGAGACTCTTCCTTCAAAATGTCTAGATATTACTTTACATGATGCTTTTGAATATGAAAAGTTAAAAGTCACTAACATGATTTTTTTTTTCTTCCATTTTTCTATGCTTCCTTGCTGTCTCTGTGCCTCTGTCCTGTTCACAGCAAAAATAAACACAATAATAAACAAAGTAGAGAACAGTTGAATATTGTTGTTTTGTCTGTTTTTCGAGTCCTGTTTAAAATATCAGATCACAAACCAGGTAAAATTTAGGGATATAATATGAACTGATTAAAAGCTGAAAGGTTCAATTGAATGGAATGAAAGGAAGTGTGGTAATAAAATTTCACTTAATAATTCTCGGTGGATAGTGCAAGTATTTGTCTTCATTTGACCTCTTTCTCATAAGTATCTGTTTTACAGGGGGTTGCCATGCTGAAAAAATTATTAATAACAAATATGTTGTTTACACAAATATGTATGTACAATATTTTGTCATTCTATAAGCACTTGGTTTAGAGTGCTGTATAATATTCCAAACAGCAGGTGGCATTGTCGCGAAAAAAACAAACCTGAGAGTGTAGGCCTGACAATGCATTGGATGCAATTGAATGCATGCAGAGCATTAATTTGTCAGACATGTTTCAGTTCATCACCTCGCCCATGGAAGTTGCCTCTGTGCATTTTAAGTCACAAAACAAGAGCCATATAATGCAACTCAAACTGGAATCAGCTGTGGCTAATAAACACAAGCTTGTTTTGGAAAAAAATAAATTTAGGAAGTTTTCTTTTGGAGTGACTGTTAATCACAAGAACAAGAGTAAGGATTACCTATCAACAGATTGCCTTATTTAGATCCACATTTAGGTACGCTGCTTGTTTGTTATCTTGGTTAGTTTCTAATCTATCTAGTCTAGTTCATATTGAAATTTCCATAAAGTAAAAGACATTCATAGATATTACCTTGAATGCGCAGGTTCTCCTGATACTGTATAATAAAGTACTCCTGGCTGTGCTGAAGCTTCCTCAGCTCATTTTCGGTCTCCTGTGTCGCTAGGCGGAGTTCCTCAAAGGCTTGGTTGATCTGCTGGTGGCGCTGTGACAGACTATCCATTGACTGACCTTCTGTTCCACAACTTGCCTGTAAGTAAAAGCAAGAGTGTATCTTATGCCCATGCACTAGATTATGTTATTGTTTTATGAATATGTTGGAATTTCTTAAATGAAGCCTACTTACATTAGTAGCATCCTGAACCAGCCTCTTCTCTGACTGCAGGATATGTCTAATGCAGCGCACAAGCTCTACAGGACAGCGGTCATATGTGCTCTGGAGGACACACACATACAAAAAGTAAATAATAAAACAGTGTGCTATGTTTTATGTACAAAGCAAGATACAAATAGATAATTACAATTAAATTAAACTGAAAAACCATGGTTGACAACAATAAGCACTAAGGTTGTGCCATATCAAATCCCTATAGTCACCTTCCTAAAATAAATGTAAATTTTACAAAAATTATATTTTTGCCTAAATCATCTCCTCATGATGCTGACCCCCTCTGGCAAAATCACCAACATTGTCAGATCATGTAATTCTACCCCTATGTCAAGTGTGACTTAGGTAGTTTTATTTTGCCTATGTCAAAAGACGTTGGCCCTCATTTATCAAAGCTGCATAAAAATGAGTGCAAAGTGGCCAAGGGCGTGGGCGTTTACAGGATTTATGAAACTGTACCTTGCCAATCTGGTGTACGCACAACCGGTTGTTAGTAAATTCAGAGGACAGAAACAGCCGTGACTTTAAATGAAACGCCCCTAAATATTCACTGCTCATCTGGGCTTGCCCACGGAGTATACACCATAGAGGCATGAAATATGTCAAAAAGAGACCATTACATGAGCAGTTAAAGACAAATATATACTCTAAGAGGTTTTTGATATGAAACGTGAAAATAAACATTTATTGTTGACAATCGAACCACATCTAAGGCTTAAATAAATAAAGTACATATTTAATGTGTAACTTAAAAGCATGAATATTATATCGACTCTTATTTTAAGGCAAAAATGGTCAAGACATATAATGATAACATGTAAAACATGTTAAAAAGCACTAGAGAAAGAATGTTGGACTGAAGCTCTCCATTGTCCCAGATATGTCAAATGAGATAACTGTCTTGTCTAAATCCATTTGTAAATGTTTGACTTTGTTGTCAAAGTCCTGTGAATTGATGATATGGTGGTGTGTGGGGCCAAGATGTTGACCAGGTGTTTGGCTATACTGAAAGTGACAGAGGCTTTCTATGGGTCAAAGGTGTGTTCCATCCTTGGGTAGGCCATAAATGCAAGGAATGGTGTTCCCAGGATACATCCTGTAGTACACAGGTCGATCAGTGAATTGGCCCTTCTCAAGCGTCTGCAGACAGTCTATAACCTTCTTCTTGTTCAATCTTTTCTCAGTGTCTCGTATGTGGTGGTGTCACAGCTAGCTGGTAATTGGAACCTTGTAGTCTGCTGTGTTCAGGATTGCGGTGCATCTTCCTTGGTCTGCTGGCAGAATGGTAATGCTGTTGTCATTCTCCAGTGCTGTCTGTGCCCTTCTTTGCTCAGATGTGATGTTAGAAGGAGGAAGTTTGGCACTGACCAGAGCAGCTGTGGCTTTGAGCCTCTGTTTTTCACCCTCATTTTCAGCCATGGTGAAATATTGATGTGCTGTTACTAAAAAGCTGTTGATGCTTCCACCATGTGGCAACAAATATGCTTTTTGTTTACCAATATCGTTTAAAAGAAAAACTGTCTCAATTTATTTATTTGCAATTTACTAATAAAGGCTGAAATCCTCAACACCAACTAGACCAAAATGATGCTCGAGACACAATCTCCCACTGACATCAGCTGCTCTAAGGCTGAGAGGGTACAGAGCACTTTTATGGGGGCCAAACTGCTACATCTCAACACAGCAACTATTATAAAGGGCTGATAACAGCTCAATCCTTTCTAAAGGCTTAAAAAAAAGTTAAATCTGCAGTGGCGAGACAGATTATTAAAAATCCTTTTTTTCCATCAGTATTTCCACAAAAGCAGCACAAACCCACAACACACACAAAAACACAAGAGTACAGAATCTAGTCACATACATGCAAAAACATAAATGAAACAGACAAAAAATTCACAAAGCTACACCAATTTCCCACATTATAAGCACTCACTGAAAAGTCTCCAAAGTAGGGAATGCTTTGGACCCCTTTTGGTAATATAAACTTACCATACTGTCAAGACCCTTTAAGAGGTCTGTTATAGTCCATGTCCCAGAAAAAACACACCCCAGTCGTTCCAATGACTACAGCCCTCACATCTGTGGTGATGAAAATGTTTTGAGAGACTGATCTAAACATTCATCACCTCCATACCAGCAGTACTAATCCACAGACGACACCATTGCCTACCTGCTCCGCAAGACACTCTGTACACTGGAAAGGGGAACTATAGCCTCGTTTCCACTGGTGGTACAGTACGGGTCAATATGGAACAGTTTGGTATGGGAAAACCCTTCAAGAGGCATGCATTTCCACTCAGCTGGGTCCAGAGGAGCAGTGTCTGCTATGTTAACAAAAATGTCATTGAACTGCAACAAAAGTCATCTATTTGAGATATTAAATGTATCTGAAGCAGACATGCTAGCTGCTAGCAAACTTTGTTGTGGAAAAAAAAAGAAAACATTTTGTACCACCATTTTGGCACCATTTACAACCATTCACAACTGAGACACCAGTTAACTGAAGAACTAGTGCCTGCATATTCGGTTCATGCAGAGTTGAAACAACAGGACAAATTAAACAATGACAGCTCCTTAATCAGGGTTATATAGCAGCGTGTTAACATGTTAAAGATGTCAGTTGCTCACAACGCACTATTTAAGCGATCGCTTAAATACTCGGCTCCAACTATTCCTAAATAAAACTAAACTGAGTTTTTACTCAATGTGAGGACACAGCTATAACACCCTCTAAACCAGGACTAAACTACTGTGAAACATCTCTAACCTTAATATCATTGCTAGTTTAGAGTCAAAGATTTTGTTACGACACTTGCGCATGAGTGACATTAATATATATATATTTTTAATTACAAAATAGGATATACAGCATAGATCAATTCCTCTAATAAAAGCCTGATGGGCTGGTTTGTAAAAATGACATCTTCTAGACACATTTTCTTTCATAAATACTGTTGATAAACTTGCTCAAATTATTTTATATTATTTATGTTATGTAGCCTAATTGATGGTTTATTGTTGCAAAAAAAGCTGTATTTGTTTACTATAGGGAGTGGAACATAGTATTAATATGAGGTGATAGGTGATAGGCAATAGTACAAAGTAAACGTAAATCGTGATAAAATAAAAGTTGTGATCTTGGAATAGGTAAATCATGATGTTAAATTATTGAAATATTGCCCACCCTTAGGATAAAATGCCTCTGAGAAATGCAGTGGTCAGACACAGCAACCAAACCAAAGCCTTGTTCTTCAACTGTTCCAAATGCCTGCCACACACTACCAAATGAGGCTACATTTATGCTTAGCCTCTTAGCCTCAAATGTCAACTTTCATTGGTGGCTTGGATCAGGAGCTTCAGATTAAGTGTCATGAAAAGACGTTTCAGGAGGCTTTTGGGGCACATAAATTAAAGCTGGATGACAGAGATTCCCAATCACCTGAAAGGCATCCTCCCCATGCCACCTTTGAGTATGGGCATCATCCCAGGCACAGTCACAGGCCACACAGTTTGGACACTACAGGCACTACAGAAGTAACTCTTCAGATGGGGTCATTTTACAGATGTTACATGATGTGCAAGTGATGAGACTTCCTTTAACCACATAATGCAGTTTTGGATTCTTGCCTGAAGAGGACCTGCTGCTGCTGCTTAGGAAAACCCAGTTAGACCCTTTGAACTGTACAGCACAAATTACAGAACTGTCTCTCCATGCAGTGAAATAAACTGTAAAGTTCATTATCCCCTCCTATGGAACCAGTAGGCCACCCTGAAGGCTATGGCGGTTGCCTTAAGTCCCACCCATGGGACAGGGATGACATTGCTGTGGGAAGCACTCTAAATATGGGCACAAATGGTTTTGTTGTACTTAATTCTGACCCAATGAAGTCAGCCCCTGTATGTAAGGCTGACATAGACACAGCATGATAACTCATGACTTCAAATAAATCAGATCAATAAAATAAAAGGCACATTCTTAAATATGAACATAATATGTAATTTACTATCTCCAAATCCAATGTTTGAACAATAAAATATATTTTGGTGGGGAGTGTAAAAAAAAAAAAAAAAAAAAAAGGTGTTGTTTGTGCTGTATTTAATGCCATTGTCAACATATCTAGGACCAAATGGTAACGTATTCAAAGACAAACTATATAAGAGACCATTTACATGGTCATACCTTGAGTTGGTTGGCATAGTGACCAAGTTTAATCTTCAGTAAGAAGCCATCCTCTCCTCCCTGAAGCTGTGCTTTCTTTTGCAGCTCTGCCACCAGACTGTCCAACAAACGTTTGGCTTTGGCTTCCTCTGCTGGATTGTCCAACTCTACAGAATCCCTGTTGTGGACACAGTTGAACTTTAATCCAGCCCAAAACTTGCTGATGGATGCCCATTAGTTTAGTAACAAAAACTCTCAGAAAAATGCATACCATAATTGGCTTTCAATCCACTGAGCCAGGTAGTGTCGCACCTCAATGGGAAAGTGCTGACCATACAGTGCCTGCATCTGGTGTAATGCTTCACCTTGCAGTTGCTGGGCTTGGATCCACATAGCCATGGTGCCACTACAGAAACAGAATGGTGAGGGCAACAATACAATAGCATACTATAAGCCAAACTTCTTTAAAAAGCAAATACAAGACTGAAATGAAGGCAGCAAGACATGTGTCAACGGTATCGAATGGCAGTCTGTGGATTTGACATAATGAAACTACGTGGAAAATGCTGTCAAAGACAACAACATAATAATAAAGCATAATTAAGCAGCAACAAATGTAGTAATATTATAATTGTTTTATTTACTTTATAGTACGAACATTCAAATCCAAACTGCAGGAGGTAAACAGCTAGCTAAATATATAGAGACGTTATGTTAGCTTGTTTGCCAAAGGTGTTGCACTAGCTAGCTCGGTAGTCGGAGGTCTCAGACAAGACACCTTGAAGCATTTGATCAACGCTTAACATACATGTGCCACACGTAGCAAGATAGGTCTTACGCAGCGAATGTAGTGAACCGTACAGCAACACTATAAGGGAGAAGGCACAGCGGGAACTGATGAGAGTAGAACTACATTGTCAGTGCTAACTTTGGTAGCCCCTTCCTTCTGAGGGAGCTGCGTCAATTGCGGAAGTACACTCCAGAGTTTCCGCTTTACACTGGAACGAGTTTAAGCTTGTTATGATTCTCTGTTTTTTTCTTTTCTTCAGTAAAAAAAAAATAATTAAATGAAATTTTTATTGTTTTAAATCGAGGTAAGCCTTTTACTAATCCTCATACAACAATAAAACCCATGAAGACTATATTATTCTTAATACTGTAAAGTAACAGTTACATGTTAGTTTGGCTGTCAAAATAGCAATTTATTTATGTATTTATTTAATAACATTTAACAATTTAACAACACACACACACACACACAAATTGAAGAAGACAATTTTTGTAGAAAATTTTGTGAACTAAATGGCTTTTATTTAGTGGTTAAGCAATGGAATATACAAACAGTGTGACACAATGAATTGTTTTCTCTTTGAATAGTACTGCACTTAGAGATAAAAATGGCAAATTGCCAAAAAAACAACAACACAGCAACATCTGTTAACCATAGTAGCTTCCATTACATTGGTTTTGTTGTAAATATTTGTGAAATAAGCAAAATTGCAAAAAATTGCAGACCATTGAATGTAAAAGACTCACTTAATACTAAATGTTGCTTCAGCAGTGCTTCAAATTTTGGGCAAAAATATTACTACTGTACAGTCCTGCTCTAGAACATGTAACATAGAAAGTGTGGTTAGTCCCACAGCATGTTCTACCTGTGTGCTTTGTCTGAAGGTTTGTTGACCACCAATAAATGGATAATTTTTATTTTTAATTTGTTCCTGCAAAGCACCCAAACTGAATGTAATGTCAACAGTTAAAAAATTTTTTTATACCTTTTCATCCACATTTTAAAGTGAACAATAAAACGACAAATAAAGAGAGATATGAATGCAAAGACACAGAAAGCGGTTGGAGCTGAGGGACATTTGGTGACAAGAATGGACACTAGAGGTCATTGTCAAACTACACCAAGATCACCCTTTGTAAATGAAAGAGCAAAGTCAATATAGTTGACACATAAAAAGTCAGAGAAACTGCAGCTCTTCATAATACTAATTATTAGTTATTAGAAGTGTAACAGACCCAGTAATGAGCCATACTTTGTGAGGACTTTTACATGAACATTATTCCTTGAAGCAAGTGAGCAGAAGTAAGAGATCAAAGACAAGAATGTTGAGTTATAAAATTGCAACAAATGAGACTCTAATGATGAGCTTTAAACTGAAACATCTTCTGTTGTGAAAATATTTTGTAGATGAAAAGCATGTGAGCATATATTAAATTATTAAAGTGTGTGCTTAATAAAGAGGCTGCCTGTGGAATTCCTGAAGTGATATATTCTCATTTCATCCAATGATGGTTACTATCTAATTACTCTGACTAGTATTTCAAAACTTTTCTTTCCTTTTGTCATTTTCTTCTTTCACTTTCTTCTACAGCCTGTATCTCAAAACAACTCCTGAGGTGCTTTTGTACCTTTGGAACATCCTGTGTTTTTAAAACAAATAAATCCTAACTCAACAGCCAACAATAATGGGATTAGAAAGTTACAGAGGACCATAGTCTCTCCAGTAATTCCTAGTGTCATTACATCCCAATGTTTCTATGTATTTTTATGTTTGTTCAACGCAGTCATGCTCAGACTACTAATATATTTAAAAACAGTACAACTATTAAAATCTAACTGGCTTATATTCTTGAAAAAAATAAAATAAATTATGTAAACTTCTACCTTATCTAAAGTGGTCATTATTAAATGTAGCTTTTGGTTGTTTTGTATTTCTTCTTTCTCACTTTATTAAACTCTGCTCTCCAAATGGTTTAATAACCCTTTCCAGGTTGAGTGCAGCAATTACTTATTTAAGATCAGATTACTTTCTTTAAGACAAGGTGCATTAACACTAAATATAATTTCCAGGTTGAAAAAAAAACTGCTTTATAGAGGTCATGTGGAGTTAGAGTTTTGTTTTTTCCAAAACAAAACAAAAAAACAGGAGACCTGATCTTTTTCTCCACACTTTGTTAATAATGTAAGTAAAGTATAGGAGCTTTGCATTATTGTGAGATTGATTCAAGAATATTAGATTGCTAAAGTCATTGCTGTTATGTTGCCAGGTGGTGAGTGCAACATTATAATTTCCCAGTAAAAATAACTCTCAAGTGGAAATAATCAAAAACACAGGTATTCAGTCTATACAAAAGGACCTCAGGGCTGTTGAATTTTGGTCTCAGTGAACAGCTTGACAAAAAGTTAATCACTGTCTCTGTCCTCATCTTTCTGCAGGTCTTCATGGCTGTCCTCCTCCTCAGGCTCGTCAGGTTCTTCAGGTTCTTCAGGTTCCTCAGCATCCTCTTCATCTCCTCCTCCATTCAGCATCTCCATCTCTACCTCCACTGCTCCCTCCTGCACCTCCGCCTCTACCCCTCCGAAGGGTTCTCCATCCTGGGACACCTCTACCATCTCAGTGCCCTGGACCACTTCCACAGCTCCCTCACGGAACTTCTTGACATGGAAGGTGAAGGGGGGCACCTTGTAAACGGCAGTCTTGGAGCGGGCGTAAACCACGTGGTCTGGAGTGAAGGCTTTCTTCATTTTGTCCCGGGACGTCTGGATCTTCTGCTTGCGCTCAGGGTTGACAGACATGCGTGTTCCCAGCTTGCCCATCTTTTTCTCAATGTTGTGACGTGTTTTCTCTAAGTTCTCTTTAGTTTTCTGTCTGGTCTTCTCTAAGTTCTCTTTAGTTTTTTGCTTAGTCTTCTCCAAATTCTCCTTTGTTTTCTGTTTGGTCTTCTCCAAGTTTTCCTTGGTTTTTTGCTTGGTTTTCTCTATGTTTTCTTTGGTTTTCTGCTTGGTTTTTTCCAGGTTTTCTTTGGTCTTTGCTCTGGTCTTGTCCATCTTCTCTTTGGAGAAGACAGTCTTTAGTGTTTGCACACGCTGCAGACTGCTTCTTTTGATGCGTTCTGCCCGAGTCTCCTCCAGCATCTCCTCAGCGTCCACGGCCTCCTCGTCTGAGGACAGGTCAATGTGGGGCTTGTCCTGACTCTGTCCAGCCTCATCTCCTGGCTCTTCCGCAGCCTCCTTTAGTTCCAGCAGGCTGCCTCCCCTGCTTGCTGATGCAGACTCCGAGACCTTCATGGATTTGGAAATGCTGAGTCTAGAGGGTATCTTCACATCATCCTGTAGGAGACATACAGAAAAAAAAGTCATGTTAATATGGTTTTATTTGGTTCTGACACATTACAAGCTAGGGTGCAACTTCCAGCTGCTCGCTTTAAGGTTACACATTAGTACCAGTCTTACCAGACTCTTCAAGACTTAGCAGTCTAAGCTAAGCCAAGCCCAGGCAAACTTGTGAACCAGTTTGTTAAATCTATTGATGTGATTTTCCAAGTAACACAGTTGTGGAGTGTGAATTGTAACCTGATCACGAAATGGTGTCTTAAGTTGCTGTTTGTTCAGCCTATTGATGATTCCACTAGTTTTTCAGCAGAAAGTTTGGCTCTGTGTTTTCCCTTGCTTTGAGGTATGCAAGACCAGTCATGGTCTTGAGATGGTCTTAAGAGTACTTTTTCACTGTCCCATGTTGGAATCAAGTGAAAACCTTTCAAGGTCAATAATAACAGCAGCAGTAGCAGCTTTTTATTTCCATCACGGAAAATTCACACCAATTCAGCGTGAAGGACAACACTTTCTGCTCTCTACTGCTTTGTCTGTACATACAAAACAGGAAAACACAGGGGCTGGGAGAATAAGCCAGGGGAAGTGTGTAATGGGAGCATTTAAATAACAGTGGGATGATACTACAGTCTTGGAACACCATCTGCGGGAAGACAGTCTGATGATGTAACCAGTGTCTATTGTCTTCAGCTGGAGTTTGATGAGGACTTTATGAAACCATTGTATTACAGCGTCTGAACTTGACCTTGGATGACAGATCTTTCCTGTTCAGCTGCTAAAATGTTAATCAATGGCACATACATATATACAGTGTAATATTTACATAAAGGTCATATCCACTTGGAAACTTAAAGAACACATCCTCTTGTAGTATAACTTTCAACCAATGTTCACGTAAAGAAGGTCCCTAGGGCAAAGTGCTAGTATTTGGATTGTTACACTCGCCTTGCCTGTTGTACTTCCGCTTCAATAGCGGCTGGTTGTGCTATCTTATTTTTTCATATGTTTATACTGTGGAGACCAAAACACATGTAGATGCACTTACACATACACAAATACACATTAAAAAATAACAGGACACTTGTATGACGCATGGACCCTAAGGATCTAGAGCAAAGAAACAGGGAGGCAGTCTATGCCAGCCCTGTATATATGTGATTGCCCCATTGTTAAATCATAAATTAACTGTGATTAATCACATTCCTTTTTGGAAAGCTGAGTTCAATTTCAGTAGGCCTGATCACTGCCAGGCCTGTTGAATCAAGAAATCACTTAAAGGTCCTATATTATACTATTTTGAACATTATACAGTGTATTTTGGATACATTTAGGTTACCATATCACGTTTTGCAACATGAAACACACAATAATGATCTTATACAAGCAGTTTGGATGAGCTCTCATCATGAGTCCAAAGTGAATGGTCTGATTTTGCGCTGTCACTTTAAGGCTCAGCTCTCCCGTGTTGGCTCCGCCCACTCGTGACGTCACGCTAGAGCTGCGCGAACTGCGCTGGAAACAGACTGAAGTAAACATGGTACATCGTGGTAATAACTTTTTCAGCAATGGCTTTTAGAGTAACTGAGCCGTATATCTTCGACCCAGAGTCTGACTCTGAGTTCGAAGAACATGAGCAAACACAAAAACCTCGAAGGCTTCTACAAGACGTTTCTGCTTGGTAAATGAGAAACTTTTATTGTGTATGTTTCTATGGTGTAGCCCGTAGCATAGCGCATGTTAACTGCTTCTGTTTATAGGTGCACATGTGGAAATTGCCGTACAATGCCTACTGAAGTTGAGAATGTATGCTGCCTGGAGACTCCTAAGGTAGCTGTTGTGCAGTATATTGAAAGAACTATAATAAAGTAGCCTAGCAATATGTAGAGCTATGCAGTAATACTTGTTAGTAATAAATGTTGCTGACGGTAAGTAAGCTAACACAGTAGCAGCGATGCTTCTTTGTGCGTCTGAGCTGCAGAGCACGGCACTTGTTGACAGTGCAGGAGAGAGGGGCTGGAGGAGTGTGGAGGAGCACTTCCTGAAGAGGAGTGGTTTACTTCATATATTGACGTCATTGCGTGAAACAGCTCGTTGAAAGGACTGTAGCTCAAACTAAATAAATTACTTAAACATGCGCGAATGAAACAAAACACAACTTTGGGTATGTGTTTGAGGTAGAAACAACGTTAGAACATGGTTAAAAGCTCAGAAAAGTTGATTTAGCATAATATGGGACCTTTAAATAGAACATAAAGAGAAGTAGGCCAAAAGAGCTAAAAAAGCAAGACATCATGCCGTGATCCAAAGAAATGAGAAATAGATTAGAAATAAAGTAAATGACATCTACCATCCTTGACAGGGTTACAGAGCCATTTCTAAAGCTTTGGGACTCCAGAGAATCACGTTGAGGGATATTATCTACAAATGGAGAAAATATGGAACAGTGGTGAAAAGGAGTAGCCGGCCTACCAACATTATCCCAAGAGCACAGATGACTCATCCAAGAGATCACAAAAGAATCCACAACAACATCTAAAGAACTGCAGGTCTCACTTGTCTCTGTTAAGGTCAGAGTTCATGCCTCAACCAGAAGAAAGAGACTAGGCAAAAATGGCATCCATGGCAGAGTTCCAAGGCAAAAACCAATGCTGACCAAAAAGAAAATAGACTCGTCCCACTTTTGACATATTCTGTGGACTAAAAAAACAAAATTACATCTGTCTATCAGTTTTTTGCCTCAAGTTGAAGTGCACTTGGGTTCTGCAGCAGGACAATGATCCAAAACACACCAGCAAGTCCACCTCTGAATGGCTTAAAAAAACTAAATGAAGGTTTTGGAGTGGTCAAGTCAAAGTCCGGACTTGAATCCAATTGAGATGCTGTGGCATGACCTTAAAAGGCGGTTCAACCTCCAATGTGGCTCAATTAAAACAATTCTGCAAAGAAAGTGGGCCAAAATTCCTCCACAGTGATGTGAAAGACTCATTGCCAGTTATCACAAACGCTTGATTGCAGTCACTGATGCCACTGGCACCACCAGTTATTAGGTTTAAACAGCAATTACTTTTTCACTCAGGCCTAGGTAGGTTCAGATAGATTTTTTCCCCTTAATAAATAAAATTACAATTTAAAAACTTTCTTTTTGTGTTTGAGTTATCTTTCTCTAATATTTAAATTTGTGAATTCTAAAACACTTAAATATGACAATTAGCAAAAAAGAAGAAAGAAGAAGAAGAAGAAGAAGAAGAAGAAGAAGAAAGAAGATGGCAAATACTTTTTTCACAGCACTGTAGGTCTAACTAGGATAGGTCTGAGGGCCTTGCCTCATTCTGAAATGCAGAACCAGGGAAATGCCAATATAACTTCTGTTCCCCACTTATGAACTGGGCCCCAGCAACTAGCCTAACCTTGACCTACGTTTAGCATTAGCTGGCAATTTTAGGCTTATGTGTTTGTTTGGGTGCACTCACACAAAAGCCATTTGAACTGTTCAATGCCTGTGCACAATTGGGGAGGGGTCTCTTCCCCCCATTGTGCTGCACCCACACAAGCACTAAGAATCTGTGCCTGGGCCCAGTAATGTGATTTCGTCAGGTGTTGCAGGACTACTACGTCATCACCATGCGCTGTTTGTTTAAGAAGCACGGAATCACTCAATGGGCGGTCACTCAAACAGTATAGAGTAAACCAAGCTAGATTCATTTTGGGTCTGATTTTGAGGTGCATTAGGTTCATAAGACCAATGTGAACCTTTTCTGCCATTGTTTACATGAACTGTGAGATGAATACTATGTATTCAGCCCATAGTAGTGCTAGTGTGCATGCCTGAGCAACCTTTCCGTGCCGCGGGACACCTCTTCCAACCATGCTGAAACCTGTGGTGCGTCTCATTTCTCAAAACATGCTTCCTCAATCACCTCCTCTCCTTGCATCTGAGGAGAGGGGAGAAGAAGGAGGAGAGATGAGTTAAGAGTGATGGGACGTCCTCTCCTCAGGAGCATCACCAGCAGCAATGTCTGTTTTTGATGATGTTTACACAACTGGATATGCAGCAAACTCTCAAATTAACTTCAGAATTTGCATGTGTAGGTTAATTGATGACTCTTAATTGCCCCTAGTGGATGAAAGTGAGAGAGAATGGTTGTTTGTCAATGTCTGTGTCTAAATGTCAGCCCTGCGATTAACTCACCATTGATCAGGGTGTACCCTGCCGGTGCTGGGATAGGCTCCAGCCACCCATGACCCCCCAGGGGGACAAAGTGGTAGAAGATGAATTAATGAATATTTATATGTATCCAGATATAACATTCACAACATCATAGCTTATTTTAACATTGACATCAACCATTGAATGAAGTTCTTTATAAATGAACAAATGAGATAGAAATACGAAAATTTTGTTACGAGCACATTTGAACAGTTTAGAACAAACCAATTTGAGATGTTTTAACAGATGGAGGCAGTTCTACTCTTGTTATATTCTAGAAAACATATATATAGCTATTTAATAATTTTGATTAGTTATAAAAATTAAATAGTAAATCATTGGTATTTCTTGCAGGAAGTTCATCAGTAAAGGCTTTAGCAGTTAGCATGTTGGAGCTATGGATTGTCTTTCATTAAGAAAGACCATTTTGTTCAAACGACCAAATTGACAATGTTTATTCTGTCTTGCTTTACTAGTTACTCTTAAGCAAAGATCCTGTTAAATGTAATGAGCTGATGTCATCAACACATGACAAACCAAGCAGATCTGACCACCTGAGCCAATCTGGTACCTAAACTGGCTCCCCACGGGACAGCATTAAAAACTTAGGGACATTACTTGAGATGGCGCACGGAGACCAACTGCGACCAGTGCAATTGAGGAGTCGAGGCATCGCGGATGCATGTTATGAGAAATGAGACACATCCCTGGAAGTGCATCATCCCTTGTCTTAGTTCTTTTGGTTTGCCTTTGCCTGTCTTACTTCAACCTTTGCCTTACAGGCAAAACTGTAAGACACAGAAAACAGATATTGATCCATGTAGATGTTCAGGTAGACTTGCAGTACTTACTGTAAGTGAGACAGAAAGGTATGTTGTTCTTGTGGGTCTGTAAGGGTCTGTTAGCTCAGAGGTCATCTTATGTGACTGTACAAAACGGTCCAACAAAGCAGAGCTCAAGGTTGAATAGTGTGTGTGCATATCCAAAGTACATGGAAAAGTGTTTGGGGAAGTGGAGCCATTCACCTTGGTGTTGACTTCCTGACCCTCCTAATTTAATGGGACATTGTTCTCCACACGGCTACAGGAAGGTGCACTTAGAGCCATGGAAAATACAAGAATGAGGTATGTAATGGTTGTGTAAGTGTGTATCTCACCATGTGAGTTTTGGTTTTGTAGGACAGATTTGCCTTGAGCTCCTGCTGAAGGAGATGGTGAGACATTGTCTATCTGCCTTTCACTTTAATTACAAACTGGGTGGAGGTAAAGGAAGGAAACAGTTGCAAAACAGTTTTGTGTCTCCCCCAAAGCAATGTGCTCAATGTCTCATGATTTGTTTTACCACAATGTGAGATACAGTCCCCTGATCTCTCACTGTTACTTCATGTTTATGTTTGTGTTGCCGTGGAAACAAAACTGGTGTGCAAAGTATGTGGATTTCTGTAACCAGTATTTAATTTTTCTTTTTTATCTGCATGAGTCATGGCTGGTGGAAAAGTAAGTCTTTCAGAGGTGTTTACAGTGCTTTTGCGTTGGCTGTCTCCCTCTAACAGCTGTACCACCCACAATGTGAGTACACCCTTTGTCATCTGCAGTAACATGTGGCAAAAATGCTTTAGCTGTTGTTGCATTCATTTATTCATTTTTTGTCATTTTATTCATTTTGTCATAAGGCCCGAAGCTAACAAAAGTCTTCTATCTAAGAAAAGAAAAGTTATCTTGTGTGGTCATGGTGTGGTCCGCTGAGCAAAAGTAGGCTTTTATATCAATAGTTTTCTTTTGATGCACAACTGAGTTTATGTGAGTGTTTGCATTAAACTACAATTTCTATGTCACCTACATCTAAATAATTATTATAATATTATAATTATTATAATATTTTTATATTATTATACTCTAGGGTCACTCTGTGTCAGCCATATGCAGAGTGACAGCAACACACCTCTCTCTGTTCTTTCTCCTTTTCCCATTGTGCCTCCCTAAAGTCCTGCTTCAGCGGGAAATCCGCATGTGTGTGTGTGTGTCCGACCAACTCCAGACTGAGCCATACACCATGTGCATTCCATTACAAACATGTGGGGACTGTCCTGGAAAAAGGGAATCCTCATGCATTTGAGTTGTCAACTGAAAGTTTATGGAGGCAAACAAGGACACAGTTGTGGTTTAACTATGAGACTTTTTATTTAGAAAAAGCCGAGAGATAAGTAAAGAACCACATGAACTACTTCTTTGCCCACTCGAGGATGACTCACACAAATAAATCAACACAAGATGTGGTCTCACACAGAACAGACAGGTGTTAGAGTAAACCATCCACGGCTAAACCTCTTTAATCCACTGTATCAACAGTCCATGACTTAATGTAAGCAGTTGCTGTTGGTAAAGTTAGCTACACCTCAACAGTAGAAGACACACTTCTTGTTCTCCCAATACAAGTCATCACTGGCAACTGCCAAAAGTAAGAGGTCTCACATTCAAGTTTGAGTTCTTTAAATGACTAAAGAACACATTTTGGGGGGCTTTTATGACTTAAATAAGCACTACCTTCAAAAATATGCAGAAACTGTTTGCCTTCACCAGTGCTACAGAGGACGAGAAGATGTGAAGGCTGTGAGTGTGGTAGAATACAAGACCTTTACTTTGGTGAGGGAGATGAGTTGCTGAGAAGTATCAAAAGACATGTTGAGGTTCTGAACTGTTTACATTTGATGCAGTGATCGAGAGGAGTTGGGCCTTCTGCCTCACAACAGGAATATTAGATGTCAGTGAGATGGGCAAGGTGGCAGCAGTAGAGACGTGGCTAACTTGGCTCAACACCAGTGCTCGCAATTGATGGAGCATATGTGGGATGCTGATGCCTATACACACTCCTCAGAGAGTCTATTTTAATAAATTGAATGGAGGCTAAGCATTGTGTGTATGGCTGAAAGACTGTGTGCCCTGGCCTTATTTAATGTGGATAATATTTGTCTGCACAGTTTTGGACTTTTTCTCATGTTCGTGGTCTGGGAAACAGTGTGATGGTCATACACAGCATAAAACTCTGGGGAGGCAGCTCCCTGCTCGGCTTCACTTTTCCTCTCGTCCTCTTTAATCAGACATAGCTATATAAAGTGATGGTATGCCACGCTCCCTGAGGGCGAGCACACAAGCATGAGTCACTAGGCCTGATTCTGCAGCAACACACTGCTCTCTTGAGCTGATCTCTTTCTTCTATTGTCCCCCTGCCTTAGGGCCTTTCTGTGCTCCTCTTCCATTTAATGACTCTTTACAGGCAGAGTAATAAGACTGATCTACAACTGGAGATATACATTCATTTGAGTGTTTTATAATAATATTGTATTGATTGAGATAAAGCACTCATTTTGTTGTTCAATGTACATGACAACAGAGACATTTAAATAGTTCCTCTAACTGGAATTTAAAATTCATGCAAACATCTTAATCCAACATGAATCACATAATCTCTTAAAAACCAGCAAATAACAGAAGAAAGTACTGCACTATTTGCAGTTTCAAACCATGCCAGACTGAACAGTACTTTAGTTCCAGGCTAATATTGCGCACCTATGGTTTCTGCCTATCATTTAAAGTTAGCTTTAAAAAAGCAAATGAGGAGCACACTTATACAGTATGTCACTTATATTTCTGTCTCAGACTACGTGCATCTGAGGTTTGCATTTACTCTTTGTTTCCAACATGTCAACTTTGTGAAGATTCATGAAGCTACAACAAACAGAGCTTGTGAGGGGTTTCCAGGGCTACAGATACGAGTGAGTGAGGCAGCTCTGAACTGTTTCTGCTCTCACTTCTTCCAGCGCTCACTGCAAGACACAGCTTGTTGACATGCTTTGTTTCAGGAGGGGTAGGAGTTATGGATTCTCTTGTCATATTCAACACAAACATTTTTTTTAGATTCACACGATCCGTTTGTGGTTCACACAGTGGATGGTTTCTATAGCAAATTATAGCAAGTTGTATTAGCCTACTCTTTCCGGCAACTTTGCTGGTGCTATTGAATGTCTGAAGCAGTGCCTGTTTTCGTACTACTGCTGTCATGCCGTTATTCATTGTTAGGTTCTCCAAGAACAATGAATGTTCAGTATCTGAAAATAAATGTGTTTTTTTTTGTTTTTTTGTTTGTTTTTTTTACCTAAAAACACAAAACAAGAGCCTTATGAGTAGTAAATAACATTTTCACAATTTCCACAAGTCTTCCTTTTTAATGACACAAATGAATGCTGGAAACGCTCTTCTTAGGCTTCATTATAAACAGAGTTTTTAATGGTGACTCATCCACATCTGACTCTGACTCAACTGGAAACTCTTTTTCTGAGTTCTAAATGTAAAGTTGAAACAGAGACCCTTTCCTTTTCTTTTTTCATACAAATATGTGATGAGTGCCTGTTATTTTTAGATGCCCTCTTAAACCACTGCCACCTCCTTTCTCTGTCTCTCCCTCTGTGTCCATCATTCCTCCTTTATTTTCATCCCCCTGTCCTTTATCTGCCTTTTGTCCATGCTCTGCCACTTCACCCCTTACATCCTCTATGAAAATGCACAGTTCTTTGCTCAAACTATTTAGCACACAGTCTGAGCTGGAACAGCTCTGCCTCTCATTCCCATATATGGGTTGGTAGTGACTTCAAGAATAGGTTTAGTGGTGATGCAATTATATGACCTGGAGCCGGAGCAGTCCCAGGCAGCTGCTAAAGTGTGTTGTTGTTCTGCTTTGAATCTTTTAAAGGTGAGCTCCAGAGGCTGTTATTTTTATGACAAGGTACCATACAAAAATGTGCCCAATGTACACAGACCAAGAACATATGCTTTTTCACACTGATCTGGACTATCATCCTATACTATTGTGGATGCCAGAGATCATCAGCATCAACTGAATATAGCTGTTCCCTGATGCCAGGGCCTTGGACTGATGATGCCACAGATCAACCAAAGATAGGCCTGTAGTACTGTACTTCATGATAGGAATCTGAGACGTCTTCCCATTCAACCACCCTTATCTTTGCTTATCTAGTGCTGAACTTATGGTTACTGCCATGTATAGTAGAACTACAGTGCAAATGAGTCATGACCAAGTCCAGCCTGCTACAATTATTTCCAAAATCAAGCTAGAAATGAGCAATAAAATCAGCATTGTGTGGAAATAAGACCCAGCTGATTTGAATCAGAAATAAACTTAATGAAGACCTCTTTGTGTGACACAAAAGTTCCAATCTGTTGGGTCATGGAGGGAGTCTGGATGCTGGGATGGGTACATTTTTCTGAAGGGTGGAGAAGCTGAGGAGAGGAAAACAAGGCTGTGACTCGTTCCACATGAGGAGGCAAGAGCTTAGCATGCCTGTACTATAAATCAGCTGTCTAAATAAGGTCGCTGCTTCATACAACACAACACACCTATCCCACCTAGTCCCCGATAGTATTGTGAGCCACTAAAGTAACATTTAAGATGCTACATTTACCCACATTTGATAACTAAAATTAGAATTTCTTTAGCCCCTCTTCGAAAACAACTTGACAGTGGTGCTGGGATGGGCCACCTACTCATGACTATGTGCAAATTCAACAAGTAGAAATACAGCATATGTTTTGTAAGTAGGACAGCATCAGAATTAAAAGCAACAATATAAATGTTAACAAGTTTTTTGTGAAATTGATTATTATTATTATTATCATATTATTTACAAAAATATGCAGAGAAACAGGAGAACAGAAAATGGAAAACACATTTTGGTTTGCCTCTTTAATGAAGATGAATCTTACATTATGCAATAGCTGGCAACTCTAAACAAAGCCAGTGTTTTGAATTAGTGAGGGCCAGAGATAGGCATTTCAGGGGGAGTTTCTCTTGCACGCAGCCAAGTACTTGGCAACACAACCACAATCTCTACAAGTCTGATATTTAACTGTGTTGATATCAAGTGGATTGTATTGGAAAATATCTATAATCTTTCCAAACGCCTTATTAAAATCATTTTTGAATGTTGAATGAAGATTAGTGATTAGTGATTTATGGGGTGAGAGTTTCAATACAATGTGTTGTGTTTGTGTGTTAGAGCAGCAAAGCCAGCTTTGAGATCAACCCACTACTTTTCAGTCAGAATGTGAAGGTTGTAACAGTTAAGCTCTTGTTTGACATCAACCAACATTTGGAAAGACAGAAAGAAGCAAAGAGCACAAGGTCTGAGTCAAGGATGGAAACTTTGAATGTTCTTGCACCACTGTGCAAAAAGCTGCAAGCTATTACACATCACACTTTAGGCCCAGAGGCTAAAAAAAGAATCACGACTCCTCTCAAATCTGTCTCCCTCTTTTGTCCTCTTCTCTTTGTCCCTGCTCTATCTGCACTGAACAGGACTTTGAGCAAGCCTGTGGTATTTTCCATCTCTGTATTAAAAAAGAGTCTGATGACTTCTAGGGGCTGTGTATGACTTTATGACGCTGTGAGGGGAGCACACATGTGAAGACTTGTATTTTTAGAGCTATGTCTACTGTATTGTGAAAGGAAAATTTGTCACATCAACTTGCAGTGGATATCAACAGAGATGTAGACTGTGTTGGAGCAGTGCGTCAGAGCACTGTGAGCAGTTTACACATTACAAACCCATATGAAATGTGTGTATTGGTTAGATACATAATAGATAAAAAGGTGGCATCAGTTGGAAAAAAGTGATAAATTGCAGATTGGCTTGAAGCTGGATTTGACCTTAAGCTAATGTAAGTGCTACAATGTTACATGGCTCCTTGCGTGAAATACATAAATTGGCTCATACTCCAAAATCTGCTAATCTTTTTCATGTGGATCATTGTTTATTGGTCTTGGAGTAGAGAGATAGTTTCTTAAAGCAGAACATCTGGGCACAGTATTTAAAAATTATATTAAATGACGCTAGTAGTAATTTTCTGATGAACAGCAGTAAGTAAATATGTATTGGCAACCAACAGCTTGGGGCTTTATAAATTCTGTATACAGAACAAGACATTTAATTTTGTATAGCCACAACAGAAATGCCACAAATTGCTGTAGACATTCTTCTCAGGCCCCAAAACTCCCAATAAACCCTCCAAGAAACCTTTGCTGAATGGATTTTACAACTGACCCCTTGTCACACCCTCTACTGTTGCTAAAGTTAGACAAGCCTTATTTTAAAGTCATTGAAAACAATTGATGGAGTGGCAAAACAGCGGTTTCTATTGGCATGGAGCCCTCCAAGTGGTCATTTATAAATAGAAGGCCTAGGGTAAGTTAGTAATGCAACAGTGTTTTGTTTTTTGTATTTTTGGAATATGTAAGATCTGTATTTATATTTAATATTTATTAAGCTGTTTAAGAATAGTGAATATTTTTATGTTATGTCCTAAAAAGAACATTTTTGAAATCATGATGGGTTTTAAAGTCATCCCACCTTTGTACCACAAAGAAGGCAGTTCCCCACATCAGCTATTAATTTCACCTCAAAATCAGCACTTGTTGTGCTAACATAGACTGAAGGCTGAGAGGATACTCGTTGGACAAATTCTTGAAAAGGGGATAAAGTTGAATTAAGTTAATTAGTGGACAACACCCAACTCTTCACACAAGAATCATACTCCCACAGCAGTCTCTCACCTGGTAAATCATAACTTTGAAGTTGCGTCTCTTGAGCAGCTCTGCCTCATTGGTTTCCAGTTTCTTGATCTGGCCCCCTTGCTTCTCGAGAGTGGCTCGCACCGTTTTCACATTGATGCTGACCTTGCGCACTTTCTCCATCATCTTGTTGACGCTATTGGATGTGGTGCTGTGGTTTTTGGCTAGTTTGAACAGCTCGCCCTGGATGCTGCCTACTGAGCGTTCCATCTCCTGCTGCCTGGCCTCCAGCCCACTCTGGGTCTGCTGGATCTGGTCCACTGCCCCAATGATCTTGTCCAGCAAAGATAGGACCATCACTCCATTCATCTGCTGCTCTGCCTTAGCTTCGTCCTTGTCTTCAGCTGCCTCTTGCTCTGAGGTTGCAGTGCACATCTCTTTCGCTGCTGACAGGGCATCCTCTTCATCGTCGGACGGTGGCAGGTTGACCTCGTCGTCTGAAATTTCAGTGAGAGCTTGAGGCTCCAGTTGGGCACTTGACAGTTCCAGTGCTTCCATGGCTGCCATGTTAGTTGATTAGTAGAAAGACCTTAGCTGATGAACTGTTTTCACTTATCTGCCGTTTTTGTTATAATAATTATTTTCTCTCCTTCTTAAGATGGCACCTCTCAAGATAAAAAGTTCTCAATTTCTCCTTACTGTAAATCAGCAGGTCAGCCACGCAGTATTAAGCCTCAGTTGGAGAGCAGCGTCTAGATGGGAATGCCACAGAAGGCAAAGAAACCTCGAGTCAAGCATCAGCCCACAGTCTTTTTTCTTTTTGGCTCCCCCCTTTTTTCCACTGCCCTCTCCTCCTTTCAAAACCCCTCCCTAGCAGGGGAACTCCACCCACAGTTGGTGGGCCTGGCCAGTTGAGAACACGCCTCAGTGGATCCCATCAGTGTGGTTGTAAATGCTGGATTGCAGAACTGCAGCGTACAAGCTCAGGCAGAGCAGAAGGAAGGAATGTCGAGATCATCAGCCTGGTTGGAAAAAAAAGGAAACAGATGCGGAAGAAACCCACTCAAAGCCTAGAGGCTGATCTAAAAAAAATCTTTCAGATTTAGATTAATAAACTGACAGCTGGCCCTTTTTAATGTTAAAAAAATAGATGCAGGCAAATGTCAACATTTCTTCTACTTTCAAAACTATGTCCAGATGTTTTCTTATTCTTCTTATTTTCTTATGTTTCCTTTTTATTTCATTATTGATTGTAATTAGTTACAGTAAATATTTGAAACTTTTTAACCTTGTTTTTTAAGTTGGTTTTTTTTGTTTTGTTTGTGATGGTACTCAGTACTATAAAGTGAAAAATGCAGTTTAAGCTGTATACCAATATGCACTAAGATGTTCTTGCAAGAACAACACAACTTTTCATTTGAAGATTGGCCTATACCATTATACTGACAAGACATTTTGTCTGCTGTGTAAATTACAACTACTATTGACTTTAATTAAGTAAAGTTAAATGAAGTTTAACATCAGGTTTAACTTTCATTTTCATTAAACTTTAATTTCTATGTATTAATTGTTTGGCCTTTAGCTGACCAGGACATATTTGTTGCAAGGGAGTCCTTGCCCCATACTGGACTTACATATTTTTTACTGGCACTGGAAATCTACACAGACACTGGGAGAAGGTGCACACTCAAAAAGACCGTGGCCAGTGATCATACCCCGGACCTTTGTGCTGTGTGTGGAAACACCTTGTACACGTGCTGCTATTACTTAGCCTAAGTATTTCCATTTCTTAAAACACACAAGTTATGAAAAACACATGGCATACTGCGGTGAAAAACCTGGAGCAGCAGTCTTTCACAAATGTGATGCTACAATTTATGCATGTTGTGAGAGCTTACAAAATAGTTTGCTGGCAGTGTGCCAATGACCTGGTTTAAACCCTGTGACTGAGTGGAACTGAGAAATGCTACTGTGGCCTTATTACCACTGACTCAACACTTGGCCAGCTGAGGACTCTTTCACTACATTTGCTCAACCCTGAGTGTTGGGATTATGCATGTTCTGTTATGTATGTTCATGGGAGTTTGTAAACAGAGGTTAATAGAAAACTGTTTTTCTAAAAGCAACTCAAACTTTTTGTCATAGGCTAAAGTGCTATGGATGGCTCTGTTTGCTGCTTCTGGATATATTTTCGCCACAGGCGGTACAGCTACTTGTCGAACAGATCGCTCTTTGACCAGATGCTCCACTCTGTTACTCTGAATGGTGGGGGAGGAGCCTTTATACACATCTTATCTATTTTATTTTTTTTAAAATATACCCATATTCAAATGTAACTGTCCCAACAGCCTAGCGGGACATACCATCCTTTATAGGCTGCACATCCTTTAGAATTAGCTTTTTACATACATTTTGATGACATACCTGTACAGCAAGAAAATATTGTAACACATTTTAAACATAACTGTCAAGTCAACAGACACACTACAGGACAGATACACCATTAAACAACATGGATCATCCCCTGCTTTTGAAGAACAGAGAGCAGCCAGTGGACGTCTGAGATCACTGAGCTGTAGGACAGAGTACCACAAGAACTCATGAGACTGTACCATCAATCAGTGTGTTGCAGATGAAGACTAAATCTATTCATTTGCATTTTCATTTCAAGAGACTTAAAAATTAATTTTCCCTTGATTAATAAAGTTGTATTAAATTGAACTGTGGAAATAGTTATTAAATGATTATGTAGGAGAAACAAATGACAAGAAAACACAAAACTGAGTTATGTTTATGTTTAAACCACTAATAAATGGATCAATAGAATCAGTGTTGTACTTTGAACAAAACCATAACCTAAGCTTTCTGCTTTATGTAAAATGGTCACAAAGAATGTGTTTGAATTGTCAGACAAATCAGTCTGTCTTGAAATGTTCAAGCAAGAAAGTTGTGTGAAAAATAAATCTGAGTTTTCCGCCTGGGGTCTTCCTGATAAATAAGTAGCTGACACAGGAAAAGCCCTTTGAGGTATTATACATGGCAAATGGCTTGTTGAAGAAAATGTCATGTTTTAATTATACTTTTATGAATTGCTGTCTCATTTTAATTATGTGTAAAAAATATTCTGTCACACCGGATGCACCACAGAGTTTTGATGTGCATTGCCATGTAAACAGCTGGAGGCTTGTGTTTTAAAGCTTGTAGAAGAAAAAAAAAGAAAGAAATGAAGAAGCAGTAAAAATGTTTTGATACCTAATCTAAAAAGTGTTTCAAGTAGAAATCCCATGAGCCTTCTATTTGCCATTTTATTCTCTAGACATAGTTTAGGGTTAGAGTTACTTGTTCCAGCTATCATTTTGTTTTAAACAATACAAATGCAGCATTTTAATTTTTATAAGAGCTAATTGTACTTGAATGAATGAATAATTCAAACCTTAGCAAATCATATTTAATCAATATGTATTTGTTTAACTGAGATGTCTAACTTTCAAAAATGTTATTTACTGTATATCTGCAGTTTTTGTTAAGGTCATGCTAGTCAAATGAAATGACACAAAAAGAATAAAAATTAATCAGAGTTTACATAGATAGACAACATAAGCTTGCTCTTTTGCTAAATATGTTAAATTATTCTTTACTACAATTATTACTATTGCTGAATAAGAGAAAAAAAGTCAAATGATGCACCTTCACTTACACATATTTAGTTTAATAATGCATTATTCTGTTAATTAAAGTTAAAATTAAAATTGTTTAATTAATGTTCAGAGTTACATTTACACACTGAGACATAACATAGATTGTCACCTGCAGCACCACATGGTTGAACAAAGAGGAGGTGTGTCAGTTTAAAACCTTGGTGATGTCATGGGCCATACCTATGAGTTTTCTCAATTTGTGTATTTTGGTTTATGTTTTTTTTTCTGTTTACTGCTTCAGTTAAAACACATTTTTAATGGGACAACAAACCTGTAAATATAAACTTTGTGATTACTGACCTGCTAATATTAAACACTTTATACTTACTTGCTGAAGATAGTGGTACTTACCTGGAGGTGGTCCTTACCTGTAGGGAGAGTATAAAGGCAGTTGGAAATAGCCACTCGGGTAGAAACATCAGTGTAGCCACGTGGGTTTGTTGTATGTTGAGTTATGGGCTGTTAATTTTGATTTTGTTAATTTTCATTAACAACATAAAAAAAAACATGCAAACAGAAATTGACACAGAAAGAGAGAAAACAGAAACACAGAAAACAAACGAAGAGTAAAGTCTGAAGTCTAACCTAAAATGTAGAGACTGTGTCTGCCTCTTGAACATGGGCTGGGAGCTGATTCCATAAAACCTACCATTGTATATTTGGAAACTCTAGGAACGACTAGTAACCCAACATTTTGAGAACAAGAACTGTTAGGATGATGTGGCACTATGAGGTCTCTGAGACAGGACAGGGCCTTATAAATAAGGAAAAGGATTTTTAACTTAATCCTGTATTCTTTTGGAAGCCAGTGAAGGGAGGCTAACACTGGGGTAATGATATTTCCATTTACTGAATAATCAATGACCTTTTAACAGAGCCCTCTCCTGTGGCAAGTGTCACTTGGAGCAGGCTGTGTATTTATTGTGATATTGTTTTTGTCCCAAAAGTTTGTGTGATTTTTTTCCACATATCTCTTTCCCACATATTTTGTGATGTATTATATTTCATTACTGTCATGACAGAAATGGTTATTTTACATTACGATTGAGTGTTGCCAAATTAACTGACTTTCTGGGTTTGGTATGAGTGAAAAGCAGGGCAACAGAATTTCTCAGATCACCCACACTTTGGCATACATTTAGATACTATATGCCCCCAATGCCATTCAGTAAGGGAAATGACTCAGGACCAAAGTTAAGTCCAGTCACTTGATTCCACGTGAGGCAAAAAAAAAAAAGCAGCATAAACAAACATATGCTCTGTTCTGCAGCTTCTAAGCAAAGCCTGACTCAAAGGATCAAAATTTAATGCCATAATTTCCTTTTATATTTAGACTGAAAAGGTTAATAAGTAGAAGCAATGATAGGTTGTAGGACCAGATATCATAGTGCTGTCTTTCCAGGTGAATGAGCCTGCCTCTGACTCTCCTCTGAGGTAGCTTACTGTTCAGGCTGTTGCTAACCTAAAAGATCACACACATTTAAATGAACTTAAGAATGTGAAAAAGTGAGTGTGTCATATTGTTGACACTAATTTGGTAAGAGACCTAGGCTACACATTTTGCTGCCAAAAGCTCCAAATTTCTCTTTTCTCTTTCTCAATTCTTTATTCTGGCTGAAGTCTGTGAAAAATCATATTTTACTGATGTTTGTGTCCAAAACCTGGTGTAACACTTTATTTTTCATGTTATACAGGAATTAAATCGCTTTCTGTCGATCCAGTCCCTCAGTTCTGCCTGTTTCCTCCAACTTTCCAAGGCAAGCCAATCAAATGTGAGTTGAACAAAGAAAACCTATTCTACTCTGTAGGCCTATAACTGACAGACGGCAGACACCGGTGGACCATAGCATACAATCTGTGCAGCAGACGGAGAGAGCTGTGTGGGTGTGTGTGTGGTTAAGAGCAAAATGAAAGGGGCACAGGGAGCACAGTAGAGAAGGAGACAGGCACAGGCCTTACTTATGATAGGCCCATAATCTTCTGAGGCTAGTCTGTGGCTTTTAGCAGCCCTACTGTGACCTGGATGATGCATGTGAGCAGTGGACCTCTAAATGAAGTCAAACGTTGTCAAAAGAAAACTATACATTTTTGTCACTACTTGTATTTTGCATATGATTCACCTATGATAACCCATACATCTATTTTAGTTCTGTTACTGCAATGTGCTTATTGAAAAAGCTGTTGTTCATTTCAATTTAATTAAACTTTGTTAATTCCCAAGGGGATATTCAGTTGTTGTCTTCCATAGACTAACTGATTGCTTATTGTCTTATTGTCTATATCAATTGTCTTATTGCAGCATCATTTAATTACAAACAAAGCATGTCCTTCTCCCATGTTTGAATTTTTTCTTGAGAAAATGAAAAAGTGAAAATAATTCTGTTTTTTAAAAAGAGATATTTAAAAAAATACAAAAATTAAAAAAAGGTCTAATGTGGGCTAATAATTTGTGTAAAGTGTACAATTCAGGTACAGGTTTAGATCTAATGTAATTTTTTTTTTTTTAATTGTAAAAATTAATTAAGATTGATTAGAAACGCTGGTTTTGCATTTAAATATTTACATATATAAATGTATGGTTTAGCTAATGTAATACAGAAGCTGTAGAAAAGTTCTCTCTTGCTATTTTTGCTATTTAAAATGACTCAAAATTAAATAATCTTTATATGTTAATTGGGAAGCCTGTGGGTCATGTTCTGGTGTCCACTTTTGAAACAATTCTCAAATGTTGCAGAAAAAGATACTTTTATACTAGCGACTTCCGGGTTTAACCTGTATGTTTCCGGTGTGAGTGTGGTCTGCTGCATCAGCCTCAGCATCACAGCAGTCCGCTAGACCGCTACTGCACCTACGTCTTCGACAACAATTCAGTGATCCTTAAGGGTGAGTAGAAAGTATTGTAATGATTTTCAAGATATTTGATGTGAAACCGAACGATACAGTCATTAGACTTGAGAAAATTTTGTTCAACATTATCATTCGTAACGTAATTCGATCGTTTATTTTCTATCAGCTTATGTAAAAATAATAATAAAAATCAGTAACTTCTGTAATAACGGTTGGTCGCGAAGTGTTTAACGGGCAACAGACGCCTCTGTGCAAACGGAATTGTGGATGGAGCAGAAGGATGCTAGGCCGTCTCTCCGCAGCATCATGGCGTCTTTGGCAAGGGCAGAGCTGAGGAGGATAGATGCTGCAGAGAGAGGGCCTCGGCGCTGTTAAACCTAGTCGTCGAGTTGTGTCTGTATGTTTCCAATTTACATTAAAAAAATCAGCCACAGAAAGCAGTGTGAGTTTTGTTACTTGTTGTAATAGACTTAATTATCACTCTATTTTCTCTTTTGTAAGGCGAGGTGTGAACCATGGGGGAGTTGTTTAGAAGCGAGGAGATGACGCTGGCGCAGCTCTTCCTGCAGTCAGAAGCTGCCTACTGCTGCGTCAGTGAGCTGGGCGAGCTGGGCATGGTGCAGTTCAGAGATGTGAGCACCTTCATCAAATTTTGAGACACATTAGGTGTAAATCCACAAAACATGTCACTGAATCAAGGTTTCTATTTTAACCAATATAAATCTTTTCTCATGCCACTCACAGCTGAATCCAGACGTGAACGTGTTTCAGCGCAAGTTTGTGAATGAAGTGAGAAGATGTGAGGAGATGGACAGAAAATTAAGTATGGATTTGAATATTCTATTACATTCTATCATATTGTTAATTGTTAAAAATTCTGATTTAATTTATATTGAATGATGGATGCCTCCACCTATAACAGGATTTGTGGAAAAAGAAATTAAGAAAGCCAGCATTCCCACAGTAGACACTGGAGAAAATCCTGAGGTACCTTTTCCCAGAGACATGATTGACCTAGAGGTATGAAATTTCACCATACTTACCTAAATGTCCTAAGTATAGAAATCTATATATAAAATAATGAGAATTAATAACAGTCTGTGGTTGGTTGCTTGATGACCTACAGGCGACCTTTGAGAAGCTTGAGAATGAACTGAAGGAGATTAACACAAACCAGGAAGCTTTGAAGAAAAACTTTCTGGAATTGACAGAGCTTAAACACATTCTCCGTCGAACACAGCAGTTTTTTGATGAGGTTTGCTGAACTTTTCTGATAATGCACATTATTATGAATTAAAAGGATGTTTTTTGTTTTGTTTTTACCAAACAGTGCTTGACTGACTAAAGCATAGACTAGGTATTAACTAATGGTTTTTCATGTTAAAATCTGTAACTTTTATTGTTTTTTTTATATTCCCAATTAGTGAAGCATTATAGGAGTAGAGACTGTTGAAATGTGGCAACACCATTGTAGGACAGGATTGTGTAGTAACGATGTCATCAAAAAGTTTTTTTTTGTATAAACTTAATTTTAAACTACAGTATGTGATAAAAGTTACTGCATTAGTATGAATGTCAAGTATCTTAAGTGATGTGTGGTTGATTCCTTTTGATAGATGGAGGATCCTAATCTGCTGGAGGAATCTTCTGCACTAATGGAGGGCAGTGAGGGCGGCCGTGGTGCCCCTCTCAGACTTGGGCAAGTACATTAACAATATGCTCTATTTTAAGTATTTATACAGTTCTGTTGTTGGTGAGCAAAGACAAGCACTGACATTGCCATCTGTTTGGTTGCAGGTTCGTGGCTGGAGTTATCAGCAGAGAGAGGATTCCTACCTTTGAAAGGATGCTGTGGAGGGTGTGTCGGGGGAATGTCTTCTTACGGAAAGCAGAGATTGAGGACCCTTTGGAGGACCCCACCACGGTCAATCTTACATTTGTTTTTCAGATCAGATCAGTGTGAACACAGATCTTTTCCCTGCAATTAGCAATCTGTTGTGTCTCTGTCAGAAGTTCACCAGTCACTCTTTTCTTATCTGAAATCAGTGTATAAATGTAAACGTATTAGATTCTTTCTTAATTATCAAATCTATGTAATGTTTTTTTTTCAGAAAATATCCCACAACATTTATGACATAATAGCACTAAACTGAGTGACATGGTGGTGCTTCCTTTAAGGTTTGGTTGCTTTTTTGGTTGCGTTTTCTCCAAGAAATCACTCCATACTTGTGCTACAGACCATGTGTAATCCAAGAATCACTTATAATTATTATAATTATTGCTTGTTCCCCATTTTTGTGCAAGTAGCATACAGAAACAGACAGACTTGAAGCTTGAGAGTCAATGTAAATTTTGGGCATGGTAAGAATTGATTCAAAAAGGAAAGCAGTACCAAGTAAAATTTAGACAGAGGACCAGGAGACAAGGATTTCTAGGCTGG
The DNA here is from genome assembly GCA_036850595.1 of Rhyacichthys aspro. NCBI lineage: Eukaryota > Metazoa > Chordata > Actinopteri > Gobiiformes > Rhyacichthyidae > Rhyacichthys > Rhyacichthys aspro. Next base: position 18,223,762 of record CM072166.1, on the reverse strand, counting down.
TTTAATTGGAAGTAGCCTTTGGCTATGCAAAAATGTGAACCAATTATTTTGCATAATTTGTAGCACTAGATCTTAAACATTTGCAATAAGCATATTATGTGGCACAAATAGTCATGATAAAAGTAGACTACTTTTCTTGATATGATTCTGATTGTCCAGTACAGCCCTCATTGAAGCTGGATTTACTATTGTTTTTTTTGTTTGTTTTGTTTTGTTTTTGTTAAAACAGGGAGACCAAGTCCACAAATCTGTGTTCATCATCTTCTTTCAAGGCGACCAGCTGAAGAACAGGGTGAAGAAGATCTGTGAGGGGTAGGTTTGAAAGACTCAATACTTTAAAAAAAAAAAGATTTAAGTTTACTGCAGGGTTTCCCACAGACTTTTCAGCGGATCAGGGATCAAGGTGATATATGTATTGTTATCTTGTGTTTGTGAGTTTTTCTGTGGCAGTGCTTATAGTAAACACTAGATCACCGATGAAACAGCTGTTGTCTTCTCATGAACAAAAATTGCATAATTTATATAGTGATATAGAAAAAAACAGGATTTGATGTAATACAGACTCTGCAAACTTATGTACTTATTCATAAAGCACTGCCGTAACATAGACTCAGGTCAATGCACAGTCGAGAAGAAGGAGTTAAAGTAGCGTTCCGTCCTTCAGCTCACTGATCTCAGATGTACACTGGATCCACTGGGTCCACTGGGTCTAAAACACATTTGCTGTGTTTATTATGTGCAGCAAGTGTCAACCTTTTCCTTGAATGTCATTATTGAATGTGTTTTGACATTAGAAACACCAAGTCTAAAGGTCTATTGCTATTGGTAGGATGGTGACAGGCTGTAAGGAAGTGTCCTTATTAGTGAGCTAAAATATTACACTACATGTTATTATTTTCAGTGGTTTTGTTGCCTCTGTGTCCTCAGGTTTCGTGCCTCTCTGTACCCTTGTCCAGAGACTCCTCAGGAGAGGAAGGAGATGCTCGCAGGGGTTAACAGTCGTATTGATGACCTCCAAATGGTAATATGTGGTGTAGTGGTGTGGAGAAGGGCTGCTACAATTAGACAATATAATTAACAATATTGATTATAAAAAATGACACATAAATCTTTAGTCAACATGCAATTTATTTTCATCTTGTACCCATATTTTAAATTTATAGCTGCATTGTGCTACAGGAAGGGCCTCAGTGTCTGCTCTGAGTGCAGTCAGTCAAACGAAGAAGAGCATTTGAAAGACAGTGGAACACTATAACACCTACACTAGTAGGACAATACACAGACATCACAATCACAGCCCCAGCAGACCCGCTCTGTTTAATATGTCTGTATACTAGGTCTCCATTCGTCAGTGTATGCTGGCTTTTGACCATCTGATGTAAAATAGATGATGACCTGTCAAAATAATCAGTGAAAAATCTGGCAAAACTAAATATGGAGTAACTTAAAATACAATATGTTGCCATGATATAGTACTAGCATTCATTTAACAGTAAACCTTGTCCATTAACATTAGTGAAGGAACTAATTCAGCTGTTACTTTTTCAGATAAAAAGTTCACACTAGGCAGTACACTGTCAGTGGTAAATTATAGAATTAGCCTTATATTTATAGAATTATAGAATTATTCTAGATCAAGTAGAACAAGGTGTTGATGTAACAGGGAGCTCAAAGTATATTAACCAAAATTGCCAAAACTGCTTGAAGGACATTCTAATTAAAGATTTTCATTAGATCAGAAAAGTCCGATTATGAACTGGATTACAAATTTCAGTGCTGTTTGTAAACTACTACAATAGCTATAAGCTTTTGCACGTGATATACGTTTTTTTTGTTTTTTGTTTTTTTTTGAGTGATGTGAAGAAAAAAAATGCTGATTAATAATAATAATTAAAAAAAACATAGATTAGTCCAACTGCTGAAATAATCAGTTGCAGCCCTAGCAGATAGTGAGATAAAAAGCAAAAATGTAATTGAAAAAATTAAGATACATTTTAGTTTTTCTGTGTTGACTGCAACATAGACAGGGAACAAAAGCTGTGGTTTATTATTAACAAAGCAAGGACTGTAACACAAATATATTTTTATACAGTTTTATCTTTATAATAAATAGCAATATGAAAAGAATGGGAAGCAAATAGTTTCCATTGACCTTGGAGTAAACTTGTAACAAATGTTGTCCAACAATAGGTCAAATATTTCACATTTCTTTCAAAGGCAATTTATAAAGGTTAAATGTAGCCAAGAAAACAACTAGAAATCAATCATATACTGGGCACAACAGGATATGTGTCTTTGCATGGGTGCTTAGTGTTTCTGGGTAAAATGTATGTCCACTGAATATACAAAAACTTTATAGTGTTTTCATGATTATTTTCAATAGTTCTTATCTGAAAAAGACCATTGTCCTGGTTGGCCCCTTTAATGAAAAAGCTCGGTTCTGCATCGGAGTCAGCACTATTTTGCTCTATAGAAACTTGATTTTTTTTATTTTGAATGATTAGTGTTCTGTTTACAGTTTGGTCAGTCAAATGTCCACAGTGTCCAGCTGATCAACAAACTCAACAACAACTGCACAAACCCAATTATACAATAGGTCAAGTTTTTTTAATTAGCACATTTACAACAACCATTGCTGCCCAAACTGCTTTACAGGCTTAAAAGTAAGTAAAATAAAAAGGGCACGTGAAGGGACAATATTTATGTCAGGTACGGAGGGGCCAGGTCATGAAGTGATGCCTGTACAGGGGTGATGTGTTTACATCAACTCGTATCAGTTAGCCGACGAGCAGCTGCATTCTGAACTTACTGGAGTTTATTAAGACAGGACTAGTCCACCCCCCAAAACATCTACTTTTACTTGGATTATGACATGTTATTATTGTTTTAGAATACAGTACATGACCAATTTAGTACATATTGTATTTTTTATTTTAAACATTTTGCCTGTTCTTTGTTTTGCTTGTTTGCCTAAATATTTACTAAAATATAAAAAGTAGTAAGTCTGCAAGAAATAGGAAGGAGTATGAGTTTTTGTTGCTTCTCTCTTATCCTCAGTTAATAATTGATGTATATTTTCAAACCTATTTTTCAAGTCATGTCCTGGAAGAGACTGGGATCTAACAGTAACATATTAACATAGTACCATCGCTTCTGCAGGTGTTAAACCAAACGGAGGACCATCGGCAGAGAGTGCTACAGGCTGCCTCTAAGACCATGAGGGTGTGGTTCATTAAAGTCCGAAAGATGAAAGCTATCTACCACACGCTCAACCTTTGCAACATAGATGTGACCCAGAAATGTCTCATTGCTGAAGTTTGGTGTCCTGTTTCAGACCTGGACTCAATTCAGTTTGCTCTACGCAGAGGGACGGTAAGCTTACCTCTTATGCTTTAATCTATTTGCAAATGTACATCAAATAGGGCAGGGTGAATACTACTACTAGTAGTGCTAGTAGTGGTAGTACTAGTATTCAAACAAAACAATTGTTGTTTTTGGGGCCCACCAGGTGTTTTTAAACTTTGTACGTACTGCTCACTGGTAAAATATTTGGCCTAATCAAATATTACAATTGTTTGTTAAAGCCTTGTTATAAGTTAAACATTACATACTATAAATATTTATATTTTATTTATTATTTAGTTTGTGTAGGTGGGAGACCTAAATGGTGTCTGCCCCTGGGCCCCCTCCTTCATTGTTCTAGCCCTACATGATGGTCATGAACAGTGTGTTGCTGATATCTTTCCTCCAACCTCTGCTTTGCTAACTTTTGTCTACCTCTCTCCTGTGCTGGACAATGTGTGGAGTTAGTTTGAACCAGTTTCATCACAAGTTTAGTCAGGAGTTTGCCCTTTATTGGGTCATAACCAATAAAGAACCATAGTCATTTTCTGTCAGATCTTTCTGGACTTGAGCTATTTCTAAGGCTCTGTTGACACTTGGCAACAACATCAACGGTACATGAAGAGCATTTATCCTCTTTCACGAGAGAACAAGCCTCACTGCAGCACCACTCTCAGACATTAGTGACTGACTCAGACACAGACTCTGCTGTGACTCCAGACTGTCACAGCCTGTAACTTCTGCTTTGTCTAGGTCTATGTATTTGTCTGCACTTCTGTTTCACAGTTCTATCATAGTGCTATACCAATGTTATTTTCTTAAATTGTGGTCTCATTGTCTGCACAAACAAGGTTCTTCACATACATTCTCCACCTCTACCCTGTTTCAGAAGCCATCGTTTTCCCAGTCAACATTTTAGTTTTTAAAGAAAGACCTTCAATTTCTCTGTGTAAACTCATTGTGCATTTATTCACTTGCAGCTCCCTGAGCTCCTCTGTATCAACAGAAGAAGAGCTGAAGAGGCAGCACCGGCATTTGCGGCTGTTTTTGTAATATATAGTGGGGCATGTAGTTTAAGTAGGGGGCAACATATAGGTGTACTATTAATAATAATAATTAGAAATCATCTTGTGGGCCACAAATAATTGCTTTGTAGGTCTGATCTGGCCTGCTGGCCTTGAGTTTGACATGTCTGACATAGGGTCAGAGCCAGCTGGTTTTCCTAGAAATAATTTTAAATGTGAATATAGTACATATTAGCAAGCTGTCAGAAAACCTTTTTTTGTTTACAATTTATCTATATGAGTGAAGAGTTTTTGTTTTTGCAGGAAAGAAGTGGCTCTACTGTGCCATCCATCCTCAACAGGATGCAGACCCAGCAGACTCCTCCGACGTTTAACAAGACCAACAAGTTCACATCAGGATTCCAGAACATTGTTGATGCTTATGGCATCGGGAACTACAGGGAAATTAATCCAGGTCAGGCTTACATTGTGCGGTATAGATGAAACTTGTCAAGAAACATGAATGCATCCATCAATTGTTTAGGTGATGATGATGTCACAGAATTTTAGAGAATGTATGAATAACCAGTTTTCTGTTTGCATAACATAACAGCTCCGTACACCATCATCACCTTCCCCTTCCTGTTTGCTGTAATGTTTGGGGACATGGGTCACGGAGTGTTGATGGCGTCTTTTGCTCTCTATCTGGTCATACGGGAGAGTCGCCTTCTTGCACAGAAGAGTGACAATGAGGTAGAGAACACTGATGCTCATGTTGTAATTTATATTTACATGCTTATTTCTTAATGTGGAAATAAGTATATAAGTATTATTATATTATAAGTATTTATTTTAAAGCATTTATTGATTTCTTCCTAGATGTTCAACATGGTGTTTGCTGGACGCTACATTATCCTGCTTATGGGAATATTCTCAGTCTACACTGGAATAATCTACAATGATTGCTTCTCCAAATCACTAAACATGTTTGGCTCTGGATGGAGCGTTAGGCCCATGTTTGGCCCAAAAGGAGCAAACTGGTCGTAAGTTAGTCTTGTCTTGTGTTAGATGTGTTTTGTGCTTATATTTTTATCAATAGTTTCTGACAGCATCTTAGTTCTGATTTAAGTAACATGTACAGTTGTGTACGATTTTGATCAAGCTAACTAACGGACTAAACAATCAGAGGCTGGCCACCAGACAACTAACCTTGCGCTGCAGCTGGATTCTCGTAAGCTTTGGGAGTTTCCAAACTCGCTTAAGTCTATCTTGTATCACTCCAAGCAAACTGCTTGAGTCAAACCGTGGGCTCACCAGACTCTTGTAAGCTATGATGTGGCAGCACTAACAGGAAGAGGCGGGGTTTAAATTTGACGAAAGCAACAAGCGCTCTCTTCTTCTCTTTGGTATCAACATGGCTACGCCTAAAGACGTTAAAGTTTATGCTGCTATCGAATCAGTTTTATCAGAAGTAGAGAGTATTTCTTCTTTGAAAGAAAAGCAAAGAGTGGCAAGTCATATCAATTGCTATGATTGGTTAAAGAAACCTCATGGTAGGCGGATACTAGTTGGTGCTTCATCCAATCAACTACCAAGTTTTCGACAGAAGGCGCCTCCCTTTTGAAAACGCTTTCAATGGGAGACTTCCCAGTTGGTACTGTGAAACAGACTATGTTCTGTGGAGCAGTTTAATCTGGCAGTGTCAGGTTACCCGATAACATCCTCAATATCTCCTGGGGTTCGACACAGTGTTTTTTTGAACATTAATTTCTATATTTGTGTTCCAGGTTTGAAACACTTGATGGAAATGCAGTGCTGCAGTTAGACCCAGCCATACCAGGAGTTTTTAATGGACCATATCCACTTGGTATTGATCCGGTAAAACCCGCACTCTACAACACTGCATTTTTTATTTATTTATACTGCAGTTCAAACTGTAGCTTGTCATATGTAATAATGAACAATTATATGTATTATAGTGCATTAGTGTAGTAATAAATGGACTGTGCAGTGATTGGTGACAAACATGTGCTTAATTCTATAGATCTGGAACATTGCGACCAACAAACTGACATTCCTCAATTCCTTCAAGATGAAGATGTCTGTGATCCTTGGTGTAATCCACATGCTCTTTGGAGTTTCCCTCAGTCTTTTCAACCACATGTAAGTTCTACTAATAAAGAATTCTTCATAGGTAAAATAAGCTTAAGCAAATGTAAGGGCCTACTACTGAAAAAAGGAACCAGTTCATCAAGCAGCTAAACTGCTTTTGAGGCCTGTCATAGTTATGAAAAAGTGTGCATGTTAGGTTTTTTATTTTTTTATTTTTTTTGTGAGACATTTCAGGAACTGAGGAAAACGCAATCTTTTGGAAGAAAAATCCCTGTCTTGGAATCAATAGGTCTATGGGTCATTTTATTCCTTTTACAGAATGGGATCTGAATTACTAATGCAAACAGAAAAGCTAAAGAGGGGGAATAGGTGACCATTAATAATTCTAAATCAGAAATTAGTTCTAATTGCTACTGTCGTATTATTACAGGTACTTCAAGAAGCCTCTTAACATCTTCTTAGGCTTCATCCCAGAGATTGTCTTCATGTCCACACTATTTGGTTATCTTGTCCTGTTGGTTTTTTATAAATGGACCGCCTATGATGCCAACAACTCCAAAGATGCACCCAGCCTTCTCATCCACTTCATCAACATGTGTCTCTTCAACTACAATGACCCCACCAGCAAACCCCTCTATCGGGGACAGGTGCAGCCATCACCCACCCACCCGATATGTCTTTCTGCTTGTGGGGGCTGCCCACCCAGGGGAGCATCGTGGTAGAAATTTTAGCTGAATGTTGCATAAACTCCACAATTAGCTAGTTACAATTAGATAGCTTAGTGAATTGGTTACTCTAAATTGTCCCAAGTGAATGACTGTGAGAGTGAATGGTTGTCAAAGTACATCCCTTGATGTTAGATTCAGGCCTTAAGCTGGGATAGGCCTTAGCCCCTGAGAACCCTAAGAGGAATAAGCAATGGAAGGTAAATGAATAATAATAATAATTTAGAAGTCTTTGGTAACCCTGCAACATTATTTTACCACAAAGAAGGGGGACTAGCAGTGCGGAATAAGATGCTTTGTACTTCTTTTGCAAAGGAAATGCCTTTAAAAGCCTTTTATTTTATTAATTTGAAAATGTTGTAATTTCTCTATTTTTTTTGTTGCAACATGTGTTGCTTAAACCCTTTCTATGTGGATTTGCAGATGGGGATCCAGGTTTTGTTGGTACTGATAGCCCTAGCATGTGTTCCTTGTATGCTGGTTGTGAAAACTATGGTGCTTCGCCGTCAGCATCTGTGGAAAACGCACCTGGTATGTTCCATCCACACCTATTACTTTGATTCTTTTCTTATTGTTTATAACTTTTTTTTGCATTCCTCTTCTGCACATTGTTTTACTTAATGTGGGTGGTTGTGATGCCATGAAAATGCTTAAAGCACATCCTAGAAACACTCCCTTTTGGCATATTTGCTTCATTCAAAGGGCACCATTATGACAACAGCCTAAGACACCTTAAGGCTTAGCAAGCCTTAACAAGGCTAAATTTGGTAGAAAAGCATTAAGTACTGGGTGCTCTGTTTAATTTAGGAGATTACATTTTAAAGGGGTGTGAAACAAGGCTTGCTTTAAGCTGGACACAGCTCTTGTGGCTTTTGTATCTAGTCCCAGAAGAGGGAAGAAACTCCCGCAGAGAATCTAGAGCAATCTTTAGAGCAAACAGGCGTGTCCTCATCATGCACCGGACTCACCCAACAGGGCACGCAGAAGTTTGGAGGGGTGCGCGTGGGTAATGGGCCCACGGAGGACGAGGCTGGCATCATGGACCACGACCATCTGTCCCAGCACTCAGAGGAGGGCGATGAGGTGAGCCAACACTTGACACACACTACAATGGCATGTATTAGTTGTCCTCCAATGCTGCCTCAGTGTGTTATAGGAAACACCGGAAATTGTTTTCCTGAGTTGGGAAATGCAAAAATCACCAGCTGATTTTAGAACAACTCAGAGATATATATATATATATATATATATATATATATATATTTTTTTTTAATTTTATTTTATTTTTTTAATCAAATCAGCACCTGATATACAAACTATGTGCCAAATAAATTTCTTGCTATATTTTTCCCAGACATGAATAATAACTGATCTATTGGTGTCGCAGTTGTTTTTAATAGTTCCATATTTCACACATCAAGAATCAGACTGTACCATAATAGAGCAAGTGTTGTGAAGTAAACAGTTAAAAATGACTGTTTCAGATGTAGTTTACAGATCAAGCGAGGAAACATTGTCCTGAATCCCGGCTGTTGCTCAGAAGTAACTGAGGCCAGGACAATGAGGAGGAAATGAGGAGATAAAATAGGCAAATTAGCAGCCCGGCTCTAAAATAAGGCAAACATATATATCTTAAAAACTTGAGACATTGCCTATCTCTGAGTAGACTTATTTAAAAGTTTTTCATTGATTTTCTAGAGCTGTACTTCAAGCAAGAAAGCTCGACTACTAGTCAAGGATGTCACAGCAACTGTCACATTTTATATTATTTATTGAGAGACAAGCCTATTAGAACTGCTCAGTAGATGCTGCAAGCCAATGTCGCACTGTCTATTTTTGCAATTGTATAAGTTTACTATGTTACACTATGGAACCTGTGCCAGCTACAACCTGTGTCTTGATGTAACACTGTGTGATTTGAGCCACAATTCAACTGTACTAAAAATCAGCAATGTTAGCGTAAGTGTCAACATGAGCACAGTGGTCCCTCGTTTATTGCGGGAGTTACGTTCTAAAAATAACCCACAATCCAGGCAAAATCCACGAAGTAGTCAGCTTTATTTTTTACAATTATTATATATGTTTTAAGGCTGTAAAACCCCTCACCACACACTTTATACACTTTTCTCAGACAGGCATTAACATTTTCTCACATTTCTCTCTTGTTTAAACACTCTCAAAGTTCAACCTTAGCATCTTCCTCTGCCTTTTGGGTGCGACCGCAGGTGCCTTTGTCGGTGTTGAATGTTTCGTCGACATTGTGGGTTTTGTCGGGGAGAAAACTTCAGAGTCACACTGCTAGTGATCAAACATTTATGTAAATATGGCAAGCCGAATGCATTCTGTACTGTACAGGAGACACGGCACGGAGGAGATTGATTGACAATGGTCTACAGTCCCTTAGCCAATCAGGACGCAGAACACAAAAAATCCGCGAAACAGCGAGGCCGCGAAAGGTGAACCGCGTTGTAGTGAGGGACAACTGTACTGTTACTGTACTGTAACTGTAAAAAAAAAAGTTGAAACAAGAGCACAACTGGGTTTCAGTGTTGCAAAAACAGTGTGGATTAAGTTAACCACAATACTATCCACACTACTACTCTACTGTGCTTTAATTTGGTCTGTTTTCCTCAGAAAAGAGACAGATATGACTTAAGAGCAGATATAAGCTTAAGTGAAAGGAGAGAAAAGGGGCACAAAATGAAAACTCAGTTATTCCAAAAGGCTTCAACAACAGCACAGATCATCACCACCGCACACTGTGCCTAGAGTGCACAAACACCTGAAGTAAAGACAACTGTAGCCTACACTGTTATTACACAACAACACCAACAGTAAACAAATCACAAAAGCTCTGTGTGTTACGCAGATCGCCAATAACCTAACTGCGTATAATCACTCTCCCAGTATCCGTTCCAATTCAATTCAGGTCTGTTCATCATCTGGCCACTCTGGCCCTTTTTTGGATCCCCAATCTGTTCAGTAGGTTTATGTGCTTTATATAAGCTTCAGGTCCATTTTGGAGCTGTTCATGAGGTGTCTGATTTTAACAAAATATACACAAATAACCCTTCATTTTTAACAAAGCTCATGTGTGTAATGAATAGTGTGCAGTACACTGAAGACAACTCCTGACCTGTGGCTGTTTAAAAACAATCAATAGTTATTTTAACAGCACTTTTCATAGTATTTCTATGTAATCATAAGACGTAAGCGATCAGCAAAAAGCTAGAAAATTTCAATTTCATTTTATTTGTGAAGTATTTTTACAATAGCTACTAGGCTGACCAAAGTGCTTTACAGAAGAGGAGGAAAATTATAAAAACATATACAAAAAGCAAGCAACAGTTTAAAACCACCCGTTTAAAAGATTACCGTGTAACAATAATCAAAACACAAAGGAAAATAAATAAGTTTTCAGCAGGGACTTAAAAACAGGCAGAGAACAGAGGCTGTTCTATTCTCTAAAGGCAAAGCATTCCACAGTTATGGAAATGCACACTCCTCTCTACTCTTGAGTTTAGCAGGAGCAACTACCAGCAATGCCTGGTGACAGGATCTTAAACTGGATGGAGTATATAAATGAAGGAGTTCAGAGAGGTAGACGGGAGCTAGGTGATGTGAAGATTTGTAAACAGAGAATAGAATTTTGAAGTCTATTCTCTGCTGAACTGGCAACCATGGAAGAGATCTGAGAATTGGAGTAATTTGTTTATGTTTGCATCATTTTAAAAGAAGTCTGGCTGCAGCGTTTTAGACAAGCTGAAGGTGTGATTTTTGGAAATACCGCAATATAAGGAATTGCAGTAATCTAGTTGAGATGTAACAAACGCATGCCATTTCTAGGGTTTTAGGAGTGAGAGAGGATCTGATTTTAGACTATAGATGAAGTTGGTAAAAACTGGATCCAATAACAAAAGAAATTTGTTTATCAAATTTTAAATGCTGGTCAATAAGAACACCAAGGTTCCGCACCTGTGAGGATCTAAAAACTATAAACTCTCCAAGTCAGGGTGTTTATCTTGTGAATTCTCGTTAGGACCAAAAACAATTACTTCAGTCTTGTCTTCATCTAAGAAGAGGAAGTTTTGGGCGAGCCACGATTTAATGTCCTCTAAGCATTGCTGAAAAGAATGTAGCATGTAGAGCGAGAATAGAGAGGGAGCTAAAATTGAGCCTTGAGGAAGGCCACAGGTCACAGGAAGAGGTAAAATAACCAAGCCTCACTTAAAAAATTTTGTCAGACAGGTACCACTTAAAACAATTAAGAACGGAGAGCCATCAGAGCCATCACCCGCCTCTTGGGTTGACAGTTGAAGTGGGGCTTCATTTAGTAATTTTGTCACTGAAATGTCTCAAGAAGCTTTCACATCAGAAGCATCAGGAACAGAGATAACAGAGGGATTTGCAACAGATTGAATAATTGAAAACAAAACCTTAGGTTTAGAGTTGTTAGTTAGATTAGAGAAATAAGCTTTAGCAGACCTAACAGAAGTTTGGTAAGATGTAAGAGAGTCTTTAAACATTTGAAGAGAGATATGTAGTCTGCCATTTTGCCATTTGCGTTCTGCCTTTCTATAGTTTTGTCTTAGGAGACGGGTTTCAGAGTTTTGCCACAGTTTTGGTTTGTGCTTGTGAGGCTTAAGGGGGGCAGTAGCATTAGCTGCCTTAACCCAGGCAGTATTTAAAAGGCTAAGATGTTTTTCAGCAAATTCAGCAAACCACAAGTTGAAGTTAGAGCTAAATTGTGAGGAGTAATACTGAGACAGAGTCAGCAGGAACCAGATCTGAGAAAGGAGTTGGATCACCAACTTTTATCCAGGATTCCGTGATAAACATAAAATCCAAGTTGTGAGATGAGTAGAAGTTGTTTAGTAGGAAGGTCTTATTCACCAAAGACCGGGCATTTATTAATGCCATCTTCGGTGGGGGAATTTTCAATAAAACAAAATAGATATTTCAATGAAATAGATTGTAATAACATAATTATTACTAAATCAGGATTAAACCTACAGTAAACTGTGACTATAGTATACAGTACTAGACTTGACTAGACTAACGGATCAGAACAAATCAGTACTTGAAGACTTGAAGCTGACATTATAAAAAATAACGGTTGCTTTGACAGAAAAACAAAATAAAGTACAATAAAGGGTAGTACACTATTCCAAACAGCACACTGGTGCTGTGGTCGCAATCGGTTTGGAAGAATGACACTGCCATGTGTGCGGCTGGGCACAGAAACAACACACTGTCAACACCAGGTCCAGAGTAGGTGTTTTTTCTGTCAATTTGGAGTTATGCATTGGGTGCTATGGCAACTGTAATTGTGTCATTAAAGGGGACAATCCATTCAAACCACTTTTGTGTACTTTCTACGCCCATAACTGTGTGTTTGGAATCTCTACTAACTCCCAAAGTGTGAAATAAAGCAACTGCGGAATCTCTCTGTTATCGGGCAGAGTCTCTCTCCTTGCGTCACTTCCCTTTACAGGCCATATTGCTTTCTTTGCTACAGCATAGCAACATTAGCTTGCTATCGTGTCAGTTTATTGCTTACACACTGTCTAAAGCTAGCATACCTAGTAACTAGTTGAACACAGGTCGTCATATTATAAAGCACAATTACTCATTATTTCACGTACAGTAAGCCTAGATGGAAACATTACACTGGCTCAGGGTGTTTTGAATAGCTGTAGGGTATTTTGGATTAAAAAAATACTGTTGACTCCACAGAGATCTGGCTATTTCCCCTTTGCTGTGAGCACTAATGGTTTAAAAGTCTAATGGTGCGTGTAAATTACTTGTGTAAATGATGATGCCTGTTTATAAAGGCTCACAAAACTGACAGGAAATAAATGTTTGACTTTTTCCAATGGGCACTGTCATGCCCTGGTACCACGTTACAAAGTTGTTGTTTTTTTGGGGGCCGTTGCCATGGCTACATGATTGAATTCAAGGCATGGCCAACTTCCTGTTTGTTGAGGAGAATCGCCATTTGCCTTTCCATGACCAATATGCATACCAAATTTTGTGACTACAACAAAAAAAGTGTGTGCACAGAAACCATTGGCATTCCAAGGAATGTGCAATATTAAAAACCTATTTTCACACTTCACACATACCTGAATTTTGGGCAAATTTTGTTGATTTTTTAAAATTTGTTCAGGAGGTGAAATTTGGGATTGTTTTGAATAGTAATAATTATAAGAATAATCTGAGCAAACACAACATGGCCGCTCACGCGGCTGCTACAATTTTTTTATTTAATGTTCTCCCCATTGCGCATGTGGGATCCATAGTGAATGATAAGGGTGTTGCCTATTCACCCATTGACCTTCCATACATTCAAAGCCATTACAATTATGACATTTTTCGAACAGATTGCATATCTACATGCTTGAATAGTGCACAAGGCGTCAACGCTTATTAGTGCACTTTGCGCACTGCTTAACGATTACAATAGTCCCTTGCCATGCTGGGCTGGCTCAGGCCAAATAATAATAATAAACAGAGCAAAAACAATAAAGCTACCACGACAGCATCGCACACTGCCTAGTGGTCACAATAGTCTCTTGCCAGGCTGGGCTGGCTTGGGCCTAATATTAATAAAATTTCCAGCCTTTACAATAGAGCCCTCGCCACCGGCTATGGCTTGGCCTAATAATTCCTTCCAATCCATTTTTCCTATCACTCTACATAAATACATGCATGGATTGTGCATGACACAGGCAACTCACCATATAGGCATGGCAATGTTCAATGACAAGCACAATCTAGTGCCTCGCTGAGGGGCTCGGGCCTAATAAATTAAATTGATAGACAATTTGTAGAACTCCTAACAATTGCTGCCTTTCCAGAAGGTCTTTCATTTGAAAAGTATTTCTTTAATCATAATCGTTGACTAACTCTCAACTTTTACTTACATTACAGCATTCAACGGAAGAGCCGGTAAGAACACACGTCAGCATGCCTGGATTCTGTCTTACAAGATCTGTATATGGTTTTATTGTATCATCTCACTTGTAATCTGTCATAGGAAGTCATTTGGGAAATGCTAAACATTTTCATTTACAACCTTGTTCTCAGGTCCAAGGTTCATTTACATTTTTTTTTCAAAGCAGGAATATTTGCAGTTTTTAAATTTCACATCACATGTTGCACCAACATTATAGCATACAATATTATGGCATGTTTCTGGTGTTTTTACCATCAGTCATAGACGCTTTGAATAGAACAAAGAAGGCTTCTTCCATGAACTCTATTTAACTTGTATAGAAACAAAAGAGAAGCCTGGAAAAAGGAAACTACTCTTGTGCCAAGCCAAACCATACAAAGGGAGCAAACAAGCAATATGTTCCTATGTTTTCCCAGCCCATTCCATACAGGAAAGACTCCAGGATGGAGCGAACTGAAGAACTCTGTAAACATATAATAGACAAGCAAGCTGCTGTAAGGTTATAAGAACTAAGCAGCAACAACCAGAAAGCCAGTCTATTTAGACTATAATAATAATAATTATTATGTATGTACCAGTGTTTTTATTATATCCTATACTGGTGTGTGATTTTTGTGTGTAACCATGCAAACATTTTGTCCACAGTTTAACTTTGGTGATGTAGCTGTCCACCAGGCCATCCACACCATTGAGTACTGTTTGGGATGCATCTCCAACACGGCATCCTACCTACGCCTTTGGGCTCTTAGCTTGGCTCATGCACGTAAGGCCAAACAACCAAACAACCAGCCTTGCTGTAGTATTTTCTTTCTATAAACTTAAAAAGCCAGAAATGTGTTGTTAATGTGTATCTTGTCTGTTTGCACATACAGAACTATCTGAGGTTCTCTGGTCCATGGTAATGCATCTGGGTCTGTCTTCACGTAGTGGGGGTGGCTTCTTTGGTCTTTCAATCATCTTTGCTGCCTTTGCCACCCTTACTGTTGCCATCCTTCTCGTCATGGAGGGGCTTTCTGCTTTCCTACATGCCTTGCGTCTGCACTGGTAAGAAAAACTGGATTAACTGTGTGTTATTTTGAAATACAGTACATTAAAATAACAAACACTTGCCTTTTTGAGTCAGGTACATGGTACATTTTAGTTTGGCACAGTGGGTTTTTACTTATATTAGAGGCTAGAATGGTTCTGAAATCACTGCATAACACTATCATACTAGGCATCCCTCTTTTGGGGACAGGACAATAGAATGGTACACATTTTTTCTCATTTAACATAAATAACCAATGCTTAACAGTCTCTTTGTGGGTTTCACAAAGCTACAATCCACTGCACAACTCAGCTTGGAAATATTATCACCTTTTTAATACAATGATGAGACGCTATTACATTTTTCCCCAAATGCCCCATACAATCCATACTAAGACAGAAAGGGAAAAACATACTATACACTTATACACGTAATTGCCATTGTGCATTCCCCCGAAAAGTACCGCACCTGGGCAGTAATGTCACTGTAATGTGTCCTTTTCGCTGAGACCTTCAGTTCAGGTCCAGTAGATTTTGATTCAGTAGAGCCCATGTTCCTTTCCTGAGACAGCTGCCATGGTCACTATGTCACTACATAACCCATAGCTCCACTCACATACTCTTATCTAAACATGATGGAGATGGTTCCAGGCGCTAGTCAGTAACTACCCCCACAGCATCAGATGATGAATAAAGAAAAATAGCTAAAAATACGAACAAATAAATAAATAAAATAATAAATCCAACTATTTTAAAACACGTTTTCTGAATTTTTCATCTTGTGACAATGTAACATTAAGTGTTGACATGTTGGAACCACTTTTCTGTCTTTTGCTACATTAAGTTTTTTAAGGATACACAACTATTGAGTCAAATCAGAACAAATACTTTAGGAGGCTGTGGTATATCTTCCAAAGATGTGTACAGATCCGGCAGCCCTTTACTACATTTACATGAGGAATGTTAGCAACATGAAACATTCCTGGCCCACAGTGTTTTAGTGTGAGTATAGAGCACCACAGATAAGCTCATGTACGTGTGTTCTGCTCCATCTCCTCCAAGCACTGCCTTTACTCCACTGATACCACTGTTATGACTCATGTGAAATCTCATGTGGTAGAAATTGCACTGGAACCACTAGGCCTCTTGCTTTTTCAACACTGGTTGTTGTAGGAGTGTGAACTGTGCTGGGTTACTTATTATTTCTGCTTGTGGCTTCAATTTGTTATGGAAGTATATAAATGCACCAACACCACCAAAAATCAATTTGTAAACATCACCATGTGAGATTTTAAATAGGGAAGTTTAAAACCATGACAAGGTCAAACCACAATTAGGGCTCTATCTATTTGCCAAGGGTAAAAAGGTTTAAAAGGTTGTAGCAAGTATTTTTCAAGGAGTTGGAAATGGAAATAGTGATTGTCAGAGTAAACCCGTGGAGCCTTTCACACACTCGTGCTGATGAGGTGTCTGTACAAACTCACAAAGCACTGTAGGTCAAGCATAATGTGTACTCTACTGACAGATTTTCCAGCTCTTCTGCTGTGTTGTGGGGAAGCAGATGAGAGGAGCTCTCATTTCTTTCCTGGTTTTAAGTGCTGCACTCTCACAGCTCGAACAGGCCAAATATTTGTCATGGCTCAGAGACATTCCTGGGCACTCCCTGTGTTCGCTAATGCCAGAAAGCAGCCAGGCTTCACTCTTTCTCTAAAATGAAGACATCAGTTCTCTGCAGATTTTAAGAATGACACTATCCTCTTTACTGTTGTGCACAGTGTATTTACAGGGTTCAGTTAAAGTCAGAACACATAATCTGTACCAGCTGTTCAAAAAACAACAAAAAAAGGCAAATGTAAAACCACTCGGTTCACATGCTCTTCAAGGACATTAAGGTGTTTCATTTAATGAGATTATACAAAATACAATTTTGATTAAAAAAAAAAAGAATTGAACCAGTTTGAAATGTTTTCTATCAAATTATTTAAAAACTGTAAATAATTACACTTTTTTTTCTAGGGTGGAGTTTCAGAACAAATTCTACTCTGGCCAGGGCTTTAAATTTGTTCCCTTCTCATTTGAGAGCATCTTGGAGGGTCGTTTTGACGAATAACCAGCCCACCCCTGAAGCCTGAGCCAGCTGAGTCACCAACTTCCCTCTTAATGTGTATGTGTGCATGAATCCAAGTGCTGTCCTCTGTCGCCTCCTAATGGTCATTAGTCAACACGTGTTGTGTGAGTTACAGTTTTAGTTTACATGTGATAAGGTTTATTGGCGACTTGATTATTAGATGCAGAGCACCAACAACAACGTTAATCTACTAGTCAGTTTAAATATCAACACAATTTCAGTTACTTATCATTATATGTTTTTTGAGATGTGTATGGAAATATTAAAATAAGATAAGCACGGACAATCTTTTTTTCCCTTTTTCACCAGAAGAATGAGGAGATTTACCAATAAAAGATACAACATTACAACAATCACACTGAGGTTTAAATGGATGTACTAATTATTTTGGAAAATGTGTTACAAAGGATCACACCTAAACTATGTGCTAACAGTAAAGTATTGTGTCTCCAGTTTGATATCACTGTTACATATTTTAATGTTGTGTTTCAAAAGCCTAGTTAGAGGCATAAGAATAAACTAATTGGTGTTGTGATCGTTATTAAACTCATGGCTGGCAATTCACCGTGTCCTGTGTTCTCTCTCTCGTTAGTCTGCAACAACAGTAAAGTAATTGTAACATTAGTTGGATGACAATTCCATCATTCCCATCATCATATCTTTGTCAACATATGATTGATGATACGTATGACAAAGTCATACTATGACTGTTGTTTCGGGCTTAGCACGACTTATCTACGTCGATAGAACCACATTAGAATCGAAACCTTTTTCAATATACAGCCCTCAAACCCTCAGTTGACGTATTTGCTTTTTGTCTTTCACGCATAGCCGTTTCTAGCTTTATGCGGCCTATGTAAATGTGTAGGACTCTGTCATTCCCCGAAGAGCCGCACAGACGCCCTAGTCACCAAGGGGCCCTAAAGCTGCATGCTCGTTTGAGGACAATAAAAATTACTTGTCTTTATCTTCAGCTCTCTCATGTGTTTATTATTGTCCTTATATCAGTGGTCACTAACAGGCGGACCTCGAGAGGCTTTGATCCAGACCGCAAGAGGACAATCTATTTTTGAACCGGCACTCTAAGGACAACTATGTATTAAATGGCTAAGATTAGTTGTTCAATGGCATTCCTACAGAGCTCATGGTGTGACAGTGTTGGGCAGTAGCGACGCTACAAGTGGCGACACTACTAGCTTACCTACATTCCTCAGTTTTCTGAATCAAATAGCTTTTTGGTAGCGAAGCTCTTTTGTTTATCAAGTAGTGCAGTAGCGTTCGCCCATGTTACATTTTCCCAGGCATCCAATTTCTCTTCTCTCACAGCCTCCGCCTGATGCAGCCTGCGCACGACGCATGAGGGTTTTCGGCTTAAGCGTCACATAGTGTAGCATCACCTCACACCACAATGAAAGAGATTCACTATTGCTCCACAAACTCTTGCCGATGCCCCTCTTTCTTACACAGCCTCCGCAGGACGCAGCCTGACACCACGCAATTCATTTTAGATAATTAGGCGTTCCTTAGTGCATCACCTCACTTTACATCACAAACCAAACTGGCAACAGCAAATAAACAAAAAGACTCGCTCCACAAATACTGGTAACGCACCTTGCCCCTCTTTCTCTCACAGCCCAGCTCGGACTTATTTAACGTTTTGGCTACTCACTATTTCAATAAGGAAATTAGGCGTCCTGTAGTGCATCGCCTCTCTTTACATCACAACCCAAACTGGCAACGGCTAATAAACGCTCGCATCTGTGCGCCTTTACGCACGCCCTGCCATGCGACACGTTAACAAAACGAAAACAAAAGTGAAGGACATTAGCAGGGATTTTACACTGTTCGCTTACCATGAAAGTTCCACAGTTTTAGGGGCAAGACACTCAACTTAGAAATTGTTTAATTATAATGAATTTTAGCAATGTACAGGGCAGAGGATATTCCCCAATAATCAAAACGACCAAGGACAACCACCCCATATTTATACCAGTTGTCTCAAACTCAATTCCTGGAGATCCACAGCTCTGCACAGTTTACCATTTCACAGCTGATCAGCTAATCAAGCTCTTCAGGATTACCAGAAACTACTAAGCAGCTGTGAGTTGGAGATGGGTAAAGCTAAACTGTGCATAGCTGTGGCCCTCTAGGAATTGAGTTTGAGACCACTGATCTATACCAAACATAACTATTATTTTTAGTTCACTAATGTAAATCACGTGTTCAGAGCTCTGTTTGAGTTTCTGTGTGAACAAAGACTTTTTTTTCAATAAGTTTTGCTGGACCACAAAACATATGGGTCAATTTTAGGAATTTGAGATTTATACATAATCTGAAAGATGAATACATAAGCTTTCCAAAAAAATAGCTTGAATGTAGTAAACTACTTTTGCCATTATGCTGTAGCTTAGCTTGCTACATTTCTCTGGGGCAGAACTGAGCATTTTAAGGCCCGGGGGCCACATCAGGCCCTCGACCCACCCCTGTCCGGCCCTCAGGAGGCTTGTGTCAGAAAAGGAATTAATCCAAGAGTGAAGTGTAGTATTTTGAACGCACTCGAAGACTCTTTGCCAAATAGTGTCAACACTCACCTTTTCACTCATAAATAAATTGCATGTGTTCTGTCAGCTGAGGTTAGGCAGGTATTTTTTTGTGGTGAGGGAAAGCTGGAATAGACTGTTATTGTTAAAAGTGTATTATGCCAAGCCTGGTTTTAGAACAAAATGGAAAGAGTAGGTCTAAAACAGAAAATGATCTAGCTGTGACAGTGGCGTATATTTCACATATTTTTGCTTCTAGTTTAAAGTTATATGTGTTTTTTTGTTTTATTGAGCGTGAGTTCACTGTGTTGGCCTGGCCCTCCACAAGAGCCCCAGGTTCTAATGTGGCCCTTGGAGAAAAATAATTGCCCACCCCTGCTCTGGGGGGTAGAGTAACTGGTAGCTTAGATCACTACATTTAACCATAGTAACTTACGACAGAATAAAGTAGCTAGCCATCAAATTCACATCGCGCAATATATTTTAATGAAATGTAACTGCCAAGTTAAAGGCTAAAGTTTTTGATCTAAAGAGCCACAACAGATGTCAAGCCATAAATGTTCATGCTCATGGATAACCTGAATCTATCGGCTGCCCGAGTCCATCTCAAAACTGTTCCAGGAGTTATTTGGGCTGGCGAAGAGTCACTGCAGTCTCCACCAGAAGCTGACAAGGCCCACTGCTTGCTACCCCTGTGGCTGGCCATCCAACCTCAGTTTAGTATAACAGTGCCCAGTGATGCCAGAAAGTTGATTAATTCTCGAAGAAGCACTGAAAAACATCAATGGAAATCCCAGGACTCCCAGCTCTTTATAGGAGATAAATGAAATCCTTCTCTGACATCTTCATTTCATCCAACACCGATCACTGTCTGTGTATCCTTCGTGGCCTTTCCCTACCCACAATGCATTGCAAGTGTTTTGAAAAGAAGGCGGAAGAAAAGAAAATGAGGTTTAAAGCTGAGAATTTTCTTGATGATGCAGCTTGATCACTTTGAAGCCTGTTCCCAAAGTCCTCCACATTGATGTGAAAGACTCCTTGCAAGTTATCTCAAACGCTGGATATGCTAGCACCCTGCACCGAGCACCCCGCTCAGGGTGGCACAACCAGTTATTTGGTTTAGGGGGCAATTTTTTCCCTTTATAAATAAAAACATAACTTAAAAACTGCATTTTACGTTGACTTGAGTTATCTTTGTCTAATTTTTAAAGAAGGCACTAAAGCAAGAAGCACCGGCACACTATACAGACCGGCCCAAAAACCGGATGATCGGTAACTGTCCCGGTTCTCCTGTTGTGGTGTCATTGGGCAAGACACTTCCCCCACCTTGCCTCCATTGTCTGTGGCACTGGTGGTCCGAGAGGCCACAGGCGTAATATTGCTGCCACATCTCTGTCAGTCTGCCCCAGGGCAGCTGTGGTTACAAAAGAAGCAGACCAGGAGTGAATGAATTATGGAATCGATTGAAAAGCGCAATATAAAATATATAATGATGATGATTATTATTATTACAATTAAAAAGGGTAAGTTGGCCATTTGATTGGATAGCCAAAAGACGGCTCTCGGCGTCCGATTGGTAATTAGATAGATGGAGGGAGCCCGAAAGATGGTCCCGGCCATGTGATTGGCTCTCAGAAGAAGACGTGGGCGACTCCATTGGTTAAATGAAAGATGGACTCGTCAAGGTGATTGGATCCCTGGCTTTCTAAATGATGATTTTTGTGTCGTACAGAAAAGTTTATTCAAAACAGACAAACATTACTGGTGAGGTGTAAGTTGTCCTGTTTAACTCAACGCTCGGTGGATGATAATGTGCGCTTGTTGTAATCTATTGGTGGGATGTGTAGTTTTTAGTAAGCCTTTTACCGTCAATGGTTGTTTTCTGCTGAAGTTAGTTGAGTCGGATTGTGAAAACACAGTTGCTCCTTTCCTTAATCAATAAGAAACCTCATAACTCCCTTTTGTTGACTCCATGATGTAGCTCACAAAGTTTAAGGAACAGGAGCTAGGAACAGGAATAAGGAGCTATCTTCTTAAATGTTGTCAGTTTCAGCCTTAGATTTGAGGAGCGTTGTAGTAAGGTATACTATCCAGGAGGGGGCGTTAATACACAATATAAGATGCTAAACACAAAGAAGAAGAGGGCGTCGTACGCATTCCCTACTAGGAAGTAACCAAAACTCATGTGTCAACAAAATAACTGGTTTGAATTATAGCCCATACACTTCCGCTCTTTTGTGTGTTTGGTCCCGTTTTATTTAATAACGGACTAGACTGTACAAAGCAGACTCGTGTTGCTGAAGAGCAGTGACTCCATGGCCAGTCCGGTGTGTGATGTCTCGGAGCTTGTCGGACAGGCTCGGTCGAAGTTCGTGCAGGAGTTTGGAGAGGAACCGCAGCTGGCAGTGTGTGCACCGGGCAGAGTGAACCTGATCGGAGAGCACACGGACTACAACCACGGCTTTGTCCTGCCAATGGTAACAGTCAGCCCATGGCTACAGACACAATCACCCAACGTCTACTCAGCTTGTCAATTCAATCAGTTAGACTTAGACTTAGACATAGACTTAACTTTATTAATCCACAAGAGAAATTGGTTTGTCACAGTAGCTCAGTTACAAACAAATGCTCATGAACACACACAATAAAATAAATATACACAATAATATACAGTAAGTGCAAATATGTGATTTACATATGTACAGATGTAATATGGAATAATATGGAATAGCCTATAAATTATACATAAAGTGAATAAGTAATAAGGTGCATAAAAAATGTCTAATGTTCTATTAAATGTGGTTTTGGGACCAGCTGAAATATTTAGACGCAAAACTGTAAAAATATGCCTTATAATAGTAAAATTGTAGCTATAACAGTGCAGTAATAAGTTAAAAATATTTTTGATGAACCTCTTTTGAATGTAGGCTATATAATTTTGGTATGTTCATCTTGCTTTTTTTCCTTCAGTGGGTGCGATGACACAATAATAATAACAACAACTAGAAATGTCTGCAATGGCTAAAACCATTGCATGTGGAGGCCGAGGCTAGTAGTTGCTAGTTGTTGAAGTTGAAGTTTTGCTGGATGTTTGAATTTGAATGATCATTTCCACGGTTAAACACTGTACAGTTCATCCTGAATCTTATTTCCTACCGTGGGACTGGGAATCGAGCCTGTTGCTTCTGAGCGAAAGGCCACGACTTTGACCACTAGACTGTTGTGAACACAAGGGAACTTGGATGGGAAGGGTTTAAAACCAATTAGTAAATCTGAGGCATTAAGTACAAAATTTTGTCACCTGTGGAAATTCTACAGGAGATGGTCATTTTCTACACAGAATTTGTTTAAATGTCACTACAAAGACAAAGAGTTACCATACTCTCATTTCTTTAGATATTTACAAGTTCTCACACAGTGGCTGATTAAGAATAATGACTGTGTAAATCACATCTGCAAAAGTCACGTTGCCTTTTGCCGAAGAGAAAATGCCCTTGAAATGTGAGTTTAAACAACACAATGACCCCAAACACACCAGTAAGAGAGCAGTGTCTTGGTTCCAGACCAACAAGACTGAGGTTATGGAGTGTCCAGCAAAATCCATGGACCTTAATCCAATAGAAAATTTGTGGGTGACATCAAAACTTCTGTTTCTGAGGCAAAATCAAGAAATGCAGAGCAATAGTCCAGTGGTCCTGGGCTGTTCACAGGAGCCAGAAGCTGGTCAACTCCATGCAACACAGATGTGTCAGCTTCTCAAAAGCAGTGGTTACACCATGAAATATTAGTTCAGTGATTCACAGGAATGATAAATCTAAAACATTTTTCAGTTTATACAGTAAATGTTTGAGTTTTTAAAGAAAAATGCAGACACTGCTATTGCTAACAGCCTAATGTTCCAATTTCTTCACTTTCTTTAAAGGAATAACAAATTTAATCATTTGGGCAGAATACCCAGCGAAAACCCACCCCAGCATGGGGAAACTCAACACAGAGAGGCAGCGTGTGGCCTGGGAGTCAAACTCTGGGCCTTGTGAGATGACAGCCCTAACCACTGTTCCCTTGTGCAGTAATATTATTGTTCTATAAAGTCTTTAGTAATGCAGTTGATTTTTAGTCATAGACTTATGGTGGTATAAGATTTTGCCCGTATGATATCCTTGAGAAAAAATGTAATGGTATTATGATATTGGTTTTGAATTATTCAGAGCAAATGAATGCAGTCCCTTACATTTTCCATTAGTTGTATTGCTTTTACTGGTCTATTCATATGGACACATTTACAAGTGATTTATGATGAAGTATTTTTTAGAGATGCTCCGATCAGGATTTATGAGGCCGATTACAGATTACCGATCACTGAAATTGTGATCGGCCGATACCGAGCACAGCCGATACCGATCACATTAAATGTGTATTTAAGGGCTAAATTAAGAATGCTATAAAACAAAAATGAACCACTGAATTAAACGATTTAACTGTTCTTTTATTTAATAATTTTGGAATTTACCTAATGGTATTTTTTCAAGCAACAGCCAGGTTTTTTAACACTGATTTAATACATTTAATTAAAAAGTATCTCTTCTGCTGCTTATTATTTAACAATTGGTACAGACAACACTACTACAAAAACACTTGTACTGTGTATTGAATTGATTTATCAGCTTTGCGTTTTTTCTATTATTGGATTCTACTACCTACCGAGCCTACGTTAAACTCACTGTTGCATTGTGTTTCATCTGTGATGATGCTTGTTATGCAGTGTGAAATATATGCAGGTTTAATCAGACAGCACAGAAATGGCCGGACAAGGAACCTTTCATATATACCTTAACAGTCACTTGTTGAATGTCTCCAGTAAATTGTTTTAATTTTTATTAGCACTAAAATCCAGGACTAATGCTGTTGCTCTCATCAGTTGCTAAATAAGGCTTTTCTGGTTCTGATCCACACTTAAATTGGGTCTTGTACACTTCAAAGCCCTCCTGACTATAATGTGATGACAATGCAATAAAGGATGGAGGGTTTCGTTTTGTAGTTTTATTTCTAATCTAAAGATCCAAATATCCCATCTTATACAAACTCTCTACTCTCCTTAACTGCATTACTTTGTGTTCTTACATTTATCTGATAATACAGGCACTGCCCATGGTGACAGTAGTTGTTGGGAATCAAACCTCAGATCAAGAAGTTTGCATAGTTACAACAAATGAGGATGCAGAGAAGCCTTGGAGGGTGGACTTCAGCCTTTCTCAGCTGGCTCCAGGCCAACCCAACTGGGCCAACTATGTCAAGGGAGTTATACACCAATACAGAGGTAAACAGTATTTAATGACAGGTAAACAATCAAAGATGACGAGTATTTGGGCAGTGGTTATAGTGGTCTTGTCAATTTAATTAGAACTTTTTGAAGTTATTAAGTATCTTGGTAATGCATACATACGTGCTTGCCAATAAACAATGACTGATATTATATAGTTATAGTTTTATAACTAGAATTACTGTCAGTAAGCAGAATCTGTGATCCTTTTTGGCTAATGCCTTCTTGTCCATGTCTGTTATGGTTAAAATGATAGCAGTTGCTACAAAAAGCAATATATGAATGTAATTATACAAGTTAGTATCTTTATCCAAATTAATTACAGATGTTATTAATGTTTAACATATCAAGTGTGGTGAATAAAGATTTTATAGAAAGTTGATTTCTGTAAAACTGTAAGGTGAATAAACGTGTTTGATATTCTTTGTCCACAGCTCCTCCTCTCCCAGGGTTCAGGGCTGTGATAGCCAGCAGTGTGCCTCTTGGAGGAGGTTTGTCTAGCTCTGCTTCATTGGAGGTGGCTTTCTACACTTTCTTGCAGCAGATAAAACCAGGTGAGTGTCGATCTAGCATTTAAGTCATGTTTCCAAAGGATTGGTGCAGTGTTGGTTGGTGCAACACCCTTTTAGAGGTGTTTCCATTTTCAGAAAGATTGCACTGTTCATCTCCATCATGACAAGAGTTCAGATCCTTAAAGGTGGAGCTACCAAGCTGTAGCAAAGATTGAGTTCAGGACTGAGCTTGTATGACAGTAGATTGTGGAATCTATCCTACACACTCTAATGGAACATGTTCTTCTAGAAATAACCTTTATCTCAGAGTCAACATGCTCTTAGTGAGATATGATAAAAGTTTTACATTTTATGATACAATTCTATATATATTTACTAGATGATTTTGTCCTCGTACACAGATGATGGCGATGATGTGGCCAAAGCAGTAGCTTGTCAGCAGGCAGAGCATTTTCATGCTGGGGTTCCCTGTGGCATTATGGACCAGTTTGTGGCTGTTCTTGGCAAAGAGGACCATGCTCTGCTTATTGACTGCAGGTAATAGCACAAGTAAGACTTATCAAAAACACCAAAATGTTTCAGAATTCTAAATAATTGACCCCTTTTTTTTTGTACTTAGGTCCCTCGAAGCCAAGCCTGTTCCTCTGTTAGACCCAGGCCTGGTCATTTTGATCACTAACTCCAATGTGAAGCACTCACTGACTGGCAGTGAGTATCCCACGAGGCGGAGGCAATGTGAACAAGCTGCTACCATCTTAGGAAAACCCAGCCTTCGAGAGGCAACTATGAAGGAACTGGAAGGTACATTAAAACTGCGGACACAGACTAGGATATGTTCACTCTTGTTTTAGCTTTGACTTGAAAAAAAACATTTTCAACTGCGGACTAGAATACAGCATTTACTAGGCAATGGACAATTAATTGCAGGGCTAAAACTTTATTGACAATTATTTTCTCTCTGCTTCTCCAGAGGCAAAAGGCAGACTGGATGAAGTTACCTACAACAGAGCTTGCCATGTCATTGAGGAGATAAAAAGAACAGAACGAGCAGCTGAAGCCCTGAAAAGAGGGGCTTACAAAGAATTTGGCAAACTGATGGTGGAGAGCCACAACTCCCTCAGGTATTGTCCGTAATTTAAATGATAGAAGATGGCAGTTTTTATATTTTCATGTGGATGAAAATGCAGGCAAAACTTCAAGGCCTTTTATTTAGGTTAACTCAAATATGTTGGATGCTTTGAACTGGCTTTCAATTTACTGCAATTTTAATATTCAACAACAAAAAAACATCCCTACAGATTTCAATTGTTAGCTAATACTATTGCAAACAACTTTTATTCATTGCAGTTTGGAAAAAATGTATAGCTTGACCTATAACATGCAGAGAATTAAACTGCACAACCAATCCTTTTTATATATGAAATCAAATGCCATTACAATTACAATTCACTCCAAAATGAAACTGCGGACTTGCTATTCAGGTCAGTGCTTAGTAGATTGGCTCACAGCTACAAACACAAAATCTGAGGTGTCTGTAAGGTGATAAGGTATTGTACTTAAATTTTACCATCTCATCAGTCTTTTTTTGTTTGTATTCCATTGCATGAATACATAAATAACTGATGTTGAAACACTTTCACCCAAATCTTCATAGGTTTAACCCCCAGTGTCATACCTGCAAAACAGGATTTATCTGTTTCTTTGGTAGGTATTTTGTACAGTGCTGTGTACAAAATACCTACCCACTTCCTGATTTCTAAGTAAATGTTTCAGATCATCAAACAAATTTAACCCTTAAATGCACAAGTGACTTAACCCTATACTCTTCCACAAGTTCCAAAAATGAAATCAGTATATTTCTATGTAATTTTGATGAACAGTAATGTTAGAATTTTATTTAGTATTTTACTTTGGTTGATTTCAGATGATTTTATGTCTGAATAAACTGTATTTTTTCATTTTTAACACTGACATTTTCTGAAACAAAAAAATGCACAAATCTCTAATTATTTGTAAAACTGACACAGACTTCAGCTGCCTCTCAGATTCATTACTATGGGAACAATTTAGAGTTAGCAGTTTATTTACTCCTTTTCCTTATCTTTGGCCTGTGTGAGGAAGTATTACACCAGTAGAGAACCCATGCAGCACAGAAAGAACAGCCATAAAACCAGACAAAATTATAGCCTAATGGAGCTCAAACCCACAGTCTTTAGTCTTGCTAATCACTGTCACTGCCCAAGAGGCAAACCTAGCAACATAAATATTGCATATACAGTGGTCCTTTGTTTATCGCGGGGGTTGCATTCTTAAAATAACCTGCAATAGGCGAAATCCGTGAAGTAGTCAGCTTTATTTTTTACAATATTATATATGTTTTAAGGCTGTAAAACCCCTCACCAAACACTTTATACACTTTTCTCAGACAGGCAGTAACATTTTCTCACATTTCTCTCTTGTTTAAACACTCTCAAAGTTCAAACCTTAGCATCTTCCTCTGTCTTTTGGGTGCGACCGCAGGTGCCTTTGTCGGTACAGAACGTTTCGTCGACATTGTGGGTTTTGTCAGGGAGAAAACTTGCAAACATACAGCACTTCAGAGTCACACTGCTAGCGATCGAACATTTATGTAAATTTGACAAGCCAAACGCATTCTGTACTGTACAGGAGACACGGCATGGAGGAGATTGATTGACAATGGTCTACAGTCCGTTAGCCAATCAGCACGCAGAACACAATGCGCGAGTTCTCCCTTAGCCAATCAGGACGCATAACACAATGCGTGTTCATACGCTGTAAAAAAAAAAAGCATGCAAAATTGCACTAAAAAAAATCTGCGAAACAGCGAGGCCGCGAAAGGTGAACCACGTTATAGTGAGGGACAACTGTATACATATACACACTCATGTGCACACAAGTTTACACACTGACACATGTAGATATTAGATTAGCTTTAGTTTAGTTTGCGGGGTAGTGTGCAAATGGACAAACACAAACAGATACAATGACACATCAAATAAATTGGGCTAGCATAGTTATCTAGATAGTTTGCCATAGCTTATTTCAAAATAAGCAAGTTGAACAGTACACTTGTTACATGTTAAATGCTTATACTGTAAGTGATAAGTGAGTTGATAAGACTTATTGATTTATTGTCATTTTTGACCCGCCTGTGGGTGGGGTAGTCATAGAAAAAGTAAAATGTTAATGTCTTATTTATTATATTATAAAGTTTAATTTAAAAGTTTCAATTAGATAATTTACTTAACATGTGGTTTAAGGAATACTTTGAATAAAAAATAATAAATTCTAACAAAGATATTGCAAAAAAAAAAAACCAACCTCACCGGGTCATTTTGACCCAGTTGGGCATCTAACAGTTAAATATGAGACAACGTTAACTCAAGTAAAAATGCAGTATTTAACAAATTATTTTATTTATTAAGGGAAAAAAGCTATTTGAACCTCCATGTGAAAAAAATATTGCCCCCTTGTTAAATCGTAAATTAACTGTGATTAATCACATTTTTTTGGAAAAGCTGAGTTTCACTGAATTTCACTGAATTTCACTAGCCACACCCAGGCCTGACCACTGCCAGACCTGTAGAATCAAGAAATAACTTAAAAAGAACCTCTCTGACAAAGTGAAGTAGGCCAAAAGATCCCAAAAAGCAAGACATCATGCCACAATCCAAAGAAATTCAGGAGGAGATGAAAATTAAATTTATCAGCCTGGAAAGGTCTTATAAAGCCATTTCTAAAGCTTTGGGACTCCAGCGAACCACAGTGTTGAAACCTCCCAGCAGTGGCCAGCCTACCAAAATTAACCCAAGAGCGCAGCTACGACTCATCCAAGAGGTCACAAAAGAACCCACAACAACATCTAAAGAACTGCAGGCCTCGATTGCCTCAGTTAAGGTCAGTGTTCATGACTCAACCATAAGAAATGGACTGGGCAAAATTGGCATTCATGGCAGAGTTCGAAGGCAAAGGCCACTACTGACCAAAAAAACATAAAGACTCATGTCACTTTTGCCAAAAAATATCTTAATATCTTAAGACTTTTGGGAAAATATTCTGCGGACTGACGAGACAAAAGTTGAACTTTTTGGTAGGTCTGTGACCCATTACATATGGTATAAAAGTAACACAGCATTTCAGAAAAAGAACAACCTAACAGTCAAATATGATTGTGGTAGTGTGATGGTCTGAGGCTGGTTTATTGCTTCAGAACCTGGACAACTTGCCCTGATTGATGGAACCATGAATTCTGTTGTCTACTAGTGCTAGGTAGGTTTGGGTATCTTTTATACCTTAATAAATAAAATCATCACTTAAAAACTGCATTTTTACCTTTAGTCATAGTCTTTGTGAAATATTTAAATTTGTTTGATGATCTGAAACAGTTAAGTTTGACAAATACCCAAAGAAATATTTTTTCACAGCACTGTAAATGTTGGTTGTGTGTATTCTCACGGGTGCCTCCATCTGTCAGAGATTTGTACGAGGTAAGCTGCAGAGAACTGGATGAGTTGGTGTCCGCAGCCATGGAGGTGGAGGGGGTATTTGGCAGCAGGATGACGGGTGGAGGATTCGGTGGATGCACTGTGACTTTGCTGCAGGCCCATGCTGTTGACAGGACTATTCTCCATATCCAGGTTAACAATGACACACAAGTTAATGGGAGTTGGTAATCTGAAATTTTATCACCATGCAACATAGCACAATTTACATTTTTACAATTTTTTACAGTAGCACACAAATAAAATTACTTAATAGCACACAAAGTGAATACAAGCAATAAAAAAATAAAGCAACAAGAATGCAATTTTAAAGGTTAAGTAAAAAGTATAGTAAAAAGAGATTGGTAAGTTTTTATTATTGTGACAGAATGTTTGTTTATTTGACAACATTTTTTTTTATGTAAAATTGAACAAGTATACAATTATACAAACAGGAGTAAAGTTTCTTCCTCCTCTATGCTCATCCATCTTAAACACTCATAACCCAAAGATGCTGTCCCAATATATAAAAAGTTTGTATCATGTAATCAACATGATGTCTATGAACAATTCAAGAGGAAGTAGGTGATAGTGAGTTCACTTTAACAATTACAAACTAATCTTTATTATGTTTACATGTTTATCATAGGCCTTCATGAAAAAAACACAAATGTCCTTCTCCTTCATCGATGCTTAATTTGTCTGCTCTGGGCCACTGTAGGAGCAGAAATATAGTAATGGAGTATTGGATCTTTCATTGGGTTCTATAAAGCTTTAAAAGTCTACATTTTACAAGACAAAAGAATGGAAAAATCATATTTTGGGCAGGTGTACACTGTGTGTGAAGTGCTTAAACAAAAAAAGAAAAAAAATTACAGCACAGTTGCAGAGTGCTTTGGTTCCGTTCCCAGGTCAGCAAGCTACATGCATGCATGTTCCTTCTGGCCTTACCACGGGCTCCAGGTATCCCCCAGCTTCCCACTTTCCTCCTATTGTCCTGTCTTGTGAAACTGCATGTAAGACTCTATTCATACAATCATTATATCAATTCATTGTAGTTTAAAAGAAGACATTTCCAAGCAGGAACTGTCACTTTAAGGGGGTGGGGGTTGTCTGTGTCTTGCACAGACAGCTCCAGTGTGTGTTTTTGAAGTGTTAGAGAGACAGTGTCCAGTTTTTAGCATTCTGGTCTGGTCACTGTGGTGCTATTGCTTTTTGCTTTAGCTCAGTGCCACTATAGACCTGTTGTTGGCAGGGTGCACCAAGCCCACGCTGGATCCCACAGGAGAAGAGAACCAGAAGATGGTGAAAAGCACGTCAAATAATATAGTAATGAAGTATTCATTCCACCTTTTTTAAATGCAGGACATTCTTTGACGGAACTGGGATCTGTCTTGACTGAGACTATCATTGTGTAATATTCTTTTAAAAGGATACACCTTTGTTTGGATAAATCCTAATTTTTCCACTACAACCTTTAGTAAAGACTTTGGCAGCCAAATTATCTTACAGCATCACTTCTAGTTACATGTGAAAATGCTCAACCTGAATTCATTGAACAACAACAGGAACATCCTGGAGGACCCCATTTCACTTAATGTGGGTGGGGAGATTTACACCACAACCCTGGACACTTTGACACGCTACCGAGACTCAATGCTGGGTGCCATGTTCACTGGACAAATCCCTGTTGTACGGGATGACAGAGGAAATGTTTTCATCGACCGTGACGGCAGGCTCTTTAGATACATCCTCATTTATTTACGTTCACACTCGCTGGACTTACCGTATGGCTTTCCTGAGCTTGCACTGCTGCGGAGAGAGGCAGATTTCTATCAGATACACCCACTGCTGGAGGAGATTGACCGCTATGAGGCATTAGTGCCCCTTAGTCTGAGAGGGGGGCCTAAAGGGGCTATGCTAATATTCAATGCAGATTCCAAGGTATGTTGTGCAAAACTAAAATGGTTGTATTGGACTGGTGTCTACAAGTATAAGATATAGAGGCCCTGCAACCTGTCATGGCTTTAGTTTGGATTTCAGAAAGTGGCTTTGTGGAGTGCTTGTTAAATTGTTTAACAGCTACATTTTTACCAGCTATCAGTGCCTCCACTATTTATGGAGCCAAATTAGCAGTCTTAGTGTTAGTATTAGGTAAATACAACCTCAGATGAACAGCAACAGTCTCTGATCCCAGCTGGGTTTGTAATATGTGACAGCTTACCCCCAAAATGACAATTGTCAGATGGAGATCATGAATTTTATCCTGACTAACATCTATGCATTTACAAATGTACGTTGTTTTATTTTCCCTAAAGGAAAAAAATATCAAGCTGAATATTTTGGGCTAGTTTAAAACATTAATAGTATATGAGGCACATCTCTGTCAGTCTGCTGGTTTAGCATCACACTAACTTAAAGCACAAAACTAGTATTGTACCCCCCTCTGCTTATGACAGTATCAAAAATGTGACAAATTACCCATGGCCTGGTCGACCCTATTTTTATTTTTAATAAAATACACACACATATACATATTTTATTTAAATAAATAAAAATGTCTTTAGGCCAAAGTCAGCATTGTAAGACTACAGTAAAAATAAGGTTTGTTAGATGCATGTGGCACTTTTTATAAGCTATATATTTTAATAAACAACAAAGGAATTTTATTGATTTTTTTAACTGAAGGGAAGTTAAATCTGACCAAAATGTGGACAGTGCAGAGTCCAGTGAGTCCTCTATGTGTCACACTGCTGCTCACAGGCTGCTTTAGACAATTAAAAGCAGACTACAAACTTTATTCAGCTGAGCTGTTTTAGATTAATATCATTGCTGTAAAAACACAGCTAGTCAAATGGATGCCCAGACAAAACTGCTTCAGTCTCCACCATGAGCTGGCGCTGGTCACTCTACTTTTACTGAAGTTTCTGTGACTTCAGACACAAAGCCACTTGGCTTGAATAAGTGAAGAGAAGTTGAAGTTTAAACTGCTGTACGAACTATGTACATATTTACAAAGTAATCAAGAGAAAACACTTTGTGCATTGTACATTGGCAGAAATATTGCAGTTTTACAGTCAGTGGGTATAAGTGACCTGCAGTAGCTACCTTACCTGCACTGTGGGACAATCTGCCACTGAAGGAGCTGTTTAGAGTCTCCACAGTCTGATGCAGGAACTAATAGGTGTTGTCCTGTCACCAATCTCCTTAATAGGAGTCCAGCAGGCAGCCCAGGACAGAGTTGGGTGTCCTCACCTAACCATAACCCATCTAATTAATGGTGCAATATCCAACTTTATGTCCAATCTTAGTATTGTCTAATTATTTATCGGGAAAAAACGATTATTATATTTTTATCAACCCTTGATACAGCAACTAGAAAATTATAAAAGTTGTAAATGCACTGTCAGCACTTAACAAAAGCATTTTGTGTTTGTATTTTGTTTAAGGTGTGTTTACTTCTGCTCATTCACCAAACTCTTAGCTCTGAAGCTAAATCTTCATTAACTGGCCCTGAGAATGTTACCCCTATATTTAGCCCACAAGTCTGGTTTATCATTAGCTTGAGCATGATTGTGTTCTAAACACAAAAATATGGCCATCTGTCCCACAGCTGAAGCTCGGCCCAATTGAGTTATGCAACAGCACAGTAGTTCAGACGCTTCAGTGAATCTATAGCTTGGCCAGCGAGACCATCCACTTTCTTAGCCAAATAAAGTGGATCTGGATGGAACCCCTCACACTGAACTCGATTTCCACAACACTCAATCCGGTGAACCAATTAAAGCAGAACTAAGTAGGATTTGCGAAGCTCCCCCTACAGCTTGCTTCACTGTCGTAAATACTCCTATCGCAGCTCTGTTGATAGAGGGGGGTAATTTTTGAAATTGTTTTATAAAGTCATAATATATACGTTGCTTGATTGTTTTATTCACTGTCAGCCAAAACGTTATATCTAAAAAAAACACTTCTGAAATATTATTTTCTCTCACATTAATTTTAGCGTATAATTTATTGTACGTTTTATTGTCGTAACATTTGAGTAGTTGTTTTGACCTCTGCAGTTTTAGAATAGCCTAATTGTTTTGCATGCACAATTGTTTTGTATAGTGACATTCAGCTGGACGTAATTTAGCATAGCTCTTTGTAAAAAAACAAAACAAAAAAAAAGGGCGACATACTAATTACGCCGAACTGAGATATTGATTCAGTCTTATTACAGCAGACTGTCGTCATTACTATGTAAATCTTTCAAAAGGAAACGAGACAATATGAATGAATTTGGACAACAGTGATGAGCAACCCATGCCTTAGCCTTGTGAAATCTTGCATTGGGTCTAAACTAATGTGCAAATAATATTTGGGGCATTAAGCATAATATTGAAACTACAGGTTGAAGTGCCGTTGTCTCACATAAAGACCGTAGATGAAACAAAGAGAAAAACTCATCCATCCCAACGCGTAATAACATAGTGAGTGTTAGCATGCTAGCATCTCTGCGAGCTGTAAGCTAAATAAATGTCACATAACAGTAGCTATATCTCAAAGGACATAAAATAACAATAGATCAAAAGGAACTATCGGATCGGTTTTGAGTCCTTCGCTTTTTTTGAGCTGACACCATTCAGCTAAAGCCTGGCCAAGGTTGACTCGAGAACGAGCTCTGTCTCGGTTTAACTGACATTTTCTCTTCCTAGAATCTTTGGACAAATGTTTCTCTGTCTTTTTGTAGGCTCCGCCATGACTGATGCTGAAAATAAAATGTTTGCCGTTTAGGTATGATTTAAGCAAAAGCGCCAGTTCACACAGTGTATACTGAATTACTGTAAAGCAATTTGTCACTCTCGCGGGAACAAGAACTTGACTCAAGACTTGTGTCGGGTAGGTGGTAGCTCAACTTGCAAGTGCTGTTTTTGGCTTAGATGCGCCAGAGGGAGATAGTGCGTGCTTCAAACACACCACTACAACTCAATGAACCATCGTAAGGACTTAGAAAACTATTAATTAAGGTAAAAATGTTACTTAGTTCTGCTTTAAAGTCTGAAAAATGGGGCGGGCATTATGTGATGCTCTCTTTCTCTGGTTGGCTGTATGTTTTTTAAATTCTGTTAGTCCAGCGGTAGTTTATTTTGCATTGGTACTGCATTTAAATTCTGATTATGGTTGTATGTCTTGCCAATTGCATTCAGAGTTTGTTTAATGTGCATCTATTTTTTTCTGCCAACTCAAAATGAGAGGGACGAGACAAATTCTTTGTATAAAATAGAACAATAATTAGGATGGTGGAAATTCTACAAATCTAATCTAAATGGAGAAAGAAAAGGATAAAGATTTTAAAACAAGTTAGATAATGTCCAGACTAAAACCCTATGTGGGACCTTAAGAGGTCGTTAGAAGAATGGCCCAAAGTTCTCCACGAGATGTCCGCAAATTTTATGTTGTTCATCTCAAGTTGTATTTACCTCCTCATGACACCAACAGCTATGAGAAAATTATATATTCTTACATATAAATATTCTTGTTTGTTTGTATTTTATGACTGTAACTTAAAAGAATTTAAACAACCAAATCCAGCTTCTAATGAAAACTGGAAAACAACTTTTTTGTTTTAATAAAAAATTCCTGTCAGCACATTTTGCCATGTTTTCCCAGGTCCATGTTCTCCACTACAACTTGCGTCATGGTGCGGGAAACTATGAGCTCCGCACATGCTCTGTTCGTGCCTTTACAGCGGACCTCTTTTGTACCTGGAGAGCTTTTCTGACTCGGCTTTGTCAGCACTTCTCCTACAGGACAAACCAGGGTCTCATAAGCCCTCATCCATGCCACCCTCGACAAAACAAGCTTAAAATGGAGTGGGTGCCCAAGCCAAATGATTTCCCACAGGACCAATATGACAAGCAGTGCTTTCGGGGTCTCACCGTCTTAAAGCCTGAGGACACACAGTCCGACCACATCATGAACATGCACCAGGACAACAGTGAAATTATAGACATGCAGGGCTTTGTGGAAGAACTGCTCACGGTTTCTGTGGCTGAGGGGTTCAAAGTTGACCTGGTGGCTCCTGACCCAGCAGAAATTCTAAACTGCTCTATGCTTCGACTAGTCAAGGGTTAAAATTGACTGCTTTAATTGTGATACTTTTATTGCTCAGTAATTGATTTTTTTAAACATTTTTTTTTATTGTAATACATCAAGCCAAGTTCAGATGATGCAATTTTGAAAGTCATTAGAACCTATTACAGTACACACTACACTATTGGATGGCTTGTAGGAATGCTCAATTAGCCACCGATCATCGATAATAGAATGGCCCATCAGCAGGGCCAATCAAATGACGCAAAACACACAAAACTTTCACTTGCTTACTCGCGTTTACAACACAAGTCACAAGGAATTCCCCAATGGACAAAAACAACCAAAAACATACAACGCCACGAACCTCATCAGACATTTGAGAGCAAGTCACATCAACGAATATGAGTTTTCAAAGCTAGCTAGCACTAAGACCAAGCAGAGTAGCTCTGCAGCTAAGACGCCCTTCACGCAGCTCTTGGTGTCACAAACGTAAAAAAAAGTAAAACTGAGAATTTACTTTGGATAGTTGGATGTAGCCATAATAAAGTTATTTGTTGTTGTTTTTTTTTTTTGTAGACATTTTGTTGCCTCTGGTAATTGTGAGCAAAACTTACTGTTCTTGTTGAATAAAACAAAAAAGTAAATAAATAAAAGAAAACAATGTCATTTGATTATCTTTTAGTTTTACCACCCCCTAATAATTCATATTTAAAATAGGCTTCTGTGTTTTTAAAAATATTTAAATTATTAAGGTACATAATTAAATAGACTCCATGATCTTTGATTGGTGATTGGTGATCACCCTTAAAAATCCTGATCGGAGCACCCTTACTGACTTGTGCTTTGAAGTCTTGTGGTTGGTTGTAGGACTAGTGGTAACGGGTGATCAGACACTACAACAGACTATTACCCAAACTGGTCTGTCTGTTCTCCAAAATGATGTATTGTCTCAAAAAGACAGATTAGTTAAACAATGGGAATTTAAAAAAATAAAACATTTAAAATGAACAAAAACAAGCATTAAAGGTTGTAGTGCCAGTGAAAAAAATAAATAAATAAAAATACAGGCAAAATTAAAATTGGTTACTGCACAACTCTGCAATGTGCTGACTGCATTTTGTGTCATGACTTCCCACGTGTGCCTGTTCTAAAAATGTTTAGTTTTATGACTTTTCTCAGTCATTTTTGAAGATATACTGTATAACAACAAAAACAAAAACAACATGTGGTTATTATCATCTACAAATGTACAAATTTAAGTTTGTTTAAGGGATTCAAAAATGATTTTATGAACAAATAATTTATTGTGTTGATGATTTGAGATGATGACACAAATAAAAGGCTATAACTAGAGAATATACCAACATGAAACTTAGGACATGTCCTTGATGAGATGCCAATGTTAGTAGTCGTAAAGCATAATGTGCTACTTCAACAGAGTGCCACTAACTGTTAAAAGCTGATATCTTTGAATTGTCTGGACATATTCTTACAGTTATGGACTAGATATGACAGTCAGTTAAAATATAGTCAGTGTATAGACAAAGCCATATGCAGCATCTAGGCCACTGAGGTGCTGACTTCAGTATTTTTTTCAAATGTCTTTATTAAAAATATAATAAAAATAAGACACTTTTATTATGGCTGTAACTTTTCTTTTCTCTCTTTTTTTCCTTTAAAATTCATGGGAGTTTAGCTCATCCTATGACTTACTTTGACTTGAACTGACAGATATTCTCATTATAAAATTTGATATTTAATGTGATAAATTTTTTTCTTTCTAAACATCATATTTTCACAATGATTGAAATTTTTTCCTTCTCATATAGTAGCCATATGTTCAAATCCAGCTGTTTATTTAATGTATAATTTTATTTAATTGTATTTTTGTCCCAATCAAGTATTGTTACAAAGAGCAACAGATGCAGTGTTAAAGTCTTAGCAAAGTAGCAGTATTAGCAAAAAGCTAATCTGCAGACTGAGTCAGTCTTGGATGAGTTATTGACCAAATGTGTAAATTTGGTTATGGGAAGTTGTAGTGAAGTCAACCATAAAGGAGGAAAAGGCATGGCTTAGTCCAAAAAAGGCATTGAGTTGCAAAAATAAACCCTGTCTTTTCCACTTGCTCCTCTTTCAGCTTCCTTAACGATGTAATGAGCATGAGTGGACTGAAACTCTTAATAGTGAAGTCATTTTGCGAGACCTCCTACATATTTCATGTGAATTGTAATTTCATTTGTGACTGAGTGATGAATTCTCATTTCTGTTTCTTTGTTTCTTTGTTTTTTATTCATCAGAAGCGATACAGTGGAAGCCCAACTTTCTATGTAACAACTCCATCAGAGGGAGCAAGGGTTGTCAGTCTGATTGATGGTCTACACGTCGCTCCATGACATGACAAGTGTTTAGAGGTCTTTTCTAAGTGTGTACACATTAATAATCAAGTCAAATGGAATTATGTCTGGTTAATAACCTTAAAGAAATCTGTAGGCTCTGGAACTGCTAATTAGCTGCTTGCACAAATATTACACTACGTTATATATAGAGGTTACATTTTATTGACATGATTGTAAACATTTTATAATTAAAAATGTTGGTTTATGCGCTGACTAAAGACTTTTGAAACACCAACTGTATTTTTTTCATTTCTTCATAATATTTCTTAATACTTAAAAAATCTAACAATTTTGTATTTCATGTTAAAAATCATTGTTGTTTATTAGTATTTTATTCCTAATGCTATATGCAGAAATGATTAACATCTGGAGCAAAAAAAAAAGAAAAAAAAGTTGATTGAGAACAGGAAATAATTCCAGACAGGGGCTGGCTGTCACATTTACACAGTAATGAGTCTGGTTGATACTATGATTGTGACACCGTTTTTAATATAGGGAAATACAAAATAAAAAACAAACAACTAAGGGGTTGGTCACAGGTGGACAAAACTTATCTCACCTATTGATAAAAAAGTAATTTTTTTATTTTATTTTTTTTATTCATATTTTTTTTTAATTGTTGCATAGGCTACGCAAAACAGGAGTCAAGTATGTGACCAGAAAAAGTACTATATTAGATTAATACAGTCAGTGAGCTGTAGACAAATTAACACCTTGCACGACTGGTAAAATATAATATGCCTATAGTAGGAATGGCAGTTGTGGGGTTTTTATTGTATGACACGGATGGCGTAAGCCAATAAGCAATATTTTTCCTTCTGCTCCTTACTATATTGTATTCTGCTTTATTCGTGATAGTGATAGCTTGAACCGGAAGTGTGGGGTAGGCGATGGCGTTTACGATGTGCGCTTGAACGTAGCATATGGGAGGAGTTAGGAGAGCAATGAAGTTTAGCTTAGCAGCAGGAAATACCGAGGCTACTGCTACCCTACTAAAAAAGAAGGAGTAGCACTAAAGTACGCAAAATTTTATGTGGAAGTACCTTTGTATTGTGTCTCGTGAACTCTGGTTCTTTATGTGACTACGCTTTAACGTACTTTGGATACTTAGGATAAAGCAGCTCACCGTAAAAATAACCGGACGACTCTGGAACTGGAGGTGGAAACCTGTTCAGCGGGTGGAAACTGTGGACGTCGGCGGAGCAACGGCTGCTCTGAATCAGGTGGGTTTGGAGGCTGGGCCCGTGCCTCACAGCTGCACCAAACTGTTGCTCGCAGGTGTTCATTTGCGAGGCAGTTGGTAAACAGTTGAACCGCCATGTTTCTCATTACCACCTGTTTTCTAATGAATACCTGAAAGCGTTTAACTAAGGTTAGGGAAAGACGCCAGGCTTAGTTTCTCTTGGTCGTTGGCTAGCTCACATAGACGGTTAACCTTTATTCCTAAAGTCTCTCAGAGCTACAGCTACACAGCTAGCTAATGTTCACGCATATGTGGATAAGTTGTATGTTACATCTTTTTATTCAACTTTTAGCACCCTGTAGGGGATGGCTGGAGAGGAACTATAGTCCGCACTAAAGGAAAAGGTGCTTTTGAAAGGAGCATGGCCATAGGATTTGAAACTACTTCTTGAAAATGTATTTGAACTTACTACAATACATTCTGGCTGCTAACACAACGAAAACATTACCAAAAACACTCAAAGTAACTGGAAAAAATATAAAAGTTCTCTTAAATAGGCCATAAAGTAAAATGTAAAATTGTATATAATATCTATAGGCTGTACACGTAATGTAAAGTGAGGCATATGTTTGTTTGTTTGTTTGTTTTTTGTTTGTTTTTTTGTTATGGTTTGTCTTAAGCCCCCTTTCAATAACCGCTGGAGAAAGTAAGTAATTGTTACAAATAACATTTTTATAAGCAGAAACTCAGAGACATTGTCTATTGAGGTGATCATTGAGTAGTCATTTGACTGGGACATCATCTGTGAGACTGACAAAAAAGGCTTTAATCCCCTAGTTAGGATAAGCTTTAAATGTTAAACAGGGTTAAGCAATCCATGTTATTTAGAAGAAATGAAAGGCAGCCCCCCCAGTCATAGGGATGAAACTCAATTCACACATGAAAGACCATGTCACCAGTGGAGCTGCTCATTGTTGCATAATGACGGAAGCGTAACCATAGAAAGGTGTGGTTACCTGGCAGGCAGATATGTGAGTAAAGCTTTTGAGTAAAGGGTCTGCTTTCAAGCATGAGTCTGTCATGGGGCAGAAATGGTAAAGTATCTGCTCTATTTACATATGAGATAAGTGCCGGAAAACTGCCCAAAATATAAGGCACGGTTGCTTTAAAATCAACTATATAAGTTGGCTTTAGCAGTCTGGCCTCCAAATAGGTCATGCTTCTATGTTGTCATTTAACACCTTGTTAGTCTAGTAATAAGAGTTCTGGATAGTGCATAATCCACACAGCATCACTGTTGCCATTAGTAAATAATGGTCAGGGTAAGAGCATAAAATGGAAATCAATGTAAAAAACGTATGGCAGTAGCCTGCTGCTGACATGTAGGTGTTAATTTGTACATGTATGTTGTGTACAACTTTATAAACACATGCCAACATGTATTGACGTTAATGCTGCTCTACTTCCAAAGACAGTTTATCACTAAAGAGTTAGTTAATCATCTGGTCAGTAATGTCAGAAGACATG
The DNA here is from genome assembly GCA_036850595.1 of Rhyacichthys aspro. Lineage (NCBI taxonomy): Eukaryota > Metazoa > Chordata > Actinopteri > Gobiiformes > Rhyacichthyidae > Rhyacichthys > Rhyacichthys aspro. Next base: position 18,182,409 of record CM072166.1, on the reverse strand, counting down.
GGGACAGTGTCCTCCCCCTCCACCTGCATGAGCACAAGCCAAACAAACAGGCTTTGTTCTCAGGAGAGTCGTTCTGTTGCACCTGCCCTCCACCTGATATGGAGGCAAAACAATTTGCCCCTCCCTGTTGTGGTGTTTATACGTGACGGTAGAGGGAGTGTTCTTAATAGCAAAAAAACAGGATCACACTTATGTTGTTTTATATTGAAAGAAAGTAAATAATTGAGGTTATTGATTAGGGATGTGCTATGTAATGGTGTACACTGTGTATGACTCAAATGTAAAGAGATTGTTGAATTGCGCTATAGTGCACTTCTGTATGTTAAGTACTATGCTTAACAAGGTCATGCATTTTCCCACTCTTTCACTCACTCACTCACTCACTCACTCAGTAAGTCAGTAGTTTACATGCAGAGCTTACTCTAACTACTAATGGTGCCTTTATGTGATCTTGGTAGTCAACAGCATAGAATTGAAGCTAAAACGATCCCTGACTTGTTCTTAGTGCTAAATGTTGATAAATTCTGCTACTTTGCTCAGTTATCATCAATTTTAAACACTGTTCTTCATGTTTTTCTCATCGGTTTTCTTACTCTGTGTCTCTGTCCGGCTCTGGAGCTGCTCTAGAGTTCTGTCATGCCTTAATTGGAGTAAGCCGTATACATGTCGCAATAGTCTGACAATAAACCACATTATTCAGGTTAGGGTTGTGACGGTGAGGAAAGACAGATAAATGACCATGAACGGCGGTGGGGCTCTGTGCAGTGAACCTCAGTGGACCTCAACTCCCAACTAATTAAACTGCTACTTTTGGTCTCCATATTGCATGTAACAAGTCATATTCTTGTATTGCATTTTCCATCTCTGATGCCCAACATCACATGAAGGCTGCATCTGATAGAGCTAGCAAATCCATAACATTTATAAATGTATATGATGCATGTAAAATCCACCCTAAAAACATGCCCCAGGCTCTCATGGTGTGTTCAGCTCTGTTAATTCCTTTTGTGGCCCTTGCCACGTGCAACAGATTAGCTGCCTGATAATATCCACTAACAAGGAATTGTCACTAGATACTCGATTTACTTTATTCTTTTTATTGTATGGTAGCTCACAGTGGGGCTGCTTTACCCTCAATGTAAAAAATTAAGTAGTTGGAGGCTGTTTAGTTGATGCCCACTCTTCCATGCAGTCCGGGACTTTTTTCATTTACACACCATCCAAAGTCTAGTTAAAAGACACAAAGAGCAGTCCATCAAATCAAAGCAAATGGATCATATGCATAAATAAATTGTCATATGAGGTAATATGTCTTTCTCTGGATCCACTCATTCGCTTCTTCACGTTATTTGTTGCAGGTGGGTAGGATCAATTAAGATTTACCAATTCACCTACACATATATGTCTTGGTGGGAGAAAGACAGTGCACCCGAAGAGAACCCATGATAACACAGGATGGACATCCTTTGTCTCCAACTTTGAGGGGCTTCAGTTGATCATGTGCTGTGCATGTCACATAATAGAAGTGTAGAACTTTAAAATCTCGTAGTAAGAATAATTAGAGAGGGTAAGGTAAATATAGTGTGTTGTATTATTTATCCCTCAAACCTTTCAGCTTTTTTACAATTTTATAGTTACAAAGTTCTAGCTGGACTCAGAGGTGATTGAATTAACTTTTTTGCAAAACAGCAAAGAGTCAGCCTGGTCTGAGAGGGATAAGCCAGAGGCTTAGGTTATGTACAATTTAAGAGATAGAGCTTTTATCCAATGGCGTGAGACCATTGGATACCTTTTTTTCACAGTTATTTCACCAGTAATGTGTATGTAATTTTATCAGTGGACCAGAAAGGGGGGTGGCGTACTTACTTGCACATAACACGCAGATTATAGGCTACAGTTGTAACATTTTTTTAATTGCTATACTTGTAATGCCAATGTAAATGTAACAAAACTCATCATAATGTAGAGTCACAGGGACTTGGCTCGGGATATTCTCCCTTGATCCAGAATCCAGAATGTTGTAAAATTTGAAGTTGTCTTGAAAATTCTTTTAAGGCCACCATCAGCAATATCGAGCACGGTCAAACAGGTCACAGATCCATTGTTCCAGTTCAAGGGTCTTTTCTGGTTGGGAGATAATGCTCTTAAAGCTGTGACAGGTGATTGTGCATCAGCTGGGAGAAAGAGAGTCCAGGCATCATTTCCCCCAGAATCTCTGCTAAAGATGGAAACGTATTTTCCCTATAGGCGCTGTCCCCAGATTTTCAGTTCCACTTTATCTGGTGACTTCATGACGGTGGTTGTTTTTCCTTGAAGTGACAGATTGAGTGTGTTGAGCAGGTTAAATGTCACATAAGTAAGCATGTTTTCAATCCACTCTTTTTTTCTTAATTTTTCACATAGAATGGTCCATAGTTTAGAGTTTTATGCACAGTTTATCTTTGCTCAGAGGTGCTGTCCTCTGGTTTCAGTTACAGGAAAGAGAGAGTGAGTTGGGGATATCTGAGCTCTCATCAGCCACACCCAGAACTGACAAGATCTCAACAGGGACAGTGGAAGTAGGCATCTCTAGTCTTTCAAGGCCCCCCTTCTGTGTGGAATACATTCTTCCTGGTTGCTTGGGTTTCATGTAATCTAGGGCTGGCTGATATGGCTAAAAAAAATAAAATCTAATTTTTTCCGTTTATTTATTATTTTTAATATTTTTTATGTTTTACTACTAACCTAAAAAGGTAATTCAAATGTTCATTTTTTTAATTTATTTTTGGATTTTTTATTTATTTTTAACATTTTTTGCCAACACAAAACAACTGCAAAGCAGCAGCGGTGTGCATTTTAGTTTTAGCTCTTTTTGTCTTTATAGACCATATCTAATGTAATATCTATGTGGCTGATTTGCATAATTCGACAAAGTACACTGTGCTCAGAGATACAATGCTGTTTCTGTTGATATCAGGACTAGTTTCCGGTTGGAGTATCGGATCGGTGCATCCTTACAAGCTTTGTAAGGTGTGAGTCTGTTTTCATTTTTCATTTTACTTCAGTAACACAAGACTTAAACACTAATGACTGTAATGGCTTGTGCATGAGCTGCACAATGAAGCGTGGCAAGACAATCACATTGCAAATCAGCAGCAGGAGTCAGATTTATCATGTGCTGTTTATTCAAGCGTTTACGCCAAATTGGCAATTGCCGCTAAATTGAAAGTAAAATGTACACAGACATTTATAGGCTATTTAAAAGTGAAAGAAAGAAAAAAGAGTGAAACTCTAACGAATATCCACTCATCCATCCATGGTGATAGCGGTATTACCGGTGTTGTCATATAACGATGAACTGGTGGGAAAATTTCCTCATAGTCACAACCCAATTGCATGCACATTTTTATCTTAAAGGTCCAACATTACGCTGAATCGATTTTTCGGAGCAGGGGGTGTTCATGGTTAACCGATAATCGATTAATTGTCATTAAGAACTTGACTTAAATTTTTTTTAATATTACTTTTTTTTTTCATTGTGGCCCCTCACCACTTTGAGTTTGACACCACTGCATTAGTGTTTAGTCTGTTCTTACCTGCCTCTGTGGTTTAACTGTCATGCTGAGCATGTCCTCCACCCTCACCTGTTTTGAAACGTGGCAGATCTGACCCTGAAGCAGGAGTAGACACGTAAAAAGATATTTATTATTATTATTATTTATTATATATATTATTATTATTAATAATAATAATAATAATAATAATAATAATAATAATAATAATAATAATAATAATAATAAAAAGGTTCAGCCCTGCGACGAACTGGCCACTGTCCAGGGTGTACCCCGCCTAAGGCCCAAAGCAGCTGGGATAGGCTCCAGCCACCCACGACCCCACAAAGTGGGATAAGCGGTAGAAGATGAAATGAATGAAATGAAATAATAAAAAGGCTAAAATCCCTAGTTGGTGAAGGACAAAGAGAGCAGCGTGTTAGCTGAAGAGGAGTTAGTTGTGAACTATTTTGTCTAGCATCAAATATATTGTTAATTATGTCGTTATCGCAAATTTGCCCTACTTTTAACCATGTTCTAATGTTGTTTCTACCTAAAACACATACCCAAAGTTGTGTTTTGTTTCCTTTGCGCATGGTTGAGTAATTAATTATGTTGAAGAACTATAGTTCTTTCCAAGCGCTGTACCTAGGAATGTTGTCAAAAATAGGGTAAACCACTCCTCTCCAGGAAGTGCTCCTGCCTGCTCCTCCCCACTCCTAGACTGTCAACAAGTGCGCCGGTGCGCCCACGCTCTGTCGAGTTGCTCCTTTGTTCAACTCTTGCTACTTTGCTAGCAGTTAACACAGGCTATGCTAAGGGCTACACCATAGAAACATACACAATAAATAGTTTCTCATTTACCAAGTAGAAATGTCTTGGAGAAGCTTCGAGGTATTTGTGGTTGCGCATGTACTTCAAACTCAGAGTCAGACTCTTGGTCGAAGTTATACGGCCCAGTTATACGCAATGCCACTCTTACAAAAGTTATTACTATAATGTACAATGTTTACTCCAGTCTGTTTGCAGCGGCAGCACAGGCAGCACTGGCTTGACGTCAGGACATGGGCGGTGCCAACAAGGCAAAGCCGGCTTTAAAGAGACAGCCCTATTAAAGATTTTAAAAATGAAATGACTTTGTATTACTTGGATCACAAAACTAACATGTTAGGTTACTTGTTACTCCCAAAAAGTAATCTGAATACTCCAGTGTGTTACTTTGTCGTTTGTGACGTGTTACTCACCACTTACAGTTACTCCCACCCCTCCAGTGCAATTATTCTTCATAGCTGATTAATATGTAACTGTCATCTATGTGGATCCAAAAGTTGTCCTGAACTAGGACGCCCTCCATATCATGACTTCTTGTTTGAGGAAGCAGTGGGTCTCCTCCTCTCTCCTGTCTGACTACTGGCATAACTGCTGATTGCATAAGCCCATAAGTAGAATGTTTTGGATGCCAGGCATTTCCTGGCCACTCATTGTGACTCTGAACCACTGTGCCTGTTGTGTAGTTAAGAGGCTGCAGTAATGTAGCGGCTCTGCCTGTTGAACTGCCTTCCCCGTAGTTGTTTTGGCCGTGTCTAGGCACGTTTATGCACGTTTTCCCTACACTGACTCTCTCCTGAACTCAGAAAACATGTTGGATATGCTGGGAATTTGATGACGACTCACTAAAAGGTGCCACAGAGCTCTTTAAGAGTTCGAAGTGAAGGACATGTGGTTTTTGGTTTTGGTGCCTTTGGCTAGCCTTTAGTCAATAGACCGGTTAGTATTAATGGTAAGATGTCATCTTATCTCAGTGAGGACTGATCTCACTGGACATTCACAATGAGGTCAATGTGTGCTCTGTGCCACTCAGAACAAGGAACAGGCACATCACATTGTGCTACTGTTTCTGATTAAACTGAGACTGACAGGTACTTCCCTGTGACAACTGACACTGATAAACTTTTTTTTTTCAAGTCAAGTCAGACAAGTCACCAGGACAAACTACTGCACCTAGGACGAACTCATGGCCAATGGCAGTAATTTCATGACAATAATTATTTATTTATTTATTGTTTTGAAGAGATGAAAGAACATTGTTACATGTAATAAGCCTTGTGCCCTACTCACTTTTTCTGATGCACACTGTGAACTGAAAAGTGACCTTGTTGTCAGCAGATGCTGTCAGAGCTTGTTCAAGTGGGGCAAAAGATGGCTTGAACTGCAATGTTATGATATTCAGTGTTCCAGTGCATTTTCCCACTTTGCATTAAGACTAGGGATGCACTGATCTAGCTTTTTCAGTGCATCAGTGATTTTTTTCAGTGCATCAGTCCTTTTTCATACAACAGTCATCCAGATCCCAATCCAGGTGCTTTGAGTATCTGTAGGTGTCCAATACCAATCCAATCCCAACTGTTATTTTACAATGCATCATATTACTAAAGATCCTTGTATTTGTCACATGACCCATTATGGAGATGTGGGTTATCATTACATTTTATTGTAATGAGTAGATTTGTCCAACTAAAAAGTAAATACCAGCTCTTTTACCATTATATAGACATACAGTATCAACTTATATCAAAAAAATATTTATTTTATTTTATTTTTTTGTTTATGGGGTGCACGGTAGCACTCCCGCTTCACAGAAAGAAGTTTGTGGGTTTAGTCCCTGGGCCGGCAGACACTCGGTCTTTCTGTGAGGAGTCTGCATGTCCTCCATGTGTTACTCTGGGTTCTCTAGTGGTTCTCCGGCTTCCTCCCACCACCCCAAAGACTTGCATGTTAGGGTGAATTGATGACTCTAAAGTGCCCCTAGTGAATGTGAGAGTGAATGGTTGTCTGTCAATGTCTGTGTCTAATTGTCAGCCCTGCAACCAACTGGACAATGTACAGGGTGTTCCCCGCCTCGGGCCCAAAGCAGCTGAGTTAGGCTCCAGCCACACGCAACCCCAACGGGACCAAGTGGTAGAAAATGAATGAGTTTTATGTATGATTGATTTTTGTTGATTCTTGAGAAGCTGTTGTCTGAAAACAGTTAATAACAACAGCGGACAAAGTGGGTGGATACATCGCACTCTTACATTCCCTCTCCCTGCTTCAGATGACCCTGCTCTGCTCATGAGTGCGCAGTTCCGTATCTGTAAGTGAGCGTGCACTCCCTGTGCTGCAGCTGTCAGAGCAACATAGAGAGATAGCGGCTGCACTTGCGACGTATTGTACTCAAAAAAACATTTGTGGTTTATAATAAAAGTATATAATACAGTACATAGCCACGAGGGCTGTACAAAGTGGACAAAAATAACAATCACAATTTCCTTAAATATTGCAATTTCGATTTTAATCACAATCAGACACACTTCACATTTGTAAATGCATTGTGTGTGAATTTGAAACTTATTTCAAAGGAAACAAGAGCTTTATTAAATTAAATTATCTTTGTGGCACTGCTTCTGGTGCTAAAATAAGTTGGTTGTTTTTCCCATTTTTGCAGCTACGACAGTTTGACAGGTCTTGCAAATTACCTGGGTCTGTGACACATTTTCATTTGGGCACCAAGTTCTTTTCCTGTGCTGGACTCATAATTCACTGCATGCGTCTCCGCTCCGCAGCGCCACCGTCTGATGTCACACATCTTTGCCCACAAGATGCGTTTCAGAATTATGAGATGGTGCGATAAAAGCCATTGAAAAAGACGTGTGCTGGTTCACACTAGCCTGGCCAGCCAGATGGCTTTCTCATTGTATTACATAGAGAGAAAGTCTGGGATTGCAGGGTTTAAACAGGATTTCAAGGCGGGGCCATGGGCAAAACTAAAGTAAAGTAAACCAATCAGAGAATCAGATTCAGAGAATCAAGTGTAATAAATTTTATTACACTTGTACACACCACCCTGGGTTCAGCTGACCCTCAAAACAAAAAGTGTCAGAATTCAGGCAGCACCACTATCAAACTGTTGCTGGTCCTCGCGGAACACAGTAACACAAAGGCATTTTCATGAAGACCACCTGAGTAAAACAAGGAATTGGGAGGACAGGTACAGAAGAAAAACAAAACAAAAACTGAATCAGTATTTATGCATTTAATAAAAAAGTTGCAATAGCAGTGCAAACTAACTGTATCAAATAACATTAGTAATAGTGACTTAAGGCTTACAAAGTGTTTTGAGTCAACATTATCAGAGAAGGAGGGGTTCACTCTAGAGGGGCCATGAAATGTCTGTGGCCTGTGTGCTCATTAGTGATGCAACAGGTAGGCTTGGTTGAATTATTTTGGCTTTCTGTTTGAGGTTTTCGTTTTGGTTTGTTTTTTGTGGTGGTTTGTATGTATAACTTTTTAGGCATTTTTGGTAGATTTGGCCAATAAGGGATTAAAGTAATACTTATTCAGTCAGTTTGATTTTGATTCAGAGGCCTACAACATTAAAAATGTATTGATGTAGTTGCAAACAGATAACAATTTAAGCTGAATATTCTTTTTTATTATTGTTTGCTGCCAAGGCAAGTGAAAAGCAGCGCAACGGTCAAATGTTGTGTTTATCCAAATATGGTGTGTACTATTAACACTCCAGACATGAGGCAGTGTCTGCAGACAGTCTATTTTTTACCCTTTTTTTTTTCATTTTACTGAACAAAGAAAGCCGAAAAGTCTTTAAATGCAACAATACTTTTTCCACAAAGCCCGCTCTCTTCGGTGTGATTGGATATCTGCTCAGGAAGTGTGGTTTTTATTCTGATGAGAATGGTTTGGAAAACAATGTAAAGAGAAAAAACAAAAAGCAAAATCAACACATGCAAATTAAACTGTGAAGGCCGTACCAAACAGTTAAAAAAATTTGTTACATTATATAGTTGTATTAAGGATTGTTATATACCTAGTGCTGACAGAGCCCAGGCCTATGTCAGCCTAAAGACAGAGGCTAGCATTGTGATCAGCACTGTCACCAGTCTGGGACACAGGCCTGACTCTGATTCACAGTTTACCGTCAAACAGCTCGACTCTGAGGCAAGACCAAGGCATATTTTTGTCATTAGCCACGTGTCAAAATTGACTCACTATGGCTCACTGCCTTTGCAACAACTTGACATTTGCTTTACATATATCTGGCTACAGTAGTAGCAGTATAGCAATGATATATTGTTACAAATAGGAAATCAGCCTATGGCAGGCATCATTAAATTCACAGAATTAGAACGTTAAATTATTGTTGCGCTCATTTTCATTACTATTCTGCACATGCTCTGGTATAAAAATAGAAAATAAATCAAACAATTTTTATTGCCCCTATATAAAACATTTCTCAACCAACTTCTTTATCACATCATTTGCAACTATCATTGGCTTTATAGAAGCACAAAAGCATAAAGTCGGAGTAAAAATAAAAATATACATGTTATTTTTGAGGCAAGGAAGGAGTAAATAGGCACCTTAAATCAGGAGACAGTGGGGTATTAGAAGCAAAGCACCGATTAAAAATTTCATTAACTGATTAACCAATACGCTGTATACTTGACACACTATCTATACAGTACAGGTTCAGAGCCCACTGTTATGTCAGACTAGCACTACACATAATCTAATGTATCTGCACAGGTTTGTTTAAATGCACAGTTGAGGAAAAATCATCTATTGCCCTTGATTGGTGCGTGTTCTTAATTAATTAGTGCATGTTTATGTGGGTTGCTATAACTGCCATGTGCGCGGGTTAACGTTAGCCGCTAAGACAAGTGTCGAGGGGAAAGTGCAAGAGACTAAGGAGCCCATCCTGTTGAGTATTTTTAGAGAGTTTGCAGGGTAATACACTGCGAGTCTTCTGTATAGTGCAGCACTATATATTGATTGAGGGGTTAGAGGCTAGGGAGAGGATTCGGATTTGTCTTTCCTCTTCCATGGCTCATGCTGTCCTCTGCCCGCCCTCTGTGCGCACTCTAATCTGTCAGAGTGGTGCACAAACTATTGCGGTTGGGTTCTGTTTTCGACGACAGCGCGTTATATTTTAAAAATAACATTTAAAAAATTATCAATTTTTTTACATTTTGAATTGATTTGAATCGTAACAAAATTTTATTGCGATTCATACATGAATCGATTTTTTTTTCTCCCACCCCTATTGATAATTATAGTCATACGTGCCACACTGGAGGAAAGCCCTGAGATTGGTTAAAAGCCTAGCACCCGTGACACTTAAATCCAGCGTCTTTTAACCTGTGCCACCACAAGTCCAGCTTCTTTATTCCTGTGTCTGTGCTCTGATAATAGGGAAAAATAGTTTTTGACACGCACTTAAGTCTGTCTCCGCGTGTGTTAAAGTAACTTAGCTAGCTAGTAGAGCGTGCAGATCCCTCTATAGACTTCTTGTATTGTTACGACAGTCTCATCATTTTAAGGACGTTGTTTGTTTTTGAAAGGAAGCTATCCAAACCGGCAAGTTTGGAAGTAAAAAAAAATAAAACATTTCTGTAATAGTGGGTAATTTTAGTGTATTTTGGAAAAATACTACTCTGCTAGGTTCCAGTGTATTGGCCTTTTTCTGCTTCCTCTATTTGAGCAGTAAAGTCAACTCATGTAATTCCTCCACATCCCGGCGACTGGAATGATACATAATTTATATTGAAGATTTTTGTCCAGCTGAAGTTACTGTGTCAGTAAGATAGGCATGATTCTACCGATCTGATGTCTAAGAACCATTAAAGCAAAGCATGGTTTTAACATTGCTTGTTCAGCCTGACCGCATTAGCTTGGCTGCAGAAGCCCAGACTAGTAGGGGCTATTACGTGTAAGTTTTATGGTATGGCCAAGTATTAAAGTTTCAGTTTTTTTCATTCACACCTATCCAAAACTACATGGACTTACCCATTTAGAGCTCAAAATGTGTACATGCACCAAACCAGCAGAATTTACCAGCGGTCTTAGTAAATTTTTGGTGAGCTGTGTGGACCTCAGGAGAAGCAGCAGAGCAGAAATGTGAAGCTCAGAGATTTGAACCACATAACAATAACAGTAGCAAAAGTGGGAGACCTGCTTTTACTCTTCTGGTATAGCAAGAGTGCTCTGATGGAAAAGCACCCAGTAAGGTAGAAACTATACATCCCCTTCTCTGCTAATCCAATAACTGTGGCATTTAAACTGACTACTAAACAGATATAAAAGCACAAATGACATTAATACAACTAGGGATGCACGGATATGATTCTCGGATTGAAAACTAGAGCCGATCCAGGGAAATAAGCTGGATCAGATATTGGTCATTGGAGTAAACACATAGGTCCAATCTACTATGTGTAGCTCCATGTCTGTGGCGCATACAGCGTCAGGTCAAGATGGAGCGAGTCAATTCAGCAGCTAGCTAACCAGCAGAGCAGGGTTCAGCTGAATCAGGGAGAGATGAACAGTAAGAGTGTGATATATCCACCTGTTTTGTCCACAGTTGTTATTAACTGTTGTTCAGATGGCACCTTCTTGCTAAATGAAATGAATCCCGGGATATAACCCAATTGGTTTGCAGGCTGCAAAATCATCCCACATTACAGAGCACGTCTTTGTTGAATTTCTTCGTTTGTTGGAAACATTATGCCTAAATCAATACCGACCTTAAGGAAGCATCACCTTTCTCAGGAACTAGCTTGTGGGTGCCACTTTCACACACTACTCAGAAATACTATTTGATCATGCAACAGTTTGCTTTAATGTTCCAATTACCCAATTCTTTACCATGTTTCTCATTAAGTAATAGCTTCAAAACTCCCAAAAATTCTTTGAGTAGGTATGAGAAACAAACTTTATCTGTATCTGTGAGCATAGAAGTAAAAATGCATTTGGGGTTGTACCGTTACACGTGGTTGTAGTTTATTGTGTCGGTACGGCCTTTTTGGTTCGGTCCACTTGTGTACTGTTTCGGTAATATTTTCTCATTAAAATGTACAATTTAGTGCTGCAGAACAAAGTTTCACACGTTTCTGCACAGGCGCTATTAATTGACGGGCTGTAGTCAAGCATGGCGTGGGCTGTGTCCGAATCCACTACCTAGTCCCTAACCCCTTAATCACTATATAGTGTTGCACTATATAGAGGACTATGTATTGCTATCACTTAGTGAATGGTTTCGGACACTACAGTGTGTTTTCTGTTGCTGATAGTCACGTGACTCTGGCGTACATGTTTAATTGTTACAGAGATGTACTTTAGTGTAGGGTGCTACTTAAGATAATTTATTTAATATATATCGCCAAAATGGGTTGTTTCTATTTATTTTTTTTAATAAAACTACTTGTGTTCACCTGATGTGTATATTTTATAAAAAATAGGTTTTTATGGAAATTTTTTCCCCCAGCTTTTTTTGTATTGAAAAGGTATCGAACCGAGCCCTCTGTAAAGCTGAACGGAATCGTAATTGGGGTTAACTTTATTGTTACACCCCTAGTAGTGCATTACAGGAATTCAAAACATAACATACCCCTGGCGGAACTTAACATGTAATAACTGTGTTTTACTTTGATTTTCACTTAATTTGTATAATGTCCAATGTCTTCCTCGTTTATGCACATAGGCTCAGGAAGAATAATTTCATTGTGCATTTGCACCCTGTGGAACATTTTCTACACATTCTGTGACAAAAAACTAATATCACTGCTGTTCTGGTGTCTGTCTTGTGTGTTTGTAGCAGGTGGGCAGCAGTGGTCCTGTAGTGGGCCTGGAGGCTTCACACTGGTGCTGAGAGCATGAAGAGGTTTAGGCGACACGGCCATGAGTCCCAGAGAGACCGGCTCAAACAGGAGCTCTTCCAGTTCAACAAGGCAAGTCCCATGATCCTGGTGGACTGGAAATGTTGAGGACAACTGCAGCATTTCACTTATAACTGCTCTGTTTCAGCAGACATTAGCTTCTGGAGTAGAAATGTGTGTGGTTAATATGTATTTATATGCACACATTTCTTCTCCTGAAGGGAGTTTTTGCCTCCAGCTGTACTTATATATAGTATTTATAAATCTAGATATATACAACAATAAGGTTACAAGGTTTTTTAAAATGCTGACGTATTCATGTTGTAACAATTAACAACAAGGCCGACATCCTTTTTTTGGTTAAGATAGTGCTGTGTAAAGGTGAAAGTCATGACAGGAATGTAATGATTAACAGAAAACCTTGTGTGCTGTGTCTGGTCTGTGCAGACTGTAGAGCATGGATTCCCTCACCAGCCAAGTGCTCTGGGGTACAGCCCATCCCTCCAGCTGCTAGCCATCGGTACCCGCTCCGGAGCCATCAAACTGTATCCTCCACCCATCATCCTCTACTGCATTTTGTTAATAAGTAGATATTTTAGCAAATAATCTGAGTGGCCGGTTGTAACAACCAGGCTAATTATTGACTGTGGCATGGCTAAGGCCTGTCTGTGGTTCATGTGGGCACATGTTTTAAGCATTTCATTTTCCCACACTCTTCCCTAACTCAGCCTGGCTCTTAGGCTGCTACAGTTTTGCAGCCATAGCTTTGAGTAAATCTGCAGCAAAAATTATTTATTTAAAATTATTTTTTGCTTTTAAACGTTATTATTTTTTGTTACACACTGGAAGTTTTATTTCAACATTTTACAATCAGTTTTTATTTATTACATTATTTTGCAAATAATTACTCTTTGGATTTCTCAGTATCTTAATTAATCTTGATCTTGGAGATAGAGGCCCTTTGCTTAAAATAGTTAATAATAAGAGGGGCAAACTTACTTACTTTGTTGTCTTACGCCTAATTTACACTGACTGCTGAACAGATACGGAACGGCGTCCGTACGGACGCCGCTAGGAATAGAAACCGTTGTAGTCAGTGCGAGCATTTACACCAGCTGCGGTGTGTTACGTCTCCTGATCCGGAGCTCCGGAAGGTTTCCGCAAGAAGTCTATTTTTTCCGGACGCCGCATGTGGATTTTCATGAAGTTGAAGAAATTACAAGTGCAGTGACGGGGTCCCGGGGGTTATTTGAGACCACGGACGACGAGAGATTTATCACGGAAGTCCAAAACCACACATATGATATTTCACATACTTTTTATAAGGACAACACCAGAAAAGAGAAGGCATGGAGTGAAATAGCTGGAGCTCTGGGATATACTGGTGAGTTTTTATCAGCACCTGTCTCTTTACATGGATGTTATCATGTGAACTCAACTCTTCAGCGTGAATCCCTGTGGTTTTGTGGTCTCGCGGATGCAGATTTCCGGACACGTACAGCACACACACTGCACCCGGTGTAAATGGCAGTCCTTACGGATTCCGTACGGAATCCCTTTCGCAGTCAGTGTAAATGAGGCGTTAGTATTCATGGATAACAGGAAATAAGACTGAACTACGGTAAACAGAGCTTTCTTTTATAATCTAATAAAAGAATGCAACCAATAGTAGAATAATTTGTGTCTCAGGGTCTAGGCAGAAGTTGTACTAGTGGTGTAGTGTAAGCAGAGTGAATAGTCACCACCTGAACTAGGTTTAGTTCTTAACCAATATTCAGGTATGGAGCGCCCGGTGTGGAGTTCATGGGTTTACATGACGAGAATGCTGCGGTGACCCAGGTGCACTTCCTCCATCACCAGGTATGAACTTCCATCATAGACTGTCTGCTTCTGTTTGTTCAGCTTTTTTAAAAGTTTTTAATAAAACAATGGCTTGTGTTTAGGTTGAACTGGTAACACTACTGGATGACAATAGTCTACACATGTGGACTTTAAGAGCACATAAGGGACTTTCTGAACTTCTTGAGATAGGACGCTTCACACTCACTGGACCACCAGGGTAAAGCAGGATATACATATTTCACCTTTTCCTCCATTCAGCCATATCAGATTTTATGGGTATTTACTATATCACAAATTAAGTATTATTGCAATATTATGATAATATTATAATATTACATAGGGATGTAATGATATCAAAATCTCATGGTACGGTGTTATTGCGGTATTAACACCATGCTACTGTAATGCAATACTGTAGGGGTGTTTATGATTTTAAGATTGTGATATTTAACTCAGGTGAGTCACTAAAATTATTTGCTATTAAAAGCAGGGCTTTTTAGCTAGGAGTTTAACATATTTTGTGCTTGTAGGCTCCCAAGAATATTTGTAGTCCATGAGCCCCCACCTTCCTTGATCTGGCCCTGTGTGACGCTCATGTTCAGAAATAATATCTTTCAGACTCCTGCATTGATCATCAGTCAACACAGGCTTGAGGCAAATCAGTATTGAGGTAGTCTATACTGATTTAGCAAAGTGTTTTCTCTTCAAATTTGATCATAACGGAGAGAGACGCAATGACAGAGACAAGTACTGCTCACTGCTGCAAGTGAACGAGTGAAATCACTAATGTGACATAAGCTGTCGCTAAGTCTCATAACACAAGACGACTCTTATCAACGGTACATGTATATTGTACATGTATATATGTGTATTACTTGCACAGTCGGGGGATATCATATTCATATCATTGGCTCTACCATATTCACTAACCCTCTAAATCCTACTACAGAAAACAGCCGCCTATGGCTGTATTTTCACTTATACATCTTTCTTGAGTTCTGCTGTTAAGAGTTAATTGGAGCAGCAAATGCTTGCTATAGAGTTTTTGGCCTGACTGGACTTTTCCTGGCACCTTTTCAAAACTTTTTTGGGGTGGCGAATTGTCCTGTGGTTTTCTCTCTCTGTTTTCATGCTGTTTGCTACTGCCTTTCACACCAGCATCTGCCATGTTAGGTGTACTGTATCTGAGCACAAAGGATGAGGGTCTCTCTGCTCTGTTACGCTGCCCCTGGAATTAACCTAGAATTTTTCTGTGTGATCTGTGGCCACGCCAATACTGAGACATTGTCAGTACCATTACATATACATTATAGTACTCCATGTGACAGATATTCACACTTTTTATGCAGCTAATTGGCCAATCAGTGCCTCAAATAAAATTGTGTTACAATAAAATAATTAGAAGTGGCACCAGTGAAACCAGTCGAAATTTGTTTAGAATCTTGAATATTTTTATATAATTTTTTAAAACTTTTTTAAAAACAGTTCAATCTTCCAAAAAAGCATTGCTGATGTAATTTCTCTCTCCGCAGAGCTCCTCCAAGTGTGACCAGAGTGACAGCAGTGTTACCCCATTCCTCAGGGGAGCTGCTGCTGCTTGGGACCGAGGGGGGGCATGTGTTCATTGTGGAGGTACCTGGTTTCAGAGAGCTGGAGGAGCGAAACATCAGCCTCGACCAGGTTATCAGCAGGTGGGCAGAGAATGGACTACAGTTACATTTGATGTTTTATGTGCATTTCTGATTCAGTACTTGTATATAACAATAGCTTGACCTTTAACCGTGTTAGCAGCCACTTAGCTTGACTTTGAGAAATGTACATTTAGTACATTTTAAAGTTAGCCAGACTGTAGCAAATAAATTAATTTACCAAGTATCATGTAAACTTACTGTTACCAGGTGAACCTATATTCCGCACATTAAATGAATGTGTCAATGTAATGCAGTTTTCAGCAGCAATATGGCTTATCAATTTACTGTCTGTAAGACTCTTTGGCTTCCTACACTTCAGATATGCAGTCTGTGAAAATGTTCAAATACACCACATATCACCTAAATAATTGTTTTTTATGTCTTTTTTTGTCTATCTGTGCGGCCTCTTAAAGTGTCCCTGAAGATTACATCGGCCGCAGAAATCTAGAGCATGTAGAGACTCTCCAGGAGAACCCTGTCAACCCCAACCAAGTGGTTATTGGGTACGGCCGAGGCCTGATGGTGGTCTGGGACTTGGAGAAACAGTGTGCCATTCAACATATCCCTGCCACACAGGTATGAGACTTAAACATCTCCCTGTTCGCTACAAGGATCATACAAAGGTTAAGTCAATGGATGTGAAATAGACTAGATGACATTTTCAGCTCATAAACAAATACAAGGCACTTTGAGCGTAGACTACAGGGTAATTCATTTAGAGTTTATGTGAGTTTATGCTTTTGTATAGATCGTTAAAAAGTACTTAAACTTTACCAAAGAGGATAATTTTCTTCATCACATTATGAATTTTGTGTAATTGTAATTGTGTTAACAGACTTGAACAATAGGTCTTAGAACATCATTGTGATGAAGTTGTTTAGTTTTCTTCATAAACATAACATGCTGACACACTCTAGCCCTTTGTACCCCACACACATTTCTTTTACAGTAAATAAATAAATAAAAATACAGTAAATTTTGGTCAGCATTAAAACTTGCATGGTTGATAAGCCATACACTAAACAATTTTTGGCCCTATTTTAGCCCTTTTCCCTTTTTTGACTGATCCACTTATGACACGTAAGCTGCTCTGATTTAAAATCATAAATATCAGTGCTCATTGTTTATAATAATAGTAATAAAAAGATTTCTGTGAGGATCATAATTAACAAACGCCTGTAGGGTACTGTCAATTAAACTATTACAGAAATACAGTAAGTAGGCAGCTAATACACAATCATTTTAAAACGCTGCAGTACATTTTCAGAATAAACAGCAATTCAAACTTGAATTCATGGCTAAGCTCAGTTTTCACAACTTTATCTAAGTGAGTCTGCAGTACACCTCCATCTCAAAGCGAAAGGGCATTCCTTTGAGGACAGCAGTGTCTGAATTCAGGCCAGGGAGGCCAGGTGGTTTGAAAGAGGCGTAAAGAGAGTCATCTTTGTTAAAATGGAAATGCCCTCTCTGTGCAGAGGAGGTGTATTGAACCAAAACCAAAACAGTTTCTCTTTAGTAGGACTTTAACACCTGAAGGGAGCAGTTATGCAAATGGCTCACAGGAGCCTAACAATTCCAGCACTCACACTGTCCATTAAACTCTTAACGACACAGAAACCTGACTAAGTTTCATCAGACTTGTCTTATCACAGTAGTTTCAGGCTCAACCCCTCTTTCTAATGGATATGAAAACTCACCTCTCTTATCATTTGAATTCAGAATTGAGTTCCTTGTATGAGGGACTAAGGGCCATTTCTTCCCCCTCCTAACGCAGGCAGAGACACATGTGGAAGCTCATTAAGGCGCACATCAAAAGCTATTTTTTCCGATTATCAGAGTGGAGGCGCAGGTATAAAGAGGCAGGACTGAAGGTTGCGCCTGTATAAAGGGGCTGGATTTAAGTGTCACGGGTGTTTGGCTTTTCACCAATCACAGGGCTTTCCTTCAGTGCTGCACCAATTATAATTACACTGCAAATAGGCAAGAGCCTCCCATTCAAGATTTTGGTGAAAAATTCATGCAACTCTGCATTTCAAAACATTAATTCCCGTCCAGAGTTGCATGAATTTTTTGCCAAAGTCTTCTCCAGCATCCATTCTTAATGGGATTAAGGTCTAGACTCTGTGGTGGCCAATCCATGTATAAAAATGATGTGTCATGGTCCCTGAACCACTCAACCACACAATTTGAGCCCGATGAAACAGATCACATCTTTTCAACAACCACAGCATGTGTCTTCTGACATGGTTGTTTAAGAAATGAGAAACTACTCTCTGCTTCAGCTGGCCTCAAGTTTGATGCCAGCTGAAGCATAATCATGTATGCAGTAAGTAATTATTCAATAGGAGGCTCTTGCCTATTTGTTTAGTTAAATCTAGGTGGTGACTTTTTTTTGGCCGGGCAGTGTATTATTCAGTTTCATTACTTTTATTAATAATATTTGTGTTTCTATTTAACCTACATGTCTGGACATGCTCTGTATCAATACGGAGCATGTTATACAAACTGTTTTTAGACATTTTATTTGGTATCAAAGTGAGCTAAACTAGACTAAACTAGACTGAACAAACCGATTTCTCCTTTACTTATGTCATGTAAAGCCGTTCTCGTTTGTGTTTCCCAGTTCATGCATGCGTCTTAATTGGCCTCAATCACATGGACACTGCATGATCACATTCTGATCACCTAACCCTAACCCGAAAAAAAGCTGTTTTTTTTTCCTGTGTTGTGTCTTTACGCGAGGAAAGCTCCTCATGGCTCTGTGCTAAGCGGAGAATTTACACACAGACATCGCAGACAGTTGTAGGGGCCTGTCAGAACTTGCTCCAGGGTGAGATGATGGATGTGGATGATAGAGCATCAACCAATGAGTTTGGGACTGTACTCTGTTTTCACGGAGAATTATGACCCTCCTGGAAAATGATAGGAATAAGCAATGCTCCAAACGCACAGATCAAGCTCAGGATTACACCCTGGCTTTGTCCCCGTATTCTGCCACTGATGCCCCACTGTCTTCTCGTGTAAGCTGCCTTTCCCCGTCTCAATTATAATATGTGTATTTTTATTTAGCGATGCACTGTCCTGGCTGCAGCGCAGTATTTTTTTTTAACTCTTTGTGCTTCTGTGCTTCTCTAAATCCGTGGATGGTTGTAAATAATGTCATTTGTAAATAATTTCTCAGGATACAAGCCTAAAACATTAAAAGAAATATATAAAATGTGGTCAATAAAACAGATTTATTTCCTAGCCAGCAGCTGCCCCAATGCTGCAATGCTCTCCATGGGCAGAGTTTGCTTTCGGTCTAATGAAATGGAATAATCTAATGGAAGCTACATGTCACAATGTCAAGCCAAAAATACATTGGCCGCAACATACACGGACTTATGTATTACTCACTTCTGTGGGGGGAAACTGTCTGTTGAAAATGCTTTTAAATGCATTAAGAGTGTTTTCAACAGAGTTAGTTCTCCATTTTAACAAGCATGTTTAAAATCCTAGAAAAACTAGTAGCAGTTTTGTACAAGCACAACCCGGTAAAGACTCGCGGAAAAAGGTGGCAGGACATGAGGTGAACTCTGTTAAGTTAAAGGGCCAGTGGCCAAAACAGAGCGTTTCTAAGGTGTGATTCAGATAGTGTTTCCCAGGGCCCTGTATAACATAAACCATGACACATTTTGATTGAAACATGTAACATACAGTCTCCTTTAACAATTACTATAGTCTGCCACAATTGTTTATGCTACACAAGTCACATCCCAAGATTCAAAGTCAGGACTAGAGAGGAACTGATTTGTGCGTGGTGTTGCATTGCTGCACCCTGTACACCACGCATTATAGTATTTCTTTTAACTACATGAATGACAAGGCTGGATTAGATGCTGTTGTCTGGTATTTCTGGTCAGTTAAAAGGGAAAATCAGTAAACCAAGTACAGACGCTTTGTAAGCTGCACCCATAATTCTTGGTTTGATGATAACTTTGTTTTAACAGCAACTAGAAAGTGTTTGGTGGACAGAAGATGGAGGCTATATCCTGAGTTCACACAGTGATGGCAGCTACTGTCGATGGATGATGGGCAGTGACGACATAAACGAAGAGGAGGAGAAGTCAGACATTCCCTACGGTCAGAATGAAGAGATGCTTTTTTTGTTGTCTTGTCAGCATTTTTTTTTTTTTTTGAGCTAATAATGCCTTTTTGTTTCATCAGGACATTTTCCCTGCAAGGCTATAACCAAAATCATTCAGCTGCCAACTGAGGAAGGGTATGTTCATTTTTTTAACAGAGAAATTTGGAAGCTCTATTGTTTTTCTAGTGAAAATGCAGTTGTTCTAATGTTTGTGCTCCACAACTGTGGAAGAATTAGTTAAATTTATTGAGTGGTCAAAGGTAATATAACTTAGCTTGTCTCTGTTTTAGGCCTCCATTCTTGCTGTTTAGTGGTGGGATGCCCAGGGCCAGCTACGGTGACAGACACTGTATCACAGTCATTCACAGTAAAACACATGTGGCTCTGGACTTTACATCAAGAATCATAGACTTCTTTGTCATCACGGATGCACCACAGAACACAGGCAAGGACTTTTCATCATTCAGAAAAGCAGCCTCTGTCATTCATGCATTCACCTCCTCCTCTGAAACATAAGAGAAACTCACACATTACAAACATTCAAGCATGTAGCTTTAACTGACTATTACTGACCAGTAATAGTTTTTTGAGAGAGCCTAGTTCCCTGTCGGGAAGTTCCCTATTGGTTCTGGAAGTTCTGCTTCTTTTGAAACATGTGTGAAAAGGGTTGGTCAGCTGGGTAAGGGGGTAGACAGGGCAGCACTTAGTCACAGAAGAGCTAAATAAATAAATTTGTGTGAGTTTGAAATATGTTCTGGAACCTGAACCATCCCCGACTTCAACCTCACAAGTTTCTCAGTACACAAAACAATAATACAAATGTCCTCGTGGTATGTCTGTAGTATTGCAAATGTTTAAAAATAACCACTGGCTATTTTACCTCAAAATCGCATTTGTGTTACACCCAAATGTAGAACACAAATATTTGGATATATGTTGAATTTAGATTTTAAAAGATTTCATATTTCTTTTGTGGAAACTGAACTGCCATATATCCTAAAATTACTAGGCTTGCATGGACATAATGTAAGGCAAAGAAATTGTACTGTTAAAAGAAATGTTTACAATAGCATTCTAACTAAAAGTAATCACTGCAAAGTGCATCTAGTAATATTTGCTCTTTGTCTTTGTTCAGGTAATCCCAATGCATTAGTGGTGCTAGTGGAAGAGGAGCTGGTGGTGATTGACCTTCAGAGTGACGGCTGGCCAGTCATACAGACTCCATACCTGGTCCCTCTCCATAGCTCAGCCATCACCTGTTCACACCATGTATCTGCTATCCCATTCAAACTGTGGGAAAGAATAAATGCAGCGGGAGAGCTCCAGCACGCACACTACTCAAAAAAGGTTTGAGACACTATCAAAACAGTATTCAAAAAAGTATTCGTTTACAAATATTATTTGTTCAAATGGAAAAAAATGTTATTCAATATATATCAGTTTTGCTTTCATTCTGTTCTTTGCATTTGCGCTCCCTGGTTTTTTGTTTGCAATTTTGTCACAAACCTTACGGGGGCGGGCTCTTACAGAGCTGCTACCTGATTGGCTAATTTGCATTGTGGCCACTGCTCAGGGAACCGGAAGAAGTATGTTGAGTGGGAGCTCTGGTATGATATGGTTGGTTAGTTGAAGTGCGATAAACACACTCAAGGCGAATTTGGTGGTCGTCATTGTAAGTATTTATTTATTTATATCATCTTATAATAATGCGTTATTAATGTGTAGGGAGTTGTAGATGCTTATTTCACACTCCTTCAAAAGTTAAAGTATGCTAGGCTGATGTGAAACTACTTTGACACATGATGCTATTTGACACTTTGCTTCTTTCTTTCTTCTTTTCTTTCAAAATACATCTTACGGTTCACTGAGCAATGCATATTAGCCAATCAGGTAGCAGCTCTGTAAGAGCCCGCCCCCGTAATGTTTGTGACAAAATTGTAAACAAAAAAAACAGGGAGCACAAAGGCAAAGAACAGAATGAAAGCAAAACTCAAACTGCAAACAAAAAATACATTCTCAAACAAAAAAATGACAATAAAATTTTTTTCAATTTGAACAAATAATATTTGTTGACTGATACTTTTTTATTTTACAGTAATATTTTATTTGCTTCAGTGTAAAAGTTTTGTTTGGTTTGACTACTACTTTTTATTTTGCATGTCTCAAAAAGTATTGTTTGATAATTTAGGCACAAATCTAACTCCATAACTTCCTATTAAAATAGCCAGTCACATGATACCTCTGCTGCTGATCTGGAACCATGCCTTGTTTGTTGCGTGCATGCAATTGATACAGTAAAAGTACTACCTGCAGACTCTGCAAGCTGTAAAGTGTCCTCCCTCAGTAACAGCTATACACTCGTTGTAAATACCCCGCTCAGTCACAGAGGACAGAGTGGATGAGAACAAGCAAACAGTTGAGAGGCTAAACTTTGTTGTGTTAAGAAATTTTATAAAAATCTTCAAAAACCAAAGAAAGCTTGATGCAGACATAGTCTGTAGACTCTGGATGTCTTACACAGGAGAAGTTTAAACCATCTCAAATGTGACCATCTTTATACCATAAGGTAGCCATAGTCTAATGATAGTAAATGTAGGCTATTAATGATAGTAAATGTAGGCCACTAGTCACTAAAGAGATGTTGTATGGGGTAAGGCTGTATGGGATAAACCAGATCAAGATCTGCTTTTTCAGTCTGTGCTACACTGAACTAAACCGTACTGTGTAGTGAAGATTTTAAGTCCCTCTAACCTGATATCCATGATTTGTGCTTTGCACTGACATTCTTTGCCTAATTTCTCTTGTCCTGTAATAATTTCCTGATGCAGCCCTGGCCAATAACAGGAGGTCAAAGTTTGGCCCTTGACCCTCCACAGAGAGACCTGCTTCTCACAGGGTGAGTGTCAACTCAGATCCATAGCAAACAGTACACACCCAGCACATGTCTGTCACACACTGATCCAATCTGTGTACAGGCACGAGGACGGAACGGTGCGCTTCTGGGATGCCTCAGGGGTCTGTCTCTACCCCATATACAAATTGAGCACCGCTGGAGTTTTTCACACAGATGCTGACCCCAATGACAACATGAATCAAGGCAGTGAAGGAGAGTGGCCGCCGTTCAGAAAGGTAGAGTTCTAGTCTAAATGTTGGAGCCATTTTGTATAATTTTTACCTCCATGTGCCTTTGTTTGGACTATGACTGTTACCGTACTATTATAGAAAATGCAAATAAATAACAAACAAATAAATCCTTAACAACAATGAACACAATGAAAAATCCCAAAGATTAGTCAGACAGTCTGAAACTGACCCATGACTCATGAGACAAAATCAAAAGACAAAAATATTTGTGGAGCTGAATAGTTAATTACTGATTAGCTGATATTGATTTTATATCATGTATTTTTTGTGAAACAATAGCTGAATGTGATATGTTCTGCATGAGTGACCCTTAAAAGCCACCGCAACAATCGGCTCATATTACACACACGATGACAATGGTGATTAAACGCGAAATAAAACTGAACTGCACAGTTAATTGGGCAAATATTATCAAAACAAAATATTTTCTATGAATACAGCAAATGTACACTTGTATCTAAACAGAAAATTCACGGCTTTTTTAAACACTTGTGGTGCATTGTGGGTAATTTGCAATGAGGCAAGGCCAAAGAGGTTCCACAGGTGCATCCTTGGTATTTTGGTAAGTGTAGGATATTGTTTCTTGACTGTGTCAGGTGGTCTTGTTTTGTGGATATTGGCTTATTGGAGGCTAATAAAGGAGACTTCTAAATACAATTGTTGGACTGGCCACAATTGCAGCTGCATTTCAAGATAGTCAAGAAACACCTCAGGACCGGGAGGATTTTGTTTGGACGTTGGTTCAGCAGCTGTTATGGCATGGCACAACACAGTTGGCTGATATATCTGATATATCTACAATGGACGGGCGTTTACTTTTGGGGCACAGCACACTTAACCTTGCCGCTGGATTCTCGCGAGATTTGGGAGTTTCCAAAACAGACTATGATCTGTGGAGCAGTTCTATCTGGCAGAGTCAGGTTACAGCACAGTGGCAGTGTTTGAAATACACCATCTGTTCTGCTGGTTCTACCAACGTACCACAGCACTGGTGGTGGCAGCAGCAAAGCATGAGTGTGGAGCCTTCCTAAAGCAGCAGTGAAGTGGTCCTGCAGCAGTTTGAAAAGGAGTGCACCGCAACCATGTTACATGTAATAATGCTGCTCTCTCAAGTATTTTGCTATGTTTCCCCCGCCTTTATGGCTTATTGCATTTCTTTCCACAAAAATAAACGAGTGCAAGGACAACAGGTTCATTTTCTCAACACACTACTGACGCAACGCTTAATGTACAATGTTGCAACATAACTGTTTTCAATTATTCACTGGGCAGTACTTCCGTGGTTGACACTGTAAAAACATTGCAACTTTTCTCTGAACGGATTGAATGAAGTGTCTGAATTAAAAAGGTCTATCGTTCAGACACTAGTGACTACACAGATACTTTGAATTGCCTGTTGGAACAATATTAAGGGTGTTGAAAATAAGAAACTATAAAATTTGCTACTTGTTGACAAAGCAAAAATGAGACCTGTTCACAGCAAAATCATTAAATGCATCCCAGTTCATAAATGAAATAGTAAAAATGGTTAGAATGTGATGATGAGTCATTGGTGAGCCAAACATTATATTTTTAAATGTACAATCACATGATCAGGTTTTGAACTATAATTTTTAATGAAGATAATCAAATTTGGGCTATGTCCTCTTTGACATGTGAAAATCCTCAAATAGTTGATAAACAACATTCCTGTGTCACTTGAGAAGGCTGTCCCTAAACATTTTGCAATTGTGGACCCTCTGTGTGCTATAATAACCATTTTAGGGCCTGTACAGGTAACAATAAAAATATGACTATATGTCTGCCCTATTGTGCAAATACTTGCTGTGGACCTAAAGAGGAGGGCGAGCAGACCCACAACCCAGGAAATTGCGAAACTTGTGCACCTGTGCAACTTATGACTCAGACTTTAATTTTCAAATCATTGCATCTACCTGTAACCTTTTCGACCTGCAAATTCGACCTGCATCGCATATTGTTAATATTGTTTTGGAAGCGAGGAACAGACACTGACGCAGAGGATAGGTCTGTGAAACAGAGCTGTAGCTTGTTTGTGTTGTTGTGGTTTGTTTGGATCGTCGTGTTGTTATAGTTAACAATGAAATGCTTTTTGACTTCAGCTCTATTACAGTTTGGCCTGTTGCAAACTACATCTGTTGCGTGGCTGTAACATGGAGTGGTGTAGCCTCTGATCTGGTGGCATCACAAGCGCCAAATTAATTAAAATAACTTTGCAACAACATTTTCTGTTTGCTAGGTTGGCTGTTTTGATCCCTACAGTGATGACCCACGACTTGGTATCCAGAAGATTCATCTGTGTAAATACAGTGGATATCTGACTGTTGCTGGCACTGCTGGACAGGTGAGCACATTATTATCAAAATAATAACAACTGTGTGTGTATTAATGGACTGATCAATACTTAGTTTATGCTGTTTGTTGTCCTAGATCCTTGTGATGGAACTGAATGATGAAGCTGCCGAGCAGACTGTTGAGGCCAAGGTTGTTGATTTGCTTCAAGGCCAAGAAGGATTCCGCTGGAAGGTACTAAGCACATCTGAGGCCATAAAATGTGAAGGCATAGTTTGTAGGATTTCCATGCAAATGTTTGATGTAATGAAACCTGGCTCCTAGTCCATTGTCTGTCTGAGTAAAAGTAAATTTCAGGTTTACTCTTCTAGTACCCTAATGTCTCATAAAATCATTTTATTTGTCACATCAAAAATGTCACTACCATGTAAGGAAGAGGTAAAATGCAAGCAGCCAGCAGTGTCACTTACACATGCCCCTCTACATTCTTTTAATGGCCCATTTGGCATTGGTTTTTTTTATTATTATTATATTAAATTGTTTATTTATCCAGGTAAAATGTTTGAGAACCAGTTCTCATTTACAAACAACACCTGGCCAAGAGGCTCTTGCAGGAATTGTAGTTGTGTGTTATTTACACACAACTGTACATAGACAAAAGTACACAAAACAACACCTACAATTGTACACAACACAATACAGAACAAGTATGTAAAAGTAGAAAAACAAAAGACAGAGTGGTAAAAAATTAGATCAGGTAACCCTAACAAAGAGTGGAGAGGAGAAGTGTGTCTGCATATGTGAAAATAAGATGTGTTGTGAAATGCTAGAGAGCGAGTGTGTATACATATATATGTGTGTGTATGCATATGGATGTGAATCAGATTTATCAGCAAGAGCAAGTGTCTACTATAATCTGTTGGAGTTTCTGTTGAAAATAAAAACTGACATAAAAAATAATAATAAAATAGAATATTTTTTATTTTAAAACCTGCAGAATATACTATAAATGTCTTCACACGTGAATAATTACAAACTTGTCACATTACCTTTCAATGTTTTGATGCTCAGGGTCACACTCGGCTGGACATCCGTGAAGAACCTGTACTGTTCCCTCCAGGTTTTCAGCCCTTCGCTCTCATCCAGTGCCAGCCTCCAGCTGTGGTGACTGCCCTCAACCTGCATTCAGAGTGGAAGCTTATTGCCTTTGGCACTAGCCACGGTTTTGGATTGTTTGATTACCAACAAAAGAACAATGTTTTTGTCAAGTAAGCACATTGATGAATAGACAATGCTAGAATTTCGTTTCTTAACTTACTATATTGGACCTGGTCTAGATCATAGTGAAAGTCTAATCATAGAGGCTTGCCATTGAGACGCCATTTCCACATTAACTTAACCACATATTTCATCAGTAAGAAAACATACATTTGTTGGTTACATAATAGGAGACAATGATATCTTGAGTGCTAATTGTAGTTGTATGTCCCCTATAGGTGCACCTTAAACCCAAGTGATCAGCTGGCTATGGAGGGGCCATTGTCCAGAGTGAAAAGCATAAAGAAGTCCCTCCGGCAGTCCTTTAGAAGAATCCGACGGAGTCGAGTGTCTCTGCGGAAACATCATGTCAACAATGCTGCTAAGGTACAGAAAATATAAATAAACACACAAGAATCACCTTGTTTTATTCAGCATAAAGTGTGACATCATGACCTCTGTCATGGTCTCTGTGAATTTGAATTGCATTTCTAGAGGGTGCAACCAAGAGAAGCAGATTAAACTGCATCTGAGCACAACTAGACATATGATAAGGCTGTGTAATATGTCAAGATTTAAGATTATTTAAGAGCTATTTTTGTTGTTGTGTGTGTGAGATATGACATCCATTATAGAGTTGACATGCTAATTTGTCTACCGTTTGTTAATACAAAGTTTACTCTGATTTTTGCTCACCACAAGAATGTGTGGCCCTCGGTTTTTGTATTAATTACACATAGATCTATGCAAATGACCCTTGAGTAATTTTATGATTTTAAACAAATGTATAGCACCGCTTTAGCTTAGTGCAAAAGGATTACTATAGAAATAGATGTCCTCTCATAAATGAGGCTGGTGTCTTTAAACAGCAGGTTCATCAGAAGCTTATTCATCTAAAATAACTAAATTACCTTTCACCTGTACCCCTGAATACTTAAACACCAAACACCTGAGCAGCTCAATTTATCATTTCTGTCATATTAATTTAAACTGAAAAACTAAAGTTTTTCTCCATTTCTTTGCCAGAAATTAATCTAATTAAATACACCATGAATGTTCTTTCTATTTAGTTTTAAATAAACCACTAGTTAAAAGGTTTTTTTATAAATCAATATCTAAAATAAGGGGTGCACGTTAGCAGAGTTAGCGCTCCTGCTTCACAGCAAGAAGGTCGTGAGTTCGAATCCCGGCCGACCCAAAACATCGTTGGCTGAATGTAGCCAACTCAAACATCATTGGCTTACTCTGGTCTTTCTGTGAGGAGTCTGCATGTCCTCCCCGTGTCACCATGGGTTCTCTCCGGGCACTCCGGCTTCCTCCCACCGCCCAAAGACATGCATGTATAGGTTAATTGGTGACTCTAAAAGTGCCCCTAGTGGATGAATGTGAGAGTGAATGGTTGTCTGTTAATGTACGTCTCTAAGTGTCAGCCCTGTGACGAACTGGCCACTGTCCAGGGTGTACCCTGCCTAAGGCCCAAAGCTGCTGGGATAGGCTCCAGCCACCCGCGACCCCACGAGTGGGATAAGCAGTAGAAAATGAATGAATATCTAAAATATATTTTTGAGCTTTTTGTTTTGTAGTCATCATGAGAGCACTATTTGGTGTTAAGTGAGCAATCCTGATGCCCTTAGCTACTTACAGCTTTAAGTTCTTTATTTTGCATAGATGAAGGATTTTTTTGTGTTTGTCAACTTCAGTACTCCAAACTTTTTGTGAAAACCCCTGGTTTGTCTCAGCTCTGTGCTGCACAGTTTCTGATATAAATAGTGACACACATTCATTGTAAATGTGAGGTAACATAATGTAACCTTTATTACTTTTTCATTAATTCTTTGCCACAAAAAATACCACAGTCATTTCTCAAATAATCTTTCCAAGTGTAATTTTTTTATACATTCTATTTATTCAAGAAATAATTAAATTCCATGTGCTTTGGAGTAATAATCAATTTCTCTGTATTATCTGTAACTGTTATTTTCTTGTTGTGAGGCCGTGATGGCAGAAACAAAATCAGTATAGACCCATTTGAGCACTCCTTTTTCCTGAAGTGGGAATGCAGTTGGCCAAACTCTCGCTATTTTCAACTATTAAAATTATTTTTTCCATAGATCGTTCCTTTCACAATATGCTGTTGGGTTTTGTTTTGGTTTTTTTGCTTAAATGCAAGAGTTTAAGGTCGGATTGATATTTAAATACTAAGTAAAAAAAACTGTCAGTCATGCTACTGGTTTGTATTGGGGTAAAAGAAAACATTTATTGCCTAGCAGTCATATAAATTATTATATATACATACAGTACAGTATTTTAGTCCATGTGTATTGTTTGAGCAGCTCCAGGAGGCGAATGCTCGTCTGGAAGCAGAGCTGGCCGAGATGGAGCTAGCTCCTGTCCAGAGGAAGATCGAGGCTCGCTCCTCAGATGACTCTTTCACAGGCTTGGTTCGGACACTGTACTTTGCCGACACCTTCTTATCAGACAGTAAGTCATATCTGTTGTTGTTGCACTTTGATATGTGCAGTGCTGAACTAATGACATGTTTCTCCCAGGTTCTCACAACACCCCCTCTCTGTGGGCTGGGACCAATGGTGGCTGTGTGTTTGCGTACATGCTGCGCCTTCCTCCTGTGGAGCACCGAGCAGATGAACCTGTCACAGCACAGCCAGGTGAAAATGCTTTTGAAAGATTGGGGAGTTGAGCCCTGCTTTCCAACTCCAGCCTCTTTGTTTGAAACAATTTTTTATCTTTGATTGCAGCTAAGGAAATCCAACTGATGCACCGGGCCCCTGTTGTTGGAATTGTGGTTCTGGATGGACAAGGTGCTCCGCTCCCTGAGCCCCTGGAGGTGGCCCATGACCTGGCTCGCTCCCCAGACATGCATGGCTCACACCATCTGCTGGTGATTTCAGAGGAACAGTTTAAGGTCAGGGCCACACAGAGCTGTTCACAGAGCTTCTCACAAATGTCCTATCATACTATCATATAATGGTGTTACATCTCTTTATCAGCTCAGTGTAAAGCTTGACACAGAATAATGCACTTGACTCAGAGGATGTAAAAAGTAGGTTAAAAATGTTGGATTATTAAAAGTAGCAATAAAAACTATTGGGAATTATTTAGGTAGTAATTTGATTGTTTTAAAGGTAATGCAATGTTTCAAAATGAAAAAAAAGTTATGAAAAAACAATATGCTAATAGTACTAACTCACACCTGAAGCATGCTGCTCCACTTTAGTATAATTGACACTTTTTATGTGTTTGCAGGTTTTTACTCTGCCTAAGGTTAGTGCTAAGATGAAACTAAAGCTGACAGCCATGGATGGGTCCAGAGTGCGGAGGGTAGGCGTGGCCTGGTTCGGCAGCAATCGCACAGAGGACTACGGTGAGAGTGGCCTCATGGTCCTGACCAATCAGGGTGACGTACATGTGGTCTCACTTCCTTCAGTCAAAATGCAGGTCCACTACCCCTGCATCCGCAAAGAGGATGTGAGCGGCATCACTTCGTGTGTCTTCACCAAGCATGGCCAGGGTAACGCACAGTGCTCACAGCTCTGTACCACTCTGATAGATGGCACCTTTTAACAGGATTCTATGTTGTTTTAGGCTTCTACCTGATTTCTCCATCAGAGTTTGAGCGTTTCTCTCTATCCACTCGGTGTCTGGTGGAGCCACGCTGCCTGGTAGAGGCTCCTCTTCACCCCCGCACACAGCCCGATGGAGCTTCATCTGCCAGCAGGTAGATATACAGTGCTCAAACAGTAAATGCTCAGACGGTAGAAGACAAACACATCTTATTTGGAAATCCTAGGCCATTTTCTCACTGATTAGTTACATAGATCACAATTTATTAACAGCAAAAATCTATGTAAAAAGCACTGTGTTGGTTGGACAGTGATAAATGATTTCTCAATTGGTTTTGTTGGATTTTTTTAGAAAAATAGTTCATTTAAATCTTTAAATAATTAAATCTTGTTCTTGCAGGACCACCAGGCATGACAGTGAAGATGCAGGTATGTCCCTTTGGAGATCGCTTTAATGCATGCCCCACAAGTCCTGTGTTAAGCATTTGGTGTTTGTGCTAATGTGACCTGTTTGTCTGTTTCCTGTTGATGAATTGGCTGCTGCCTGTGTGTTGCAGAGAGCGCAGCTAGACGTGTGATGGAGCATGCTTTGCTGAATGATGAGAGTGAGTACAGCTAAAGTTGTTCACGCTCCTCTGTTACTATCGCTGATCGTCCTGCTCTTACTACTTTGTCAGCTTTTGTCCCAAGACAAATCTATACCATTTTACATGTCACACACAGTCGATATGTCACTAAATATGTCAGCTTGTCGCATGGTATGTACACTCTCTGTTAGAGCCCTGAGACCACAGCCCAGGGCACAGCTACCGTCTGTTCTGAGATCAGTCATAACTGTCATGTTTTGTTGCAGAAGTGCTGCAGGAGATTCAGAAGTCTCTAGAAGGGGATCAAATGTAAGTATAAACTCCTGATATTTCAGCTGCTGGACTTCTTGTATGGAGCACCTCCTCAGAAAGTATTTTGCTCTCTAAGAGCCACAGTGGTGAGCAGCAGTAAAATGCAGCTCAGTCGGGACTGGTCAGTCTGTCACTACCTTACTCAGTGAACAGTCCTACGTGAACAGCATCAGTG
Organism: Rhyacichthys aspro; assembly: GCA_036850595.1. Lineage (NCBI taxonomy): Eukaryota > Metazoa > Chordata > Actinopteri > Gobiiformes > Rhyacichthyidae > Rhyacichthys > Rhyacichthys aspro. The sequence goes on along the minus strand of CM072166.1, from coordinate 18,151,143 downwards.
TAGGGTCCTTGGAGATCATGGTCATCAGTCAAATTGGATAACTTCTCTTTTTATTTTATTAAATGTGCCAGCAGCCTTGTTCATCTCTGATTAAAAATCTGATCTTATTTTTGGAACCTTTGCTTTCAATCATCTAAAGGATAAAGCTTTAAAAGGCTCTATATCTTTTTTATTTTTTATTATTTTTTCCATTTTGATAACCTTTTTATGTTTCAAATCTTAAATCTGCAAATTGATTTGTGTGCATTTACAACCAGCAGTGTAAATGCACATTCATAAAAACAATAAAACCAGCACTAACCATAATGTTATCTACAATAATAATATAACAGTGACATTTATTAGGCTATTTGCTCTTTTACCCCTAAGCTTTGCTGCATTTTGGCAGATTATGTCTGTACCTTGATTATAATGTTGGTTCACAGGGGTTGACTTAGATCAATTATGGTTGGTTTCTATGAGACCTGAGCAATGGGTGAAAACTGTAAAATCACAAACAGAACTGTTGAAAAATCATTTCGTTCAATTAATTAAATATTCAAAGACAAATATCTGACCAAACTTAAGTAAAATTAAGAGATTAAAGAGTCTGGTTTTACCTGTGGGAAAACAGTACCATAGACAATGTCTGAAATGACTCAATGGAGAGTGTTCTGTCCCACGCTGCAGGTTGTTGGAGAATAACGTAAAGAGTGCTATAGCCTGAGGAATGTCTGAAAAAAAGAGGTAAAGTAACGCAACACAAATTTACAAATAATTTGGAGCCGTTTGTTTTTACCATATGTTTTTTTTTTCATGTCTCTGTAGTAAACCTGTGAAGATGCCTGAAGCACCACATTTGACAGAACAACCACTACTGACCCCCGACACCTCGCCTCAGACTGACCTCCCACTAAATCTCGGCTCACAACGGCCCATGTAAGTGAGACCTAGACCCCTGTCTTCACGAGGAGAAAGAGGAGACCACCTGTGCCTAAAGACCACCCACTGTGTGATCAATGCCATAACGCATTCCACATAAACTCAAACGGTTTTAATATCATGTAGAATCATGTGGATGAGGAAACAATTACTGCCTTTTTTATTGTCTTTAATCCAGCCTCTGTTTACCTTACCATTGTGAAAAGCTACAAATCGTACAGAAGTGCTCAAAGTTTTGAAAATGTTGTAACCGAAAAAATATAAACTAAATGTAGGAAGATGGCAAATTGAGTTTTATTCAGCTATTTTAATTTCAGCTGAAAATTCTTGTTGAATTTTGACTCGAAAATCAAACCTTGACTGTGGCAATTATAGTGTAAGTGTAATTTTACATGTAAATCCAGATTTTTAATCCTGCAAATTGTCTTGAATACAGATTTAGTGGCAATATTTATGGTTTTCTTTTTTCTTTTTTGCCCAGATCAATTTTTTCAGTGATCCAACACATTTTAAATGTTGTGTAACATATTGCAGTTTCAAGTACTACATTACAAATTGGGAATTGTAATTGGTTTGGTGATAGTTGGTAATTTCTCATACACCAATTTTATTTTCTCACCTGAAGTTGAATGGAAACTTTTTTTTTTTAAATAAAGTAAGCTTCTGAAAACTCTGTCAAAAAAAATACTAAGACTGTAAATGTGACATTTTTTATGTCAGATACGTCGTTCCACATCAAAGAGATGGAGACAGAACTTGGGAAAATTGGGTATAGGGGGTTTCTATAAATAATTTGTAAGTACTAAATTTCTGGAAACGAGACAATGCTGAGTACTGTACCCCTGCTTTTTGGTAGCACAGCACCTTTCCGTCCACTTAGATCACAGTGAGCAGCCATAGGTACTTTTACTGCTGAACTTGGGGCCACCGCTTTTTATAGGGTTTGTTTTTGTTTTGTATAATTTTTATGTAAACTTTTTTTTACTTCAAGAATAATGTAATTTAGGACTGTATGTAAGCTATTTAGTCAAATCTTTTAATATATTCAGTATGAATGTGACTGTACCTGAGGGCCTGTTTTAACTGGGGTTGGCTGCTACTATGTGTAGGAAATATTTTGGTACTCTCTCAGAATGCTGGGTTTAGTATGTGCCTAGAATATATTTTTGTAGTGAATTGATTAAGGACTAATTTTCTGATTTGTAATTTCACACTGCAGTTTTATTGAGCTTTATTATAACATGTTTATCTCTAAACCTGTGTTTCTGTTTGATTTATTGTCTCTTGTTATTGCTGATACTATACATTACGATATTAAATTCAGCTAGATTTATATAACACTGGTTCACAACAAAAGTCACATTAAGACAGTTACATGGTCAAAACTAGGAGGTCTTTGAGATTTGACAGCCCCTGGCTGAGATGGGAAGTAAAAGGGACATTAACTGTTTGCTCCTAATATTGTGTATTCTGCTTTTTTTCCTAAAAGTCACAACTTATCACCACCACAAAACCTCTAGAATATATTTTACATTAAACTGTTCTTCATCACACACCTTTGTAAAAGACTTAGACTTAAGTGGTCAAATATTTACAGAGCACCTTTCTGGCGCTAAGACAGAAACTGAAAGTACCTTAAAGCAACAGCAAAGAAAACAAAATATACCAAGAAAGTATGGCTATAAAAACAAGTTACAAACATACAATACTGGAAGATAATAGACAAAAATGTACTTACTCATTATTTACATTTTATTAAACATTTTAAAGCTGGTAATTACAATGTTAAACATGTGCCAGATCCTCTCCAGTTTGTCTATAATCAACATACTAGTGTTGAGGATGCCATACTCTCCTCCATAGGAGGTGTGTTGTTAAATCTGCCACTTACTATCGCCAAGGGAAGGATTCCGGGTCTTAATTGTGCCAGTAAAAATCTCAGATTTCTGGTTAAATTTACTCAACAGTCAGCCTTCAAGAGTCTGCAGAAATTACACACGACAGACACTCAAACAGCAGAGAGCCATTATATATTTTTACTACTTATGGTTGATCAGCAATTGGGTCATCATCACAGGTAACTTCAGCTTTGGTTCTGGGAATCTCTGGGAAGCTTTTTTCTACAGAGCAAATGTTTGCTTGTGTTCATGTCGGTGCCATCATCAAATAATGATTTCATTGGTGCTTTTTTGGGGCCTGGGAGCACATGCATCTTAAATGCACCTTGGAATTTCGATTACATCCTGTCCCACCTCTTGGTTTGTGTTCCTCAGGCCTTTAGCTCAATAATTACTGGTTCTTATGCATGAGGCTATTGCTAAGCTATTTTTCTCCAGCGTTCACAGTTAGACTGTCATCAGCCGAAAAAAGAAGTCACAATTTACAAATGAGTTGCAGGAACAACACATCTGACTAAAGTACCCCGGAAATGAATAATTTGAAGTGAGATAATGAAAAAGAAATGTTAATGTTAATCAATGCAATCAGTTCATGTTATTTAATTATTTACTGGTGGTGTATTATTTCAGGTGATATTATTTTTCATTCGTTAATCTAATGTTGTTGGATTTTTGGTAAAATTTAAGTGTCACGATTTTTTTGTTTGAAAATATGGTCACCCTTACTATAGTTCATAACTTTTTTGAAGGGGAGTGATGAGAGAACGTTTGATCCCACACCCCCCCCCCCCCCCCCCCCCCCCCCCCGCCCCACCACCACCCCCCCCCCCCCCCCCGCCCCCCCCCCCCCCACGCGCCGCAAAAACCCCCCCCCCCCCCCCCCCCCCCCCCCCCACCCCCCCAAAACACCCCCCCCCCCCCCCCCCCGCCCCGCGCGCGCCCCGCCCGCGCCGGGCGGCCCCCCCCCCCCGCCCCCCCCCCCCCCCGGCCCCCCCCCGCCCGCCGGCCCCCCCCCCCCCCCCCCCCCCCCCCCCCCCCCCCCCCCGCCCCCCCCCCCCCCCCCCCCCCCCCCCCCCCCCCCGCCCCCGGCGGGCCGCCCCCCCCCCCCCCCCCCCCCCCCCCGGCGGCGCCCCGGGCGGGCCCCCCCGGCGGGCCCCCGGCCCCCCCGCCCGGGGCCCCCCCCCCCCGGGGGGGCCCCCCCCCCCCCCCCCCCCCCCCCCCCCGACGCCCGGGCCGGGGGCGGGGGGGGGCCCCCCCCGCGCCCCCCCCCCCCCGGCCCCCCCGGGCCGCCCCCGGCGGGCCCCCCCCCCCCCCCCCCCCGCGCCCCCGGCCCCCCCCCCCCCGGCCCCCCCCGCCGCCGCGGGCCCCCCCCCCCCCCCCCCCGGGCCCCCCCCCCCCCCCCCCCCCCCGCGGGCCCCCCCCGGGGGCGCGCCCCCGGGGCGGCGGCGGCCCGGCCCCGCCCCCCCCCCGCCCCCCCCCCCCCCCCCCCCCCCCCCCCCCCGCCGGGCCCCTCGCGCGGCGGGGGGGGGGGGCCCCGCGCGCCCGCCCCCGCGCGGGCCGGCGGGGGGGGCGGCGGCGGGGGGGGGGGCGGCCGCCCCGCCGGCGCCCCCCCCGGCGGGGGCGGGGGGGGGCCCCCCCCCCCCCCCCCCCCCCCCCGCCCCCCGGCGAGGGGGGGGGGGGCCCGCGGGGGGGGGCGGGGGGGGGGGGGCGCGGGGGCGCCGGGCCCGCCCCCCCCCCCCCCGGGGGGGGGCGGGGGCGGACGGGGGCCCCGGGGGGCCCCCGCCGGCCCCCGCGGCCGCGGGGGCCGGCGGCCCCCCCCGCGGGGGGGGGGGGCGGCCCCGGGCCGCGGCGGCCCCGGGGCGGCGCCCCCCCCCGGCCCCCCCCGGGGGCGGCGCCGGGGCCGGGGGGCCCCCCCGGCCCGGCCCCCCCGCGCGGGGGGGGCGGGGGGCGCGGCGGGGCGCGCCCGGCCCCCCCCGCGCCCCGGGGGGCCCCCCCCGCCCGGGCGCGCGGCGGCGGGGGGGGGCCGCCCCCCCCGCCCCCCCCCCCCCCCCCCCCCCCCCCCCCCCGGGGCCGGCGGCGCGCCGGGCGGGGGGGGGGGGGGCGGGGGGGGGGGGCCCCCGCGGGGGGGGGGGGGGGGGGGGGGGGGCCTGGCCGCGGGGGCGGGGGGGCCCCCCCCCCCGCCGGGGGGGGGGGGGGGGGGGGGGGGGGGGGGGGGGGGGGGGGGGGGGGGGGGGGGGGCCCCCCCGCCCCGCTCCTGTCTCTCTCTGGCGGGGGGGGAGCCGGGTGTGGGGGGACGGGGCCGCGGGGCCGGCCCCCCGCCTGAAAGGGGCCCCCCGCGCCCCCCCCGGCCCCCCCCCGTCTCCGGGGGCGGCCGGGGCCCCCGGCGGGCCCCCCGGGCTCTTCCGGCGGGGGGGTGGGCGGCCCCCCCCCGCCCCCCGGGGGGGGGGGGGGGGGGGTGGGTTTTGGGCCGCCCCCCCGGGGGGGGGGGGGGGGGGGGGGGGGGGGGGGGCCTCTCGCGGGGGGGGGGGGGGGGGGGGGGGGGCGGCCCCCCGGGGCCCTCCTTTCGGTGGCCGGGGAACCGCGGCGTGTTTTTCCCCCCGGCGGGGGGGGGGGGGGGGGGGGGGGGGGGGGGGGGGGGGGGGGGGGCCCTTGGGGGGGGGCCCCCTCGGGGGGGGCCCCCCGGGTTGGTTGGTTGGAGCGGGGGGGGGGGGGGGCCCGGCCCGCCGGGGGCCGGGGGGGGGAGGGTCCCGGGGGGGGGGATGTTTGAAGTTTGATGCAGAGAACGCACAGTGCCCACTCTGGTTCTCGCTCAGGTCGGCAGACAACGCACCTCTTGGGGTAGACGCGTTGGCACACCGGTTGTGGCCGACAGGTCTCCTCTATGCCTTCCCACCTCTGTATCTACTAACGCCCCTGCTCCACAGAGTGAGGTCTCAGAATCTCCACATTCTGGTGGTGGCCCCCGACAGCCCGGGCGCCAGGTGGTACCCGGATTTGGTACAGATGGCAGTGATGGACCTTGCCCCTCCCAACGAGCCCGGCGCATTGCTGCAGGCAGGGGGGGCTCTCCAGTCTCGTCCCTTCCTGGGACGCAGACTTCAGGTTTGGAGGTTGAGAGGGGGAGGCTTGTGAGCCTTGGACTCCCCTCGGCTGTGGTGTCCACTATCCAATGTTCCAGGGCTGCTTCCACGACCAAAGCTTATGGCACCCGTTGGCGGGTCTTTGCTGCTTGGTGTGAGGGTAAGGCACTGGACCCCAGTTCCTGCTCGCTCAATGGGGTTCTGGAGTTCTTGCAGGAACTTTTGGACAGTGGTCGCGCTGCATCCACCTTGTGTTTGCAGCAGCCATTACTGCTGGTCATGAGGGCTTTGGACGCTTCTCGGCACGTAGCCACCCCTTGGTTAAGCGTTTTCTGCGAGGGGCTCGTCGGATGAGACCACCCCCCAGGCAGGTGGTTCCTCCCTGGGATCTCCAGACAGTTTTGGATGGACTGTCAGGGCCTCCATTTGAGCCTTTGGAGCGGGCAGAGATACGTTTCCTATCCTTTAAGACTGCCCTTCTTTTAGCACTGGCTTCTGCTAAGAGGGCGGGGGAGTTGTGCGCTCTGTCAGTCCACCCTTCGTGCCTGTCATTCAGTGAGGACGGAGGTTTGGTGCACCTTTGGCCCAACCCAGCTTTCCAGCCTAAGGTCATCCTCTCGGCTTTCCGCTCGAGGGTGATCAGGGTCAGGGCCCTTTGCCCCCCTATGGAAGGGTTGGCAGTGGACACGCAGCTGCAGGTGCTGTGTCCAGTCAGGGCTTTGCGCGGCTGGTTTTCGCACGTCAGACCAGTTGTTTGTTGGTTTTGGAGCCAAGAGACGTGGGGCCCCACTGTCGTCCCAGCGTTTGGCCCACTGGATCTGTGGGGGTATTCAGGCAGCCTATGAGGCTCAAGGTCGGCCTTCCCCGGCGGTGGTAAGGGCACATTCGACCCGTGGGGTCTCTACTTCGGTGGCCCTGTGTAGGGGTGTGACTGTGGAAGACATTTGCCTGGCTGCTTCCTGGTCCTCTGTGTCTACTTTGTGCGGTCCTATCTCTTGGATGTGTCCGCTAGCTCTGTTGCCCACACTGTGCTAGGTGTGGGTCAGGGCGCCCATGCATGAGACGTGGGCTCGCATCTGCTAGGTGTGCTTGTGGTTAGTGCCCATATGCTCTTGGGAGAGGCGATTGTGGGCATGGTGTCTAGTGTTAGACAGGCCGCTCTTGGGAGAGGTGGTCTGTCGGCCTTTCTCTTGGCCCCTTTTGGGGCTCTGTGTGCTTGCAACGGCCTTGGTTGCTCTTGGGAGAGGTGACTTGGGGGCCGCTGTTTGGGGTGTGTAGGGCTGCTCTTGGGAGAGGTAAGCCTGCATAGCCTTTTTCTGTTCCCGCGCCAATCTTTGTGAGCCTGTCCAGCTGGGAGTACATTTTTCCCTACGGCCTTCGCCTGGGTGGGTAACCAATAGCGAAGCCCGTAGGTGGGCGTAGCACACATGATGTAGAAATTATAGTTACTTGATGTAACTACAGTTCTACGAATGTGTGCGTAGCCCAGCTGGACCGCCTCCCTTTACTGAGCTGATTCGAAGAAGGGAGTGTGTTGGGCTGGCCTGTTTATATAGCCCCTGGGCTGTGCCAGGGCACAGGTGTGATTGGCGCGGTGAATGTTTTGATCTGTCTCAGTGGCGCTGGCACCCGCCAGAGAAGTAACCAATAGCAAAGCCCGTAGGTGGGCTACGCACACATTTGTAGAACTGTAGTTACATCAAGTAACTATAATTTACAGCTGCCTGTGATTCTCTTGATAAATGTCTTGTTGTTTCTGTGGTTTATTTAGTTCTGTAGTAAAGCTGCCGCTAACGTATGGCTTTGTGTTTTCACTGTTTTATATGCTGTAACTGCCAGCTAGTTTTCATACCGCTATTACATAAAATTAAAGCCGCAAGCGCCAATAAAGACCCTCACCTCCCCTTGCGACCGCGGGGGCAAATGTCCTCGGTATGACTGCATTTTGCCTCCCCTTAAGACCAGGGGGACAAATGTCCTCGGGAGGACTGCATTTCGCCTCCCCTTGAGACCACGGGGGCAAATGTCCTCGGGATGACTGCATTTCGCCTCCCCTTGAGACCACGGGGGCAAATGTCCTCGGGATGACTGCATTTCGCCTCCCCTTGAGACCACGGGGGCAAATGTCCTCGGGAGGACTGCATTTCGCCACCCCTTGAGACCAGGGAGGCAAATGTCCTCGGGAGGACTGCATTTCGCCACCCCTTGAGACCAGAGAGGCACATGTCAAACATGTTTCCAAACCAAGTAACCATAACGTAAACCCAAATGATGGGAGTGTCCCGGCCACACCTGAAACCTTATTGAAAAACTAATGACTAATTTTTTTTAAGACAGGTTTATAGATTTTGTTGACAAAACTAGATAAGATAAAATCAGATTAAAAAAAAAAAAAAAAGGAGGAGGACATAGTTAAATTATGAAGGCTAAAAACAGTGTTTTTGCTCAAGATTCCTTGCTGGATGTGTGTACCAAATTTCATTAGGCTAAAATGAACTAAATTTTTCACCCCACATTCACCTTTGTCACGTTGTTACCATAGCAACACAGTTGCAAATATTGGGTAGTTATCATTAGCTTTTTTGCTCATCATTATAAAATTGATGTGTGTAACTAAATTTTTGGCCCCCATCATAAATTTGTAGGGGGTGATGGAGGGCCATTTTAAAAGATTCCCTATAAATTGCACATTATGTGCAGAAACACTTAATTGTGTGCAACCAAATTTGACGATGAGATTTTACTTTTCCTAAAATGGCTGCCTCGTTACAGGATCGTTATGGCCACCCCATTAACATAAAATCAAACAAAACAAACATTTCTGTTGCCTCATGTGTCTAGATGGTTCTGACAAATATAGAGCGTTTTGGATGAAAACTCTAGGAGGAGATACATTTTGAATGACAGGCACGATTTATTGGGTCTAACGTTCCACCCACAATGGCGGACTTCCTGTTGGGTTTGGGGTGGGGCCATAACATAATTTTTTGTTTGCCTTAACATGGCCTATGTATCTACCAAGTTATGTTTTTCTGTGTTGGAAAAACTGCGCCTTCACTTTGCAATAGGCCCAATGTATTTTGAGGGGTTGCCACTGAGTCATTTTTTAATATTCTTTCTTGGGGACTAAAAATAAAATTCCTTTTTGTTGGGCTTGAATTTTGTGCAAAGTTTGGTGAGTTTTTGGCCATGTTCCATTGGCCAAAGGCTATAACTTTCTGTTTTCGCATGTTTAAGTCAAAATGGCTGCCTTCCAGATGGTGACAGGGTGTGGCCACCAACACTTGTTTGCTCCTGATCTCATGCTGGATGTGTACCAAATTTCATTAGGCGATGACAAACTACAATTTTTTTACTTCTCATTCACTTTTTTCACACATTTGGGGGGTTGCCATGGCAACACGGTTGTAGATAGAGGGTCTTTTTAATTGGCTTTTTTGTTTGTCATAACATGAGATGTGTGTATTGTGTATTTTATATAAATTTTATGTCTCTAGGACAAGCTAAATTTCTGACCCCCTTATGAATCTGTAGGGGGCACTGGAGAGCCAGTTTTGAAAATAGTCCTATGAATTGCATACCATTGTGCTCAGGTCATTAATGTGCACAAACGCTTTATTGGGTCCAACCAAATCCAACAATGTTTGTGAAAGTTACAGGAGAATTTATTTGTCCCAAAATGGCTGCCTCGTTACAGGCTTGTTACGGCCACCCCCATTAACCTGCATGTTTACTGGGTGAAATTTGTGCTCAAAGAGCAGGGAAAAAAATAGTTAATAACAACGGACACTAACAGTTTTAATAGGCCCTCCTGGCCATCGCCAGCTCGCGCCTAACAAGCTTATTACCTTCACCCTCCATCGGCCGCAAAAACACTGAAATAAATTAATAACTGTTGTTTCTGTCAAGCGTAATAGCTCTGCAAACTAGTGAAGCTAGAGAAGCTGCTTGCTGTGCAGTAGCTACGTGAGTGCTATCAGTGTGTTTTTCTGTGTTAGCTTGGTTTACAGTCATTTACAGCTTCTGTTTTTGTGTCTAGCTGCTGTCGATGCTGACCTTTACCCTCCATGAAGCACTGGACATGAACATGAACCATCAGAGGAACATAAAAGAAGCTGTAACAGGTAATGCTTTGTCCAAAACATTTGACTTTAATTTCTGTCAGTACTCAGGTTTGTGAACACAGGAGAAGATAATGCTTTAGACTAAGACTTAGAATTACTTAGACTTAGAAGTAATTAAAAGATAAATATATTAAAGAAGAGCAAATATGTGATTTACATATGTACAGATGTAATATGGAAAAATATGGAATAGCCTATAAATTATATACATAAAGTGAATAAGTAATAAGGTGCATGATATGAGATCACGTGTGACACGTTAATTGGGGAACTATCTATTGCACAAAGGTGAGTTATTGTACAGATGAATTGAGTATGAATGAAGTTTTATACCATTCATTCAGTGTGGTAACAGAGTTGGATGAGTCTATTAGAAAACGAGCTCTGCTGCCCCTCTATAGTACGGTGAAGTGGGTGGGATGAATTGTCCATGATGAAGAGCAGTTCGTTCAGTGTCCCCCTGTCCCTCACTGACTCAAATGCTTCCATACTGCAGCCTATGACATGTCCAGCCTTTCGGATCAGTTTGTTGAGCTGGTTAATGTCCTTCTTATTGGTGCAGCTCCTCCAGGAGACCATAACAAAGTACTTTTTTACCAGAGACTGGTAGAAGAGCTCCAGCATCTTGTTGCACACATTGAAAGACCTGAGCAGGAAATAGAGTCTGCTCATGCCCTTCTTGTACACAGCATCACTGTTATCCTTCTAGTCCAGCCTGCTGTTTACATGAACGCCCAGGTACTTGTAGTGGTCCACTACATCCACCTTCTGGCCCAGAATGGTGATGGGCTCAACTGGTGTCCTCATCCTCCTAGAGGGGACACCAGTCTCCATTGTCTCCTTGGTCTTCTTCACATTCAGGAGCAGGTGGATTGTCTGGGACCACTCCACAAAGTCAGCCATCAGTGTCCTTTACTCCCACTCCTCTCTGCCTCTGATACTCCCCACCACTGCAGAGTTTTCCAAAAACTTCAGCAGGTGGCAGGATCTGGAGCTGTACTGGAAGTCGCAGGTGTAAAGAGTGAACAGAAATGGAGACAAGATTGTGCCCTGTGGTGCCTCCACATTACTGACTATGGTATCAGACAGGGAGCCCCTAGTTGGTTCCCCAATTAGTTTTTCCTGAAAAATGACAAACATACAACACCAAGGTGTTTTATTTGCCGATTACCAAAACCAAAACACTGACAATAAAAGAACAACCTAATATAGAATAGGTCCTGCAAGAACAGTGCATGTTTACATTTTTTTCAACAAAAACAATGTAAAAATGTCCAAACTATTATACATAGAATTTCTGTTCCTACAGTCAGCCGAGGAGGAGCTAACTGAGACTGCATTATGACAGACAGTTCAGTTTATCACATTTTGACACAGCTCAATAGGAATTAAAAATATGTACTTAAAATCTTGCCACAAATAAAAATGTTCTTTGTTGAGATTGTTGATGTTTTTGTTATTGTGTCATATATGGCGCTCTAAAGTTTCTATTCCCTCTTTAGCTGACCCTGCACTGCTTGAAGGCGCAAAGCTCCGTGTCTGTGAGTGAGAAAGAGAAAACTAATAAAGAGGGCTGGTTCAACTATAGGTTAGTTTGGAGACTCTGGTTGAAGCAGTGGAGCAACAGACACAGAACAGGATGGATGCTGTACTGAACAATATGGACCATCCCCTGCATTTGGCTTTTGAACAACAGAGAGAGCAGCCAGTGAACGTCTGAGATCAGTGAGTTACAGGACAGAATGACTGCCGTAAGACTGTATACAGTGGGGATTAAGTTATTTTGAATTTGAATTCAGGGTTGAAGATAAAATCTAACCTGTGATTTTCAGGAGCAGGTAATTTTGCAAGATCAGGGTCATTTCCAGTGAAGTGGATAAAGGAGAGATCAGATGTCATACATTCCCAGCCAAGAGTTTTGATCATCCATTATAGAAGAGACGCTTTGTCTACTAATTGCCTTGAGCCATAGTGGCTTTGCTGAAACTGGATCTCTCTAAGGACCTGACTAAAGCCGCTTCCAGGAGTTGCCTGTGACCAGATCTCTCTGTAAGATGAGTCATAATGTGCAACCCGAGGCCACTAGATGAGCTGGGGTCTTGCTACCCATTCTGAGCTCAAGCTCAAAGTTGGAGTTGTAGAATCACTGTCTCTTTGTTAACAAGACCTAAGAAATCAATATTTCAAGTTCATGATGGCAACTATTTGGATTCAAGACGAAATGATGTAGCTCAGGCCTATTTTGTGTTTTAATTTGTGAAGAAGGGTTTATGACTTTATGGTGGGAACTGATCTGATCTTTTTATTTACTGTATGTATTTGTTATCTTTTCTAAAGCTGTATCACAATATATTGTTAGGCCTAAAGATGTGGAAAATAATTACTTTTAACATTTTTATTCATCTACTGTAAGTCAAACCCTCAGTGTGTTGGGTTGGGACTCCACCTGGGTCGATGATTGTCTGACTAGAAGACCATTTTGTGCTAAGCTGGGTAACTCTATATCTGACACTAAAATGAGCAGGCTGTGAGTTCCACAAATCTGTTTTGGTCCATTCTTTCTTACTCTATATAATATAGACTTGAGACTGAGTCTTACCTAAGTTCTTTGATGATGCTGCAGAACAAAATAAAACATTAATCTCATACATAATAAGGAAATTTACCTGTGCAGCTGTGTGTTCCAAGATAGTACAACCAATGCTTACTTTGTAAAGCTGAATGTTGGGGAAAACAGAGGGTATTTTGGTTTGTATTTTCATACAGCACCAAGCAGGGAGAAAAAGTCACGGAATGTGTATTACTGTGGAGGTTGCATAAAACACTTAGTGACGAAGCGATGCCATTTTAACTGAAAAATTGCCAATTTCTAGAGCCTAAATTATGAGAGTTAGACAGGCCCGGTCCCGATTTGATAGGTGTGGTGACATGTTACCCCTTGTTCCTTCACAAATGAAAAATTAAGAAAACGTATAAATGGAAATGCATATAAACAAGGTACAAGTTAACAATTTAACATTCTCTCTGTACATATTCATGATACGTATCAACAAGAAACAATTCAAAAAAAAAAATTCTAAAACCAGTTACAATTTACCAGCCCACAACATCCAGAGTTTGGTCAGGAGTGAAAAAATATGAATGTTTGTGCTTGTTAACATTAGGAAGAGTGTTCTTGACTTATGGCTCAGTGAGAGCAAGATTATTTGTGTTTTGAACACTACACTCCCCTAGAGTTGACCGTGTGAGTCAGACAAAGCAACAAGTGTAAATTATTTATATATATATATATATATATATATATATATATATATATATATATATATATATATAATTTTTATTTTTTTTTTATTCTTATCTATGAGTATAAAGAATGCATCAGCATACATCATACATCATTAAATCAACACATGTGAGAGCCCATTTATGTAGAAACTAAAAAGCAAGGGTCCTATAAATGTTACTCACCCGAACACAGTGATAATGGTCACTTAAGTAAGATTTTTTCCAATTTTGTGTGAGTTAAGAAAGGTCATAGTTAGCAGGTTTATTCTATTTTGTTATTGATCACATCAACAAGTACAACAGAAGGACCAAAAATACTGGCCCTGTTTCAAGAAGCAAGTTTAGTGCAAACTCTGAGTATGTTAAACCTGAAAAGAAGGAAACTTTGGGTTTTCAGTTTGAGAGTTAATCTAAACTCTTTGTCAGTTTCTGAGGTAACTTATTCCGTGAACCTAACCTGGTCTGTGGCAGGTTTTCTTCCTCTAACCCAGGGTTTATCTGAGTCTTCTCCTCTGATGCACATTATGGAGCTCTCTGATTGGATAATCATTTTCTCATTCACAGCCTGAATGAAGAAACTGATGTTTGCTTTAAACCCACTGACAAGTTCAACAGTTAATGATTTCACTTTTATTCCTACATATAAAACTACATTTACAAATTTACTTTGAACCATTTTCAGTAACTTTACAATATTTTTGTGCAGGAGTAGATGACATTCTATCAGTTGCCTGTAAATATGACTATACTGAAATTAGTGTGGGCCAAAAAAATATTTTGAATTGTTAAAATGATTAATGAAAATAGTATTTAAATAGTCATTTTATTTGTATACTACTACCATTGCAAGCCTGTAAAATAACCAATAAAGCAACCGGAGCATGATGAAGGCTCTTTCCCTCCCTCTCTCCTCCATCAGCACCTTTTGTCATCACTCAGACTAGCGCCTCTAACCTTTCCCTGCAGGCATTCAGCAGCTGCCCATATTAACCACCAGAATCAACTGAATTATTCACAAAGCACTTTGTGTTTGTGTGAGCAAGTGCATTCATACATGTCAGCCCGCTTTTGTTGACGGGGACACTGTGTATTGATAAACCACACACATACCTTTGTGTATTTCATATGTGGCTGTTTCTTGCTGTGTCATGTTAGTGGGTGGGATACCACTGTGTATGGGGCTGTCATCCTAAGGTTTAGTATCACACCAGCGCTTAAGGACAAGCCGGAGCACTTTGCGGCCCCCAGCTATGCCGGGGTTTCACCTGAGAAGCCTGGTAAGCAAAACTGAGCCCTCAGTACTTTACCCCCAGGGTCCTATACAGCTGCTTTTAGGCCACTCTAAAAAACAGCCTTTCACTGCTGCTTAGATCAGATAGAGCTATTGTTGTTTTCTTACAAAATTGATGAAAAGTGTGCTCTTTATGGATTTGATTTTGTACTTTTAATTTTTGGCCAAATTGAAGTTAAGCTTGCAATAGTTCTTTTGTGTAAATATTACATCTGTTGTTTCTTAATTAGATCTGACTTGGGTGTGTTAAGCTTAAATTTGTGACAGAATCTGTGAGAGCTGTTTAACACCACCCTCCTGACGTTGACATTTTTTGCAAAACATAACTTATACATAAATTATTCCTTTCAGATTTTACTTTGAAAAGATAAGAATTACCAAAGATGCCAAGAGCCAAGTCCAAAAGTAAGTCGTCTGCATCCAAGCAGAAAGTAAAGCCAGCGAAAAAGGAACCAAAAAATGTGAGACAGAATGGGTCTAATAGACATAATGGTATGCCAAAAGAAAAGGGGACTTACCCTAGAACCTGTGAAACTAAAAAAAATCTTAAAATGGATCAAAGTACAAAACAGAAGGATCTGTCCAAACAAACTGGGAGACAAGTAGAAAATGGAGGAGCAAGAAAAAGTCAAGGGGCCAAGACAGGATTGAAAGCTGAAAGATCCAACAACAAGGCTTTTACAAAGGCTGAGAATGAGAGACGTGACAAAGTGTCGGAAAGTGAGAAGGACGAGGAATCTGAGAGCACTGAAGGAAGCTCAGAGGAGGCCACGGAAGATGAAACAGATAATGGCAAACTGCAGGAGGAGGAGCACAGCAGTGACCAAGAGTCTGCCACAACCCTGACCAGTGAGAAGAGCAGCCACAAGCCTCCCAAAGACAGACAACCCACAGCTGAGCAAGAATCTGAACAGGGCACTTCCGAGTCAGACAAAGCTACGAGTGAATCTGAAGAAGAACCAATCCCACAAAGCTCAAGCCAACAAGAAAATGAGGAGGATCTAGACTGCAATGATTTTGCCACAAAAGATGGGCATGGCAATGAGATAGTCAAGAAACCTGTCAGCAGATCTCCAAGAAGATCCAAGCCGAGTCCAGGTACTAGAAAGTCTGAGCAAGGACAGAGGAGCAAGATGTTTAAGAAAACCAAAGCTGATAAGCAGGCAGTGAAAGCAGAAAAGCAGAGAGCCAAAGCAGAAAGGCAAAGACTGGAAAAGGAAGCTAAACAAAAAGCAAAGGAAGAGAAGAAGAACAGAAAGAATCTGAAAAAGCAAGACAAATCCATTTCACCTGGAGATCAAGTTCAAGCTCCACAGGGCTTTTCCAAAAGGCCTGACCCCACCAATGAGACAAATACTTCTGATGATGATGGGTCTGTTCAGGAAAGCCCAAATGAAGATGAAGAAGGTTCTGAACCAACACTGTCTACAGCAATCAAGGACCAAAACCGAGTCATGCTCCTCAAAGCCAAAGGTAAAGACCTGAAAGCCCTGCTGGAGCCTGAGGTAACACAAGAAGAGAAGCAGGCTGAAAACACAGTCCAAGGTGGGTCCCATGGCTCTCTCTTAGGAAAGGTCCGTATGAGGTCACTGCGAAACAAAGCAAACCGGGTACATGCAAAATCAAAACTTGTGGAGGAACTGTCTGAAAGTGAAGTTGCTGATGGCGAAGCTGCAGCCAGCAAATCCACAGATCAGTTGATTACACAGCAGAAAGGCATGAACACCCTTCGCAAAGTGTCTGGCTGGATTCAGAAGAAAATGCCAAGAGGTGTTAATCTGAAGAAAAAGATTTCAGTGTGGGCTAAAGCCATTGGGTTCTCTCGCTGGCTGTCTGTTCAGGCAGTCAAACAGAAGCAGAGCAGCAGTAAACCCAAAGGTAACCTCTTCAAACATCGGATGGCCATGAAAGTTGCCAATAAAGCCACTTTACCCTCTAAGAAAAAGAAAGACTTAAAAGAACAAGACAATACAGTCGAACCGTCATTTGATGGAGGGGACCATGTCACTTCATCCGTAGAGAAGGATTTGGAGGCTAAGTATGCAGTGGTTCTTCCAAGGATGAACAAACTAGGCAAGGCAAAAAACAACCAGGATCACGGGTCCTCTCCAGCATTAGCCACTAGTGAAACATTAGGTGGACCCACCAGTCAAGAGCCCAAACCTCCAAAACCAGGTGCCAGGCTTGTGCTCCCAGTCAAGCCAGATCTTAGCCTTCTTAAATCCATCAAGAAGCCACTGTCAGGAGGGTTAAGTGCAGGGGAGGATGTTACTGAGAGGAGCACGGGGTCTAATGGTGGTCTACCAGACATACCAGCTACCAATGAAAATGGAGATAAAAGAGCTGCTCTCGGGAACCAAAATGACAGCAGTATTCTGCAAGCAGCAAGAGGGAAACTGGGCCACCCTCAGATCAGCTTCTCTAAGATTTCCATCTCTGGTGGAACCCTTGGAACCATGCCTACAAGACAAGAACCGGTTAAAGAAGCCGCTCTTACACCTCTTACAAATGGTGAGGCAGGAGTGCCGATGGCAAATGTCCGTTCCTTGTATGAAGAAGAGACAGACAGAGAAGTGGCTGAGCTCATGGGGAATGGAGGGCTGTATACCATTACCCATCCGGAGGTGCACTGGGCTGGAAACCCTCGAATGAGCGGAGACCCTCAGGTATGGGTGCACTGTTCAGCGTTAGCAGTACCATCTCTTATTGTCTTTTTGGTTGTGCTAGAACTGGCTAAGGGCTGAGAACCTGCTGCCTCATCAGACAGTGGAGAAACTAACCAAGTGGACAGTCTATGATGATGAGGGCCAGGCTAAGACTGTGCCTGTTGACCGAGGCAGTGGTTCCTGGGAATCTGAGGACCCCACCCAACAGATGCTGGAGAGTCGACTAGTCAGCACACAGGTACTTTTTCATTGTTTTTGAACAAATGAGGAGAAAAGTTAGTGGATTCTTAGAGTAATATTTTACCTTATAAGCACAACCTGATTTTTTCTTTTAAGATTGGTGCAAACTTTTCCACAGTTTTCCAAACTTGGGGGTTATTGGTTATATTTTCCACAGTTTTGCAGCATTTCATATGATGCTTTGGTTTGTTTGCATCGTGTGTTTAAATACGATACATACACCACATTAACCAAGTTTATAAAGCAAGAATAAAACACAACATGTAAAAATGTACCAACTTAAAAATGTTTTTATTGAAGTTAAAGTTGACTCATGTGCATACAACTTGACACGTAAGCACATGAACCTTAACTGTAATCTTTCAACAAACATAGGAAATAGCAGACACTTAGGTAGCATGATATAAATGTTAAGTTCTACATACATTAGAAGTTTGTGCTTTCCTGCTGTGATCCTTTAAGTAATGTGCATCTGTATTTATGTCCCTATACCGATTGGTTGGATGCACTCCAAAGAATTTTAAAGTGGCTATGTCAATGACTGTCTCTTTGTTCTTGAAAGGATTCTGTGTCCACATCAAACAAAAGACATAAAAGACTGCTTGTTGGTTTATTTATTTCCTGCTCAGTGAAGAGACAATAGAATATTTGAAATAGGGCCGCATGCTGATGTGAGATTGAATATATCACCTATCACTGCTCCACGGCTCATGGTTTAAAAGGTGATAAGTGGCTGAGGGGACTGTTGAACAAAACCTAAACTATACTCTAACCATGTGAAGGAGTGGGGGGCATAAGGTCAGTTGTGTGCCTGCTATTTGTTTAATGCATTATCTTCTTCCTCTGTGTTTTTCTCAGGTGGTGATGCCAGGCAGTAATAGGGTTGTGGAGGTGGATGAGGTGGAGGATCTGTCCCAGTTGGAGTAAGTGCACACTCAATGACACACACAGCTTGAGTTAACAATTGTGAGTGTATCTGTATATGCTTTCTGCTCTTAGAGAGGTGAATGAGAGCTCTGTGTTACTGAATCTGAAGAAGAGATTTCAACGGGACTGTATTTATGTAAGTATCAATAATATAATTTGCTTTCATCTCTCTCATCTCATGGTATTTTTAGGATTTCAAAACATTTGAAGTTAAATCTCTTCTTGACCTTCCACTATGGAGATACACCAGTATTGCTGATGTTTAACATCACAGTGAGGCTTACAATCATGCATGCACTGACAAAGAACTTATTAAAACCCTGAAGGGCTAGACGTGATCAAAATCAAAAGGGTACACACTTGTCTGGTGAAACATCAGTATAAATCTGTGAATTCAACATTCCACATTCTAATTTTTTCAGTAAAGCTCCTGTGAGAAAATGTTCCTGTACTACACCCTTGCTTAGAGTATTGTGTCTGGTGAGCTACCATTCAAAAAAAAAATGTTTTCACAGACCTATATAGGGAACATGTTGCTGTCCATAAACCCGTTCAAGTCCTTTAATATCTACACGGAGGAGACGAGGCAGAAGTATCAGGGCCAGGAGCAGCATAGAAACCCACCGTGAGAAACATCTCCATGAATATTTCATTTGATTTGATCCAGTTAGCTCACTGTTCAACACCTTTGCGGTCTTTCTTCTTTATGTCCTCTGTTTTAGTCATGTGTATGCTATAGCGGACACTGCCTTTAGCCAGTCCCAAGTCTCAGCTCAAGAACAATGCATCATTATCAGGTGACTCACTTTTCATATATTTTATTTCATGTATTTAATGCCATAGATCTTTAATATTTAGTCTAACTGTATACTGAAAAGCTTATTTTTTCACATGTGTCAATTTCACCAATCTGAAGTAACTGACCCACCTTCAAACATTGGTTTGAAATAGGAAACTCAGAATTGTCCTAGTCTGGGTAGAAGAACCCTAAGCTCAGGTTTAAAGTTTGTATCTTAAACCAGCTGCGAAGACATAGAACCTCAACAGAATCTAATGTGAAAAGACCACATCAAATCTTTTGGAATCAGAGCTGCACAGTGGTAGACTTTGGTGACACCATATGGTGCTTTTTGTTCACATAACTCTGTTCATACTCTTTTCACAATCTTTTCTTTATAGTGGACAGAGTGGTTCTGGCAAAACAGAAGCTTCAAAGCTGATTGTGCACTACCTCAGCCAAATGTATCAGGGAAGGAACAGTAACTTTCGACAGGTAATTTTCCCATAACACACCTTTATTTTGCATGTATTTATGTATGTATGTAAGTTCATCACAGATTTAATGAGTTCTCTAAATTACTGTTGTAAACTGGGCGTTTTGGACTGATGCTGTTGTAGAGACTAAACAGAAATGTTATTCTCTGTTGAATCTTTCTGCGGTACAACAAGCCCATGGAGGTGTTTCCCATCCTGGAAAGCTTTGGAAATGCCAAAACCATCCTCAACAACAACTCCAGCCGCTTTGGCAAGTACCTCCACATCCACATTCTCCAGTGAGTCCATCAAAGCTTACTCTTTGTTTTAGTCTTTTTTAAGAACTCCATTACTTTGTCCATGAGATATAATTGTTATTATCTCTTGTCTCGATTGACAGTGGGGTCGTTGTGGGGACTTCACTGTCTAAATATCTTCTGGAGAAGTCCAGGGTGGTCTTCCAGGTAAGAAAGAACAGTTGTTCCCTTGAATGTGTTTGTGGTGCTGCAGATATGTCTTTCTGTACCATTCCATGGCAATTGTTTGCTTTGTTTCTGAGAAAGATAAATATACAAATTATGCCTTATTGTACTGTAAGAGCTTAGATTTGATTTGCAGAGTTATGAAATACAGTGAGCATTGTGTTTCACAATTAAATAAAGCACTAACAGAGAGCAGCATTTATCTCTTCCACTCTTTTCCACAAGTGGTGTCATAAAATATACTCACACCCACTGCAGCAACAAGAGCAACTGTATTTAACATTTATTCATAAAGCAAGTTACACACTCAAAAAACACAGAGTTTAAGGTTAAACCTTAACCAATGATGACTGGACGTGTGCTGCACAGAAAAGACAGACCTAAGAATAAGTGAGGCTAAGAATAAAAAGTTTAGTTGTTATGGATGTGACTTTACTCACAGCTGATTGGTCCAAGCTGGGTAGAGTCTGTTACCAGTAAAAACCTGAGAAAAAAACAGACCACCTTCTGGAGACACAGCTTAAAGTTTGACCAAACTAAACGCAACTGTGACTTAGGTCTTGCATTTTGTGATTAGTTTGTATTGTCTGTAGCCTGTGTGTCTGTGGTTTGTTGTTTGTAAAAGCATCCAGTGACCTGGGCCCTGTGCAAAACAGACGAAACCTAACAATCATGGTCTGGATCAGTGGGATCATAAAGTAGGTTATCGACTCATTGAGTTAACCCTGGGTTTCTATATGGAGATCATGCATGTTCATGTAAAACAAACAGAGTGGGCACTGAACAACCAATCATTGTGACATGTAAGAGAGAGTTAAAAACATGACATTATACTAAACTCGAGACTAAATAAATGGCACAAATGCACAAAGCAGCTAAAGACTGACAACCATGCCATTCACATATTTAAAACTTTTAAATTACAATATGATATCACTTTACAGTATTGCTAGTTCACTGAACATTTGTGTCCCCAGTCAGCTGAGACTTTTTGTAGCTTCGTAGTTCAAGGGCCTGTAGCATGTACCCTTTATTGGGTGTTGTGCAAATAAAATAGATCAACTAGTTATCAAGACACTTACTAATGTTCTCTGCCTACTCACTGTAACACACATATAAGTACCTTCTGCTAAAACTTAATTTTCTTCATCTGATCTGGGGCCAGGTCACAGGGGTAGCAGTCTAAACAAAGGCACCCTGACATCCCTCCATCCACATACCTCCTCCAGCTCTTCTAATGGAATACCGAGGCATTCCAGGCATAGTCATAGACATAGAGCCGTATCTTGAGGCAGCACAGGCATGGCGTAGCTAATGACGGAGGTATGTTTGCCATCTTTTGTCCGCCTGTCTCTTTGCCAGTGGTGTGAGGCGTGGTGGTTTCAAAATGAAACACAAGTCAACAAGCAGTGTGTGGTCTTTTAAGCCTATTGAATACAGAATACTCTGCTGCACTGGGCAGGTCCACTTCCATGGACTGATGTGGGCATCATTAAATTCAAAGAATTAGAACATGAAATTATTGTTGTAAATTATATTTCTGCCATAAAGATAGGAAACAAAACAATTATTAATTATTTTCATTTAATTATTAAATATTTCTCTACATGTTGAAGACTTACATCCTGAGTAATTATTTACAAATGAATGATTTATCACATTAATTACTGCTTCACTGAAGCATAAATCACAAAGTTTGAGTTTATAAAACATTATGCGACAGCAAGGGCAGTGCATCACTCAATAAAAATATAATAAATGTTATGATTGATGCAAGGAAGGAGTAAATAGGCAATTTACACCAGGAGACAGACATTTAGAAGCAGAATACAGGAAACTCAACGGGAACGAAGCTGAAGGTAATCATGAGCTTGATCTATGCGTTGGAAGGGCCATGATTCTCTGCGAAAACACAGTACAGTCTCTGACTTACTGAAGATGCTCTATCATCCACCTCCCTCTTCTCTCTCTGGGCCTGGACCAAGTCCTGACAGGTGCGACACCTGTGTACATGTAAGTTCTCCGCTTACTACAGAGCCATGCATTTCCTTGCATTAAGATGCATCACATTGTTTTCTGGGCTGAAGATGATGATGCAGCCTTCATGTGATTGAGGTCAATTAAGACGCATGCATGAACTGGGAAACATGACTTGAGTAAAGAAGAAATCCCTATGTTTTTTGTTCTGTCTTTATTCCACTTTGATACAGTTGAATGACTATCTAAAATGAATATAATCAAAAAAGTAATGAAATTTAATAATAATTATAATCGATGCAGCACTGGAGGAAAGCCCTGAAACTGGTTAAAAACCAACCCACCTGTGACACTTAAATCCATCCTCTTTAAATCTGTACCACCTCAAGTCCTGCCTCTTTCTCCTGAGGTTTTTGACATGCGTCTCAGTGTGCTTCAGTCTCTGTGTCCACCGGCTTTAAGATCGGGAAGATACAGCCCGCTTTCCCTTCAGTGTGTCCTGGGTGGGCCCTGGGCCTCCTCCCACTGAGGCATACCTGAAACACCTTACCATGCTAAAATGATCTTTTTTATACAGAATTAGACATTTTTGGCGGCTAACGCTCTTTTGTCAAACACTAAATGGCTCTGCACCCTTCAAGAACAAACCGAGTAAATACAAATGAAGGAATTTATTAGACATATCCTCCTCAGTAGTTATCTAAGTAGCATTTCTTAGAATGTACTGGATAATTCCTAAACATTATTATCTTGTAATACGAAAGGAACAGTCCCTGATGGCCTGTTATGGTTTGGAAGTTACTGTCTGTCTTCTGTCTGTGCACAGGCCAGTGAGGAGAGGAACTTCCATGTGTTCTATGAGCTGCTGGCTGGAATGAACGAATGGGACAAACAGGAACTCTATCTACAGGGAGCCGAGACCTACTACTACCTGAACCAGGTAAACCCTGCTCCACAGCCTGGTTATAATGGTGTTTACAGGGTATGTAGTACATCTCAAATGTGAACTTCTTCTCAGGGTGGTGCCTGTGAGCTGAAAGGAAAGCAGGATAAACAGGACTTCCTCTTGTTGGTGCAGTGTTTTGAAGCCATCGGTCTGCATGCAGATCAGATCAGTGCAGTGTGGGCCATATTGTCGTCCATCCTGCAGCTGGGCAACATCTGCTTCAGCTCCTACGAGGTGAGCCAGTCTTTACAGAGAGGAGCGGTGCCCTGTGATGGACACTGTGCTCATGTGGAGCTCTCTGTTTCAGAGTGAGTCCTTCGAGGTGGCCCGTATCTTCAGTGAGTCTGAGGCTCGGAGGGTGGGCTCGCTGCTGCAGATCTCCTCTGAGGCCCTACAGACTGTCATCACCCACAGAGTCACTGTCAGTAGGCTAAAAGCACAACTGTCGCACCCAAAAATAAACAGTTAAATCCAAAGTTGCTATTGATGTCACAGTTTAAAGCCACCCCGCATAACTTTTATAACTGTGGTGCCATGTTAATGGATGTCGTTTGTTTGGCAAGTTTGGGAGGAAAAAAACATGTATTCTGTAACAGTGGGTAATTTGAGTTCATTTTGTACAAAAATTACTTTGCTATAGTCCTGAGTTTTGGCCTATTTTTGTTCCCTCTATTGAAGCGGTAAAGAGAGTGTCACTCACGTCATGTCTGTGCATCCAAGTAACAGGAATTATATATAATATATATTGGAGGTTTCTGTCCAGCTAAGGTATCTGTATCAGTGAGATGGGCGTGATTCTATCAGTCTCATGTATAAGAACCATTAAATGTGAGCGAGAATATGTATTTTGGAGCTAAAAGTTACTTGTTGCTACAGGCTAAAAAGTTACGCAAAAGTTACAGAGGATAAGATTTCAATCATTTATGTCCAAAAAGCTTTTAATATTCAAAAAAGACATTTTTTTTTAAAGTAAACACTTAACAGTATATCATATCAAAGCACAGTTGTTTTTCATTGACAAATGCATTTTTGATCAGGTTGTGTCCCTACAGTTTGTCAACAATGTCAGACATTTTCTTGTAAAGTAATAAAATCTGAAAATATCACGGGCAGCAGGAAATCTGAAGGACCCCTTCAAGCATTCAGTTTTTGCTTAGTGCACTCAAGTCAGACAGGGCTAATTAAGTTATATGGTTTTTAAGTATTTTGAAACTTACTGTGTCACAACAATAATAAGTCAACACCGTCTCTAAATTTCTGAGGAAACAGTTAAAAATGTTAGAGGTCATTTAATTCTCTTAAAAGAGTTCCTGTTCACATTTGGCAACTAGCTTAAAAAAATGGCTACTAGTAGACGTCAACCCCCATCTGTTGACACATGTTTGACGGAGGTAACTTTTAATGGGATTTTAATGGGATCCTATCAGTTCACAGCCAGAATAAAAGACAGAGTTTCTAAAACAAGAAAGAGATAGATGAGTCTCCATCTTTCTTGTTTTAGAAAGAGAAAGGAGAAAACTTTTTTTTTTTTTTTTTAATTTTAGTCATTTGTTTAGCAAAAAGGTGTGCTTAAAAGAGAAACAAGAGTGTGCATCTCCTCCAGCAGTTCTCAGTTTGTCCCCACTGGGCTTATTTCACTACTATTAGTACTATCTGTGCTCAGTTAGTCCTCTAAAGGAGCATGCAGAAATTGTTCTTTTCACTGGCTTCTGCAGATTTTAAATTGTTATTTTAAAACAGACAAATGCAAAAAAGTTAAAGCTAAAGTGTAAGTTAAATTGAGCAGTTTAATTGACAAACATGCAGAAACAAACTTTTTAAATACAAAATATGTACATACTAAAATAAATATTTGCGTTGTTTCTACCAGCCTTAGGTAACTTTTTATTGAATTGTTTTATTAATTATCTATCATCTATCTATTATCTATTATTAACTATTTAAATTTTGGCAAAAAATATTAGTGGTTTTTGGTGTCTGTCGGTAATGGCAATGCAAAAAACATATTTTGTTAAAAAATGGGAAATCTGAGAGGCTGTATCAAAGCAGATCTCAAAGGTTCTCATACGGTAGACACGTCTATGTAGTTTAAATTATTTGGGGTTACAGTTTAAATTTTTCTAAATTGGCCTGCTATTTTGTCCTACTACTCAAGAATCAGTGATTTCAGTGTGTAGTGTGTGTTTTGACCAAGCATTCGATTTGGTTTAGCATTAACTGCAACAGATTACACTAAATGCAAACAGAATGCAAATCCTGTTTGTACCGAAACCTTTATTGCATACGGAAAAAGTAAAGAGGAATGCCTTTAAGGAGTTCATCACTTACAAATATGCTGGTGTAGATGGAACAGTGAACTTACTATAGCTCAAACTGTTGCGAGTTAGAAAGACATCTACAAAGTCACACGTGGTCCATATTTTCTTATAGTTAGTGTCCCTCCTGCATTCATCCTTTTGCTTCACTCACCTAAAGTCATAAAACAACTAAAGTATTCTCCAGAGGAGACCACTGCAGCCAAATTGACGAGGGGCATATGCAGCTGTTTTGATAGTAATCCTCTGGTCATGGTTTCAACAGCTTCTGTTGTTATGGTTATGAGATGCTGGTTGTTCAAAACTTGTATCAAGATACAATGATTTTGCTTAGTTTTCAGTAGCTTGGCATGGATTTTATAAATGTAACATCAATACAGAGAGAGCTAAGCAGAATAAGGTTAAGAGAGTAGTGATGTCCTTTAATACAAAGCCCCTGTCACAACTGTCTTGTTATCTGTTTGTTTTATAATGATGGTGCAGTGTGAAAAGCAATAGATAGAATATACTTATTAAAATACATCTAACAATTTACACTCACTATAAGTTTATCAGTTAAATAGAGGGCGGGACTCCACAGAACGCACATCCAATAGATAAGAATTTAAATGTATTATGCATTTTTATATTAAAGTAGTTACTGGTAATAAATAGGTAAAATGTATTCTTTATTTTATTGTAAAGTCTGTTACTTTTGTCCCATTTGTGGCACAGCAGTCTCTTTGGAGGTGGACTGGTTTCAATTCACAGAAACATGTTTCATATTTATTACTGCATCCAACTTAGACTTAAGAATAATTTGACACCCTCTTTCTGTACCTCTTCACGTTGACAGGAGACCGCTTATGATAGGATCTACTGCCCCCTGCCTGTGGAAAGTGCCATAGAATCCAGGTGATGATACAGTATATTTGACTTTCATATTATGATGAAATGTTTATTGAAGTATAAAACCTCTGTGGTTCTTGTCTCTGCAGAGATGCCATTGCCAAAGCCTTGTACTCGGTGCTGTTTGATTGGCTGCTGGAGCAGATCAATGACTGGCTGAGTCCCACAGAGATGGACAGCACTGTTGGGATTGTGGACATTTATGGATTTGAGGTTGAAGTATTACTCTGTTTTCACACAGCATCCACACAAACTGAGCCTTTTAAAATAAAAAAGCGGTTGCTTCATTCTTGTGTAGACAGACAAAATTGAGACAATGGCCCTGTTTCACAAAGCAGAGTCAAACCAGCTCAGAGTTTAAATGTGAACTCAGATTTATCCAGATCAGATCGGCCCAACTCAAGAGTTTCCTGTTTCAGAAAACAGATTTACAGTGCCATGAAAAAATGTTTGCCCCCTTCCTGATTTCTAATTGTTTTTTGCACATTTTTCACACTTAAACATTTCAGATCATCAAACAAATTTAAACATTAGACAAAGATAACCAAAATAAACACAAAATGCAATTTGAAGTAATGATTTATATTTATTAAGTGAAAAAAGCTATACAAACCTACCTAGCTCTGTGTGACAAGGTAGTTGCCCTGGTGAAATCATGAATTAACAGATGAGAAACACAATAGTTGACATCTATCAGTTTGGAAATGGTTACAGAGCCATTTCTACAGTTTTTGGAATCCATCCAACCATGGGGAGAGCCATTATCCACAAATAGAGAAAATGGTGAACCTTCCGAGGAGTGGCTAGTCTACCTGAATTACCTAAAGAGCACCTCAACGACTCTTCCTAGAGGTCACAAAAGAACCCACAACAACATCTAAAAAACTTCAGGCCTCACTTGCTTCAGTTAAGGTCAGTGTTCATGACTCAACCATAAGAAAGAGACGGGGCAAAAATGGCATCCATGGCAGAGTTCCCAAAACCCACTACTGACCAAAAAGAACATAAAGGCTCATCTCACTTTTGCCAAAAATGGATTCTGAAAGATGGATTCTGCTCTCGACCAAAAAATCCTGAAGGAGAATGTCCGTCCATCAGTTCATGACCAAGCTGAAGCACAGTTGGGTTCTGCAACAGGACAATGATCCAAAACACAACAGCAAGTCCATCTCTGAAAGGCTTAAAATAAACAAAATGAAGGTTTTGTTTATTTTAAGTGGTCTAGTCAAAGTCCAGACTTGAATCTGATTGAGATGCTATGGCATGACCTTACAAAGGCGGTTCATGCTCGACAAATCTCCAATGTCTCTGAATTAAAACAATTCTGTAAAGAAGAGTGGGCCCAAGTTCCTCCACATCAAAGTAAAAAACTCATTGCCAGTTATCACAAATATGTGATTGCAGTTACTGCTGCTGAGGGTGGCACAACCAGTTATTAGGTTAAGTGGGCAACCACCTTTTCAAATTGGGCTAGTTTGTATACCTTTTTCCCATAATAAATAAAATCATTACTTAAAACTGCATTTTGTGTTTGCTTGAGTTATCTTTGTCTAATATTTACATTTGTTTGATGATCTGAAACATTTAAGTGTGACAAACTAATGTGCAAAAAACTAATGAATGAGGAAGGGGGCAAACACTTTTTCATGGCACTGTAGAGTTAAATAAGGCAACTCAGAGTTTATTTACTCTGAGTTTAGCAGAAGGGGAAAAAGTCCTGATCAGTGGAGCCAACAAACTAGATTCACCATGTCAACAAGACACTCAGAACAGTAAAGTCATGTGACTATGGAGAGCTCATTCAGGTTTAAAAGTAAAGAATTGTGGAGTAGTAGCTACATAAGTGATTTACGTAATTGATTAATATTAGGAGTCAAATAAAATAAACAAATGAAGCAATGTTATTCTCACCATGTATTTTTTCATTTATTTATTTGGAGGGCAACTTCAGCATATCATTATGATACATACAATGTATTGTCTCACCCTTATTCAGTAGTACAAACTATAGTTCAAAAGGAAATGAACAATTGTATTCAAACGTCTGATTAAATAGACTCAACATAATTCATAAATAATTAAATAATAAATAAATAAATCATTAATAATGGTTATGTGGCTCTTTGTCCGATTGTGTGTATTTCTGCCCTGTGGATTCTCTAAACCACGTATAAAAATATACATTTTCAGCTTTATTTCACATCAGAACTATGACAAAGAAGTGTTTGGATTGTGTTATTTTTATGTGATGTAGATGGAATTTTACTCTTAAATAATCCCATACATGCTTGTGTGTTTTGCAGGACCTGGCAGTGAACAGTTTTGAACAGCTGTGTATCAACTTCGCCAATGAGCAGCTACAGCACTTTGTCAACAAAGCTGTGATCGCTCAGGAGCAGGTCTGTGAGGATTCCGTAAGAATTTGTCTTTAAAAAATTGTGAACAAATTTATGACACATGTGATATGTCTGTCAAAAATAGATGAAACACATATATTCAAAGAGCCGTCACTGCAGGCTGAAAATAGCAAAGTACTGTATATATTTATAACCTTTGACCATT
Organism: Rhyacichthys aspro; assembly: GCA_036850595.1. NCBI lineage: Eukaryota > Metazoa > Chordata > Actinopteri > Gobiiformes > Rhyacichthyidae > Rhyacichthys > Rhyacichthys aspro. Next base: position 18,122,287 of record CM072166.1, on the reverse strand, counting down.
GTATCTTTTTATTTCTTGATTAGCTGTCTCTGTCTGGTCTCTGTCTCACTCATGAAGGACTCAAAATTTTAAATTAGGGGCAGCCAAAAATTTGTATATCAACATCCCGGTTGTGATTGGATAGTAAACTTTAATCTTTCAAGGCACTAAAAGTCTTTATGTTGGTCTCAGTTTCATCATGAAAATCATATAATTGTACATATTTGTTTTGCTGTTCCTGTGTGGATAGAAAGTTTTGTGTTTTGGTGCACTGCAGGAAGAGTACAGTGCAGAGCAGATCCAGTGGTACCCCATGCCTCTAAAAAACTTCCACTCCTGTCTGGAACTAATCTCCTCTCGGCCTCATGGGATCCTTCGTATTCTGGACGACCAGACCTGCCTGCCTCAGGTCCATACTCTCAGTAGAATATGAGTCACATTTTCTTTATTATGGTCTGTGTAACAGGTGCACAATGGGTTCTCTTCACATACTGCCTTTATCCAAAGACATGCATGTACAGGTGATTTGGTTGCTCTAAATCACCCTTGAGAGCAATTCTTGTCTGTCAGTGATCGAGCCAATGTCCAGGGTGTATCCACTTACCACCACAGTGTGAATGTGTGAATTCTTGTGTGTGCGAATGGGTGAATATAAGCTTGATGGAAAGCGCTTTGAGTGCAGAAATGAGAAATAGTGCTGTATAAATGCATGCCATTTACCATTTACCCTGCCTCAGGCCCAAAGTAGCTGGGATAGTTTCAACCCCTGGTGACCCCAAAAGGGAATAAGTGGTAGAACAACATTATCACTGTTTTTAGATTACCAGTATGTTCATATTTTGCACCAGTCCAGCCTGTAGACCTGCAATTGACTGATGTTTTGTGCTTCTTTAGGCCACAGACCACACCTTTCTCCAGAAGTGCCACTACCATCATGGAAACAGCTCCTACTATGCCAAGCCCAAGAATCCCATGCCAGTGTTCACTGTTTATCACTATGCTGGAGCTGTGACCTATCAGGTCTCTGCTGCATTACTGCTGTATGATTATATTATTAAACTCAGTAATGTCACATCGCTGCCATTGATTGGATCTAAAGTAAAAAATATATTATATAAAATGATACAGTAAAGAAATGTCCTTGAGTGTTCTGATTAGTTTAGTGAATTATGGATAAATTTGATGCATCTTTCCAGTTTGACAATATGTTTTTTGCAATGACCAGCGCTATGGAAGTGAAGGTTTGATGCTTGAATGGTACATGAGGTCACTGTAGTAAACAGTAAACAGTAGGTGAGAGTGAGATTGTGATGATTGTGAATTCAAGACAAAATTATTTCATTTTCCAGCCCTAAAACATTGTCTGTTTATAATCCATGGTATGCGTATTTTCTAAGGACACTCTTTGTCGTTCGATAGGTCCACAACTTTCTGAATAAGAACCACGATCAGTTCAGGGCAGAAGTACTGGAGCTTTTTGCCCGGAGTCGGCTGAAGGTGAGTCTGGTTTCTCCACACATTCTGATTAAAACTCAATCAAAGGAAGAGAAATAATATGTGAATGATTTGAACTTGTCTCAGATGGTGTCAGAACTGTTCCGAAAGGTTCAGGATGGATACATTCAGCAGAGGGAGCTGGGCTGGAGGGGCAAGGGCCTCCGCCAACAGCCCTCCACCGCCGCTTCCCATTTCCTCCAGTCCCTCACTGAACTCACCTCCCGCCTAGAAAGGTATACAGCACTGACAGAAGTGACACCAATTCACCAATCTCAATTTGCAGAGCATTCCACTGTCTTCAGATGGGATTTCAAATCAAAGCTCCTTCTAAGTCCAACACTGAGACCAATGTTGATTTGCAGGACATTGCAATAAAACCTACTAAACTATGAGACAAACTGGAAAGAGGGAAACTGGGTTTTCAGTTTCACAGAAAAACTCTGAGTCAGTTAGTGAGGGAACTTACTCTGTGAACCTAACCTGGTGTGTGGCAGGTTTTCTTTCTTTAACCCACAGGTTTTGAGTCTCCTCCTCTGATGTGTATGAAGGAGCTCTCTGATTGGATCATTTGTTTCCTCATTCACAGAAAAACTGTGAATATACATTCACTTCAAATACATTGACAAGATTTAAAAAAATTATGATTTCAGATTTATTACATTTATATCTTTAATCATAAATCAAAAATTCTGATGCTTGCATAACTTGATGGCGTTCATGAATATATGATACCGTTCTTTTGCAACATTATCAGTTTGTTAAAAGCTCCACACAGTTACTCAGTAATGGAAGTGTCAAATTTACCAGATTTCCCAAAAATGCAATGAATGCATGCTCAGCATGAACTGACTCAGAGTTGACTGAATAATGCTAAACCTGTTTCTTAAACAGTAAACTCTGAGTTGGGTCAATCTGAGTAGGATAACTCTTAAGTTAAGACTTAAATTGAGTTGGTTCAACCTCCTTTGTGAAACAGGGCCAGGTACTGTATGTCAGCTAAAGATCACTTTGAAAGGAATCTGAGGTGCCTCTAAATCTGACTTTTAAGCCCAGTTAAAGTAAAAAAAAATTACCATCCCATAATGAAGTTATCTGTAAATAGAAACATTTACAGTATATTCCCTTTTTCTACATAAATCCTCACTCAGCAGACCCACTTCTTTCTAATTCAAACTCATTGTGACATTTTCCAGATGTAAAACTACTTTTATTCGCTGTCTGAAGCCAAACTACGTCAAGGTAAGCCCCAGTAATGCAAATGAGTATCATCTAATATATTTTGGATTACCAAATCAGTGTCTGACCAAATCAGTGTTTGACTTCTTCTTCATCTTATTGTACAGCTTCCAGGGATGTTTGATGTGGACTATGTGTCAGCTCAGCTACGACATGCTGGGATCCTGGAGACCATCCACATCAGGAAAGAGGGTTTCCCAGTTCGGATTCAGTACTCCTATTTCATGGAGAGGTCATTAAAATACTCCCTCAAGTCTGTACTCATAACTTTCAGAACATAACGCAACACTAGCCAACTTTTGCTAGGTAATCCCAATGTGATTAGATTATTTAGCCTTGAATTTACTTAGTTTGCTCTCAGGAATAAAAATGAAGAGTAACTACTCTGCACCAAGCTGATCATATATAGCTCTAAGGGTGCTTTCACACATTTGGTCTGATTAAAACAAACTCCAGTTTCCGTGTCCAGGGATCAGGACGTCAAGGCCCCTACCTTCGACTCCTGCCCGATCCACTATGCACCAGCCCCTTACTGTCCCTGCTGCAGGTGGTGAACCCACATGGAAGTCGGCCACATGTTGCTCATTTGGTTCAGCCCCCCATGGATCTTGGGGTCTTGTTCATGAGTGAGGTTCCGCCGAGTCCACCAGAAAAGTTGCGGTTAGTTTGTGGTGAGAACAGGAACCAGCCTCAATCCAGAGAAGATTTCTTCCCAACTCAACACAACTTTTCACTCATCTTACATACTGTCAACTCCAGAGGACAGCAGAGAACAAGATGTTAGCAGGATATGAGAAGAAAGATCCAGTGCAGTGCCCAAAAAAAAAAAAAACTTTAGCCCTGCTGATACATGTTTAATTCAATGTGCATCTTTGTCTTTACTGTTTATTTGATGTTTATTGATTGGTAAAATGATCAAATGGTGTTTTCAACAGGTATGGGGTGTTACTGAACCAGCGGGACACTCAGTGGTCCGATCGAGAGCAGACAGTGGCTCTGCTGGACTCCATCGGTGCAGAGCAGGGGCAGTACCAGCTCGGACTCACGAAGGTGCCAGCCATAACGTTAGCCAGAAGTACTTTACCTTAAAATAATAATCTTCAAATCATCTTGAAAGTAATAACTTTTCAAATAATTTTGAAAGTCATTAGGGCCTTGCTCAGCGGTTATTCTAGTCTGTAATGTTGATCTGCTGCCACTCATGACACTCTTTTCAGTCACAAAGCATTCTAACGAGACATATGCCAAATGTTACTGTACATTATTGGAGTTCTTGTTTTGTTTTTGTTTTTTTATTGGATCCCAAAGTCATCTACTGAAAGTCAGCCGTGTTTTGTATGTGTGTTACCCCAGGTGTTTCTGAAAGAGCTCTTGTATCAGCAGCTGGAAGAGAAGTGGAGCAGTACGCAGACTTGGGCAGCTATCACCATCCAGAGGAATATAAGGGGCTTCCTCTGTAGGAGGAACTTCAAATTCTTCAAACAGAAGGCTATCGTCATCCAGAGCCACATCCGAGGTCACCAGGCCAGGTGCACAAAGGGATAGCTCAATAAACGAATAAAACAAAGAGCCATTAATTACCAAAATTATTTGTAAGAGACAGAAGTCCATGTATCTTTTTTTTTCTTTACTTTTTCATTTTACATTCTTAGGTCATCTAAGCTTGCCTCACATCTTGTTAAAACCCTTTCAAAGCTGAAACTGGAACAGAGTTTCAGTTTGAGTGGCCTTAAGGCTGTAACACTATCACCTCTTGTTTAAGACTGCCCCCTGTTCCTGCAGGAAGTACTTCAAGCGCCTGAAGCAGTCCATTAGTCAGTTTTGGGCAGTGATGATGATCACCAGGAACACTATCAAGCGCCGCCATTGGAGGAAGGTACACATGACACACACTCCTAGCTCACGTCACTACAACACAATGTTTGCTCTGTTTATTGGGCTATAAATCTTTACTATTATTGTGGCTTACACAAGACCAGCCTTTAACTCAATGGCATCGTCATTTACTGAGATAGAAAACATATGATCAGCCTTTACATGAACGTTTGGGTGTGCCACTGACATCAGAAATGTCAATGATTTTTAGGTGTAAGTTACACAGTTACAAAATCCCCAGTAAAATACTTGTAACAGTTCATTGCTCTTCATAATAACAACAACACATTATTAACAACACACTAGACAAAGTGAAAATTAATATTTATTAATTCATAATCTTAACAGTGAGATTTTTTGGATTGGTGTCAGTAACTGAAATTAGCATTACGGAGGTCCACAAGTTCTTCCTCTCCTCTCACTAATAAACAGTCCACACTGGATCTTGCCTCTGACACTGCTGCAGTGGCTTCTCTTTATGGTTTATTATACCTACAGAAGCACATTGCTGCCAGCTCAGTAAAAATAAATTTGATCCATTTCCATATCTCGCCTCCCCTTGCGACCGCGGGGCCAAATTTCCTCAGGAAGACTGCATTTCCTGCTCTAAAGCACAAACTTTACGGTAATGTCAAATGTGTCTCCAAAGCAAGTAACCATGTCGTAACCCCAAATGGCAGGTGTGTTACAGCTACACCTGAAAACTTATTGAAAAACTAACATAAGTTTAAGTTTAATTAAGTTTTGTTAAGACAGGTTTATAGATTATGTTGACAAAGTGTGAAGTCGCTCAGATAAAAAATGTTGGAGGAGATTTAATTTAATTCAGTTAAGAAAGCTAAAAACATGGTGGTGACATGTTTAATTCAAAATGGCCACCTTCCTGTGTGTGACCGGGTATTGTCCCTGTTGACTTTTTTGCTCTTGATCCCATGCTGGATGTGTGTACCAAATTTAATTTGGGTAAAACAAAGTCAATTTTTCAACTCCTATTCACTTTTGTAGCAAATTAAGGGCATTACCATGGCAACACAGTTGTAGATAGGGGGTGGTTTTCATTGGCTTTTTTGTTCGTCATGACATATGACATCTGGGTACCAACTTTAATGTCTTTATGACAAACTAAATTTTTGGCTTTGTTTGTGAAAGTTACAGGAGATTTTATTTTTCCCCAAATCCTTGTTACGAGCCTGCTGCGACCAAACCCGATAAGATATTAGTGATGGATTATGTATTGGTGCTAATATTGTTATCGGCCACTCTGTGTAATTTTTTCATTCATTGGCATCGGTCCGATGAGTAAAACTGTCCTGATATGCAGTGCTGATTGTAATTGTGATTCCTTTTAAACATTTGAACGCAGCGGGAGACGTAATCCATTTCGCACATGCACACTTTGACAAGGCACTAGGGGAGAGGCTTGAGTTCAATGCTATGGTCGTCATGTCTGCCGTCTGGGCCTATTTTATGGCGCCAAAAGAAGACAGTCGAATTGCAATATGCAACTCTTGCAAGGGAGAAGTTATGTGAGGAGATACCTGCATGAAATCTTTCAATTCCACCAATTTAATAAAGCAATTAAAAAACAGTACATATTTATTTTCAAAGTTATAAAGGGATAAATGTTCCTACTGGATCACTTACTAAAAGTTTAAATGTCAGTACAATGTGACTGTACAGTTTAGGGGCAACTTTGCATTTTCAATAAAAAAAAGAAATATAGCAATTTTTTTAATTTTATTTTATTATTTTTTTATTATTAGTATTATTCTTCAAAGCGGTGGCTTTAGATTTTAAGATGATAATATGGACATCTGCAAATATCGACTACTGGCCACAACTGCAAGATGAATATTGGATATCAGCATTGTCTGAAGAAAATCATATCGGACCATCTCTATAAGATATCCCAAAACTATGGTTACTTTTTGTTGGCTCTCGTGTCTAGGTGATTCTGACCAAATTTATACATTAAATTTGTTCCAAATTACACATTAAAAAACCCCAAAACATTTTAAATAAGGGGTGGGATTTTGGGGCGTTGCATGTTCCATCCTAAATGGAGGACTTTCTGTTGGGTTTGGAGTGGAGCCATAATAATCATTTTTGTTTTCATCAAAGTGAGGAATGTGTGTATCAAATATCCTCCACTGTGTCAGAGGTCAAGGAGAGGAGCAGACACTATCCTAAGCCTTTAACGCCAGAGATGTAAAAGTGTTGCACAGTACCTTAAGGAAAAATTATAGGTTAGTAGATTTAAACATTGCAGTGTTAAAGTTAAACTCAGAGTTTTTGGCAGTGTGCTCTGTAGCTGATAAATACCGTAACTGCTATTAAACTAAAATGTATTTATCCTTTGACGGGTTAGGTGCACTGAAGAAAAATTGTTTCTTTAAGAAAAATACTATAATTGTCCAGAGAGACAGTTGTCCCTCTGATACCTGTTTCTGAAAGTTCATAGGCCAGAAATTGTAAGGAAGGAAACATTGTTATTTAGTATGCCTAAATTCCAGTGTCCATGAGCTCAAAGGGCATATATGCTATGCATGTTATAGCAAGTTCTTTCCACGTTTTTAACAAGATAAAGTTTTACATTATTACAAGATATTGATTTATCATGTTTTTGCAAGATAAACTTTTTAGTCTGTCAAAGACCATTCAAATATCACAGCTCACATCATTATCGCAATATTCAAAATAGTTATCGTATATCAAACATTTTTTTCAAATATTGTGCAGCCTTATTCTATCCTTTATAAATGTATTTTTAATACATTTACTTGATTGTGTTCATTTTTTGGAAAGTTTCCCTCATTTTTTCCACCCTTTATCCAGCACTCTTATCTTACATTAATCATATGTCTCTCGTAAAAACCCACACACACACACACACACACACAAGCCCTGCCTTTACCTCCGCCACACGCCGCTCTTGGACTTCAACCCCTTTTTACTGAAGGTTAATGCAGCAGTGCATCTTTCCTTCCGCCTTTGGAGCCAGTGTCAGACTTTAGCCTCTCAGCTCTCACAGGTAGGCTGCATCTGTGGCTCTCTTTAATATTTCTGATACATATTCTTGGCTTTTCTTCTCCCATATCGTTACCTTAAATGTGTTTCACAGTTTAAATAATACAAAACGGCAGGCTCTGTGAGTGTCAGGTTACAGCACAGCCCAGCTCCTGTTTGTTAGCTGTTGGTTAGTCTTTACCTTGAAGAGAATTCTTTGTTTTAGTAATTTTATTTGCCTTCACTGTCTACATTAATGTTAATGTTTTGTTAATTGAGGTTTGTACTATTATGACTGAAGGCTCATATGTTTCCTATGGTTTTCCTATGGTTTATACAATATGTACAGTGTTTAATTTCAGTTTCAGTAAGTACAAAACAGCAATTACAGTGGAAATAATTCTATTCAAATGTATTACTCCCACCCTGAGGAAACTCAGTTCTTAGTTCTCTTCATATAAATTTTTTTAGACTTCATCTTCCACAGACTGATTGTACAGTCTAATGCAGTCATTCTGTCCTGCTGTTTATTGTCCACTGGCTGCTCTCTGTTGTTCTAAAACCCAACGCAGGGGGTGGTCCATGTTGTTCAGTATAGCATTCTTCCTGTTGTGGGTCTGTTGCTCCACTGCTTCAACTAGAGTCTCCAAACTAACACCGACAGATGATTTATTTATTTAAGTGTATCTATTGGGAAAAAAATGTGTATGAAATATATGGAAAAAAAAATTCTAATCACGGGTCAGCAGACTAAACATATAATTTATATATTAGCCATTTAGTGTGCCAATACTGCAGCACATTCTGTATATTTTTATTCGTACAATATGAAAAATGATCTTTCCTAGTTTGCAGAATGTGGGAGTCAGTTTTGATCTGTATGGTTGAATGTGTGTGATCATGTTTGTCTTGGGAGAGTCTAGTGCAGCTTAGTAGGGGCTGGGCAGCTTTTATGCACTGTTTAGAAATTCAATTTATGAGTTGCATAATATTAAGATGATTGAAGTGAGCTGTTTAGGCCTGTTCCATACATTCACTTTTGTTATAAAGTGACAATAACAATACAGCCATCTTTTGTTTTGGGCTATGAACAGTTTTACCCATTCCTTGTATCAGAATCAGAATCAGATAGGACTCAGAGGACATATAACAACTGATGTTGGATTGACTATGGATCGAGGTGACTCCCAAGTTGTAAACCTTCTGATAAAAACTAACCTGGATGGACTTTTGGAACTGTTAGCCTGTTGGATGAGGTGGGGCCTGATGAGGAGGGGAGGGGGTCTGGTATTTAACCCAAGTGCATCTATGAATAGCTCTGATTCAAGATTCAGGCTGGTGAATGGACTTAAGACGTATCAGTCATCAGCGAGCACCGAGCAAAGGACTTTTAATAAGATATCACCTCTAAAAATTAAGCAGTGATTAACTTTCTATTCTCATCTGTCTGCCTCTTTGACTTTAGGATCTCCACGAGAAGAATAAGGAAAAGAAAGTGACAAAAACAAAGTCTGTCCCTCTGAGTATGGTAAGACAAAACAAATCTAGCACTGCACATGGTCCATAAACCAGTAAATCATTTAACAGTAATACTACTGTTAAATATTTAATTATTATTATTATTATTTATTGTTTTTTTCTTGTCAATTGCCTATCAAATAAGAAATATGATTGCTAGTTCCTAATGAACTACCACGTCAGTTTATTACATCACTGTTTTGAAAACCTGATGTGATTTATTGTAAAGATAAGAAGCTCAAAGTATAGAATCATTTTTACAGTTACTCTTTTTGTCAGGCCATAACTTGAAAATTGTAAAACTAAGGGCCATGCATTTCACATGGGAAAGACTTCACACTGTATAGAGTAAGGCCTAGACATTTCATCTGGCACAAATAGTTCAGACGTTATGACTCATAGAAACACACACACACACACACACACACAGACTTTTACATTTATTTATTGTTGTGGTATTCAGTAATTTATTCATCTTCTACTGTGTAGTCCCGTTAGCTTTAGGCCTGAGACAGGGTACACCGTGGACAATGGCCAGTTAGTCACAGGGCTGACATTATTGTGGTATTGAATTGTATCAATTAAGTGATTAAGGCCATTTTATATAAATATTTAATTAATGGATAGCTATGATTTTTTCACTGAGACAATCATCAGGTCAAGTACACAAGAATGTATGAAATATTTATCGTAAAAAACTGTCAAATGACAACAGTGACTACTGGGTAAAGCCTAAATATTACATAACTCTAGTAAATATACTGAATAAAATAAAACAAAAAACAACTATCTCACTGGGTTTAAGTATTTTTGTTGTGTAATGCTGTTGCCACACAAAATTTGTGTGTGTGTGCCTGTGTGTGTGTTGGCAGGATGTGGGGCTGCTGGAGATACCCGCCGAGCTTTCAGCCCGACTCCAGAGAAGAGCAGGTGAGAAATTTCAGCTCATCATTAGGCACAAATACAGCAGACTTGTGGTAACATTTTTGGTTTTGCATGTGATACAGAGCCGCAGAGGTCAGGGGTCACAGATGTAGCACCTCCACAAGTGAGGACCGAACACAAGCTCAGCCTGCCACCGGATATAGACCGGTATCCATTCTCACGCTATGCCAAGACCTTATTAAAGGTAAGCAGGAAATATTCACAATCATTTTTACATATTCTATGTTCTATAATTTTGGCTAGGTGCTTGCAGCCTCAGTTTCTTACCAAGACACATGATTGTTTTGAAATATTTCCCACTGGATCAGCATGATGACATCTATTACCTTAGATACTTGAAAATATTTAATACGTAGTAGGATATCTAATCTAATCAACTTTACCCTTTTACTGTACAGCTCAAGGGATTAGAAATAATGAGGACACACCAGACCAAAATAAGGTTTAATAGAAAATAGTCTTTATTTAATAAATTAAACCAAATTGAATCAGATTAGGATTGAAAGAAAGTATTCTACAATATGAGATGTGTAAGTGTAGAACAAACTAAACTAAAGGGTAGACTAGTAAACCAAACCATACCATAACCTAAAGCTAAAGTAAATCACACCATAAGTAGAACAAGCAGCGTGCCAAGGTTGTTGGAGGTGGCAGGGCTTCAGGACCTGAACCTACTAACCATAAGGCCAGGCCAGGCAATCCAGGCCAGGGGGCATCACATTTACTCATAGAAAAGTCTGGGTCTTATTATTTTTACTGTAGGTCTAATGGTTTTAGAGGTCTAAATGGTTTTTGGGGGCTGAGGTAAACGCTAATGTTGCTGTGTAAATCAGTTAGCTTGTACGTCTGCACTCACCTCTGTAACATAAAGGTGCTGCCTCTCTACAGTTGCATATTTTTATTATACTCACATCCCACCTCTACCCCGGCCCCTTTTTTTGTGTCTCTAATTACTTCTCCTTAAAACGCTTCTACCCAATTTTATTCTTTCCATCATGGTCTCAACACCACCATCTTTCCTCAGCAGCCTACGAACCATTCCTGTATTTCTTTTATTGAAGCCACCCGGTGTAACTTTTAGCCCAAAAATACATATTCTCAAAATCATTTTAATGGTTCTTGGTCATGAGATTATCTTACTTGCCGTCTCACACATCTCAACAGTACTTGTAAATAAAGATGTAAGTTGCACAGACTGTGTGCCCTCTGCTGGGTAAATGTTATGCAGGGCAGCTTCAAAAAAGGTATAACCAGACCATGGCTAATACATTACAACAAACAGAAGTTTAGAGCTTATCTTAAACTTTTAGCTTTGAGTTCAGTGTCTGTCTGGTGTCATCCTGTAATTGTCTCTGCCTGATAAGAAATAAATTAACATTAAACTACATTAAACTAATGCAGTACGATTGCATTTCACTTTGGTTCCCTTTCTGTGTTTATGTTTTTCTTTTGTTGCACAGTTTCTCTGTAAAAAGACGTATTCATTCTCGGAATAACCATTTTCTCTGTTTTATCATAGCTGTTACTTCCTTGTTGAACATCAGTGTTGACCAGTGGGAGTGCTCCCTTTTAAGGAGCCAGCATGTGATTGGCCAATGACCCGGGAACATTCTCATCTATTAAAATCCTCAATAGTAAAGATGATTTCTATTACAGTATAGAATATATTACAATATACTGTCCATCCATCCATCTTCTTCCGCTTATCTGGGGCTGGGCCAGTAGTCTGAGCAGAGATGTCCAAACTTCCCCTCTTCCCAGACACTTCCTCCAGCTCCTCTGGGGGAATACAGAGGCGCTCCAAGGCCAGCCGAGAGACATAGTCCCTCCAGCGTGTCCTAGGTCTTCCCAGGCCTCCTCCCAGTGGAACATGCCCAGAATACCTTCCCAGGAAGGCGTCTAGGAGGCATCTGCAATAGATTCCCGAGCCATCTCAGCTGGCTGGAGCAGCGGCTCTACTCTGAGCTCCTCCTGAGTGACCAAACTCCTCACCCTACCTCTAAGGGAGTGCCCAGCCACCCTGCGGAGAAAACTCATTTCGGCCGGTTGTATCCGGGATCTTGTCCTTTCGGTCATGACCCAGAGCTCATGACCATAGGTGAGGGTAGGAATGTAGATTGACCGGTAAATCGAGAGCTTCGCCTTGCAGCTTAGCTCCTTCTTTACCACGACAGATCGGTACAACGACCGCATGACTGCAGAAGCTGCACTGATCCGTCTGTCAATCTCCCATTCCATCCTTCCCTCACTCGTGAACAAGTCCCCAAGATACTTGAACTCCTCCACTTGAGGCAGGAACTCTCCACCGACCTGGAGGGGACAAGCCACCCTATTCTGGCTACAGAACCATGGCCTCGGACTTGGAGGTGCTGATTCTCATTCCAGCCGCTTCCCACTTGGCCGCAAACCGTCCCAGTACATGCTGAAGGTCCCGGTTCACTAGAGCCAACAGGACCACATCATGCGCAAAAAGCAGAGCTGAGATCCTGTGGTCCCCAAACCAGAACCCCTCCGGCCTCTGACTGTGCCTAGAAATCCTGTCCATAAATGAAACAAAATTATGAACAGGACCGGTGACAGCCCGAGTCCAACATGCACCGGTAACAGGTCTGACTTACTGCCGGCAGTGTGAACCAAGCTCCTGCTCTGATCATACAGGGACAGGACAGCCCTTGGCAGAGGGCTCCAATATACAACAAAAATATACTGTTTCTATTACAAATACGAAGTCCAGAGATGGCCCAGAATAGAGACCTATCACAAACCTAAGCACAAAACTAAAATATTTGTTTTTAATTAGTTGTGTGTTTTTGCACCACCAGGACACATGGTGCCAGACTCAGGGCCTTCCTCTCCAGAGACCCCTCACCCCTCTGGAGCATGAAGATGCCAGAACTGCCCTGGACATTTACAAACTGGTACATACACATCATTAAATTGCATTAACACCAGTTTAGTTCTTCCTTCTTATCTTAAATATGATTCTATCTGTGTCATACACACAGATCTTGAGGTTTACAGGTGAGGTGGATCTCAGCAGCTGGCAGGAGCAGGTGCTAGGCAACTACATCGTGGAGAAGTGCCAGAGTCATCCAGCTTTGAGGGATGAGATCCTGGCGCAGCTGGTTTACTACACGTGGGGTCAGAAGGATGAACAGAGCAGCAAGAGGGGCTGGCTACTCCTGGCCTGCTGCCTCAGTGCATTCACCCCTTCGCCTGCATTGGAGAAACCCCTGCTCAAGTACATGCTTCCTTACTGACCTGAAAACATGTAGGGGGTCGACCACATGATGCACACTGTGGCTTATATCTGTCCACAGCCTGTTGATTAGAGCTGTTTTAGCCACAATAAACAGTAAACAGTGCAGTCAGTGAGAGATATAGAGTCTGTTCAGAGCTGGAGCTGCGGTGCATTCACTGAGAGCTGTAACTCTGCTAAAAGTGATGTGTGTAATCATTCTACCAATTAGAATAGGTGACTAGTTATGATCAATAGTTACCTCTTTGATGAGTTAGTCCACCAGAGGTGCTAGCCCTGTTGGTCACACCCCAGTTCCACAGATAGCTCTTCTACTAATTGACCACTGATTGAAGGCTGTCAGCTTTGCATCACTACAGTCAGCCTCATATTCTGACACTAATACATGTCTTGTTGTGGTTCCAGTGTTTTGTGCTTTGACCTAGTTTTGTCTCCAGGTATGTGTCTGACCAAGCTCCAGACGAGAACTGTTCACTGTGCCAACACAAACTGCTGACATCTCTACAGCTGCCACCTCCCACCGTCCGGATCTACCCTCCTACACAACTGGAGTGGACTTCCAACCAGAAGAAGAGGGGTATGCTGCTGGATGTACACACCTTTAACGGTAAGCCTCGCGCAATCTGAAGGAAAACAGTCCTTTGAAAACTTGATAATGAGATCCATATTTATTTTTCTCCAGATGAGAAACTGACGGCTGAAGTGGAGTCATGGACCACTGGAGAGCAGCTGGCCTCATGGCTTCTCCATTTCAGGTACATTAATTTATGCACAGTTCAATGTCAAAATTTCATTTCAAATTAATACAATTTGTTTGGGTTGTTTCAAACTAATCATAAATATCCTATTATTATGGAACATGCGGTAAATGCTCCCCCCTCTCTCACAGCCTTCACCTGACCCATAGTGTAGTCTCCCACTTGCTCTGCAAACTCTTACCTGTGCCCCTCTTTCTGTCACAGCCTCCGCAGGACACAGCCTGACACAGTCTGACACTGCTGCACAACTGATATGGTCAAAAGCAGTTGTCAGATCTCCTGCCACTGACCGTAGACAGAGACATGCCCATTTAAACCAACAAAGTCATTATAGAGAGAAACAAAGACACACTCATGTTCACACTGGGAGGAGATCCTAGTCTAAAGCAGAATTTAAAATTCAATCAATAAATCTAATTTTAGTGATCTGCTTTTGTTTAAAATGGACAAAGTAATTTCACTTCTGCAAACATGAGTAAGGACAGTAGTGTAGGTCACAGCAGAGGCTGATGGAAGTGTAAAAAAAAAGGCATAGAAATTAATCTTTTTTTATTATTATTATTGGTAAATGACTAAGAATCTGTGAGAGGTGTGACTTAATTGTCAGATCACTGACATGTAAAGTCTGATGCATAGCTCTAGGAATATTTTACATTAATTGAGATTCCTGCATCCTGGTGTAAATATTAATACTGAGCATTGCAATGAAGATAAATATGCAATATACAGTGTGGTCCTAACACACTTGAGTGAGGAGCCCTTTTTTTAAAGTTAGAGCAACAGTCCCTCAAAATGTCTGTGTACGTCCCTGTATTCAGGAATGCAACTTAAAATATCTATCAAATCAGAGTCAGATCTGTCTAGAAGCCACTCCAGCGTACATTTCAGTAGACACCTCCAAGGTGCACGTCAGGTAATCCATGTGTCTCCTTATGGATTTTGTCAAAAGGAAGACAATATAAGTCAGCATTCAGTGTTTATGTCCATTTAATCAAGATAAGTGTTCTGTGCTGCCAACAGACGTCCTCCCGCTCTTGCTTTATGATGCATGTGATCAGTACTCTGAGGTTAATTAGATCAGTTTTACGTCCACTGTACCTCAGTCACTTTAAAAAGTAAACACATTTACTGACAGTAAGCTCAACTATTTTTACTCAATTTAACCAATGTCTGGCAGTTTTACTATTTTTGCAGTTGTTATTTTAACGTACGCAGTGTTTGATGGGACGACTTCTGTTGTGTCTGCTCTGGGGGGTGCGATCTTAGAGGTGTGACAGAGGCGCTGCACGGCTGGTCTGTATCTCTTCTGACTGACGACGGTTGGACGGACCTGGCAGGCTCGGACTTTGTCATGGACCTGCTGGCTGGAGCTGAAGCTGAAGTGCTGCCACCTCCTGGGACGCCCTCCTCTGTGAACTCAGACTACCTCTTCACTCACGGGGACAGGTATGCTTCGGCATAACACTAATGCAGGGAAAACGCCACTGAAAACTCAGGCCATGGCTCATGGTTCAGCACATTTGTGTTTCCAAGAATGTTATTTCAAAATGCTAAAGAAATTAAATAAAGAAATTGTAGCCCAAATTTGAAATATTAAACTTTGGGTTTGGGTTGGATAAACTTTTTGTGAGCCTTAATACCTGTTCTGCGTTCTGTCCAGGGTTCTGGTGTCAGATCTGGATGGCTTTATTCCCCCTGCACCTCCCATGCAAGCTCCCGAGCTGCCATTTACAGAAGGAACCCCCTGGGGAAGGGATTACCCACAGGAAGGTAGGGTCCACACTGACAGCAGTTTCAGTTTCATACTCCTGAAGAACTCCTGAGATTTAAGTGTTATGGAGACTCCATAGAAAGTTGGTTAATAGTTGTATTGCACATGCAACATGCAGAAACCAATTTCAGTGATGTGATTTATCCCACTGTCAGAACATTGGCCTTGTTAACAGACATTTTTACATGTAATATTTTTGTACTGGATGAATGGAAATACAGAAGCTGGAAGAATATGAAATAAAAAATAAAACATTCTAAAACCAGAAACAACCAAAACAAATACAGTACTCTTCTGCCTAAACAGATGAACAACTTATCAGCTAAAATTTCCTAGTGATTGCTTATTTCATACTTGATGTGAAATTCGTTTATGCCTGCAAACAAAATGGCCTTATACTAACCAAAAACATACCAAAAATATCTTTTGAATTAGCGGATTTGATGGTCCACAACAATATTGTGTTGTGTTTGTTGTTGCCTTTCTCTTAGGCCGGGGTCGACAGATGGATGCCTATGTTGATGACCTGTTTGAGCCTGTACTGGATAATGGACCTTCGGTCAGTGATGGCCTCACAGTTTGTTTGTTATTGTGTTTGATCTGTGCAGTTTACAGGTAAATGTGAAAATCTATGATATGTAAGTGCAGGTTGTAGTAAAGGGAAAATGATGAATAGTGTGCAAAATGGCACAGTGCAAACTGATATGTTTGAAACAAATTACCACAGAGAGTCAAAGGAGAAGAAATAATCAGAAGTGTAATTTTTAGCAAGTTTACCTAAACTAAAGATCATCCTGTCAATGTGACATACATTGCATTTTATTAGGTAAATTAATTCTTTAGCCAAAAATCTTAGTTTACATTCTACTGTCTAGTACAAGCCATTAGCCACAGCTAAACATCACTGCAAAAGTTAAAACCCTCTAATATTGCTGTAAGGTCACAGGGGGCTTCTCCCTGAGCAGGCATCACCAACACTACCCCAAATGTCCATTACTACATTTCTAACATCACCACTGACACTGTTCGCCTGTAAGACTGCTCTGTCTGTACCAGTGGATTGTGTGTCTCTCTGTCTCCTGTTACTGATGTCACAGGTTTGGATTTCATGCCATGTTTGTGGTCACTCTGTTCCTCACGTTGAAACGTATCACTTTCTGTCTGTGTGTAGGACACAGACAGAGTGGCCATGCTAAACCGCAGGATGAGAGGAGCAGGAGGGGTTGGACCCATGCGGTCTGGACCTTATGGAGCTGGTACAAAAAGACGATCATTATTTACTGTTATCTGTAGAATTAAGAAACTTTGTCAAAAGCCTTTATCTTAAAGCCTTTTGCTTTTAGGTATGCCTATGACTATGCCTACTTATCCAATGGGTATGGTATATTTATAATACATATTTTATTAAAACATTAAGATTCTGAAGTAATTTTCATACCTAATCTTTTTTATGTCTGCCTGTAGGAACACCAATGAGCCCTTCGATGCCTGTCTATGGCCCCACTCCAATGATGCCAACTATGCCAGGTATGCCCTAAAATAATCTCTCTCTTGCAAATTAGAAAGGTCCACCTAAAATGTTATATCCAGAATTTATTGATGTCCCCTTCTTAAACTATTGTTGTCTGGTCTGTGTAAACATTCTTATCTAACAGACTCTGGTTCTGTCCTATACACAGTCCACTCTTGGCCTGAGTTCATACTACAGGCCAAAACCATTACAGTTGTCTAATTCTAGGCATGAGGATATAAAGGCATCCCATAACAGATAGTTTAAAAGTTATCAGACACATAACCTTTATTTTTGTTCACTTAATGTTTCCAGTTTCACAGCATTCATTTACTAAGGACAGGTTCATATTCTGTGCTTGTGACGCAGCCATGATGATGCCCCAGACTGCAATGATGCCCCAGAACCCGATGGCTGTCCCCTCAATGGCTGACCCCATTCAGATGGCAGCCACTCAGCAGGCCCTAATCAACCAACAGGCCCTTCTTATGGTGATGTAACTTTATATTCATCATGAAATGTATCTATGGAACATTTCCATATGTTTGTTTAATGTCCTATTGCTGATTGTGGAGTTGTGTCAGTAAAAAATACCAAAAACATTATTAACATTATTTATGCTCATTAAAAAATATGTGTTAGTCACTTTAAGTGAGATTAATTTGCACTATACACAGAATGAGCATCAGATAGTTAATTCTGTTAAATTGCATTTGCATATTTTTCATTTTCTGAAATGTAATGGTTTTGATTATTGCAAATTGGAATTTTTCCCTGAGTTCACTCACTCCTGGACTTCTGGACCCTCATGATTTTACCAAGATGATCAGCCAAGACGATGACCTGTTTATTTGTCATTTTCTGAATTAGACAAAACATGGTTTCATTTTATTTTGAGTTACGTAGTAAGCAGTAGAAAACTCATGAGTTTGCCATTGTTCTAAGACTGGACATGGACATGACAAATTTACAACTATGTCTTACTACATTCGGGCCCTGGTCTTCTGTCTAGTTCTGCCATGGTCTTGGACTTGGTCTTGTCTTTGTCTTGTCTTGGTCTCGTCTTGGTCTTGTCTTGGTCTTGTCTTGGTCTTGTCTTGGTCTTGGTCTTGGTCTTGGTCTTGGTCTTGGTCTTGGTCTTGGTCTTGGTCTTGTCTTTGTCTTGTCTTGTCTTGGTCTCGTCTTGGTCTTGTCTTGGTCTTGTCTTAGTCTTGGTCTTG
The DNA here is from genome assembly GCA_036850595.1 of Rhyacichthys aspro. NCBI lineage: Eukaryota > Metazoa > Chordata > Actinopteri > Gobiiformes > Rhyacichthyidae > Rhyacichthys > Rhyacichthys aspro. The sequence continues at coordinate 18,103,713 of CM072166.1, read as the reverse complement.
GTCTTGGTCTTGGTCTTGGTCTTGGTCTTGTCTTAGTCTCGTCTTGGTCTTGTCTTTGGTTTGTCTTAGTCCTTATACACTGTGGTCTCTGTATCGACTTGATCACTTGATTACCAGAAAGTAGTATAGTAATAGTTTTAAATAATTCTTCAAGACGTTGGATGAGAATGTATCTCAGATTTGATACAGCCATCTTTTTCCACACCCCCTCTGACCCCTCTGACCAAATCTGACCCCCAACTGGTGTGTGTAGGCACAGCAGATGACCCTACAGGCCATGAGCCTGTCCCAGCAGCAGACCCAGGAGCAGCAGAGGAAACAGCAGAAACAGAGAGAGGAGCGGGCCGAGGAGGAGGACGAACAACCGAGGAGGAGACGCTCTCAGCGCAGACCCAAAGAACTGTCCAGGTCCCCATCCCCTCCACAGCCCCCACCCCCTTCCTTCCCACTCCGGCCCAAAGCAGCTGCTCCCAAAAGGAACCCCAGCATCAGGAAACATGAGCCAGAGGTGGGTTCTCCCTCTGACACTGACATTATGACCAGAGTAACAGAGAATACCTTTGAGGATGGGTTGGATATGGTTTAAAAATAATATTTGGTCCACAAAGACTTTGACTTTCATTTCTCTTAATGACACCAAAATAGAAGTAAAAACATACTCAAATTTGGTTTATGGCTTTTTATGTAGTTCTGGGATCTCTGTTTTGTCCAAGCCATTGTCCCAAAAACAAAAACTCTGAGAATGAATCTAGTGAGTAGGTCAGACATGATTTATCTTACCATACAAGTCTTGCAGGCTTGACCAGTGGGTGATTATAAACAAAGTTCAGTTACCGACTAAATACAATACTCTCCTCTCCTTTGCAGCCAGAGAGAGAAACAGACTTACCTGACCCTGATGACCTGCAATCTTTCAGAGATAAGAGAGAATACTTTGAGAAGATTGGTAAGGGCACCATTTATGATCAGTGAATAAAGAGAAGTGGAGTGGAATCAAGTATGGCATAAAGTAGGTATCAGAAGCTCACCAGCTAAAAAGCTATTATTTTTGGAATAACCTCAGAGTTTCTAGTTAGTGCTGCAAAAACACAAACTAGTTTATGCTCTCACCGCAGACTGTAAACAAAAAAAGATAAAGAAAGACAGAAGGAGTTCATGATTGAAACAGATGTCAAAGTGTTTAAAGTTGAATGAATGAACAATCTGTGTTAATTGCAGGGTGTTTGAGTCAGGTAGATGATTCTGTATTTAGATTTCCATTGCCATCAAATGTCATGTGTGATTCCCAGACCAAAAACATAGGCCAAAAGTGGAACAGAATCCTTTACAACTCCGTCCACTGCTGTTTCCTGTCAATGCATCCTTTCTCCCTTTTTCCATCTTGACCACAACCTCCTCTGTGTACTTTGAAGGAGAAGTCAGATCTGCAAAGCCCCGTCCAGCCTCCTCTTCTTCCTCCTCTTCCCCCGCTCCTGTCAGACAGCGACACTCTCCACCTCCGTCTACTCCCTCACCTCCACCTGTAGCCCCCAAACCCGAGGGTAAGAGCACAGTACTACTAGTCTGCAAGAAGGATGAAACATAAAACCGCTACTTACTTGTGTGTCTCCCACAGTGAAGCGTACACACTCACCTCCAGCCAAAGAGAACAACTCCCCTAAACTAACTCCAAGTCCAGTACCTCTGGGTAAACCTCGGCCTGAACCCACCTCCAATATCCGTGAAATTATCAAACAGTACAACAGCCGCCCTGCTCCGGAGCCCAAACCCCTTGAGCCTGTCAGGTCAGTTCCAAACTCTAATAAGGAAGAGAGCATTTTTTTATTCATTCATCTTCTACCGCTTGGTCCCGTTGGGGGTTGAGGGTGGCTGGAGCCTGTCCCAGCAGCTTTTGGCCTTTAGTACACCCTGGACAATGGCTAGCTAATTGCAGGCCAAACACTAAGAGTTAAAATTAGTTCAGTGTCATAAAAAGTTGTGTTTGTAAAGATATTTGTGATACAATTTATAAAACAGATTTGAACATATTTGTGTTACATATGTTGTATTATGGATGTAGAAATTAAGCCAGTGTGATCAAAACAGACTAGCAGTGTCCTCCTTTTGTAGTAGTATGTTTTGGTAGCTGTTGATAAACTTAAAGACTCCATCATCAGCTTTATTGAATGGGGTTTATTGCAAGTTTGAATATATCCTTCATGCTCACAAATACACCAGTACATTCTCCTTAAAACATACTCCTGGAGCACTCACAGGAATAAGCAGGACTTGGGAGCCACCTTCTTCCAGCATATTAATAGACCACCTCAGGGACCCCATACTGCTTGGGTCTGATAACCCTTGCCCATAAGTAATGCCACGTGGATCAAGTCTCTTGGGTGCATTAAGAATTTCTTGTACAACCCACTTATCAGCAGGTCGTGTTATATGGTGTTATAGTGTAAACTGGAGTGGACCCTAACTCTGGGTGGATGGCTGAAGAGAGACCGAGGGCAAACAAACAGAGATGCACAGTAACAACAAAAATTGTTAAGAGACAAGAACATAGAATGAATACAAACATCAGGACAGTTAGAGAAGAGAGACAAGAGTAAATACAAAGGGAGAGTTAGATGAGACAGGGAGGCTCAGTGCATTATGGGAGATCCCCCAGCAGTGTATAACCACAGCAGCAGAACTACTGGCTAACCTAGGCCAGCTCTAACTTTTCCTTTTTCAATAAAGTACATCCAATGAGACATCTTTACCTGTGTTGTGCCAAACTTTAATTTACCAATTCAAAATAATTCATTCAGTAAGTTTGTCTTTTGTACTTGTTTTGTGGTTTTTGTTGTGTTGTTTTTCAAAAATGTGTGGATTTTTTCCAGAGGGTCTAAAAAGCAGTTTATGAAGAAGAGTGATCCCAAACAGGAAGCTCTGGACAAACTTAAAAATACTGCCCCTGTGCCACAACAGAAGGTCAGGACAATCAGACATCATTCTCCAAATAATAATTCAAAAAGAAATCTCAAATGTAATCCTCTGTCTTTCCTTCACGCTCACAGAAGCAATGGACCCCACCCCCTCCCCCAGTCAGGCCCAAAAGGGAGCAGCCACGCCCCAGGACCCCCTCCCCACCACCAACCCCTCCTTCCACCAGGGGGCGCAGGGCTGTCTCCAACAGCATGAGGGAGAAGCAGCGCTCTCTGGAGGACTTGTTTGGCTCCCAGCGAAAGCAGCAGCCCCGCCCACCCCTACCTCCCCCCGAAGCCCCACCCCCTCCACCGGAGCCAGCACCTGTTCTCCAGATCATCCCTGACCCCCCGGACACAGCTGCACCTTCTCTCAGTAGGTCTTCACTGGTTTTGCTTTAAAAAAAAGAAAAAAAATTCTTGTCGTTTGGGTACTTTTACTTGCTTTTTTTTTTTTTTTAGATAAATATATTTTAATGTAAAGCCTTTGTTTGTGCTGTAATGTGGACAACTGTTATGATTGGTCAGCAGTTTTGAACTTGTTGGTAGCCGTGGTCAATGGGAGAGGTTCCAGACCCGCTTCATGTTGTGAGAGCAGTGTGTGGCTGGCCAGGCTATTGTTCCACCAAATACATGTTTTCAGACTTTTAAAAGCTTTTTTGTCATAGTGTATTATCCACTGCCACTGCCTATCATCTCTTGTGTTTATAAGGTCATAATTCATTATCTGTTCACTCTTATTTTTGGACCTCACTTTTTTTTTATATCTTGTGTACAGCCTTGTGTGGACAGACTGAGACTTATGATACCTATGATACAGTTTATTCCTGTTCATTGCCTGCGTATTCTCTGATTCTAATTTTAAGTCAGAAATAAATATTTTTTATCTTTCCCGTGACATGTCATGTGACACACTGACCTTTTTAGTCACATTAGAGTCTAGGTCAGGGTTGCCCCTTTTTCCCTCCAAAGGCCCAAATGGAAATGTATCAGTGGGCAATGGGCCAAATGCAAAAATCTTTTGCACATATTTAAAAGAAATACTCTTCCTCACAGGTTTGTATAAAATGTCTTTTGTCTATGTGCCACTGCCTATGCTGCTCTGTTTTGTTCTGACTATGTAGTTAATGTGAGCACTATGAGTGATAGCAGTAGGCTTTTTCTGGCACATGTGCACTCACTGGCTTCTCTCCTCTGCTCGGAACAGTATCAGTCCACAAAAACTAAAAGGACTCTTTATTTACAACATACCAACTGACATCGACCAAAAACAGATAACGGTGTTATGCATTAGCCAATAAAAAGTTTAAAAAGTTGTGACACAAAGATGTGACGCTAAAGTTAGCAAACGGCAATTTTTTGAAAGAACTTTCCAATGTTAAAACCAATTACTGTATAAATGAGTTAAGATCAAAGGAACATAAAGCAGGCCTGTCATAATTAAAAATCTTTATTTTTGATGAAATTAGTTACATTTTGCACATCTCTCGCAGCCACTGTGCCGTTATGGAATCAATGCAATGTCATATCTATTTGCAAAACTAAATAAAGTTTTGCAAAGTCAAATAACGTATTGAAAAAAAAAGGAAATTTCAAGCAAAAAAAAATACTATTTTACTATTTAATTGATTCTATAAGGGTTTTGCCTTGTGTGAAACTGTCACAGTCTTATTGTAAATTAGGTGCGCTTCAGGGCACTCTAGATATGGTGCTATTAGCAGAGGTCTGTGGCATTATCCCTAAGTTTACACATTTAATATCCCATAAAATCATTGTATATTATGCAAAATGTCTTAAATGATGGTGTTATCTATTTTTGACAGCAGTGGCGTAGACAGAAATAAATTCCTGGGTGTGCCTTAGAAAAACTAGGTGAGCTAGAATCAATCGCTCTACAACACCAGAATTTGACAGTTTGTTTTCTTTATTTTGTGCAGTTCAATTTTATAATATTTTAAACAAATAATGCTAATGACATGTATTATATACAGATGTATACTTAAGTGAGCTCAAGTGTAAATTTTGGTAAATAACCAAATTTACAGTTGAACCACTGTAAAAAAGAGGAATAATTTCGATAGATAAAATCTGACTAAAGAACAGATCGAAGTCAGGAAAATGAGTATCACAAAACCACAGCAGACTGAGACGCAGGATTAATGGAGCAGTGCAAATGAATTAGTGGGTATTGCACTTATCAAAATAAGTATTGGGACACCTCTTCATCTGCTTTATTTTACTTGTCTGTTCTAGAGTGTGTCTCTCTGTGTGTAATAAGCTGTGAACTAGCCTGGCTGTTACCTGAAACAGAATTCTTCCAGCTTGTTGTAACTTGCAACTTTTATTTGTTTTATAAACTGCAGACTCAGTGGCAGATGAGGAGAGCCTGTCTTCACAGATTCATCACTTCTATCCCTCGAGCTACAGTTCTTACTCCAAGATGATGGGCAAGCTGTTTTTACGGAAAGAGGTGATACACAACCAGGACTCTTTACTATGGATTAATGTGGTGACTTCAGGGTTACATTTCCAAGGAAAATAACAATTAATCCAGAAAAAGGATAGAAACACTGACCAATCAGTGGCATGAAATGTGGCAGAAGTCAAGACTGGCTTCAATACTTTAAATTGACACTATTGTGAGCATAAAATGTTGACAATCATTCTTTCTAACGTGATATTCTATTAAGGTGTGATTGCTTGATGCATTAATTGCATTGCATTAATTTATCCATCCATCATTTTGATGCAATGATGAATACCAATGAATACACACAGTCGAATCAGTTGCACTTTATATTCTAGCTCAGTAATATCATGACCATATTATGGTATGGTATACATGACAAAACAGATATAGCTGCCAAGCAGCAATGAATGCCATTATCATGAGTCAGATTATGTTTTAGTACAGTATTATTATTAATATAAGTATTAATATAAGCATTAGTATAAATTATTATTTTAGTATCAAACAAAAACTTAAAAAAAAAACTCTCCTCACCAAGATTGTACCTCTAGTATAGTCTTCACCAAACAGACCTCTTCACATCACTTGGGAATGCATTTCTCAGCACTGAATTCACCTGTAAACAGATAATAGTATTTTTAGTTTTAATAGCATACTCCAGCAGTGTGACTAAAATTACTATACACACAGTAGATATGAGTATAAATGCTGAGACACAGTTTCATTTAATAATTACACATGATAGCGTGCTGTATAATGCTTATAATGCATTTTCAGGTGTTTTATCCCAAAGAGCTGTTTAACCGGCCCTACATCCTGAATCTGCTCTGTGAACAGGTCAGTGCTCACTTGTCCCTGTTGAGTCAAAATGAGAAGGCTTCATGTTTGTGATATTGTCTCTGTGCTTCTTAAAGATTATGAGAGACACATACTCTGACAGCTGTCTGAGGATCAGCAGAGATGAGAGGAGGAAAATGAAGGATCTGCTTGGTGAGATCCCACAGCAATAATTAAAGGACATATTATGAGATAATAGTCAAACAAGAAAGTACACAGGAAGAAAAATTTAAGTTTGTTGTTTTATGTTTTGATCTGATTGTCACACCAGCAAACTTCAATGTGGGCACAACTATAAGCACCATCCAGGACGACTTTATGAAAAAGAGAATAGTCATCGCTGCTCGGGACAACTGGGAGAATTACTTCAGCCGTCTGTTCCCTGCCAGAGTAAGCAAGGACATTTGGGGTGGGATGATTTATTGTATGTATCGTCACTCTTATGATTTATAACTGTGACACAAGTACCATATTCTCAGAAGAGAATCTAAGGCCTGACCTGTGGGGCCTCGATATGTAACAGAAAAAACACCGAAACACTTGGTATGTCTACTACGGTGTTTGCTTGTGGAATAAAGCCATAGATACTGCTGATCCATTCTATTCCACCACTGAGCTGTCTATGTCTGTGCTGATCAGACAGCACAGTGCAGGCTCCATGAAGGAGAGGACTGAGATTATTCTGTAAGGCTATACAAATAATAGTCATTTTATAAGCAGCGTGAGACACTTATAAAGTAATGACGACAGACAGAGGAAGGTTAAAAATAAAAGTAATCCAGAGTTTATTGATGTGTGTTTACTTCTGCTCATTCTCCAAACTCTGAGCTCTGAAGCTGAATCCTCATTAACATACAGTTGCTTATTCCACATCTGCTTCTATTAAAACTGCACTTGCAATTTAGCACTTGCTGTCAGAGCTGTTAGTAGATATGGCCTCATGTGTTTTAAGCGTATAATATGCAGCATTAATGATCAGACAATAGAAATTCTCTTTGTTCCAAGTGGCTGTAGTTGTTAATAGCCTTTTGGGCTCACTGCAGGTGGACAGTCAGGAAGCTCAGATTCTGGGGGTGTCTCATCGAGGAATTCGGCTCCTGAAGGTGGTCCGGGCCTCAGGGATCAATCCCAAACACCTGCGACTCCTCAGAGGCTACAGGTGAGTAGCACAGGCCCAATATGATTCACTTACGTGATAGAAGCATGAAAGGCTAATAGGGAAATTTCTATGGCTTTTTTTTAGCAATATCTGGCAACAAAATAATCTCTGACTGTTTGTTCAGTTCAGTATAATTCAGGTAAATAAATATCGGTTTGGTTTTTAGGGCTTAATTTTTTGTGCCTCTTTCCTATTTTCCTCATATACATTAATTATATATATTCAACAAACAAGTCCCTGCTGAGGTTTCATGTTTTTGCAGTTTTGCAGAGATGCTGTCAGTGGAGCTCAAAGATGCCGACAAAGTGGAAGTGGAGCTGAAGAGTGAGAACATAGTGCTCCGGTCGTCCAGAGCTCCTCAGATCTGTGCCATGATCAAACTCTTCCTTCAGGAGCTCATCCAGGTTAGTACTGCTTTCACTGTTCAGATCTGCTCTGTAGATGGTTTTGTTTGTAAAGATTAATAACATGATGTCATTGTCTCCCTCTGCAGGGCTCTGGTCATGTCGTTGCACTGAAGAGTTATATGACAGATGACAAAAGTATGCTAGGCTTCAACAGAGGAGACATTATCAAACTGCTGGCGGTGGATGGACTTCAGACAGGTTTGTTAATTTGAGGTTTTACACTGATCAAGAAGGAGGTGCCTGATGTGAACCGGACCCTGATAGCTGTACATTTCTGTGGCAAAAGTCTACACAGCAAGCAGCACTAAACATCTCATTGTGTTCCTTACTGACTGATCTATTTTAGGGCTCACTGTTTAGTTTTGGAAATGTATATGTATTTATCTGTAATCTTATTTTAAATATCTATTTAAGTGCCAACTTTTGGATCCCCAAATGTTGCAGTTTCTCTTTAAAGGTTCAAAGAGCGTCTGAGTGTGTGTCCTTTAAAGGTTTAAAGAGGAACTGCAACATTTTTCATTATCAGAACATGAATATGTGTGATTATCTGCACAGTCTACATGCTAGGTCTGCCTTGGTCTTGGTTTTGACTGGGTGTAGTCCTATTTTGGTCCTGACTCAGTCCCTGTTATGTCTTGTCTTGGTCTCAGTATACTGTGGTCTCTGAGAAGTATTGCAGACTTGACTCCAACACTATCTCACGTATAAAGTGTTTGTGTTTGCTCTAGTGAGATGTCACTGTTTATGAAGCGGACTGTTGGCGCACTACAGTGAAAACATATCCCTCTTCAGGAGAAATAAACCAAACTGAACTGTACTGAGTCAAATGAAGAATAGGTGTTAGGATTTAACTGCACGTCTTCCCTTTGAGCAGAGTTTGGTTAACCAACCAACCAGTTTTATTTTTGTTTACTACAGCAGCACTGAACTGGTGTGTGTTCTTCCAGGCTGGAAGTTTGGCTCCACTGGAGGGCGCTCAGGTCTGTTCCCTGCTGAACTCACTCAACCCTCTGCTGCTCCGGACTACCATTGTCTGCATCTGGACCGCAGAGATGAGAGGAGAAAGAGCATGAGGAGCACAAGGCTCCCTCCAGGAGCAGCTCTACAGGGGCCACCTTCACAGGGGCCACATTCAAAGGGGCCACCTCCGGGTCCTGACAGCACAGAGCCCTCAGTCCAAGGTTCTGTTCAGGGCATGGGCCAGAGATCAGCTCAGAACTCTGTCCAGGATTTTGAGATGTACTCTCCTATGGCTGAGTTTGCCATGAAATACTTCCGGTCAGTTCACAAGTTTCTCAATTTTGCAGAACTTAAGCATAAGAACATAAGCCCTCTTTGCTAAAGATGTGCCAATATTTCTTTATATTCAAAGTGTTGGAACTGAAGGCCTGCCGTCCACTGGGAGGAACTTTTCTGAGGCTGTTAAACACACAGATGTAAGTCCTAGTTCACGTTTGTCTTAATAATAATAATAATAATAATAATAATAATATTATACAAATGAAAACAAACATGCAACATAAAGAGTTGAAGGTAGTGTTAAGTTAATTCTTTTCATTATATTCTATAATATACAGAAATTAAATTTAGTTTTTGAATGATTTTTCTTGCTAATATGTGACCTTTAAATGTTGCAGAATATAACTATTTTCATATTTGCAATACTTTTAAAGTAAACATTTGAAATCTCTAAGCCTTTACTGTACCCAGATATACTTTGTATTATATGCTTTGAGAAATTAGAAATGCCTGGAATTTAAAATGAAAATATATACCAAGCTACTGCTACTAAATTGTTTTTCTTGTTTATTTTGAGGTCCCGCTGCAAGAGACCCTTATTCTTTACAATGATCCAGAGATAAATGAGCTGTCTGTCCACTGCTTCATGAGTAAGTTTAACTTATTGTTCTGCTTTGTCTTAGCATTTTCCTCACATTTGAGCCTTTGTCCATCTTCCAGGCCTAATGCAGTTTATGGGAGACACTCCGCTGCAGAAGAATAGCAACCAAACTGAATGCCTGCGCCACATCTTACTGGTCAGTGGGACCCTTTTCATTTCATTTCATTTCCTGTGGCTTTATTTAAACAGGTGTTTGTCTGCACTATACAGTTAGGGAAGGAAAATGAGATCCTGAGGGATGAGATATTCTGCCAGATCATCAAGCAAACCACTAACAACTTGAACAAGTAAGTTCAAGTACTGTAATAAAAAAAAGTAAAAGTAAAAGGTACGTAGTTTATACTCTGAACTAGGATGTTCTGGACATTCTTTGTGCCTTTATTTAAAGTGTTAAAGCAAACAATCAGCATAATAAGCGTTAATGATAAAGTATGAAACATCTCTCAGAGCTACTTGAACAAAAGTAGGTACAAAACAACAGGAAAGTGTGATAAAAAAGCACTCTTAGTAAGTAATATAACAATAAGTAATATCATAATCTAATAATCTAAGGAACAAGGAACAAGTGAAAATAATTGAAAAAATGATTGTTTGTCTTTGCAGGTCCAGCTGTACTCTGGGCTGGCGGCTGCTGAACCTGACTTCCGGCTTCTTCCCCTGCTCTGGGACCCTGCAGCCATACATCACACAACACCTGCACCACATCTCTCAGGATCATCAACACCCTTTCCAAGGTTCACTCAGACATCTACATGCTTGAAGAGTCTATATACCTTTAATAGACAAACCCAATCTAAAAATGTTAGGACACAGTAAAATGTAAAAAAAAAACACAAAAAAAAAACAGAATGCAATGATTTAGAAAAAACATGCATGGATCAGGGACACTTCCAGAAGTCACTGTCTGTGACACAGTTTGCTGTGCCCATCCACAAATGAGAATTAAAGCTGAATCAAGCAAAGAAGACACAGATATATATACATATATATAAATATTTTTTAAAAACGATTTGACATGCATGTTCTGGCTTTTAATATCGATACTCCTCATAGCCGTTAGGGGGCCGTATAGCATCATGTCTTTAGTTTTCAACAGCGAGAGAATGCAAGTGCAGTGTTGCGAACTTCACGACTTTGTCGCTATATTTAGCGACTTTTTAGACCGCTCTAGCGACTATTTTTCCAAAAAAGTGAAAGCGTCAAATCTAATCTCCTGGTGTTTTGACTTTTCTCACTGAGCAGCGTGCGTTGGCCATGTCCTATACCCAGTCCCAGGAAATTGTACATGACAGTTAGTTTTGTGTCCAACTTGACAATGACTTGCTCTAACTTATACCATGAGCCGGTAACATGGATGCAGTTTTTGTCCTTTATGTCCTGTGAGTATGTGCACTGACAGCTGATGGGCCTGAGTTTTGCTTTGATCAGAAACATGACACACTTCACTGTACCCTCACCTCTCCTTTTATTAGTTTTAATAAAAGCTACAAAAGAGACTATTTGAAACTGTTCAGAATGCTGTTATTTAAAATAAATTAATAAAAAAAAGTATATTGCAAATCTAAAGCTTACCTAAGCTACATTTTAAAGACTATCAGCTATGTGTAATAAAACATTGCACACTCTGTATGCACTTTATTCTGTTATAACGTTTCGGCCTCAGCCTTCTTCAGTCATTGTCTAACTCACTAAAGTAACAATCCCTTTTCAGGGGTTTATAAAAGAGGACTGACTTTACATCTACCATGACACCCATTCCTGATGGAAATAGCCACTAATACTTGCAGCCAGTGTAATTATATTTACTGCTGCAAGTTTTAAACACCTGCACATATGCAGTATGGATAAAGGTCAATATTCATAAAACATTCAATTCATAATATTCATGTCAGAATCAAATTGTCTGCTGTGCATAGATTGTGCTTGGAAAGATACATTTTTCCCTTTTTGTGTCATTTCACATTTAGTTCAGGTTCACGCACCATGATTTCTTAATTGAGCAATTCCTGTTTCTCTAGAGCTGGCCTACGTCTGCCTGGAAAACCTGCAGCGCTCTCTCACCTTCGGAGGTCGTCGTACCATTCCATCCCAGATAGAGATGGAAGCGATCATGGCAAGTGAATCCACTCGTTAAACATATATTTTTGCATGTTCTACATTTACAACAGTGTATTCTTCTGTGTGACTTTGTGTAGGCTGGAAAAAGTTCTCGGCGTATCGCTATCAAGCTGCCAGGAGGTGTGGACTTCCCCGTCAAGATACGCAGCTTCAGCGTAAGTTTAGAGCTCGTGCCAACATGAGAAGTCATTCTGGGATTTTGATTCACAGCTGCCTTGTTGTTGTTTTTTTAACAATCCTGTAGATGGCAGTAGATGTTGTGAGTGACTTCTGCAAAGAAATGGGCATCACAGACCCTGCTGAGATGAATGAGTTCTCCATCATTGCCAACCGAGACAAAGGTAACAGTAACACAGACTGACTGTACTGGAGTTCTGTTAGAGTTCCATCCTCTAGTTCACTGATCTCAGACTTCCACTTCCACTGAATATAAACTGTAACTATGATGGTGTGTGAGCACTCTCTTGGGATATAGTATGGTCTCAGTTTTACTGCCAAAAGCTCATCATCCTGACAACAGATCTTGTTGCTTGTTGCCGAAAAATAAATATGTGTTAAAATCATTGTTGCTTTAAATCAATGTTTTGCTGGCCCTAAGTTGTACCTACAAACCCATCCACCCTCCATTGCTCTTATGCTTTAGTTTTTCTCCACACTGGCACTGTGTGTTTTTGACCACGAGTGACAGACCTCTCTCTGCACAGTGATAATAGATGCATCCTGTGGTTTTTAATATCTTACAAGTGCTGAAAATAGGAAGGCACACATTGGTGAAACTTACCACTTTTACTCAATATGTCCTTCATACAGACCTATTTCCACTGGGTTTGTTCATAGACAACAGCACGTCCCTGTAGGGCTACCGTAGCTGTTCATATGCTCTAAAAAGGAGGTGCCTGAGGTGTGGGATTGCAATTCTACACTTTCACCACCTGACCTAAAAATGTCCACAAACCACATACATCACCTTTCCACAATCTACTGGACTTTGGATTAGCTGTTTACTGTAATCAGACTTTTTATTTGTGGTACAAGAAAGTAGTTGTAAACTAAAAGACATACAAAACCAAACCTAACCTCCTGCCTTTTTTCTGGTAATCTCTGTTCAGATGGGGTTGTGCGACCTCTCCATCCTGAGGAGTATGTCTTTGACTTTCTACTGGATGACAGCTCCATCTGCCTGTCTCTAAGGAGGATCATGTGGAAGTCCCCTTTGACCTTCAACAGTGACCTCTATGTGGAGTTCCACTACCAGCAGGTACTGCTCTGTGCTTTCATGCCCCACACCACTATTATGATGAAACTGACTGTGCTGTGTTGTAGCTGCTGTGGGACTACCTGAACCGGCAGCTGGTCCTAAGTCCTGGTGCGGTCCAACAGACTGCTGAGCTGGCAGCTCTACTGCGACTTGCCGAGGGACCACAGAGCCCACCATCACTGTACGTCATCTGAACATAGTCATACGCATGTCTTTGCAGGCATATCAGGCAATGTTGTTGCACTGGTTTATTTAATCCTGTCATACTTTTTAGTCATATAATTACAAATATTTACAATATTGGCACTTGGAAATTTGCCGTTATGATGATATGCCACATAACATTTTGTCAGCTCCTTAAATTAAATGATAGAAAAAGTCTGACTAATCTGACTATTAGCCGATTTACGTGAAAAGGTGCTTGTATTAGTGAGGCACTGGGTCGGCCATGTTACTGACCGAGCACTCTTTAACAGTGATGACTGTTTGAAAGCTATATAAACTTTATTTATATAAATACTGTAAACACACAATACATTATATCAAGAAAATTAAAATAGTTTGTTTCAGACCTTCTCAGTCATTATGTATGTGTGTCCCTGTCAGAATGGAGCTGAGAGAGTACTTGCCACCTCTGGAGGCCAGTGTTAACATAGAGGAGCTGCATTCCTTCTGTCTGGGGCAGATGGCTGCCATGCAGTCCCTCAGTCCTCAAGATGCCAAGATCCGCTTTGTGGGTAGGTTTTGTTGTTATGTGCTTGAATGGGGTTCTAGTGGAAAGTCTGGGGTATTGCAACTGTTGCATGAAGTAGTTCAAGCGAAAACCACTGTGGTTCATTTTTTATTTTACTCTTCATTATAAATAGATCATGTTGATGATTATTGTTTTTATGTGTGTTCTGATTCACAGACTTTCTGGCTACTCTGCCTTTGTTTGGTGCTAATATTTTCTCGGCTCAGAAGGTGAGCCAGCGCGGCTGTCCTTCTCCCTGCACGGTCAGCGTTAGTCAGAACGGAGTGATCTTCATTCATCCTAAAACCCAGGTAATTCTTTCAATAGCTGTGCATAGTCTTGTTACACGTGGACAGCTGTACATATTCTTATATTTCCTCGCCGTGATAATGATTTCAGCCGGACCCAAGATCTTATAGATGCCCCATGTCATTTACAGGAGCAGTTGTTCCTCATCCCTCTGGTTGATGTGCAGGCCATGCGCACTGTCCGACCCAAGAAGCAGGGCAAAGTGCCTGGAGTGGACATTGATTATGGCAACCCAGTCCGTCCTAGAAAGGTCTCTATTCAAACCAAACAGGTACAGTTCTCTGCTGTGGGTGATTGAACTTGAATTGAAAATGTGGAGTTAAGGGACTAAGTGGTGAACTATTCCAAATTTTGTTTGTGTCTTCTTTGTCCCAGGCCAAGGAGCTGTGCCACATTCTGGCTCTAATCATCAAAGAGTTTGTCCGTCCTCCAATCAACAGCTCTATCACAAACAACTAACACACAATGCAAACAATACACAATGCAAGTATCTACATCATCTGTTCTACCTGTAAATCTTTCTTGATTTGTGATAATTTATTGTTTGCAGAATACAGCACTTGTGACTGTCCTAGTACAAAGTTTACAGTCTGCTCTAAAGACAGCCTTATTCTATAAAGCTGAGCTTTTATAAGTACTGGTACAAATATATGATTAATGTCTCTCTTCTCTCTGTTCTGTTAAACCTTTTCTGTGAAGTTTGAGCATCTCCTCACTGCTCTGTAGACTCACTCTTCTGAGAGGACATGAAACAGAGCTGAGCAGTGCGTTATTTTCTCACTCCTAAATCAATCAATCAGTTCTCTCAAATGTCTAAATGGTTATCAGTAATTAATTGCAAATATTAAATGTATATCAAGTATTGATTATGCAACATATTGTTTATCCATAATGTTCAAGATTAAAGAAAATGTTTCTAATGCCATATGTTTTCTTCTTTCATTTCTAGACAAAGCTTTTGTTTAACGGGGTAGTTTTCTTTGTGTTTGCCTGTAGTGGTACAAAGTAATATTACAAGCGACTATTGATCTCTTTATATTGTCATGAAAAAAACCTGGAAAGTAATAATACTTTTAGTCTTTTACATGCAATTATTCATTTTCATAATAAGAGGAAATATCCAAAGAAATAACTCTCTCGGACAATTTTTTTTCCCTAAAGACCCAATAGGTAAATACTTTTATTGAACATTTGATCATATGTTAGCAAGAAATAATAGAAGTCATCAAAGCCTGCAGCCACAGTAAAATTATGAAGAATAGACATCTATTACTAGTGCATACACAGTAATTTAAACAATTACAAATGAACATGAAATTATATCAGCCCCATTATGGGACACCACTAAAATACTATGTTGAATAATTTCTAAAATAGTATATTTTTTATCCATGCTCTGAGGATCACTGGCCACATATATAGAACATTTATGAAATCCTCTACAACCACACCCACATCAGAAAATATGCCACAGCCCACAAGTGCTTGTTCTGACCATAACACAACCATGGGCCCGACTCTGGAGAGTAGTGCCAGGTTTGAAGTACTCCCTGTTACTGGTCCACCCTAAAGACAAAATCCCCCACACGTCCTATTCATTGCTTAATGACTATGAAACCAGACGAGCCTTATCCAATCATAGTACTTTTAGGCTAAATCCCGCCCTCTGAGGGATTTATATCTCATCTCTTTTTCCAATTGAACTCAGAATTGACAGTAAGTATCATGGATGAGGGACGAAATGTCTTCACCTTGAAATCTACATCCAGATGCCTTGTTCAAATCTTTTCTTGAATATGTCCTGAATGACTGAGATCCTCTGCAGATACATGACATTTTCTCTTAGCACAAAAACTGCCGATATCTGCGCTTGATCCATCCTGTGTAATATCATCCTTCCACCATTCTACAGTAACAATAGGGCAGAGCTGGGATGGTTGCAACACTTTTTACATTTCATGTAGAGACTGTTTGTGTTGGAAATACAAAATTGTAATACATTAAAGACATTTGTGTGCTATCTAGCCACATCGTTGTAATGTGTATATATAATATTATACTTACAATTTGGACTTAGGCAAACATTGCAACTGATCCCACATGAGGAGACTGTGGCAACAGTGCCCAGGGGCAGTTGCAACACTAATTTACTCTCATTAATAAAATGATCATTAGACACAATTTAGCTTTTTTATTTTAAAATTTTATTTGTGAACAGACAAGTTCTTTACTTAATTAACTAAACTATCTATAGACTATGCCAGGTGAAAAGGAAGAAAAAAACAACAACACATTTTCAAGAAACAACAGTAAACGTGTTTTTTTCAAAAGTGCATAATCACATTAATATAGCACGGCACATTTGTCTATTTTGGAAAAGAAATATTAATTACGAGGTCTGTAGAACCCACATAGGATGGCTTAGTTGTACTCATTTCATATTAATTTTATCCACACTACAAGTACCCAGAGAGGACAAACTTCAGTTGTATCAGTGTATATTACAAACTGACAATGCTCAGAGAAATACAGCTTCACTGAACCTGCTAAGTTATGAAGTCCATGGCAATACAAGACTGACCAGAGAGGACTAACTAGAATTTATGCCTCTGTTTTTCTTCACTTGACTTTCAGAGTTCAGTTGACTGTTGAAACTGGTTAAAAAGTGCCCATCCCACAAGTTGAATATGAACCAGATTCCTTTCAATGTGCCTTTGACAAACAGTTACACAAAGTGCTGTTTTGTTCATCCAGAAAAAGAGGGGCACCTGAAGTCTTTTACTAAAGACCACAGAACTAAAGAGGGTGTAATTCAATTTTGGTTGAAAGTCCACTTTTCAAACTGTGACTATTAGTAAATCAGAAATGCAGGTGATGTTTGTTTTGTATATCACACTGAGGGAAAAAAAAGTGTTTTTAATTTTTTTTTAATCTTTTCATTTTACATTATCTATATCTTGTATCACATGTAAATCATGTTAATAGGCTGTGTATGAATAATATACATACTGCAATGTAGGCATTATAACGTAAAAATATATTTTAGTGTAACTCAATTAATTGAAATTAGCATACTATACAAAGATTTTTTATTGTTTAGGTCGGTTTTAACCACAGATTGTTAGACCTATAGGATAACCTTGGTTCTTGCAATGATTTCAAGTTTCCTATTTCAAAACAGAACCATAAACAGTCCTAGGAATCGCCCACTGTTGGATCGACCAATGAGATGACAGAGTACTCCAGCAGCGGCCAATCACATTACATTCTGGCCACTAAGTCCGCTTCCAGGCAGAATGTTCCTCAATATGGCTGCGGCTGAACAGTAGAGCAGTGGAACTGTCTTGAATTTCGCGTCAGAAACGTATTTTAGTTGCAATAAACAAGAAGGACTATAAAAACGGGAAGCGAGTTCATTGGTAAGTCTTATATGTGTGTGTTCCGTGTGGGTGTAAGTGTGGGTTAGAAGGGCGCTGCTGGAAGCATCTGCCTTTGACATGTAGGAAGGGAAGGAGACGCCTTTGTGAGCTGTATGCAGACAGTTGAAGCTAATACAGTAACAGCAACCTATATTCTGTAACACAAGTTGAATATTAGTCGATTATTTGACCGTAAAGAAAGAAAATATGTGAGCAAATTGATAGAATTTGGGCAACTCCGTTAACGTCGATGGTGTTTGCGAGCTGTAGAATTTACACTGGTGACACAGTAAATAATCAGCTATAGCTGATTTACTAATAGCTGTAGCGTGCCTTTTGGTCTGTTTGAGGAAAAAAAACAAGCTTAACTTCATCTGGAATTAGCTATCGAATTTTACCCCAAATAAACAGGCTATCCATTAACACTGGGATTTAAGAATTTGATTTTTGTACATTATACACATGGTTTGACAGATTTAAACCCTTAATACTTCTTACTACGAAAATTAACAAATAAAAACGTCTGCCAGTGGCAATTATGATGAATGAACACAAATTATTTCATAATTGTTAGACATTGCATTATTTAACAACAGCAACTGTATGCTACAGTGTAGTACAATGTATAAACCTTAATCACTCGAAAGTGCCAGTTTGTTGATCAAGCCCATTACAATCCAGTGAGAGTTGTAATGCTTGTCTGACAGGGATTAACAGGCTAAATATGTCCAGTCTGTAGTACTCTGGTCTGGGTTTAGAACTGTCTCCCATGCATTAGGTGAGCTAGGTGTAAACAAGAGTATTATTGGTAAGCGGTTTATCTCACATGATATTCATTTCACATTGAAATGAATCGTAAACCAACAAATAAGCTCTACACTATCTTCAATTGCCTCGATTTTCCACATAGTTTTTGTCTTACAGAATATATTTTTGTCTCTGATGGAGTCTTACTGTGGCTTGGTTCTTCTGTCTGGCTGAGAGCTGTCACCCCTTTGCCAATAAAAACTGCTGAGTTGTGATGTGTTTTGTGCCAGGGGGAAGCTGCTTATCTGGTCAAAGAGAATGGGCTGGGTGTCAAGCGTTTTAAGAAACAAAGAGTGACCTGTGGACATCTGAGATCCACATGCTGCAGTGCAACTCCACAGACTATGGCCAATGCCAAATGCATCTCACTCACAAACAATACATCTAAAACTATTTTCACTTTGAGTGTCTGGAGACTCTGCTAAATGTGTTGATATAAGATTGAGACGGTGATTCAAATGTGTCTATGGGCACTCAGTGACACTATACTAAATATTTTTTAACAATTTGTAAATGTGGGTGAAATTAGCGGCAGTCAAAAAGGTTGAAACATGAGAGATTTAAAGACACCAGAACTTGAGGGGGCCATTCCCACCTTCTCACCCTAGCAACCACAGCAACTCATTATAAACCCCAAAACGTTTGTAAAATACAAATTGTGATTATGGCTAAATGATAAGTATGAAAAAGTTGCAGAGTATGTGAAAAGTTGAAATTCTTGATGTTAAAAAGTTCTAAATTGCTGAATAAGCAGAAGAAATGGTGGGGAAAGATTAAATTTGTTCCATAAGAAATAAAAGGCATCAAGCTGAAATAATATTTTGAATGGCTAAAATTAATCAAACTGGAAGAGAGTTGAGAGTGGAGTGAAATTGGCAGAAAAATAATGATAAAGACATAAGAGAAGTGAATTCCCCAGCAACCACACAATTGGATTAAACATGAACAAGTGCAGTCTTATTCTAACCTCTGTTTCTGCAGTCCATATGGTTTAGATCAGTGCGTCAGGCTTTTTCATGCATTTCCATCGTGATAGGGGGATGAATGGTCCTAAATGAAGCTTACTGGACATACATTGGGCCTCTCTGCACTGGGACAATGGAACTAACATAAAACAGCATGTAGATTTGTTTTTCTGATCATTCTAATGGATATTACTTCTGTATCCTCCACAGATCTCTTCATAAACATTATGAAGAGCAGCCGTTAGTCCTCCCAGAGTACCTGCTGGTTCCCACTGGAGCTGAGGTGTGTGCCCCGGGACAGGCTGGCGAGGAGGTGTGGCTGTCGTGGGTGTTGCCAGGTGGGGGACCAAGGCTGCCCTCCCAGCACCAGCTCTCTCCGAGCGGCACTGGCGGGCCTCTGTTAGCTGGCTGTGGCTGCTCGAGGAGCGGAGCATGTTGAGCAACTGTGGTTGCCATGGAGACGCAGGATAAGAAGCAGGTGAGTTGGGGTTGCTAAGTTCAGCAGGTACTTGTGGTGCTTAAAAGTCTCTAAGGAAGAGACTAGAACAAGCTGGGCCATGGTGAGAGTGTTTAGAGTTCACAACCATTCGACAGTGTTGTTCAGTATTGTCATACAAAGGACTGCACTTGGTTTTCAATTGTGTAACAAGGACATCCCTGACATTACAAGACATTCCGCAGACATTATTCGTTCAAATAGGCCTTTATGTCAGTTTTAATATAAATGCTGGCACTTCATAGCCTGGCCAGCCAGACAGCTTTCTCATTGTATTACATACAGAGAAAGTTAGTCTGGGATCGATCGATTTAAACAGGATTTCAAGGCAGGACCATGGGCAGAACTAACGCTCGCTGAGTGAACCAACCAGAGAAGCCACGGATGTGACGTAAGGAAAGCGAAACTTATTCTAGTTGTCAACAAACCACAGCGTACACCAGCGTGGCTCGAGAGAGAAAATGCTTCGGAGACGGTGAATGACTTCTGTTGTTTTTGTCAGAAAAATCTGAGGACACAGGGTGTAATATCGAGTTCAGTGCTTATTTCGATCGTAGTAAGCTCCCTAAACCTGCTACTGTTTTTTCGCGCTCAATATGACGCGAAACAAAATCCCGCCTCCCTCACTACGATTGGTCAGAAAGAAAGCGCCGGAGCAGAAATCGGGGGCAGATTGGGCGATCCCAGACTAACTTTCTCTGTATGTAATACAATGAGAAAGCTGTCTGGCTGGCCAGGCTAGGCACTTCATACCTGGGTAAAGGACTGTATATACTGTACGTAATTATAACTCCATCCAGAAATGTATACCTAAGGCTATACTAGCAACACCGAATAGATGCACTAGCTATAAGTGACACGACAGTTCACATTTGAGTGGACTTGATCATAGTGCCCATCAGATGCAGGTCATTCAACCACGCATTGGCAATCTTCTAATGCGTCTTTCTGTAGAACAATGTTCTGACATTATCACAATATGAAAGAACATTCAGCGTAAGCTCCGGTTATTCAAGATAAGCGCTCAGCTCTGTCCACAGATTTAAGCTTGTGTTTTTGCTGAATTTAATGCCCATTACCTACATTTACAGCATCTCCGTCGTGAGAGTTGTTTCCTGTCAGTCACATCTTTAATCGCACAACAAAGTGAAGAGTCAGAAAAAGAGTGCAGTCAGTGAGGACACAGATAAGAGCCTAGAGCTAGGGCGCAATTACTGACACATACTGATTCTGTAATAACTCAAAAATAACTATTTGGCTGATTGAGCTTTTGTGCCACATCTTCTTGCGTATTTTTTCTTGCATAAGACTCACAGTTGTAGGAACAGTTTTAAATAAGTTTGTGTAACATAAAATGGGATGCTGCTGGAATAACGGACCTGAGTCACAACCCTGTGAACCTGGTAAGAACCTTTAAGACTTTATGAAGGCATTAGAACAGATAGCAAATTAAAAGTAACTACAAAGTTGGCTAAACCTGTCTGATGTGTCATAGAAGTTTATTATTACTTATTATAAGAAGTTTATTTGCAGGGATTGTTGTGGCTTTTTTCTTTTTTCAGCTTCAGTAAAAATAACATGCTGTAGTGGTGGATATGTGAACAATAACTCACAGTGCCATGAAAAAGTGGTTGCCCCTTCCTGATTTATATAATTTTTGCACAATTTTCACACTTAAATGTTTCAGATCATGTTTGATCATCGAAATTTAAATACATTAGACAAAGATAACCCAAGTAAACACAAAATGCTGTTTTTAGGTGATGATTTTATTTATTACGGGAAAAAAACAACCGAAACCTACCTAGCCCTATATGAAAAAGTAGTTGCCCCTAGGGCTGCTTGATTATGGAGAAAATCATAATCACAATTGTTTTGGTCATTATTGAGATCACGATTATTTCACATGATTACTCATTGACTGAAATATGTTAGATTTATTGAACAAAACAGTGAACTCTCCTTAAAATAAATAATGTATTCAAACTTACAAATAAATAGCTTTAAAAAATCAGAAATAATAATTAAGATAAATAAGTTCAACAATGTAGTGCACCTTCACAATCTCATGAAAAACAAGTAACAAGTAATAAATCAAAACAAGTAATAAATAATTGTTTTTTGTTAGGTTGTTTAGGCTTTGTGATTGTTGGAAGCCGAAATTTAAATTGAAAATTCGATTAATTGCACAGCCCTAGTCGTTCCTTTAACCTAATAACTGGTTGTGCCACCCTCAGCAGCAATAACTGCAACTTAGTGTTTGCAGTAACTGGCAGTGAGTCTTTCACATTGATGTGGAGGAATTTGGCCCCAGTGTTCTTTGCAGAATTGTTATAGTTTACCCACATTGGAGAGTTTTTAAGCATGAACCACCTTTTTAAGGTCAAGCCACCCCACCTCAATCGGATTCAAGTCTGGACTTTGACTAGGCCACTCCAAACCCTTAATTTTGTTTTTTAAGCCATTCAAAGGTGGACTTGCTGGTGTGTTTTGGATCATTGTCCTGCTCCAGAACCCAAGTGCTCTTTAGCTTGAGGTCAAGAACTAATGGCTGGACATTCTTCGAGTTTTTTTGGTAGAGAGCAGAATTCTTGGATCCGTTTAATCACAGCAAGTTGTCCAGGTCCTGAAGCATCAAAGCAGCCCCAGACCATCTCACCACTACCATCATATTTGACTGTTGGTATGATCTTTTTCTGAAATGCTGTGTAACTTTTACTCCAGATGTAACGGGACGCACACCTTCCAAAAAGTTTAACTTTTGTCTCGTCAGTGTTCTTAAACTTTTCCCAAAAGGCTTAGGGATCATCAAGATCCAAGCCTTTATCCAAGCCTTTACTTTCTTATTGGTCAGTAGTGGTTTTCGCCTGTGAACTCTGCCATGGATGCTATTTTTGAAGTTTCTTTTTTTATGGTTGATGAACACTGACCTTAACTGAGGCAAGTGAGGCCTGCAGTTTGCAGTTCTTTAGATGTTGTTGTGGGTTCTTTTGTGTCCTCCTGGATGAGTCATCGCTGTGGTTTTGGGGTAATTTTGGAAGGCCAGCCACTGCTGGGAAGTTTCCCCATTTTCTGCATTTGTGGATAATGGCTCTCACCATGGTTTGATGGATTCCCAAAACTTTAGAAATGGCTCTGTAACCTTTTTCAGACTGATAGATGTCAATTACTTTGTTTCTCATCTGTTGACAGATCTAACAGTAGTCAGGCCTGAGTGTGGCTAGTGAAATTGAACTCAGCTTTCCAAAAATAAAAAAAAAAGTGATTAATTAGTGAGTTAATTCAGAATAAACTCTATATTCTTCTTTGAAAGTGAAAGTTGGTTTTGACAGCCATCTGGCACTGAGATTGGCTGTCAAATATTAACATGGTATAACTGTCTGGGTAGTTCAGTCAGACCACTGTGTGGGTGAGTGTTTCACAAAGTGTGTAACAGTGGGTGAATATTTAATTTGAGGAGAAAGGGAAACATGGCTCTGGGTTATTCCTCAATAAGCTCTCACCTCCTTTATCAGTGATTCCCACCTGTGACGTATTGTGCACAGAAAGTGGTCATATTGCTGAATTAGATTGCACTTAAACAGAGTGACTTGTCCTTCATGTAACAATCTGTGCTACAGCAACAAGATAATGTGATTTTCCTCAATCCTTTCAATCAACACAAAACAAAATGACAAACATAAAACAATGGCACTGTTTCAGAAAACACAAACAGCAGTGAGCTTTTTTCAGTTTGTAAAATGGTTTAAAATATAGATCTAGGCCAGACCACAAGAACATTTGATTGCGTAAATTACATTTTTGTATTGTAAATAGTGGTGCTCTTTACACAGATTTGTAACAAATAGAATGGGCTCTTTGAATTCAGTTTTTACACTTTTGATCTCTAAAAGTTAAGTTACACTTTATTTATCCCAGATGTCCACTTGCTACTGTTGTTTAAAAGCCTAATGCTGGGGATGGTCCTCATTTTCTTCCGTATGCAGCGATATAATGAAAGGGGATCAGGATGCTGTTTCTGGAAACAGTTCTGCTGATGAAGTCACGTACAGCTCGTGAATATAAACTCTATCCATAGTGATATGTGAAAAATCTCTTGGAATATAGACTTGCCAAATGCTAAACATCCTGACAACAGATCTTTAACATCTTTTTAACCATGACATGCCCTGAATAGCACCATTGGTTGTTTACACATATTGCAAGTCCTCCTCCCAGACTCCTTCCACTTGAGGCATCTCTATCTGAATCCATTGAAGTCCACAGATGAGTCTGGAATGTTATAGTTTAACCAGGAAGTAAGAGTGGCTTCACTCATGATATGATTTGTTGTTTTTCAGCTGAGCCTGTAAGGGGGCTTACACACCTGCCCTGTACGGTTCAGACTTTCACGTTTTCACATGTAAAAGCGTCAGTGGACCGTGGTTCAGACCAAACAGCTGCTCTTTAGTCTGGCAAAAAGAGGTGCTCTTGGTCCGGTTTGTTGGGCTTTCAGACCAAATCCAAGAAGTTACGGCCAATTAAACACACAAAGAAGAATGAACTAAGGAAAACGGGGAAAACAGATATCAGTTGGGTTTAAAAACACATCAAATGCATAGATTACATTGTTTTACGTCTCTATTCTTCTTGCTACTCTGCGCAGCGGTTCAAATTGTGTCTTAAACACTGCATTTGATGTTTCAGCTGTTTGTATTGATGTTATATTAATAATAACATGTATCTAAAGGTCCTACTCCAGTCTGATTATTTTTATTACTATTATTTCTTCTAGTTAAACTGTAAAATAAACCTCCTAAGAGACACATTCACTCAATAAAAGCCACAGGAGGCACTACCTCTGTTGTCATGACGACAGTAATCACAGCACCAGGGATAGTGTGATAGTTTGCTTATAAAAATTGTAGTGTGAAACCAAAAGTTACTTAACCTAACGAATACTCAGTAACAAGTTGTGAGTTCTTGGTGCAGACCTTGGTGTGGGCTTTCAAGTGTGAAAAAGCCCGAATTCAATGGGTTAGGGTAAGGTGTTCACATGTCTCATCCGTGGCATAAACAGCATGTATCTCCACTTCCTGTTACTCCTTTGTTTCCCAGCTCTGCAACCTCTGTATCTCCTTCTTATTTCTCTGGAACCAGATGGAACTATAGACACTCCTTCCTTGTAGATCAAGTTGATTTTTTTTTTCTTGTGTAAATTATCCTGGTTAACTTAAGATGGCTTGACTTGAACATTTTTTTGTGACTCGGACTGTCAGCCTCTTTCTCACCGGTCTGAGCAGTCCTGCTTTTGTCTGGGACAGGTTACCTGAGTTGAACCTGGTGTAGCTGAATGGAGGTGTAGCTGACGTGGTGTACTGTTGTCAACATCCCTGCATCACCAACTCTCTTTCTAGTCCTTTTTACACATCCTCTGAAATCTGGACTGTACGCCATCCCTTCCCACATGACATGAATTTCCCACCATTTTCACCTGGAGCTGATCCTTCAGGGATTCTAGTGACATGCCCGGGTCGCTCTGTGGTGGGCTGATAACTTGAACGCCGTGCTTCTGGAGCCAAAGCCACATACTTTTTTTGCAATTGTTTGTACATCACTTTCTACTGTTTGGTTATATTACACATGTTCAAATAACTGTTTCAATATCAGCACGTTAGGTTGACTCATTTGTCCTTCAATTTTGTGTTCTGTCTGCAGTGTTAGTGTAAAAACTGTATGGTTTGTTCAGTGGCAAAGGGCAGCTGCTGAGAAAAAGAGTTGTGCCCAGTTCTCGCTGGGAGAATGAGGATTAAAGATGCTCTCTGTGGAGACTCTTATGTTACTCAGTTGATTCCTGATTCTGTATTTGGATCTATGTGATTATTGAGAATCTAAGCTTGCTGTAGCTCAGATTGAAGCAGTGGTGTTGTACAGAGTGGTTGCGATGTTTAGTTGAGAGCTTTTTCATAGACAGAGGCTATTTATAACTAAGAGGCTCAGTGTGTTTGGGGGTTTTCTTAAAGCAAAATCTTGGAGCGTGGGAAAAGGTTACTTCCTCATTGACTGGACCTGATGGAGTCTGTCTGACTCCAAAATGTGCTGTTTAACTTATAATGTATATAGTTTTAATAAATATGAAGAAATCTAAGCTGCTCCACAGAGATTGTATAAATTGTCACAGAAATCACAGAATCCAGAAACTTTGACATCCTTTTCTTTTCAAATGAGCTAACAAGACCAGATAATTCCAGAAAGTACATTTACCAAAAGTATATTTACTTTTGTAAATGTAAGTTCAGTACCTAGTTAAGTCTATTTAGGACTGTGGGTAATTGAGCTACAATTTGTGTTGGTGCTTATTTGATGGGGCTAATTGTCCTTGATGTTTCAATATGAAGCATGTTTTAAGTTTACTGTTTAAGTTTGTTGGCATTCGTGGTGTAACTGTATCTGGGGAGTGTCTTCACCTCCACTTGATGAGCATCTGATTACTGTCTGCATGTACAAACAGGTTCAGGTTTCAGGAATCCTTATCAGTTTGCCCTCCATATTCAACCAGTGGTAGACTTTTATTTAGATTAGATTTTATGTATTATAATTTGTCTTCCAAATTGTAATTATTGTCTCATTTTTGAATTTGTTTTTATTTGACTGATTTCTTTTTCCTTTGTACTAAAACATATATTAAAGAACCTTCCAAGTGACCTTTGTGCTGGAGTTTGTGCTGTCTTTTGTAAAGGCCTTTTTACTGTACAAGTCCATAGTGCCATCACCAGAGGAAAGTTGTAATCCTGCTTGCCTCTTTGTGGTTGTGTTTGTTGTTCCAGGCTGAGGATGCTGTTGCTCTGGGCCTGTCCACGGGGCAGGCTCTGGGAAAGCTGAGAGACCAGCTCACAGGTCTGCTGGAGCAGCACCAGAGGACCACACGCCGACACGCCTCTGCACAGGTTTGATTTATATATTTGTTTTTTTACTTGACTTTGACTGTGGCATCATCTTTATATCTTCATCCTTAAAAGGACCAACACACCACAGCCTCTGCTGTCATAGCATGGGAGGCCTTAAAGCTTTTTTTTACATGGCCAGATACAGAATTTTCTTAACAAATCTGTTAACTGGCAGCAGACAATTTAAGGAAAGTGAAGCAGGCCTTTGACCAAGTGGAGATATGTGGAATGCTGTTTCATTTAGAAACTATATTCTGTAACAGTTACAAATATAAAAATTTCATGTTTTTCAGAGGCTCGTCTTGAAGCAAAATTTTCATGTGAAAACCTAGATACATGAACTCTATGAAGTCAGGGAGGGCTGCCAAACAAAAGCTTTTTTGTCCATTATTAGAAATGTTTACAGAATCTTTAGAGATTGGAACGCTTCCATCCTCACTGAGGTGAACATTGATTACGTTAATACCAAAACATGAAAAACCCAGGGATAGATATAAGTTATTTTGTATATATATTTTTTCATTTTCACAGTTAATTTCATGTAATAAACAAAACAAGCAGAAGTCCTGCTGCTTTTTACTTGCAGTCAGCAGGCACAGTGGCATTTCAGGCCTTGAATTGGAAATGTAGGCAACCTGATAGCACTTCATGCTGATATATCCAAACTTTACAGGACATCATCAAGTTTTCTGGAAATAAAATGTCAACAATTTTTTTAAAGTCTTCTTTAATGCTTCTAAATGAAGGAGCAGTGGAGGAACAGCTTTCTTTACCATGGCAACCGTCACTCCTGTCTCCATTGGCCCGGGGTCGCCCTTACTTTGCTGGTCATATTGGGATTTTTCTGTTGCCATGGCAGCCAACCAAAGGGCAGGTAGGTACTCTTCTTCAGCCTTAGTGAACATTAGCTTGATATTTATTTTTTTATTTTTTTTATTTTATAACATCTGTAGCTGCTTTTTCTACCAAGTATATTACAAAAGCAGCCTAAGTCCCCCATTTGTCCATCTCTTCATCTTCATCGTACTGACTGAGAGCCCACAGTAGCACGCTGCACACAGTGATTATAAGCTGCTCTTTCCTAAAAGACTTTTTCTATGTTGTTTTCATGACACTACATTAGATAAATTATTCCCTTAGGTTGACCAAAACCAGACAGTAATAAGAAATTCTCTTAGAGTTGAGTCAACAAACATAGACAATGGATTCCATAGTTCAATGCACACTTGTGTACAACTTAGCCACACTACGGACAGACAATTTCTTGCCAAGAGTGTAGTACAAGAAGTAAAGTTTTTTCTTTGAATCTTTGTCTTCTTGATAACCCTTTCCCCGTTTGCCTTTTCCTGTGTCTGTTTTCAAATTCTTATCTACTGCAAAGATGTGATAAAATTTGGTCACAATAATAGTAAAGATAGTTTTATGAAGTTTTCATTTATGGTATTATATGATTAATTATTAGGCTATAGACAGTTATGGTGTGGCAGTGTAGATCTGTGTGCTCCACAACTATACAGAAGTTAACATCTTAACAAGAGGAGGAAAGGAAAAAAAACTGAAAATCTGTCCATGTGCTGGCAAAGAGACAATTGGGAAATGTTACAAAAAGTTGGAACTAATCAGAGTAACTGAAAAGTTACATGGTGTTGCTTTATCAGTTACATTCTACAAGACAATCAACTAATATCCCTAAAAGACACCAACAGCAGCTGGTTTTCCAGGACTGTGCTGGGTCTTCATTGTAAATTTGTCAAAAACTTAACTGTCTAATCCAGTATTTGTACACAGTTCGGGGTTGGAACTAGCCAATGCTGTGGCCCTCCTGCTGCTCCTGGTGATGAACCTGCTGCTGGTTAGTCGTCAGGAGAAGCTCAAGAGGACTGAGATGGTCCGCCGTCTCCGAGCAATCATCACACAGCTCAATGGTGAGTCACACTGTGCACTATCTGCTAACATCCTGTTGTTACTTTTCCTGCAGCAACTATTTCACAAAGATATTAGAATGATATGTAATGAAAGGACTTAAGTCAGAACAATTTTATGGAGGCCTGTTGAGGGAAAACTTTTTTTTTTTTAAATTCATAAATAAAAAAATCAACCAGCTTCCCTTAACCATTTATTAAATCAAAATTTCTTACATTTTCCCGCTGCAAATATTGATTTTTTTTAAATTTATTTAAAGCTCTTAAAATTAGAGGAGCTTAATCCTTTTAGAAATGTTTAAAACTTGTTTTTAAATAATACAGGATGACTCTTCATATATCTCCATATAGAGACCATAATTAGTGATTGTGATCTTTGCTTGCTGCAGACTATTTGTCAGGTTGTGTGGGTGAAGTGCGATGGCCTCCTTCCATGTATCCGGACCTGTACACCCCCTCCTCCCCATCCTGGTCTCTGCACTGGACCTACAGAGACTCCCAGCTGGTCAATCTGCCTGTCAGTCTGCTAGTGGAGGGAGACATTATTGCCCTACGGCCAGGCCAGGAGACCTTCGCATCTCTCAGAGGCATTAAGGTCTGTCCAGTAAGCACTGTTATCTGTCTCATTAATGGTATAATATGCAGGGTTTTTTTAAAATAAAAGTTCAGTTAATTCCCTCTAAAATAATCAATTCTATTTCATGATTTCCTCCTTTGGATGGTTTTGTGTGTGAGGGAGTGTGTAGCCCTCAGCCAGTCACAGCTCAAAGAGGAAAGGAAAATACAGCAAAGTTCATTTAAAGGCCAGAGTTAACTTTTAGTGTTTCCCTCCAAAAGTGTGTTAGTCAAGGTGTTATTTGGCATGTAAGCATGCCTTTGGGAGGATCTAATAATGATTCATATTATTATCATTTTAATAACTTTTTGGTTATTGTAAAGCTCCAAATAAACATAAACATTAAAAAAAAAAAAAGTTTATTAACTACATCTAATGGGGACCAGATATTCGCAAAGACCCAGATTTGGCCCATGGACCTTAGGTTGAAAACACATGGTCTTTACTGTCAGTAAAAGTGAGTGACTTTCGAGTTATCCCCATCCAGGGGTCGCCACAGTGAAGTTGTTTGCATGAGTAGCTTGGCAATGTTTTTACATGGGATGCCCTTCCTGACACAACCCTCTCCATTTTCCCAGGCTTGGTACTTGGTGGCTAGAGTTGATTCCCAGGGGATTCTCCCGCATCCAAACTGGGTGCACTGACCTCTCCACCTCAGAGTGGCTTTAATAATAATGGTCTTTACTGTCAGTGACCTCAGCAATGACATAAAACCTACTCACTTTTGACCAAACCTCAATATGTAAATGTCTCTCACCACAATGGGCCACATACAGCATTTGAACATTTAAGTCAGGCTATTTATGAAATAATAATTAATCTCTCAGACAGAGATGATTTAGAGTAGACCAAAGAACAGTGCTTAACCACTTTGCTTAAAGAATTTATGGCAAGGATTATCTTTAAGGGAGAGGGACTGAGCGACTGGACACCACTATTATTAGGCTATTTTTGAAACCAAACCCTTAAAGTAAGTAAAAGCTCCAGACTCTGGTCCTCATAGTGTTGTGCTCTGTGTGAAGCCAGCGTTTACAGCGAGAAATGTGTGCGTCTGATTGTGCTGAGTTGGTTTCACTTTCACTGAAGCTCTCTCTTGTCCCCAAGTTAGACTTTTTTGTCACCACTGGTTGAGGCTCCGTTCATTTGTAGACAAAGATGCCACTGCTAGGCATTAGTTTAATCAACTCAGTTATTGCTAGTCAAGGTGGGTTTTGCCAAGGCAGCAGCCTTAACCGTTAAGCACTGGGCGAAACACTGACTTTGATTTGACATTTGCTCCCAAAAAAAAATCCAACTAAAGCCTTTATCCTTATCACAATACCTCCCTAATATTTTCTTTTCATGTATACAAAAGGTTTCACTGAACTGACAACTATAATATGTTCTCTTTAGGACGATGAGCACATTGTGTTGGAGCCTGGAGACTTATTTCCTCCATTCTCCCCACCTCCCTCTCCCCGGGCCACTGACAAGAGAGGGCCCCAGAGTCCACAGCAACACCGCCTGTTTCGTGTGGTCCGCACCCCAGTGCTGGACACCGTCAGGTAGAGTTCAGACCGGAAAGTTCAAACACGTTTTCAGAAATGTTGTAAACTAATATATATATAAAATATATATTGTACTGCTTAAGTAAATACACTCTTTGAAGATTCTCAGCCAAGATTAGTGCAGGTATATGTAGAAAACTTTTGATTGGTAAAACAAGTCAAGAAGTCTACTGTGACTTTGTTCTGTCGACTAAAGAGTCTACATTTTACAAAATCTCACAGGCCAAAGTAAGTACAAGCCTACACTTGTTGACTTGCAGTTGAAAAGCAATAGAGTGGAAAAATATCACGTCTGTATATTGTCTTTTACAGAAACAGTCTGGAGTTGGCACTTTCTCGTCCAATCACAGTGCTGGATAATGAACGGTTCACTGTGCAGTCAGTCATCACCAAGTTGGTCTGTCCTGTTGTACTGGTGAGCAGCCTCTGGGTTTTACAGTCACTTCTTCCTTCATGCATCTAAAAATCTCTTACTCTTATCTATGCTCTATCTTTTCAGGCAGCATTTCTAATTGTAAATAGTATCCGGTATTTTTGTGATGCACCCAGCCTTGCACCTCCCTGCTACAGCTTTTTTCAGCTTCAGGTAAAGGCATTTACAAGTTTAAGACAAACTATAGTGACTCTTTTTCAATGTTTTGATTTTTACTAACTGATTAAAAGGTTCCAATCATATAGCAACATAACTACACTTAACTCTGTTCTAAGGTCTAAAATGTTATTTATTATTTAAAATATGTGTTTTTAAGAGGGAATCTGTAACACAAGCTTCTGACTCCTGCAAGTAGTTTTCACCCCACTCCCAAAACCTTTAACATTTCAATATTACTATGTGTCTTATAGTTTCCTGGAGACAGTATTATTTTAGATCCCAATGCAAATGCATATTGATCATCTTGCTTTAATGAAGTACAATCACTGTAAGATTCATACTTCAATCAATGAACTCAAGACAATATTGAAGACAATAAAATTCCATACCACTACTGATCTACTGTATTATGTATTGTTGAGTTACAAGAGTTTGACTCCACAGTTGACTCTTGCTGTCATTGTTCTTTCACTACAGGTGAAGTTGAGTATCTTAGAGGTACCTAGAAATGTGCAGATATAACCATCACAGCAATTTTTGATTACTATGTTGTGTCACTGTGATTGCAGATAATGGGGGTCCTGCCCATCCTGCCCCTGCTCTTCCCTGTCATGTGGGTGCTGGTAAATGCTTTTGGTGAAGCCCGGGTCCTGGCCGAGTTCAGCCGTGCATCACCAGCTGGCCTGGTTAGAAACACACATACACTTCAGTAACTTGACTGATATGCCCCTTTCACACATGGGTTTCTGTAAACCACCAGAGATACATTCCTAGTAGCACTAGTGGTTTTCTTTGTTCACACATGAAGCCCAGTTCCAGAACATTCCCCTGTTCATGCTCGACACAGCAAGGTTGAAGATAAGTGAAACTGAGTCTAAACAAACAGAAAGTCAAAGAGGAAAACGTTTGAGCAAAGCAGCATATAAATTCATGCAGTGGTAACATTCATAACACAACCTTCCCCGCATTTTCATGGAAATATTACTGGGCCTTGAGTTTAGAACCTGTGAAAATAGTTTGTTGGAAAATCAGTTCTGGCTCTTTTTACACCAGACCACTTTCAGGTAAAATTTAGGGACGTTTCTGGGAAAGGCAGCACGTTTGAAAGGGGCTTTAGTCATACTAATACATGTCTGTTGCAGTGTATTGTCACTAATTCAAAAACATGCTGGGTTAGACTGATGAAATGTAATTTCATTTACAAGTCTATTTCACCAATATGACACACATAACTTTTGCATGAGGATATTTTAAAACTCCTTATCACTATAGTCATTTTAAAAACTCTATGTTATTATCAGTCTAACCCTTCACACAAACACACAGAGGAGATGCTATACATGCCTCCTTGGTGTTTTAACGGCCTGTGTTTTTGCCCCAGCTTGCTAAGTTCTCTGAGGACACTCTAAGCAGCTACACTGAAGTGGTTTCTTCGCAGGTATAACTCACACCGTGTCACCCCTTCTCTCCTGCTGCGCTCACCTGGCCCTCTCATCCTGACTTCACCTGACCCCACCTGCCTTCCCTTGTTGCTGCCCTTCGCCACCCCCATGTGGACCCCTGCACATGACTCTCGCTAAATCCTCACAGCTTAATGGAAATCCTCACGGACATCCTTTTAATTTTAATTAAGATGCTGATTTTCTGTATTTTCAATTGCTTTTGTTTGCACCTTGTTTGCTATGCTTTGAGGGTTCCCACAAGTCCTGGAAAACCTGCATTATAGTCAACCTGTATTTTTTTTACATTCATGGAAAAGTCATGGAAAAATAATTATATTATACTAATTAATATAGTGTTTCAGTGATGACATTGTGATTTGAATGCTCTTTTGTGACATTTAAGAAACTAAAATTTATTGAAGACCACATAATAATTAAGCTGTAAATATGTCTTAATAATCTTAAGGCCCCACCTCCTCATCTTAAGTAAATTGGTGACCACTTCTTTTTAATGTGTAAAAGCAAGATGCTATATACTGGGATTGATAGCCGCAACCGTAGATCAGACCCCCCCTTTGTCTCATTGCAAAAACAGTCCAAGACATTAGCATCATTGCTTGTCCATGTTGGCTATGAAGGCTACATTAGCTTTGATGCTTGATATTACTCAATGCTGCCAACTTCTTTGTCTTGTTGAAGAAGAGAGATCACTTTCATCATCATTTCCTGTGCACTCACTTACTTCATGTATGTTTTGTCCTTGGTAGCTGTCTGTAAACATCAGTAGAATTGATGAAGGCCAACAGCTGTTTGTGGCCAAAGTTAGACCATGGCCCAGACTGTTGTGTCTAATTATTTTCAAATGTTGTGCAAACTGAACTAGAAAGTTTTTCGGGTCTCAACATTTTAAAGAAAACAAACATCGCAAAATGTCTGAAAGCTTGACTTTCTATAAATGTTGCCGCATTTGTTTCAAGAGCATTTTGTGAAATTAGAAAGTTGCTTCTTAGTATTAAGGCAGTCGTGGAAATGACCTCTTGTGGAAATGAAGTACTGTTAATTTTTCTTAAATGTCACTTTACAGTATCATGTTGATTTTAACCATTTTGTGTTCATTTTTATGTGATTATTTTTCTCTCTTTTGAGCCTCATTTTATTCCATTTTAAAGTCCCTTTTGGCTTTAAAGGGGATTTTAAAACGGTCCCTTTTTGTTGTGGTCCCTTGTTAATGCTTTTATCTTAACAAGTAAATGATAAAGTTCAAGAAAGTCTTCTCCAGGAAACAGTGGGAACCCTACATTTGCCTTGCTATCTTGTTAAGTTTATGTTGCATGGCTTGTCCTCTTTACTTTTTTACTGTTTGGTTCTGGTTTCTTTGTGGATATCAGTCAGCACATCTTAATGCTGGAGCTTTAGATGTAAGTGAATACCATGTTTGACGTGTTGTTCCTTCTCAATTCATATGGATCCTATGTCTCTTTACATGACCTTCCTGATTACCCCCAGCCATTCCACCATTGGATAGCAGTCAAAACACTAAAGCAGATCAGCTAAAGACCAGACTCATCTGTGTTTCTGACCGCACCAGTGTCTCCTGCTTTGTCCTACCCTAAATATTTATGAAAGGAACTTTGTCTTCTTCCTCTGCCTGTCTGCCTGCACTGCATGACTGGAGATGAAGCTTTTAATCTGTTGCTACGTTATGACTTGTTATTACATAGGTCCTGTCCACATGCTGGTTCTGAATTGATTATTCAGACTTAATTAATTAAAAAATGTGAAAAGTTAAAATAACAATCCAAATTATTTTATATAGTAATGATGAATGGAGCTAGAACAACTTGATAAGGTTCCACAAGTGGTCACAACCTAAGGCAATTAAACGTTCAAGTTAAAACCAATAGCTTTTATTCTAACAGTAATAATTTGTCTAACATTTTTTATCAACTTAAAATGTACACAACATGTTAGTATAGAGCCTGATTAGAAACCCCACGAGCACATTCCAGATTTTACTTCTATTGCTGTGGTATCAGGGCCTAGTGGTCAAAATGTATGTAATATGTAGGTGTAACAAAATATATTAAAATTTGTTTTTATGTTGTCCTTCTGAAGTTAAATCCTCACTAAATTAAATGTAAGAAAAATAGGGCCCTGATTTGTGTTTTATTTGAGATTTGTTTGGTTGCTCCTTATTCTTGTTTCTTATCTTTTTCCTACAAGTCCATTACAGGGAAATTCTCAATTGTACAATTTTGTATATGGTGTCATTTAGTGTATGTATTGTGTGTGCGCTTTGCTGTGCAGGAGATGCTGCGCTGTGTGAGGAGACACTTGGTTGGTGTGTTGAAGGGAGAGTCTCAGACCCTCAGCTACACCTCCAGCCTTTTACACACTCTGGGCTCTGTCACTGTGAGTATTCGACTGAATGACATGTTGTGGATAAAGGTATCTATATCTATATATCTATACCTACCTACCTACCTCTATCCTCTATCTATCTACCTCTATCGATATATACCTACCTCTATCGATCTATCGATATAGATATCTACACACATGGGTTTTGCAGCAGGACAATGATCCAAAACACACCAGCAAATCCACCTCTGATTGAAGGTTTTGGAGTGGCCTAGTCCCAGTCAGGACTTGAATCTAATTGAAATCCTCTGACATGACCTTAAAAAGGCAGTTCATGTTTAAAAAACCATCAATGTGGCTGAATTAAAACAATTCTGTGAAAGGTTCATTGCCAGTTATCACTAACAGTTGATTGCAGTTATTGCTTCTGAGGGGGGCACAACCAGTTATTAGGTTTAGCGAGCAACTACTTTTTCACATAGGGCTAGGTAGGTTTGTATAGCTTTATACCCTTTATAAATAAAATCATCACTTAAAAAGTGAGCATTTTGTATTTACTTGGGTTATCTTTGTCTAATATTTAAAGTTATTTGATGATCTGAA
The DNA here is from genome assembly GCA_036850595.1 of Rhyacichthys aspro. Classification (NCBI taxonomy): domain Eukaryota; kingdom Metazoa; phylum Chordata; class Actinopteri; order Gobiiformes; family Rhyacichthyidae; genus Rhyacichthys; species Rhyacichthys aspro. The sequence continues at coordinate 18,067,875 of CM072166.1, read as the reverse complement.
ACATTTATGTGGGACAAATGTATTTGATAGGTAAGACTGAATACTAAATGGAAACTCTAAGTAACATGGAGTTAAGAGTTCACTGCCATGCCAATTTTGGGAGAATTTTTGTTTCTTAAAATGTATTATTTTCTTTGTGTAGGTGTTGTGCTGTGTGGACAAGCAGGGTATCCTGTCATGGCCCAATCCCAGTCCTGAAACTGTGCTCTTCTTCAGTGGAAGGGTTGAACCTCCCCACAACAGTCAGGACGACCTCAGAGACGATCTGTCTGTTAACTCCTACTGTCGAATGGAGACGGATGATGACCGGGACGAGGTGTGTGTACCCTCTGTCATGAGTGTAGCCATTTTTAAAAAAAAATTATTCTACAATTGACTTCCTATGCAGGTTCAGGAGGGAGAGGCACTCCTGTGTCAGCCTGAGTGCACCCAGATGGAATGTCCGGAGCCTAGTGAGACTTCCCATGACACCACACGCTCAACTGAGACCCTCAGGCCTCGGCGTGGTGGTCAGCCCACAAACACTCGCAGCAAACACCACTCTGGATCTAATGTCAGTTTCAGTCATGACACTGAAGGAGGAGAGGACGACCAGGCACAGGTGAGAAGTGAACTAAAACTTGAAGTTTTTAAGTGGACAATGTATGAAAAAAAAATTCAGCAAATTCTGACATTTTAAAATTGGTTTTAGTTTATGTCACAAGATTATCATTTAGTTGTCAGTGATCCCACATTAAAATGCATGAGTGATAAAAATGAATTCATTCACCAAAAATTTCGTTGTGATTTTGTTTGACCTATATTTTGAATGGCTTCAAATAAAAGCTCTCAATGATATTCAGTTGTATACATATATATGTTATAATGAGCAGAGATATAAAGGCGAGTGGTAGAACAGAAGTAAAAACATTTAAAAAGGGTGATAACAGCATCCCACAGCCTAAAAGTGGATGTTAAGTAATAAAAATTGCCATTTCAGTCCAAATGTTTAAAAAGTGAAATTGACATAAAAGACAAATAAAGGAATTTGACAAGGGGTGGATGGTAAGTAGTTAGCACTTCTGCCTCTCCCGGGGTCTTTCTGTAGGGAGTCTGCATGCCATCCCTGTGTTACCGCAGGTTCTCTCCAGGTCCAGCTTCCTCCTTATGTCCAAAGACATGCATGTGTACATCAATCTAAATTGCGCCTTATGAGTGAATGTGAGTGAATGGTTTTCTGTCAGTGTCTGTCAAAGTGTTAGCCCTGCAACTAACTGGCCATTGTCCAGGGTGTTCCATGACTCAGGCCCAAAGCTGCTATGATAGGCTCTAGCCCTCATTGGGAACAGTAGATCAATGAATTAGCAATACAAAACCCTTGACTCTTGACATTTATTGGTGCTGTTCCTTGTTTTCCAGGACTTTGTGCTGGGCTGCCCTGAGGCCGAGGCTGAAGACTTTGTTTGTGACTATCATCTCGAGATGCTGAGCCTGTCCCAGGACCAGCAGAACCCCACCAGTATCCAGTTCGATGACCTGTCCTGGCAGTGCCACCTGCCCTCGCTTAAACCACTGGGTCTCAATATTATGCTCAACCTGTGCAACGCCAGCGTCACCCAGCAGCTGTGCCGCTTCTCTGACCACCTCTCCAACCTGGCCCTACAGGAGAGTCACGGCACTGTTCAGCCTGTCTGTGTGCCCTGGGGGCTCTGTGAGCTCTCCCGCCTCATAGGTAAGAACAATAATTTATCAGGTTCACACTAATGTACAATGGAGATATAAAATTTAAAAATATTGCATGACACACATGTTAAAAAGAGTAGAGACAGAAAACTGAGGTAATGACAGGTTGTACGCTTAGTTGAAAAGGTGAGGTTCTTTTATTTTTTTAGATTAGTCTGTGTTTTGTATGTGTGGAGTTTAACAAATTTGAGGCCGCTATTTGTATCGCTCCTGTAAAACAAATATTTAAAATTTCTTTGAGCTTTCTGATACCGTGAATGGAACTTGATGGTTTAGAGCCTCTGTGTGTGGTGTCTTCAGGCTTCACTCCTGGAGCCCGGGAGCTGTTTAAACAGGAGAACCACCTGGCTCTGTATCAGCTGCCATCAGGAGAGAAAACCAAGGAGCTGACCTCCCGCCGCCTTCATTACTTCACCAAACGCCAGCCTCCCATCTCCCATCTCATCTCCCTGTTTGTACGAGACTCTTCCTCTAGTGAGTTCTTTCCCCACCATAGCTGCTCCATTTGTTATCACATAAGAGAAGTATGTAAGAAAACCTTGACGTATGTAATGGTAAACATGCTTATGGAACTAGGTAGGTAAAGTTAATAAAAGTTAAAAAAAATATTTTTCTTACGTTACATGCTATGCATTGCTATGAAGGGCACCAGTATAAAGGGGGAATAGATTCCCAGATACGTTGGGATTACTCAGACTTAAATTCAATTTTATATAGTCCGTCAGGCTTGCGACTAGATGCAACACACACAGATTTTTTGCTTTAGCATGAATTGAACACTAAAAGGTACGGTTAACATTTAAACTCAAGAGGCATTTGTTTTTCTTTGGATAATCAGTAATAATTAACTGTTTGGGACATCTTACCAGCTAATGTAATTTTATTGTGTTTCACATAGATAATGTCCAGATGCTGTCACATGGATCAGCTGATCTAATCCTGGAGGCTTGCACTGACTTCTGGGATGGCACTGATATTTACCCCCTCTCAGGCTCAGACAGGTACAGTCAAAATCCAAAATCACGATACTGAACATTTTTAACAGATCAGATGTCATTACATTAACATGTTTATACCTAATAATGATTTTCTCTTGATTTTCTCTTGCAGAAAGAAGGTCCTGGACTTTTACCAACGTGCCTGTTTGTCAGGTTACTGCTCAGCCTTTGCCTACAAACCCATGCAGGTGTCCCTCTCCAGTCAGCTCAATGGGAAATGTGTGGAGCTGGCTCCTGGACCCTGTCTATTCTCTGGGCTGGAGCTACCCTCCACCACCCCTCTCAAACACAGCTCCTGCAGAAACAGCTGGAGTTCTGATGGTACGAACCCATCGCAGTGGCATTGAAGGGCTTCATTTGCCAAATTAAACAAAATGAGAAATAATGAAATGTGCATTTTTAAACAATCAAGAAACTAAATAGAGAGTCAAATTTAAAGCAGATAAAGAATGTAACAAGGTTTTCCTTAATAATAAACTAGATTATTGCTATTGAGACCTAAGCAAAAACATCATCAGTGCCTCTGCCTCTACAGTCAGTACTTAAAACATTTCACTTAAAAACCTTGTTGTTGCTGTGCATTTAGCAGGACGAAGTCTGTAAAACAAAGACAATTGTGTATGTAATGAGATAAAAATCAAAGTCTAGCAGAAACATTCTCTGGATGTATAGGTAAAAAGGAAACTAAGTGAACAGTCCTGTGATTAACTGGCCACTGATCATGAAGAAAATGTAGCGTATTAAAAAAAACAAGAACGAATGAACACCAATAGCCCTGTTACCAACAAGCTGCTTGTTCAACAACTGCTTGCTTCTGACTGTCCCCTTCACAGAAGGCATTGGTGAGGGTGTGGAGAGAGAGGATTGTGTCCAGGCCCTGAGCGGACAGATCTTCATGGGCATGGTATCATCCCAGTTCCAGGCCCGGCTCGACACAGTCCGACTGATTGACGCTTTGGTCACCGCTTGTATACGCTTTGTCTACTTTTCAATGGAGGATGAACTTCGCAGCAAGGTAACAGTGACAGTGGAAATTAAAAGAGTAAAAAGTGAATAAAATCTCAATATGAAACAATCTATTAATTCCATTATTTTATACAGTATTTTTAAGGATACATTTTTTTATTGATATATATATATATTTTTTATTAGTTTAATTTCCACCAGGGGGTGCGACTGGATGCCCAATCAATGCGACAGTGACACTAGTTGCATTTCTTTATGAGTCACGGCATAAAGCTCACCCTATCCATCCATCCATCGATTTTCTTCCGCTTTTCTGGGGCCGGGTTCCGGTGGCAGCAGTCTAAGCAGAGACACCCAAACTTCCCTCTGTCTGGACACTTCCTCCAGCTCCAGGGGAATACGGAGGTGTTCCCAGACCAGCCGAGAGACATAGTCCCTCCAGTGTGTCCTAGGTCAGGCATGGCCAAACTACGGCCCGCGGGCCGTATGCGGCCCGTTAGGCCTTTTAATCTGGCCCGCCGAACGTGTTTAAATTATATTTTTAAATGAAATTATATTATTAAACCTCATTCATTTTGCATTTTGCCTGCAATTCCCGCGTTTCCCCAACAGATGGCGCACTCCGCACACATTGGATGTATCAGCTCTCTTCTTCACAAACGGCACAATCCTTTGAACTAAAAATGAGCGGACCATAGAAAAGAAAAGTGGACAGTGAGTGCCGAGTGTTTAATAATTTCACAGCAGCCTGATCAACGGCTGTATGTCTGATATGCCAAGAAACGGTTGTGGTTTTCAAAGAATACAATATCATCTGTCACTTTGCTAAGAATGAATAAGAATTTACTAACTACGCTAGCAAGCAGTCAATGCAAGAACGTGCAACTACTGCTCAGAGGTTGACGGATAATTTACAATCCCAGCAAAACATTTTTCAACAACAAACTTCGATTCAAGAGTCAAGTACCAAGGCAAGTTTTTTGCTGGCATTCAAATTAGCAAAGGCTAGCAAGCCTTTCTCCGAGGGCGAGTTTTTGAAAGAATGCATGGTCTCTTGTGTCTGGAGAGCAAAGCCAAGTTTGAAAAAATCAGTTTATCACGCAGGACAGTGACTCCCTGTGTGCAACTGATTGATAAAGATATAGCCAGCGAGTTAAACAAAAAGGCGGAGTCCTTTAAGTTATATTCACTAGCACTGGATAAAAGTTAATCCAGTCGTAAAACTTGTTAATTTCATAAGAGCAAGGGGACTTGGAGGAAACGGATGCGGATCATCAGGACTTGTTTTACTACTCTCGTGTCCGCTGGTTAAGTTTGGGCAAAATGTCAGCAGAATGTGGGAGCTCAGAGAGGTGATTAGCGCAATTTTGGAGTTTTGGAGTTAATGGGGAAATCCCCCCTGAGCTGAGGGACAACAACTGGCTTTGTGACTTTGCGTTAGCTGTGGACATATTTTCACACATGAATGAGCTGAACGTGAAGCTACAGGGGAAAGATCAGTGTGTGCACGACATGTACACAAATGTGAGAGCCTTAAAATCCAAGCTGACCTTATTCTCCGTACAAATTTCAAACAAATCTTTCGCTCATTTTCCCACGTTATCCATGCAGAAAGGGGCGACCCAAAATGCGAAGAAATACAGCAAATCACTGGACGACCAACACAGAGAATTCTGCCGTCGGTTCTCTGATTTTGAAAAAATTGACAAGTCACTTCAACTGGTGTCCTGTCCCCTGTCACAAGATCCTGAAACAGCATCACAGGAGCTGCAGTTGGAACTGATCGATCTTCAGTCTGACTCCGTCTTAAAGGAGAAGTTCAACTCTCTTAAACTGAATGATTTTTATGCTTCACTTATCAAAGCCACGTTTCCAAACCTGCTGAGGACGGCAGAGAAGATGCTGGCATTGTTTGGCTCGACCTACGTGTGTGAACAGACTTCAGCGTCATGAACATCAACAAAGCCTGTCACAGATCCAAGTTAACGGACCAACACCTCAGATCTATCCTGAGAACTGCCACAACAAAACTAACTCCAGACTTTGATGCACTGGCAAAAAAGGGAGACCAACAACACTGTTCCCACTGAAATTGAACGAGAGTTTCTCTACTGTCTTGTGAAAAAATGCCTGGGAAAGTCATTTATATAAGAAGCCTTGCATATCCATGCTTTACCACCTACTAAAGGCCAAAACCTTTATTGTAAATTGTTTTACATGTTATTGATATGAGTTTACACAAACACTATCTGCTCCTGGCCCGGCCCCTCTGTCAAATTTTAGAACTTGTGGCCCACGAGTCAAAAAGTTTGCCCACTCCTGTCCTAGGTCTTCCCTGGGGCCTCCGCCCAGTGGGACATGCCTGAAACCTATCCCCAGGAAGGCATCCAGGAGGCATCCCAAACAGATGCCCAAGCCACCTCAGCTGGCTCCACTCGATGTGAAGGAGGCAGCGGCTCTACTCTGAGCTCCTCCCGAGTGACCAAACTCCTCACCCTATCTCTAAGGGTGCGAAGAAAACTCATTTTGGCCCCTTGTATCCCAGATCTTGTCCTTTCCGTCATTATACAAAGCTCATGACCATAGGTGAGAGTAGGAATGTAGATTGACTGGTAAATTTCGCCTTGCAGCTCAGCTCCTTCTTCACCACGACAGATCGGTACATTGCCCGCATCAATTCAGAAGCTCCTCCTATCCGTCTTTCCATCTCCCGTTCCATCCTTACCCTCACTCATGAAGATATTTAAACCCCTCCACTTGAGGCAGGGACTCCCCACCAACCTGAAAGGGACAAGCCACCTTTTTCCAGCTGAGAACCACGTCCTCGTACTTGGAGGTGCTGATTCTCATCCCAGCCGCTTCACACTCGGCTGCAAACCATCCCAGCGCATGCTGAACGTCCTGGCCTGATGGAGCCAACAGGACAACATCATCTGCAAAAAGCAGATATGAGATTCTGTGGTCCCCAAACTGGACCCCCTCCGGCACCTGGCTGCCCCTAGAAATCCTGTCCATAAAAATTATGAACATGACCGGTGACAAAGGGCAGCTCCAACATGCACCGGGGACAGGTCTGACTTACTGCTAGCAATACAAACCAAGCTCCTGCTCCGATCGTACAGGGATCCAGACAGCCCTTAGCAGAGGGCCCCTGACCCCATACTCCCAGAGCATGATGGACGAGTCCACCTCTGAAACACCCCAGCCTCTGCTTCCTTGGTTGAAGACGTGTCTGTGGGATTGAGGAGATCCTCAAAGTATTCCTTCTACCGTCCCCAAGTCCCCAGTCGAGGTCAACCATTGCCCACCTCCACTGTAAACAGGGTTACTGGAACAGTGCTTCCCCCTCCTGAGGTGCTGAACCATTATAATAAGTAAAATAAATAAATAAGTTGTTGGACTCGGGTGGAAGACGTGGGTGAGGTTACTTGTCCTAAACTTTCTCTATTGCTGAAAAGATGATTGATGATGATGAACCATGATTAAATCCTAGTCAGGTGTAGAATGTAGAATACCTGAATTTTTTTATAATTTTGTGTGTTCAGGTTTTTGCAGAGAAGATGGGTTTAGAGACAGGCTGGAACTGTCACATCTCCCTGACTCCAAATGGAGACAGTCCCTGTGATGGAGCTCCGTCCAGCCCCAGCCAGGGCTCCCTCCATGAGGACCTCAACCAAGGTCCCAGCTCAGACAGTATTCAACATATGTACAACTTCTATTTATGATTAATGTTGTATTTCTAGTTATCCATGTTAGAATATAATAAAGAATTGGTGAATCCAGTACTGATAAGTGGTTATTATATATCGCCCTGTACTGGCTCATGAACACATTTAAATTGAAGACACCTACACGATTCACAGATTCTCGTGATGAAGCTGAAGGTCCTCTGCTGCCTGAAGAAGAGGCTCACTCAGACATGGCCAGTTTTCAGCCCACAGACAGCGATGTGCCCAGTTTTCTGGAGGACTGTAATAGGGTAAAACTGTAATTATACTCTACACAAGACATGTGAAAAAGCTTTGTTTGGTCTCATGTCCTCAATAACCCCTTTTTTAAAAATTCTTTTTCTTTTTTTTTTGCAGGCCAAACTACCTCGTGGCATCCACCAGGTTCGCCCACACCTGAAAAATATTGATAATGTGCCTCTATTGGTGCCACTCTTCACTGACTGCACCCCGGAAAGTGAGTTACTTTAATATTTTCTTTTTTGCTTGCAAACTGTGTCTATGTTAGACTCTGTGATAAACTCTTGTGCCATGTTTCTTGTCAGTAAAGTCACTTTGTGTGCCCGTTTGTTTGATTGTTCTGACAGCCATGTGTGAGATGATGAAGATCATGCAGGAAAACAGGGAGGTGACATGTTGTCTGGGCAGCTCTGCAAATTTCCGCAACAGCCGACTCTTTCTCCAGAGTGACCTCAGGTACTGCATTGTTTTTAAAGATTATTTTTTTGGCCTTTTTGCCTTTATTTGATAAAATTGTAGACAGACAGCAAGCAGGGTGAGAGGGGGAGTGACATTGGGTAAATTACCTGAGCCGGAATCAAACCCAGTCCCAGTCCATATATAGTCTATCTTACAACTTAGATACATGCAGATAAATGAAAATAATTATAGTCTATATAATATCATTAGGATGTTTTATCCAACTCAGTTAAAATGACTAACATTACTGATACTTATATTCACTGACTATTTATCCCCAGAGAGTATAGGCTTAAACTATTTCAACTTTATTTTAGAAATATTACAAATCTTTTAATATCAATAATAAGATGTGTTTTTTCTCTTGCAGTATTTCATTGGATCCTCTGTACCCCTCCCAATGTTCATGGGAAACTTTTGGCTATGCTACAGGAGGAGGGTTCAGCGGAGAAGTGGAAGGCCTGACTCCTCTGAGGCTCTCAGGACAGCTCAACAGTCTGGGCTGCTCTGTGACCTTCCATCGAGGAGAGAGCGTCAGCATGGTCAAACTTATCGAGCAGGTCATTGGCACATCATCGGTGTGATAGGGCTGGAGTTACATTGAGTTAAAGTTTTTGTGGTTTTATTCATTGTGTTCCTTTTCTGTGTCTGTGTATTTTTTCAGGCAAGACACACAACTTATGGCATTCGCAAGTGCTTCCTTTTCCTTCTGCAGTGCCAGCTCAGTCTGGTCATCATTCAGGTGCTACTAATTTACTATTTCTACATGAAACAAATCTGCTATATTATAAATGATTATTGACACCCTAGTGAGTAATTTATGTTGTTTCATTGATATGTTTTGTTGTGGTATTTTTTGTATTTAGTTTTTAGCCTGCCTGGTCCAGCTGCCTCCTCCCATCAACACCATTGACATCCTCTGGGTGTCCTGCTTCAGCTGCCCGCTGCTCAGGTACACTCATACTTTTCACATGTTTAATACAAAAACTGCCACTGACAAAGCTGCATTCTTACATCAATTTTAAAATTGATTGAAATTGACATCATCATCAAAGTGTGTTTGCTCGCATGGCCAGCCTGATCCACTCGCAAAGTAAAGTGATTCTGGACCCCCTTAGAGGTAGTTTAATTTGTGTCCATTTTCTTTCTGCCTCCTGGAAATCAAACTGGAATGAACAGCGACCAGACTAATCAAATAGTATCAAATGGAAAAAGTTTTAGGATGGATGGCCAGTTTAGTATTTGCTGTTGAGCCCCCTCAGTCTTACAATTCTTTGGAGTCACATTTTTGTCACTGTAAATGTTTTTTGTTGAGTGGAAGCAGATCTTTACAGTCTTACATTTATGTATGCTGTAACAAATCAGTTTTCATACTATCTATTATATAGATTTTATGTTGTATATATACTATATCTATAGCTTCTATATCTATTATAACATAGTCCTAAAGATCCAGTGACTAGCTTTGGCTCGATCTTGTAAATAGTACGATTTACTAATCAGGTTGTGTTCACAGCATTTCACTTTTGGGCAAACCACCTGACAGTTCAGTCATGACTGTAGCCACTGGAAAGAACCTCAACGCCATCCCTAAGAAGGTAGGAACATTACCAGGTCAACCCCATTGTATTTATCACTTTATGAGTGTATAAATTGTCTTGTGTCCTCTGTGCAGACTCAGAACTACTTCCTGGGCTGTTTCCTGTTGAAGTTCGGCCTGACGATCTGTGCCTACCTGTTGGCCTTTGGCTTCACTCTGCAGGAGGTCTGCCAAAGCAGCAACTCCACGTTATCTGACAACACCACTGCCAGCTGTGCCTCTGTCTTCGCAGTGAGGTAGGAGCCCACCACACAGTCTCTGAACAAGGATCTGGAACAGTACATGAACAGTAAATACAGTAAAGGAACTGTAAATGTAGCATTACTACTCTAATGTACTTTGTGACACAGCTCTTCAGATGAGGCTCCTGGCTGGTTCAGTGAGCTGTCAAACGGTTTACTGCTGACTCAGAAGGTCATGGCAGCCTTTCTGGTCCTACACACAGGTGAGAACAGTGGTTTTCTGTATGTATTGAATGTATTGCCTAACAAGAACTGTTTTGACTCTATATGTAACTCCCCTTGTGTTCTGTCAGTGGTTATTTCTTTCAGCTATGTTCACCGCTCTCAGTCTCTGTGGAGGAAGAGTCCCTTCAGCAACACCTGGTGGTGTCTTACTGTTCCTGTGGTGTAAGTCAAATTTAACTTTTTTTTCTAAATTTCTAAAGCATGGTTAATTATTAAAATCCATGAGAATGACAAATTAACACAAGTTTAAACCAGTGCTTTTGATAACTAGTTTCTACAGTAAACACATATGTGTGCCCCTGTTCATTTTGGACTGTACCTGTTTATTTTCTTTCTTTTCTTAAAGTCTGGAGCATTTCCCCACTACCACTTAGCTTCTACAATGGCTTAAAAACATTAAAATTATGATTTTCCACTGCCTTTTTCACACATTTTACACTTCCTCATGCATAAAACCAGATGACTGCTTCAGATATCTTATTTATTTTATATTGTTAAAAGGTCATATTGTTACTCCACATAATATTCTATTGCACAGGCCTACATGGCTTAGGATGTATCTTGTGTGCTGAGAGGCTGGTTACATGGCCCGTTACTCATACATAGTGAAATATGGTGGGCTGGATGCAATGTGCTGATGAAAGAGGGATTATTCTTCATTTTCTATGAGGAAACATATTTTAATGATTTTGTGGTTATGTATTTCATGGTATAATGTTACATGGTGTTACAAGTGTAATAGTGCCATATTGTAATTCTTTTCAAAATGGTGTTGACCTATGGTTTTAGAAACAGTAGTCTATTTATAGTATTCACTCTAATCTTTGTGTTTCTTGGTCCAGTTTGCTGAGTCAGTTGGTCCAGGCCACAGTGGATTATCAATTGTGGCGGGACCAGAGCAGCTCCTTGGCCTTCAGTCTGAGGGACATTCCTCTGTTAGCCTGGCTCCTGATGTCACTGTCTCCTGTGCTGGTGATGGTGGTCAACGAAGTCGTGAAACTGCACGAGATACGGTGCGGAACACACATTTGCTGGATTATAAATACTGTGAACTTTAGTGCTTTGACTGAATAAAAAGTATTAGGAGAAATAAATCACTACAGGATTATTAATAATTATTCACTGATTGGGCAGGAACACAGGGCTGTTGCAGTATTTTTCTAGTTTTCCATGGAAATCATGGAAAATAGAAAAAAGGAGGGAAAATTTGCTGGAAAATTGTGTGTTGTCCTGGAAATTAATATCACAATCTAACCATAAGAGAAGACAGATAAGACAAACAACATAGACAGATAGCACAATTTTTAAACAATGTCACTAAATAATAAAGGGACAGTTGGTGCAGATAATGAAATATATTTTATACCATTTTTTGCTAGAATGTGCATGTCTATTTTGTATTTGCACTGCTGTGCTTATTGCGGCTGCGCAATATATCACAAATGTATAGTTATTGCAGCATTATTCATCACAATATTGGTATTGCAATGAAATGGCTTGTATCACGATAGCATTATGGTCTTCTATGTGGTAGACATTTACTTTTTGGCCTAAAATCATTGTCCAGACAGAGCATTAAATCATGCTGTGGTGTGTCTACATAAAAATGTCCTGGTTTAGTTCTGGTTCATTCCTAAATTTAGTCCTAGCTTAGACCTTTGTCCTGATTTTGTCCTGTTTCTGTCGTTGATACTGCTTTATCTCCTGTTTTGTTGAGTGGCATTTAGTTTCAGAGCCTTCTGATGTTTTTCTAATGCAGCCCTTGTAATTAGGAAATTTTCATTAATTATTTATTATTAATAATAATTATTATTATTAATAAAATTAATTAAAATAATTATTATTTTTCTGAATTTAAACTGCATGTTAAGAGGAAATAATGCAGTACAATTGTATAAAATCTTTTGTTAGTTGTAATGTCTCTCTGTTTTGCAGTGTGCGAGTGCGATACCAGAAAAGACAGAAGCTCCAGTTTGAGACAAAGCTGGGGATGAACTCTCCATTTTAACATGGGACAAATGACATCTGTGTGCCGAGTCCGAAATGGAGAAGGCCAAATGCTGTGGACGCTATGGTGCTATAACCTTTTGGGCATATCAACCAAATGTTTCGGACTACAGATCTCTATTTTATCCAAAGGGCAGGGGAAAGGACAGTTCCAAAGCATTCATTTATGAGATTATTTATCAAAAATAGTTTTAAAGGCATTTTAAAGGCATGAGGAATGTTTTATGAAAAGTTTTATGCTTCTCACTATGATGTCTGTTTATACACTGTTGCATGGTCCCTCAACACTCCATACCACTGTTTGAGCTGATCAACACTTATTTTTTAGTGATTTTTACTTTCATTTCATAGCATCTGGTAGAGCTGTCCAAATAACATTGTGTTCAAAGGGCTGACAGGAGAAAGTAGTCAACTTTACCTTTCAAATGTGACGTTTTAGCACAGCTTCCCCTAAATGTTACGTTTCTGTTTATTACACAATATTTTAAGAGGATTTAAAAACTGTGGATGTGTCACATAAGCTGAATGCTCAAAGTGTGTGACAGGCTGTATACCCAATAAACAGTAGAAGAATCTATTTTTCAATGGTTTATTAGCATCTCAAACAGAAAAATCTAGAGGACTGCCCCTTTTCTAAATTTTCTGGTCTCTAACTTTAATCATATCAAGCTGTTAAACAAGACATTGGCCATGCCTGACGTTCACAAACAGTGCAGTGCCAGAAAGTCAATTCTACAGACTGTAGACCAAAAGTGCAATAGTATTCTGAAACACTATTACTTCTCGTTCTTTATTTCCAGATAGTTAGGAGCTCAGTTTAGGTCCTAGTTTGAAAACTAGCACCACCCATTATTTAGGAATTCTCCACTATTCTTCACCATGTTTGATTTAAGATTTTACAGGTTTAAAGCAAGAGTAAACAAATACATGTTTTGCCATTATTCTGTTTAAATATATGTTTTTCTTTCTTGAAAACAATTTCCTTTCATATATGTATCATATTTCATTGACAGTGTATTTACTTGTTTTTGGTAAATTCATAACTTATTGGTTTAACTTACCTTGCTTGGTAATTGGCATGCCCAAAACAAGAACACATATAAGGCATTATGGCACATTTTAAAATTTAATTTGTAACACACAAGATTGTCCTGCTGAGATTCTCTTGACAATTCAGTTGTACTTTTGGTGAATTAGAATGTAGACATGAAATTTAATGGTTAAAAACAAATGATTTACTGTCTGCCCTGTTTCAAATCTGAGTGTGTTTTCTCCTACTATAAAAACTAAGAGTACTGGTACGTGGTAAGGGCACAAGTTAGGGGTTTTAACACATTAGATGTAAAATGACAATCCGCAGGTGCCCAGTTTTATTGATTTATTGATAATTTTACATTTCCTGCTTTAATCAGCACTCACATGTGGACAGTGCTCCATCTTAAATGTTATCTGTTACTTCACTAACAGTAAAAGAGTGAGGCCTGGACTGTGAAATAATGTCAGTTGTCAGACCTCAGTGATGGACTATGTCTTTGTTCTCCCCACAAATCCATAAATGTATGCTTTGTATTTTCTTAAATAACTGGGTTCAGAATTTCCAAAATTTCTTTGTGTTTTGTTAATGTGATGTTAATAAATGCTCTTTTATTTACATGAGTATTGGTTTTAATTGTGAACACAAGTGAATCAGCCCAACTCATTTTGACAGTAACTTACTGGCTTTATAGCGCAATGGGACAAATTGGCCCGTGGGTCTTGAGTTTGACATTCTTTATTTGCAAGCTGCCAATGAAAATAACTTCATACAGTGGTCATGAGAAGAGGAAACATCAGAGTAAAGGCCAAAATAATGATCAAATTAGTTATGAAGTTATTAGATGTATTTCTAAAAGAATAGACTGCTGTTTTAAAAAAAAAAGTTTACTCAAATACACCCTCAAAACATTTCAGTGAATGCAAAGAGGAACCATCTTCTCAATCTGTGTCTCATTGCAGCTGACATGTAATCTCTGCAATAGAAGGTTATACTTTTTATGTGCATATTTGCATAATGAGAATTAAAATTTCACCAATTTCACCTCAAAGAAAGGTGTAACTCACTATTTTATGACTATAACATCCGGTTAGATTGAGGGAACTTCCGGTGTGCGCTAGCTTGACTGCTCCATCAATATCGATAGGAAAGGGCAAGCTCTGTAAGTGTCATTCACCAATGTCTCGTGGCTGTTTGATTCTTTTAAAATGGATATAACTTCAGTAAGATACACATTTGTAAAGACTTGTTAACGTTGTAGGTGGCAGTTATGTTTGAATACGTTTTCATTTCAATGCCGTTGTATTGATAACCAGGCCTAACAGCAGCTAGTGTTAGCCTGCAGCTCACTGTGGCAAATGAGTAGCCCGGTTTGCCTTTTCAGACAAGTTGCACGTTTAGACCTTGGCACTAGTAATCCATTGACATGACCATTCAAACTGAAATTAATGTATACTTGATTATTTTAACAATATTTTATCGATACACGTAAAATTGAAAATAACTTTTTATAGGCTTTTATTATATATATAATAATGTAAATAGACCAATGTTGAGCATTTACTCATATTGTTAGTTTAGATATGTTTTAAAATTAAAAAGCGCTGTAGCCTAATATAGAGTTAGTAACAATCTATATTTTTCTTATTTTTAAGGATGAATATAGGAGATATATAGATATGTATGGTCAATAGAGATGTCTATTTGCCTTAATCCAGTTTGTGTCTGAGCTGTATATGAAATGTTGCAGCCTTGCTCTCCACCTGTTTATCTGTCAGTGTGCACTCACACGCCAGACACAGAAGATCCCAGATGGACGTTGGAGTGTCTAAGTCCCACGTCTTTCTCAGCTCCAGTCCCAAAGCACTCTTCTCCAAGTGAGGCCTGCTCTGCATGGTGCTGCTCTCACTGTCCTTGTGGTGCAGACGCTCGCTGCTCTTGTTCTTACTTTGTTTGAGCATCATGAAATTCATCTCCAGATGAATTCTGGCATTGAAAAACAACAGGAGATCCCCTTTTATCCTAAAACATTAGCATCAGAGTCTTTTTGGTGGTTTTCTGATGTGAAATTTTTTTTTAAAATACCTTTCAAAGTGACCCATACCCCCACACTTCAGATACAGTTAGATGTGCTCCAGCAAAAGTTGTTTTGTTTATTGAGTAACATAAATAACTGGTAACAATTAACACTAATAATTGTCATTGGTTCTGGGTTTTAAGATGTATTGAGATTTTAACAATGGACACCTTACGGTTTTCATCACTTTGTGTTCTAAAATAATGTTTAAAACAAATCTCATCTGCCCAGACAATAGAATAGATAAATCAGAAAGTTCATAGCTGTTGGTTACTGCTGTTTAGTTTATCCATGTTTCTAACCGGGCTCTGCTCGATAGTGTGTGTCTATGACACAGTACCATCTGGAGGGCTTCCATAGAAAGTATTTGCAGGTACTTTAAATGAATAACTGTAGGTGACTGGATTTGTCATCTGTAAGTAACCACAGTTTTAATCAGAGCAGCTCCATGTTGTTTACGTTAGTAACAGTAAATCAGTTGCTACATCATCAAACCCAAAACATGCCCAGAACTGTCAGTACTGCCAATTCATTCGTTAAATCACAGCGGGGGACACGGACACTTTACTTGGAGCAATACAAGATGGATTTTTGTGAGTTTGTGAATCTAGCTGTTGCGCAAAGTAACCATGTTTCATAAAGTCACTTCTAACCTGTTTCTGAAACAGGACTCGTGAATTTTCCAGGTCACAGCAGGTGAGCCTTGAGCTCTGGTTTTCTGAGTTGGTTGAACCTACTGCAGTGAAATGGCAGCCAGGTCTAGTAAAAGTTTTTACTTTTAGTTAAAGAAAACTTGTATAATTAAATTAAATTTCACTTTATCAATACCCAAGCGGAAATTCAGGTGTTAGGATTCTTCAAATGAGTTGATTCAGACTTCATCTTCCACAGACTGAGTGATTGTACATTCTTATGGCAGTCATTGTTATTATAAAACTTTATTTACAAAGTTAATACAAGAAAATCTTGCATGAACAGGGCTTGAAGCTTAAGGGAGGCAAGAGAGATAAAAAAAAAAAAGGTATCCAGATACAGGACTTAAAAAAGTAAAATAAAGAAATAAGACACTGAAGTTATGATATTAGAATTCAAATTCAACATATAAGGCTTTGACTTTTAAGGCTTTTGGGTTTGTGCAATAGTTTAATGAGGCCAACTAAGAAGTTATGTAAGAATGTAAATATAGGTTTCTGCTGCTGTGGATATGAAATTTAGCTAGAATATTAAATAGGTTCATAAGAAAGACTTTCTAACTAGGGATATTTTACAGTGAATATCAAGAAGTATATATTGAGATGTAATTTTTAGATCTATGTTTAACTATCTATTAATAAATAGGTTGATGTCTTTCCAAAATAGTTGAGTGTAGGTAGAGTCCCAAAAACGATGAGTGACAGTTTCCTCAGTGGATTTACAGAATGAACAGAGAAGAACTACATTTAAGCCATACTTAGCAAAAACAATATTATCAGATTTTTGGGCATACATCCCTAATCTTGATCTAAAAAGATGAATGTGGAGTTTGGAAGTCTAACACATTGAATGTGTTGATGCCTGATGATGATCTGATACATCCCTTCATTTTCTGCTGTTTTAAAATACAGATTTTATTTTTATTGTTTGGATAACAGATTAATTCTGTAAGAGCGCATTATTAAGTTTCCAGTAGGAGGGACATCTTTCAAAAGACATCATTGAATGATTTACATATTGAGTTGGATATAGATTCAGAAATTAACCAAAAATCTATTCTTGACTGTAATAAACCTGCTCTGTTTTTTCAAGTAAACTCTTTGCAATCTGGATTGTTAAGTCTCCAAATGTTCACCAAACTTCTTTCATTCATGAACTCACATAAAAAGGTGTTAGCTAATAGTTAATAGTGCAATTGAAATCACCTCTATATCATATTTATCATATGATCATATGATATTATAATTTATCAATTTAATTTTTACCTCAGAAAACCTACCTTTCTACTTTTCAAATAAAGTAGAATTTTCAAATAACTTCTTATTTTCCCTTGTGTTATTATGGACACAGATATATCCCAAATGAAAAAAATGGTTGAAAAAAACAAAAGGATATAGTGTCCCTTGGGGTCAGTCTAAGTAAAGATAATTTTCTTATTAAACTTGTGTTTAAGGGTAAGAGTTGCTGCTGAGTGGTGGTTTCCACAGGACATCCATGGGTCCTCACCACCTTTGTGACTTCCAAAAGTTGTCGTCTTCAGCAACAGAGTGTGTTTCTTGTACCAAGCAAAAGTCTGAGTTAAAAGTTTTTTGCATAAAATAATACAGCCTTGCGTTTTGTGATGTCCCTTAAGCCTTGAGCTTTAGCTGAAAGGAACTTTAAACGAGAAATAATTGAAAAAGAAAGAGCAACAAAAAAGTCACAACAGTAGTGCCGTAACCTTAATAGGTTATCAATAGAAAGAGGAGCTTAACCCCTTAGTGGAACTGGAACGTCAGTGTATCTCCTTGTTGTCCACAAAGGCTCTTCTTCCGACAATGTAGGCTATCTTCTTCTCTTCATGCTTTTTGAATGACTGACCACAGGCGACTGCGTTTCTCGTGGTCCTCTGGATTCAGGTCTTCCTTAAAACGTAGATTTCTTTGTTTCAAATATTCTGAATTCTTCAACACCTTCCAAATAGTGCCGCAAAAGTATTTAATTCAAATGCAAGCGTAGATTCCTTCGATGTTTGTAGCACGGCAATCTGAAACTTTCCAGCAATTGGATCGCATCTTCCACTTTATTGACCCTTTCTACCGTATTTTGTATTGTACCTTTTATGTCTTGCAGATCAGCAGGAAAAAAAGTTGACAGATTGTTTAAGCTCTTCAATAGATTTTCTAATGGTCAAACCTAGTTCTTCAGTTACTGGCTTTAGTGCCGTTACTGTACCATATCTTGCTCCATTTTGCCTTTTTTAGTGCTGGGCGACTTTGTGGGAGTAGGAGGAGGACGGTTTTCACTCTTTCGTTTTGTTGAGGAATTGGTTGACATCCCTGTGAAAGTTCATTTAAAAGTGTAGATGCAGTTTTATCCAAAAAGTTGGGGGAAACCTCCGATGTAGTATTTACCGCCTCTCCTATATCTTGGCCAGAATGCTGGGCCTTCTACCTTGAACCATTTCGGCTGATATCACAAGCAGTATCTTGTATAGCTCCGGGTTGAATATAAATTGGAACCATGACATGAAAACTCTCTGCCTTTAACTATAACATGCCCTAGATAGCACTACCAGATGCTCTCCTGTTTCACTTCTCCTACCTAAGGCATCTCTATTGTTTTTAGATTTTTACATTGTATGTGTGGACAAAAACCTGTAGTAAACATGTAATCTAGTCTTAAAACCCAGTACTGTCCATGACATTATTGTTCATATTGCTAACATTAAGCACATTTTCAGTCATTACACAAAACAACAATAAATAGAGCTGTGAATTAGTCTGGGATGTCATTGCAACTAGGAATGCTTTGTTTCTGCTATGTCTCTTACCACTGTCCAGCGTTTACATACAGATGATTGCAGTCTTTGCAGGCTAATGCCCACAATTTTCTAAATATTCTACCATGAAAACAGCATAATCTTCCATCTTTGCTGAGTCCCAACTCTCTGCTGTAAAGAATACAGAGTGGACATCATCTAACCACAAGTTAATGTTGAAAGCAGCAGACTTCCAGAGCTGCTGCAGTGTGACCCTAAATATTGAGTCGTTTAGGAGCCTTCTGTATGTGTTTGCTTGTGCATGTGTTCAGAGTTTCGCTAATGATGAGGCTGTCCAAGGCGTCATCATCCCAGCTTTTCTTTGCACGGGTATTTTGGAGATGGTTCATGGAATGATGCCTGGTCTACTCCTGTGTGAAATGATATTGGATCATGCTTTGACTTCTGTGCTGCTTGACATTACAGTTGGACACAAAACTGATCAAACACATTGCTTTTTACTACAACAGAGCTTTTAGATTATAGCAGGAAAAACATTTCTGAAACAGGAACAACGGGTAGATGTGTTTAAATGGAAATTGTGGAAATCAAACCGTACACATTCAATACATACAGTCAAAGTAATGCCATATACTATTTGGAAGAATGAGCTCAAATTTTCTCCACATCATCGACAGAAGTGGGGCATTAAAATATATCCAAAAGTTATTAAAAGTTATTAACATTTTTTTAGTAAGTCTTACTGGTCTCCTGTGGAGCCGCCATGAATTTCGTGTTCTTTCTGGGATATGCAAACATCCCCTAACTCTCTCAAACAGTGTGATTGATTGTGTTGGACCCAATTAAGTGATTGTGCTCAATGACGCTGTAAACATACTGATATGCTAATATAATGGCTATCATTCAAAATGGCTCTCCAGCTCTCCCTACAAATTTTTAATGGGTCTTTGAAATTTAGTTTGTAGTTGTGAATAACATTTGGTACACACATCCCTTATGGCCCCCTGAACAGAAAAGCCTATTAGAACCCATCCCGTCATCAACACCACAACTATGTGATATAAATTAATTGGAGGGTAAAATTTAGTTCATCATATAAGAATAAAATTTGTCACAGAAAGCCAGCCAGGGACCCTAGGATAAAACCCTATGGGCACCATGCCGTATCACCAACAGCCAGGCGGTCATTTTGGCTTGAACATGTGACGATCCTTAGTCGTAGGACTCGTAGCCCTTACATTTTAGGTCTCTCCTCATGGGGTTTAACACAGGAGCTTATAACTTCGCTTATAACGTTCAATATCAAATAAACATCCGGGCCAAAAAAATGTATCGTTGGAGTTTTCCTGTTTTCCTTGTTTTCCTTGTTTTCCTTTGCTTTTAAGTAGTGTATAAATACCTGTTCGCATTTTACTTTCACTTTGAAACAGCGGCATTTGCCAATTCGGCGTCAACGCTTGTACAACACGTGATAAATCTGACTCCTGCTGCTGATTTGCCATGTGACTGTTGCTCGGCATGCTGCATTGTGCAGCTGCTTTTAGTTTTAAGTGTAGTGTCTGTTCTCCTCTAAACTAAATGTCTGTTTTACTTGCTTAAATATCTTAATAGAAAAGAATAATATAAAAAAAAAATCAAAGCAACGATGGGAGACAGTGCCACGGTGGTGGTATCACCGCCAGCACCGTCTATCGCATCAAGCCTAGTCAAGACAGCGCCACCTACTGGGGAACGAATTTCAAATTTTATCTAGAGCATCGAAATTTAACCTCCAATGTTTTATGTCATGCTGAACACAACAACAAGACCAGCATAGTGCCACCCATTGTAGAAGGAATTTTTTTAATTTTTCTCTTCTGTTGTCATGATGTGCTGTAGTCTCAAGGATCCAAGCCCGTGCTGTGGTTACGGGGTGAAGGCTGTTTACTGCTGCCTGCAGCTTTAATTTGACCCCTTTTTTCTTTATTTGTGAAAGCCCATACATTGCCAGACAGTGACTACTGTTTTGTATCAGTCAGTATTTGTAGAGATTTTAAGGTACACTGCGTTTGTTGCAGGCATTGCTGTATGAAAACCACAGAAAGCACTACATCCTGCACAGGAAGTGATCAGACAAGATGGTACAGGCCACATTCACACAATAGCTTTTTAAGTACCTCTTCTACTGTTCACTCTGTTAAAAGTACAAAACCATGTTTTTAATAGTGTACAGCATCATGAGACATAGACTTCACTTTTTTGTCATACCATGAGGTATTTGCTTGAGCTTTATATTGTGACTAGAGACTTTGTCTGAGAGGTGACAGTGGTGCAGACTGTTGTGGATGTTGTGTGTGTTTCAGGTGGAGCATCCCCATGTGTGCCCAGCACATCATGGATGCAGTCAAAGAGGGGCCCGGCAGCACCATGAGCTCTGGGAAAATGGTGGCTTTGGCGGCAGGCTTGTCTGTGGGCGTAACAGTGGGCTACATGGTCTACCGCCACATCAGCAGCACCAGCAGTCAGTAACACTGATCACATTTATATGCTTTGCTAAGATTTACTAAGATTTGAATAACTTCTCTTTGTCTGGCCATGAACAGGTCAGGCGACTGATGTTGAAGTGTCCAAGATAGTACTTCCTGTAGAAGTTTACAGGAACCTATCCAGATACCAAGCAAAGTTTTTAGATGTGGTGAGTAGTAGCTATTGCTGTAGTCAAGAGATTATCTCAGAATACAGTCTAATAACATCTGGGTTCATTTTTAATATTTCAAAAAGATCTAGGTCCTTTCCTAACCAAAAGCAATTCTTTTCTTCTTGGCTTGAAGACAACAGTTTTTATCCAAAAATGGTGCCTATTTATAAATCGCCTGTGGTCTTGGCCTGTTGTTCTGTCCTTATGATGCGTTTGTATCTGGCACTAAAATAAGTTGTTTAAAGTGGTCTCAATAACAAGACTTTTCTACAGCACCAGTAGTAGTCGCTGTCAGTGTGATATGTGCCTGTCTCTGAAATGTGGCTTTTGATCTTATTTCTCTTGTTTTCTGTGTGTGCTGCAGGTGAGCCAGAAGTCTGGAGCCCACATCAGGGTTCTGTCTGACTCATTTTCATCTAGTACCAAGACAGAGGTGTGCTTCCTGATGCAAGGTTCTAAAGAGCAGGTCCTCCTGGCCCACTGTGTCCTGGAAAACCTGGTCACAGATTGTGAACCTGTGACTGAAACTATGGAGGTCCCTCAGACAGCATTTGGACGTATCATAGGTAACATGGAGGACATCTATATTGCTACATGTAATCTTTTTAAACAATTGACAAGTCTATTGTTTTGTCCTTTTTTAAATGTAAGTGCTGAATCCTAAGGTTGGGTTTATTGAGTAACAGTAGTAAAAAACTCACGGTAATATTGAAGTCATTTCGTATGTGTATATAATTTGTATAATCAGTATGCAGTGGTGTCCATTCAGTGGAATTTTGCCTGAAACTAAACAATTTACAAGAAAAGACATAGATCTTAGCACAAACACACACATGTCAAAACAGTCATGATTCCACTGTGAAGAACCTTAAAATAGCAAGGTCCAGCTGATGGAAAACGTATCTGTTCATAACATATCAGTTCTGAGGCTACGTTTATATGGGAGAGCATAACATGTCAACATTTGCCCCCCAAATATCCAGACTTATGAAGCCATGCATAGGTAGACTTGACACAGTTCCATATGTGTTTCCATGTCTCCTCTCATCTCATTTTTACATGTTGTACATGATTAAAGCTGACAATTATCATGATGCTAAAATGTACTTGAAAATGTAAATCACTAGTCGTTTCCACTTCAATTCACTACTGCAGATCATTTTGTTAATATTTTGCTCTGACAAAGTTAAAAAGGTTTTCTAGAGTTCTTATTTTTTCTGCACATTTGGCACACTTAAATGTTTCAGATCATCAAATAAATGTTAATATTAGACAGATAGTTATTAGATCAAATGCAGTTTTTGTGTTGATAATGATAATTTTATTTATAAAAAAAAAAGAAAAATAGAAAAGAGGAAGCTATCCAAACCTCCATGTGAAAAAGAAAATGCTCCCCTTGTTAAATAATAAACTGTGATTGATCAAGTGTTTTGGAAAGCTAAGTTTAATTTCACTAGCCACACCTACGCTTCATTACTACCAGATCTGTTGAATCAAGAAATCACTTAAATAGAACCTGTCTGACAAAGTGAAGTAGGCCCAAAGATCTTAAAAAGCAAGACATCATGCCGCTTTCCAAAGAAATTCAGAAACAGATGAGAAACGATGTAATTGACATTTATCTGTCTGAAAAGTGTTACAGAGCCATTTCTAAAGCTTTGGAACTCTAGCTAATGACAGTGAGAGATATTATCCACAAATGGAGAATATATGGAACAGTGGAGCAAAAACATCAAAATCTGCAGGCCTCACTTGCTTCAGTTAAGGTCAGTGTTCATGACTCAACAATAAAAAGGAGACGGGGGAAAAATGGCATCCATGGCAGAGTTCCCAGGAAAACCTCTGTTGACCAAAAAGAACATAAAGGCTCTACTTACTTTCGCCAAAAAACATCTTGATGATCCTTTTGGGAAAATATTCTGTGGACTGACGAGACAAAAGTTGAACTTGTTGGACAGTGTGCCTCCCATTATATCTGCCGTAAAAGTAACATTTCAAAAAAGGAACATCATACCAGCAGTCAAGTTTTGTGGTGGTAGTGTGATGGTCTGGGGCTGCTTCAGGACCTGGATGACTTGCTGTGATTGATGGAACCATTAATTCTGCTCTCTACAAAACTGAACTTGAATGTCCAGCCATCAGTTCATGACCTCAAGCTGAAGCATACCTGCTCCAAAACACAATTCCACCTCTGAATGCCTCAAAAAAACAAAATGAAGATTTGTAGTGGCCTAATCAAAGTCCAGACTTGAAACTGATTGTGATTCTGTAAAGAAGAGTGGGCCAAAATTCCTCTGCAGCGATGTGAAAGACTAATTGTCAGTTATTGCAAACACTCGATTGCAGTTATTGCTGCTGATGGTGGCACAATCAGTTGTTAGGTTAAGGGAGTAATCACTTTTTCCACATAGGGCTAGGTATGTTTGGATAGCTTTTTCCCCTTAATAAGTAAAATCATCTGAAACATTTAAGTGTGACAAATGTGCAAAAAATAAGAAACAAATACTTTTTCACAGCACTATAGTCTATGTATAAAATCCAGGCCACAAAAGTGGCTAGTGGAAGCGACTGTTACTTGCCAAAGCTGGAATCCACATTTGGCAGGTGTTAAGTTGTTGATGTCAAGCTTGCGTGGTGCAGTATGACATTATCATGATATTGTTATTAACAGAACTCTATCAAATATCCTTAAAGTTGCACTACCTGATTTTCTTTTTGCTGTCCCTGTTTTAGATTCCACTCACCCCCAAAAGCAGTCTAGGGACCTCTCCTGCTTCTTTTATTAAAGTTTTTTATTGTTAAGTGTAGAGTTTAGCTTTAGCTTAACTGCGATTTCATCATCATAACGGCAATTATCTCTGCCTCATTAAACATTATGTGATTGAATTGACAGTGTTTTTCTGCGTTGCTTTCCTTTTCTCTGTGTTGTTTGGTATGTCTTAAAAGACATACCGCTGAAAAAAAATACACATTATCGGCAGCTATTAAACTTCCTGGAACACCATATGACAAGCTGGTGTAGCCCAATGCCCAATTTTTTTTTTTATTGGTTTTCTGTTCCTGATTAGAAGTTCTCATCTATTACAATCCCTTATAATAAACAGTAGATGGCATCATAAAGCCTGTTTTTTCACAACTGATTGCTTTTACAATATACTATTTTGGGTTTAAACTATTTTCCCGAACAAGAAAAAATCTCAAAAAACTTTGACTGCGACACAAATCTTTCCAATCCGCAGTAAATCTCATTGTGTTTTGAATATTCTCCATCCTTCTGCTATAATCCTGTGTCAGGTCGTGGAGGAGAGAGTCTAAAACTCATCACCAGAACAACAGGTGCTAAAGTGGCCTGTTCCAAAGAGAAAACACAAGGTCCTGGTGCAAAGGGCAGCATCACAGTCACAGGCACCAGACAGGAGGTCCAACAGGCCAAGGTCTGCAGCACTTACTCTGTTCTTTTAGAATGTTTTGGGGATGCTCATAAATGTGTTTGTCCAGACTCTGATTCTAGAGAAGGTCAAAGAGGACCTGTTAGTAAGGACAAAAATATGCCAGTCCTCTGCGCTGCGCCACAAACGCCGTGTCCAGCCTAAAGTCGGTGAGAAGGAGGACAGTGTGGATACGGAAGTTCCAGTGGGGCTCAACAACAATGGTGTCCTGACACAGTCAGAGAAACAGGGTCCAGTTCAGTGTAACGGGACCACAGATGAGACTGAGAGCAGTTCGGACCAGGCAGAAGAGTTAAAAAGTTGTGAAGAAGAGAGTGTGTCTACTGATTCCCTCACGGAAATCTCCAAGTTTGAAAGTGAGTTGGAGTTGTTTCTACTAGTTAAGAATATTTAGCTGTGCCTTGGAAGTTTACGTAGAATGTTTTTTGTTCCTTTTAAAAGTGCGAAAAGGATGACACTAAATGGCAGACACATTTAATTTGTTAGGCCAAAATAACGATAAATGAAGTTATCCTCATGCCATTTACAAAAGTCCCAATTCCTGTATCCTATAATGCATGACTTTTGAAATAACAAAAAGTCATGCAGTTGTATTGAGATTTTAATGTAGTTTCATTTTAAGTTTTTGCCATTTTCAAACTCTCACATTTTTACATTAGATGTTATTGTGTTTTTGTTTTTGTAACAGTTCCCAGCCCAGATCTGAGCTTCCAGCCTGATGAACACCTTGAGGTCTATGTTTCAGCATCAGAAAACCCAAACCACTTTTGGATCCAAATCCTGGGGGTGCGCTCCCTGCAGCTGGACAAGCTCACAGAGGAGATGACCCGCTTCTACAGCATCGGGAACCCTGCTGTGAGCATCCTGTTAGACTCCGTTTTGACTTCTAAATCTATCAAAATGAAAGGCCCTGTGTCTGTTAACACTCCTAATCTCATATGTAGGAGCAGAAGGTGGAGAGCATTGTCGTTGGAGACATTGTGGCTGCTCCATATCGAGACCACGGCACATGGAACCGGGCAAGGGTGCTGGGAGTTCTGGCCTCTGGACTAGTGGACTTGTACTATGTCGACTTTGGAGACAATGGAGAGCTGCCCAGAGAGCGCCTCTGTCATATGAGGTAAGATGAACTTTATGATATTTATCATATTTCGGCCATATTATTATGTTGATGTGTGTATCTTGATATTATGCTACTATATTATGCTATGTACATAAAATACATTGGGAGTATTAAAATACATTTAATCATAAAGAAATGAAAACAACATGTGATTTGTAAATGTCAAAGTGAGTATGGCACATGTTTTGTAGAATGGTTTGATTATATTAAGAGAAGGCTCTTATTAGGTATGTTAGTAACTGTTTTTGCTGCATTTCAGAAGTGACTTTCTAAGCTTACCTTTCCAAGCTATTGAGTGTAATTTAGCAGGAGTGAGTCCAAAAGGTATTTATCACAGAGACATAAGTTCATATTTTGATATTTTATTGCATCTGTGTAATTATGTTTGTCTCTTCAGAGGACACATGGACTGAGGCTGCCCTGGATGACTTTGAGCGGTTGACACACTGTGCCTTGTGGAGACCTCTTCAGGCCAAACTATGCAGCTACTCTCACTCTGAGATCTCCTCATGGCCCAGTGTCAAGCTCTATGATTGCAATGAGGGCAAGGTGAGTCCACACTTTTGTAGTTTTCATTTTATTTTCTACACTCATCCTGTAATAAAAAAAAAAAATCATTGCAGACAATAGATATTGGTGAGGAGCTTGTTCAACTTGGACATGCCGTCAGCTTTAAAGACATGGGGAATGGGAGAATTGAGGGTGACAATTTGGGCTGTCTGCAAAAGATGCTGGTGAGTTTTCAAATAAGTTCAGTACAGAAAAGTAAGAAATAATTTATTTGTTTTCAGACTATTGTATAAATATCAAGAATGATACTTTACATATTCTTTTTTGTGACATTTCCTGTGTGACTTTTTGAGTCTCCCTTTGACTTGTGAACTTCTGCAGGATGACGTGATCGGTGCATCATCAGAGCTGAGTCTCTCCTGCATCAGCTTATCAGGTAGTTTCACTTCAGAACTGTGGAATGGTGTAACTTTAAATTACCTAAAAAACACCTTCTCATGCTCTCCCTCATTAAACAGTTTTTCCTCAAAAAAAAAAAAAAAGACAAAGAATTGTGTTCTTTCCATTTAATGAACTTGCAGGACAGTGATCTTAGCCATCAATATAAACATGCATTTCACAGCATTTTGCAAATCTACATTTGCTCACAATTCTACCTTTTACAGGAATACACGTATATAAGTACTGAAACAATTACTTAATTACCATTGCTGTGATGATTTTTCAGATCTTTTATCAGGTTCAAGGTTTCAGTTCAAGGGCAGCTTTTGGGCCTTCTTTACAGTTTGCACCACATTTGTTATCTTGAGGGGAAACAGACACTGCAGTAAAGGGAGTACTCATGAGAACATTGAAGAAGTCCATTTAGTACAGGCATTGGTATCGGGACAACCCAAAAAATATTCTAAAATACTGCAGCTCTTTGCTGAATTTGAATATACGTGTTTTGGGTCCATTTCTAGAAGCACGGAGGACCACACTGTGAACTGTTATCTCACTAATTGAATGTAGAATGTTTAGGAGCGTCACACCTTCCAACTGGGTTATATGTTATCAAAAAATTGCTAGTTTATTCCTTCAGACAAGCCTACTAAATTGTATTTTTTAGGAGTCATTTATGGTGTGCATCGCCAAACTGCACTGTGCATCAGATGTGACATATCTTTGTGTTGGTTATTCATAATATGCTTTACAGTAACAGTTCCTTTAATTCTATTCTTTGGTTTTTATTTCCTTCAGAAGCCCCTTCAATCTCAGGAAGTGTTGATGACGTCTTAGAGGATGAGCTACTTTGAGATAAGACACTTGAGGTATTATTAATAACTGTTTACAGTTTTTACTTTTTTTTTTTTTTTTTTTTTTGAAGACTTGTGTTTTATTGTACTCCACAGCATCATGGATGAAAGGAGCATTTCCTTGACTGACCTAACAATCCAGTGACATGAATCCTCAACATCAGAGCCTTACCTCTCAACTGTTCTTCCAGCCATATTCACAGCAGTGTTGTTATGGATGGAATCTTTTGTTATGCCTTTAAGCTGTTCAGTTTGAGCCAATGCTGCTTTGTTTAAATGTGTTTTGCTCATGAAGAGTGTGCCAGTATTATTAGAATATTATAATTAAGAAGCACTGTGACAAAATAAGTTAATCGGTTGCTTATGGTTTATGGCTAACCATGACTATCATTTCTTTTTTTATTGTCTGTGAAAATGCAAGGTATATGAAGATGAAAAGGCCCTTATATTGGTCCTTGGACATATTTGGGAAAAAAGGTATTATTGAGTGTGGTCCTCAAAATATGTTGAGTATGAAAATGTCATTAGCTAAGGACAAAGAGATGTAATCAGTTGCACTATATATAATAAAGCATTTATTTTAGGTGACAGTATTTGATTTATTTTCACATTTATTGTTTTTTTATGCAGAAGGGTTGATTGCTTAATAGTTTATTTTATTAACAATTTCGTGTCATTAAGTCCAGCCTACTGGAATGGTCAACATTGTTCAAAACTGTATTCTAATATTTTGGCAGGTTTATCAGATTAAAATCATAAAACTAAAATGAAAATGTGCTTTGACATTCAGTATGGTAAACAGTTACCACAATGTTAACATTGTTGGCTATATGTTTCTTATTCAGTAATGTGTTCCTTTCATATTACCGATGTATTTTTGCCGAAAAAGCTCACATATTTGCACCTGAAATATTTTGGGGCAGAAAGTTTGCAAAGGCCGACTTTGACATGCCTTCAACAGGTCATTCATTCATTTGCGCTACGACTACTGTTTTGTTTCTACATCGGTCGATGACCTCCATTCCTGATTCACCAATCACAGAAAAGTAGGTTACGCGTGCACATGCGCAGAAGTGGCGTAATTTGTTGATATCCTGCTCTGTAGTATTCATTTAGGTTTATATAGATAAATATATAACCCATTGAAAGGGTGTTCTTTTCGTTGGACAGCATAGATAACTATAAAGTTGTCTATATGAAGGGCTGATGGAAGACACACGGGATTTGGTAAGTGAATGGGAAACGTTAAGGGCCGCAAAGCTTCTCTACAGGATTTGCTTAGGCTAACGCTCCTCCTTTGTTGTTATCTTTTATGGCAACTAGCTAGCGCTACATCTACTACTAATATGAAACGCTTCCTGGCATGTATTATGTTACAAAAATCCACCACAATTAATTTAAATTTGCATGTTTATTTTCGAATTTAGTGAAACGTAGTGTTGGCATTTGGTTGCCTTTGCAAACTAGAAAAACAGGTTTCCGCTAGCAAGATATGCTAACGCTAGCATTAAGAGCTATTTTTCAATCAAGGCCGCTCAGCGTTCCAATTTTGTTTTATTTTTTTCCCTTTGACTTAAATTGCGTTTGCAGTTGCATTTTAATGCAATTATAGTTTTCATTCTATATGATATACATTTCCTGCTAATATCACCTGTTATGCGCTAAGAAGGAAGTATCCTAGCCGTAAAATATAACACTGTGAACAACTACTGATAGATTTATTGGGGTTTCTATCATTTTATTTATTTATTTAAATTTTTTGCTGTCGCCCCTGAGAAGCTTAGAATTTTCCATTTTTCAACAATGAGTTATAGAAGGTCTATATGCAGACAATAAGACATTCTAAAATTTGATCTTAAAATTGCAAGGCACACATGCCGTGTAAGTAGAAAAAATTGAATGACAATGTATTACTATAGCTTTTTATTGGCTAACCATAATGAGACAAAAATTGTTCAAGCCAGTAGAAAAATCCATGTTTAAACAAAAATATTAATGGACCTTTCCAATGCTAATATCTCATTTGCAATTATATCTCATGTACATTTCTGCAGGTCTGCAGAATGTACGTAGAAAAAACTAATATGCTGCATATAAAAGTAACTTTAATTAATACATTCCTCTGTACACTATCATACACCACAACCACCTTTAGAAGAACTCATTTAACTCACTTTAGATGATATATTCATTGTCCATGCTGTGACATGGATACATTTTCTGGCAGCTCACACAGAGGAATAAGAGATAAGAAATTATAATGCAATTGTTTCCTCTTACTAATGTCTAGTGTATGTTGTTCAGGCTGAGCGCACTCCTCGTTCAGAGCGTAAACGGAGAGACTCATTCGGGATGTTCGATGGCTACGACAGCTGCAGCGAGGAGTCCACCAGCAGCTCCAGCTCAGAGGACAGCGAGGACGAGGTAGTGCCCTCCATCCCGGCCAGTCTACCCATTATTAAGAACAATGGACAGGTGTACACCTACCCTGATGGCAAGGCAGGAATGGGTAAGTAGACAAGAGAGAAGAGGAGTAAATGGTTAAAGGTTTCTTGGTTATATTGGTTTTATATTACTTCATGACATTTCAACTGGGCTTATTTAATAAGACAGGAGGAGAGGATCATCCAGTGATATCTAGATATAATGATATCTTTTTTAAATATAACATTTGTATGTATTAATTTCTTTCTTTCTTCATTGGCAGCCACCTGTGAGATGTGTGGGATGGTTGGAGTGCGGGATGCATTCTACTCTAAAACCAAGCGCTTCTGCAGTGTCTCTTGTTCTAGAAGTTACTCTTCAAATTCTAAAAAAGCCAGCATTTTGGCCAGACTCCAGGTAACTCCATTATAACACATATCAAATAAAAAATAAGACATGTCATTTATAATGAATGCATCATTAGTTTGTTTTTTTTAGTTTGCTGATGTCATTTTTCAAATTTGTTCAATGATACATTTTTTTTATTGTTTATGTTCTTTATTAGTACTCCAGAAAATATTGCAATATTATCATACACAATATCTGTTTC
This sequence comes from Rhyacichthys aspro, assembly GCA_036850595.1. Taxonomy (NCBI): domain Eukaryota; kingdom Metazoa; phylum Chordata; class Actinopteri; order Gobiiformes; family Rhyacichthyidae; genus Rhyacichthys; species Rhyacichthys aspro. The sequence continues at coordinate 18,037,036 of CM072166.1, read as the reverse complement.
AGGATTGAAATGCAGTATTCTTAATATCTATTAAATCTGCCACACATTCAAATTTTCTAAATATCAGTCTTATCAGCTTATCAGTGCTGTAAAACAAAAAGGAACTAGCACCTATGTGCTTAGTGAAAATTTGTCTTGAGTACTGAAAATAATTACTCTGATCCAGTGCAATTTATATTGTCATTGAAATTTTCAAAAACGATAATGCATGTTTGTCATTTATTGAATCGTAATTAATTATTGACTATGATGAGTATTCTTTTTTTTTAATCTTTAATTGTTGAAAAAAAGGTAATAATCGTAGTTGGCCAGATTACATCACTTTCCTTTTACGTTTTTAATGATTTTTCCAACCTCAGTTCTTTGAGCAAATAAATATGAATATATGTACAAAATTATTTAAATATGTATTTGTTTTTCAAAGGGCAAACCACCAACAAAGAAGGCAAAAGTCTTACAGAAGCAGCCTCTTATGGCAAAGTTGGCGGCCTACGCTCAGTATCAAGCAAGTCAACAAAACCAGGCCAAGTCAAAAGCTGGTATGTAGTATTTAAAAAAAAAAAGACTCTTATTGAAGCCTGTGTAGACAAAGCTGTGGCTTATTGGTGTTTTTCTGTTTCCCAGTTGTGACTTCAGAAAGTTTTGACTGGGGACACTACATTTGCAGCGGTAACACAGTGGGGGCTCCTGTCAGCTGTTTCAAACACGTAAGTCTGCAGACCTGTAAACAGTCTGAATTTGAGCTCTGCTCAAGTCAATGCCTGGTTTTCTCGGTGGTAGGCCCCGATGGGAACGTGTTGGGGAGGCATTGCAGAGGGAGTGAGGGTCGAAGTGATCAACTCTGACACCAACCTCTCCACCAAGGTCTACTGGATCGCAGAGATCATAAAGCTTGCAGGTGAAGTGATTTTCATTTCAAAGCCTGATCATTTTGATCATTTGCCTTTGTTCTTGTCTATGATTTTGAACAAGCAATGTGTCATTTCATTTTTCATGAATGTGTAACAATTCTGCCAATAGGCAAAGAGAATTTCAATTTGGAACATGAACACAAAAAAGAGTGGCATTTTGAGAGACCTACCCTTTTCATTTTATCACTAACCAACCAATTAGGCATGAGACAGTATGCCATTCTGATGGTATAATAACCTTAGGAACCTAGGAAAAATATCATGGTATGACGGTATCACAGTAATATGTTTCTAACTTTGCTTTTAGTTTCCAGATGTAGGAGCATATGGAAGTCTTTTAATTGTTTTAGATGGATCCAAGTAGATATTTTTCAAATGTAGAAGTAGCTCATCTCACACATCAGGATACAAACCATAACAGAGTGTTATGCTATGTTATATTGAGCTCAAAGATATATTGCCAAACATCCCATACCAGGGCTTCATTATTTCATGAATAATATAAAAAGTCTATTGCAAACAAATGTGCAGCAATTTATTGTTTTTGTGTTCTGGGCAGGGTTTAAGGCTCTGCTGCGATATGAGGGCTTCGACAATGACAACAGTAAGGATTTCTGGTGTAACCTCTGTATCCCTGAAGTGCACCCTGTGGGATGGTGTGCTTCCAGTGGCAAACCTCTCGTACCTCCAAAAAGTAAGTCCTCTAGACAAATCTGATTGATGAATCAACTTTAAAAGGTTTAAAACAGAAAGTGCAACAAGTATTCATTGATTTCTTCAGGAACTGGTACTGATAGGAAAATATCTGAAGGTTAAAGTGTTTATGTAAATGCTTTAAAATGTATTATAATGCACAAATGTAATGGCAGCAGGACTCCTGAGTCTTTATTTAACATAACACTGTATATTAAAGGTTTTGCCATTGTCTTAATTTTATAAAATGTCTCACACCTGCACGTTTGAGTGTGCTACTCACTTTTATTCATAAACATTTCATTTGTAAGATGCTGGAAAAGCTAACACGATTTACCTCATAGAAAGAAATAATATTTTAGTAGTATAGTATTATAGTATAGTTTAGTTTAATAGTAATTTTAAAAGATGACCCTTAACTGCCAAGCTCACATGAATTTGATAATGAATATATGTATTGTAATTAAGGTAAACAATCATTAATATCATTATTTATTTTTAGTTTTGAGTTTAAAAACAGGAAATGATACAAAAGCCCTTTTCCCCTTGGACTGAATGTAATATTCAATGTATTCATTTTTTGATTATTCTGACCAGGGCCACAAAAAAGTGATATGCAAAAGCATTGGGGACACTGCACCTTCTATACCAAATTTAAACATGAACAAAAAAATGATCAAATTTGTTATTGCTTTAAAGAGAAAGTGAAAAAAATGGAATATTAGGCTGTTCAAAAAATAGCAGTGTCTGCATTTTTCTTTACAAACTTAAACATTTGCTGTTTAAACTTAAAATTTCTTTCTTTATCTTTTCTGTGAATCACTGAACTAATATTTCATGGTATAACCACTGCTTTTGAGAAGCAGACACATCTGTGTAGCATGGAGTTGACCAGCTTCTGGCTCCTGTGAACAGCGCAGGACCACTGGACAATTCCTCTGCATTTCTTGGTTTTCCCTCAGATACAGCACTTTTGATGTCACCCCACAAATTTTCTATTGGATTAAGGTCCGGGGATTGTGCTGGCCACTCCATAACACCAATCTTGTTGGTTTGGAACCAAGATGTTACTCACTTACTGGTTTGTTTGGGGTCATTGTCTTGTTGAAACACACATTTCAATTCCATTTTCTCCGGCATAAGGCAGCATGACTTCAAGTATTTGAATGTATTCAAACTGATCCATGATCCCTGGTGTGCAGTAAAAGGACCCAACATCAAAGTATGAGAAACATCCCCAGATCATGATGCTTGCACTACTATGTTTGGCCTGAATTCAGGCTTGAATATAGCTTGAATTCTGTTTTTGGGGGCTGCAGACAGTTTGTCTGACGCCCCTCAAACACAGAATTCAAGTCACAGTTCACTGTGAGTTCAGAAGCATAGTGGTGCAAGCATGTCCTAGGCTGTTCACAGGCGCCAGAAACTGGTTGACTCTATGCTACACAGATATGTTTGCTTCTTAAAGTCAGTGGTTACACTATGAAATATTAGTTCAGTGATTCACAGGAAAGCTAAATCTAAAGCATTTTTCAGTTTATACAGTAAATGTTTGAGTTTGTAAAGAAAAATGCAGACGTTCCTATTTTTTAAACAGCCTAATATACCAATGTCTTTACTTTCTGTAAAGAAATAACAAATTTCATCCTTTTTTTTATCATGATTTGATTTGGAATAGAATGTCTAGTGTTCCCAATGCTTTTGCGTGATTGAAAATAAAAGCTATTATAAGAATTTTTAGCTTTTTTAAACACACTGCTATTGTTATGAACATAACTGTATGATCACAAATCCTCAATTGTGACCATATTGTCACGTGACCTGCAGGGTGTGGAAAGGATGCTCTGCTGACAAACATCGGCTACAAGCAGCACCTCTGAGAAAAATGGCATGACTGAGAGCTTTAGGCGTTTCCTTTTAGTCTATCGTAGCTAAGCATAAGGATAATGTGTTAAAGCTGATTGCTGTTGTGCTCTTTCAGGTATTCAACATAAATACTCTAACTGGAAGGCTTTCCTTGTAAAGCGTCTCACGGGAGCTAAAACTCTGCCCCCTGATTTTAACGCCAAGGTTAGACTTATTCATGCAAAATAAAAACAAATCGTTTATAGTTTGCATTTTCTTGGTTAAATCAGTTTGGATTTGTTGTTGCTTTTCGCTCAGGTACATGAGAACATGCAGTTCCCATTTAAGAAGCTGATGCGGGTGGAGGTGGTGGATAAGAACTATCTGTGCCGGACGCGGGTGGCGCTGGTAGAGCAGGTGATTGGAGGGCGCCTCAGACTGGTGTACGAGGAGAGCGAGGATGGCTCTGACGACTTCTGGTGCCACATGTACAGCCCACTTATCCACAACATTGGCTGGTCCCGCTCCATTGGCCACCGCTTCAAACGATCCGGTGGGTTTGGAGCACTCTCACTTAAGCTCAAAGGCAAGAGCTGCAGAGCAACACCTTTTTTAATCTATAAACACTACCTGTTTATTGAATATTCAGATAAGAGTTATTTGTATCAGATGCTCCTCACTTTCATAATAAAAGCTAAATGGTTGTCATTCTATTGCCATTAACAGGTTCCTGAATATTATAGAAAGATGGCACTGACACTACTCAAAAAAGCTTGAAGAAAAAGTTTGAATTATGGCTTCAATCATAAGAATGAAATTAAATTTTGTGTTTCAGATGTCACAAAGAAAATGGAGGGTCAAGCGGATGCTCCTCCACAGCTCTTTCAAAAGGTGAAATGCCCATCTAAATATAGATTTTTGAGTATACTCCTAGAAATAACCTCATAGATTACTGTTAAAATCTAAAAACTAAATAGTTTATTCATTTCTGTATGACAATACAGGTACATTACAGGTTTACAAAATGGCAAAAAAAGCATCATATCTCACTTATTGATACATCTTCTGTGATATCGATTTGACCTCAAAATGTGACATTGAAACAGTAGTCTGGCACTGTTTAATTGTTGGTCTTCTTGATGTTGTGTACTGTATGTGCTGTTTATTCTGTGGTGCTGTTCATAAGGTTGTAGAATTACTTTCACATATGAGTGTTATTCTCAGATGAGTTTTCTCAGAAACATGAAGACTGTGTACACTCATGGTCCCAGGTGTCTTTGGAGTACAGGGCTCTGTCATGTGCACCTGTAAATGCACTGAAAATACATCACTTACAATTTTTACAATTTTTGATCTTTGTGTCTTGCAACACATCAGTAGTAATGAGGTACATTAAATTCAATATTCTCTATAGAAAGCCTGACACCTCCCTTTTTATTAGAGGGATGTGTATGTATTAATTCAATGCTTAGTCCCATTAGTTGCTGCAGGTGACTGCAGCCTATCCCAGCAGCTTTGGGCCTTAAATCATTTAACAATGTACGTGAAATTTGCAGCAGAATTCAGAGGAATTTATCTCTCTCCATTGATTTGTTGAACTTTTTACCCCATTTTGGCAACTCTGGAAGTAAAAGAGAATGAAAAGCATGTTTGATTTGTTCTGAATATTTGTTTATTGTGAATCTGGTTTCTTCTTCCCTCAGGTAAAGGACGTGGACCAGAGTGGGGACTGGTTTAAAGATGGGATGAAGTTAGAAGCCATCGACCCACTCAACCTCTCAGCTATTTGTGTAGCCACTGTAAGAAAGGTGAGTGCTGTGAGGTAGCATTAGCAGCAGTGTAAGGCCTCAGATTGACGCAGCTGTGGTATGCTAAAGGTGCTGGCAGATGGGTATCTCATGATCGGGATTGACGGCTCTGAGGCAGTGGACGGATCGGACTGGTTCTGTTACCATGGCATGTCCCCCTCCATCTTCCCCGCCGGATTCTGTGAAATCAATGACATCGAGCTCACACCCCCTAGAGGTATACTTTCATGTTAAGAGATTAAACAGAGAAGGGCTTAGCTACTGTTTGTACTTGAACCTGGGGACCTTCAACAGACACTGACCTGAAGACCACAGAGCTCTGCTGGGCCCATGAATGCTCCTAATTTCACATGAAAATGGTCATGCAAGGCCTTTCATTACTTTAAAGCAATCATTAAAAATAAATTCTGAATCATTCTGGAAATAAATGGACCGTGTACAAAACAGGAGCAGAAACAAAACAGTTCCCCTGGTATAGCACAAAGCCTGTCAACTGACTCCTGTGGCTCCTGCTGCTTATGATTGTCAGGAAGGGGTCCTGTTCAGAATGGTGGAACACAGGCATGTATCATACTGAGCCCAGTTTTAGATCTGACCTGTTGGACTAATTAAAAAAAACAAACATTCATTTATTACAAGGTCTCACGTTTGATTGAACAACTCTCAAGAACAGGGAAAAGCGCACTCCCATAAAATTAAGCGCCCATAAAACTATATTTATAATATTTTTTGCACATGCATTTCATTCAAAGCTGTAGTAAGCTAAATCTGTGTCAGCCGTAAGCAGATGTAATCACCTCATTCAAACATATGGTATTTTCTCTGTTACTGCTATGTTAATGCAGACCAAGAGACATGCGTTCTTTAAAGTTCACACAGAATTGAGAAGAAACTTGCTGTTTATGATTGCTTTTATCTCTTAGGGGGGAAATTTAAGAAGCTCAGTAAGAAAATATTGGTAAATGATGTAGCTCACTTGTCTGGACAAAAACAGTTTGTGATTTGAGTTGGGACTACAATATGTGACAAAATTTGGCAAATATTTGTCTTGTTTGTAGCAAGTCCTGGTGTGATTGACATAGGGCATGATAACTTTTACCACGTCATGTCATCTAATGTGGTTGTATCTTTTCCTTAGGGTACACAAAACTGCCATTTAAATGGTTTGACTACCTCAGAGAAACTGCTTCAGTAGCTGCTCCAGTTAAGCTCTTTAACAAGGTATGTCTGCTTCATGGTTTCTCTACTGTGCTGGTTCTTACCGGACTTTTCTGACATAGCCCCTTTAGAGAAAACGACTCCAAGGATGTAAGATAGAAAATAAAATGCTCAAGTTTAACATGTAAATGTAACATGTGTAAATGAAAGCCTTCTTTAATTGACTGACATGTTGCCACTGGAGTGCTTAAACATACATATATCATAGAATTTGCCGGTGTAATAACCTTAAAATGATTTTCAAAAATATACGATAAATGTGCATCTGCCTTTTTAGTAAAATAGTAAATCTGTGCAAAGAGAAATCAGTGTCATCAAATTTGCTTAAAACTCAAATGGTTTGTAACATGAGCAGGTTTTAATGAGTCTGTGTATGTAATGGCCAACTGTTTTTTGTTTTGTTTTGAGAAAACCAAAATGACCAATCTGAAATAAGGAAATAGAAATCCAGTCTGCTCTGCTGCTTAGGTGTTTGGGAGAGAGCCATTGGGATTAGTTTATCTGATCTTTCAAACACAAGCTCATTTGACACACAGGACAGGTGTCGGCCAACTCCCTGGAGCAGTGGATAGACTGTGGAGCAGGAGTCTAGTGCGTTAGGACTGCTGAAGTCCTGTAGCCAACTTCCACACTGCATTTTATATTCAAACTTTTTGGTGGGATAAACTCCCTTGTCAAGGAACATACAATGACTAGGTGTCTTATTATCTGTCACGTAGGATGTTCCCAATCATGGCTTCCGGCAGGGAATGAAGCTGGAGGCTGTGGACCTGATGGAGCCGAGGCTTGTGTGTGTAGCCACTGTGACCAGGATTGTGCATCGGTTACTGAGAATTCACTTTGACGGCTGGGAGGACGAGTACGACCAGTGGGTGGACTGTGAGTCCCCAGACCTCTACCCTGTGGGCTGGTGTCAACTGACGGGCTACCAGCTGCAGCCCCCTGCCTCTCAGAGTAAGACCCTAACCCAGTCACAGCTCCAAATGTCAGGCTAGTAGGAGTTTAACAATAAAAGGTGATAAGTTCTGTGACAATGTATCAGTGTCTCATTAAACAGCTTATTCTACATTTTAGATAGAATAAGCTGCTAAAGCAAGTTTGATGGGCACAAAATACCCCATGTTTCATAAACCCTGCAGTCTGTTGAATTCTCAGTTGAGTTAAAATAAAATAAATAACATGAAGGAAAAAATACAAGATATTCTGAAATGACACTTGCTTTATTTCTGTGAAGTAGTTATTTGTAAAAAAAGAAATGTACTTTGACTTTAACTAGACATTTGCTTCAGCTTTTTCTGGTGTAAAGTAGAGATGTAATTTTTAACTCTACATGCATTAAAACACTTTAAATTTTCTGTCTGAGGTTGATAAACATGGGCAGAACCTGTGAAAAACTGAGGTCCAAAAATGTAGAAAACAACACTTTTTCTCACTTTTTAAAATGAATAAATGGGAAATAGTGTGTATGGTGGCGTACACAGTACCTCTTGCACCAGTACACAACAGGATTTACTCTCTTCTTTTTTCAGGTAAAGGCTGTACATCTACATTTTAAATGTTTTTTTCTAATATGATCTATCTCAAACAGAAACCCGCCTTGTGTCATCTTGTACTTGTGTGACGTCAGAGTTAACAGATGATGCACATGCAATTTCAGGGTTTACCCTTACTAAACTGTATTGCATGGACCCACCTTGTACCACTTTGCAGCTTCATTGCTCTTGCTTTATGAATTAAAACCATTGCTTTTGTTTAAGTTGATTTATTAATGGCCACAATCTCTCCTGCTGACTAGTAATAAATGTGTCTTATTTCAGGCAACAGAGATATGCCTCCATCTGTGCCCAAGCAGAAGAAGAAGGCCCAGCAGTACAAAGGCCAAAAGAAAAGTGAGTGGTCTGTTTGTTTGAAGTGTTGTCTATAATTTCTCCTTCCACTTCTTTCACTCGCTGCACTTGTATGGGGAGCTCTCTGAGTGCTCACATCATGTCTGGGTGTGTGCTGCCGTGTCTGTTTGAGCTTTGTGCCACATTGTGGGGTCATGTGGAAAGATGAGAACAAGGAAAGTTATTAACTATGACTGCACAGTCACTAAGTGGTTTACAGAACCAGATGCTAATGTAAGCCCTGGCTTAGTGGGCTTATTAAAGAAAACAACTACCAGTTTTCTTCAGTGTGCAGTGCACAGTGGATATCAGCCTGATCTGCAGTAAACCAGCCCACTCTCATTTCAATGGTACCAATAGGTCCACACTCCTGTACTCTTGCCGAAGAAAGCTTTATTGTTGGGCTGTTTTGTTGGTACATCAATAGCACATAGCACATCTAATTAAATCAGAACATAATTTCAAAACTATGTCCAGCTTGTCCAACTGCTTCTACTTAGTCAGTGGCTTATATGATGACCTGGAAGACGAGAATATCCACAGACAACAGTACTGTCCACCATCGGAGGTCCCTTTCAGCAGTAGGTTGAGATGGTCAAATGTTGGGATGGAAACAGCCTCAAAGATAACATTTGTTTTGTCCAAATGATATTTTTATATTTTTGGTGGCAGCTCAGTATTTGGCTGGTTTGTGCAGTGATGTTTATGAAGTTAATGGTGCATCTGCTTAGTGGGTCGGCGGTGCACGTCTAGCTCACCAGGGGCACCTGAGATTACGTGTGAAGTGCTAGTTGTTGAGCTTCTAACCTTCTTGCTGCCAGCACTAAACTCTGACAGTGACCCTGTGTAAGCCCCTGGTAGCTCACCCCAGTCTGGCTTGGTGTTTAGAGAGGAAGATTCCGGTTGGTCGGCGGCCCTTCAGTCAGGCAGGCAGGAGGAGGAGCTTCTCGGGGGATGAAGAGCACAGCCCGCCCCCTTACCCTACCCAGGGGCCCGCTCGGCCCCGAACACACCTCCACCAAACCCACAAATCAGGTAATGGCACACGTTTACCCAGCATGCCCCTGAGGCCTGGGGCATGGCCCTGGGGAGTCCGGCTCAGGGGCCCACTGTGGAGCGAGACCTGCTGATGTGATGCTGCATGTTCTACTGTTAGCCTCTGCTAAGAGTCAGGGGCCTCACATGACTTTCCCATGATGTGAAAATAGACAGACATGTTCTATTCCTCATACAAGGGTGGAACGGTTCATGATAAAAATCCACTTGGTTCTCACAAGTAAATGATTATTTTGTGCTAAGGTTGAAAAGGATTAACTGAATAACTAGGTCTATCTATGTTTAATCCTCCTTATACATTTTTATCTTTAAAATGAACATATATTTTAAAAACAGTTTTTACATCCAGGCCTGCTTTATAGTTGTTAGACCAAAGCAAAGACTGTAACCCTCAAAACTGGAATGGAACTGTGGATTTTGAGAACCGATCAACTGCTCAGTTGTTGATATGGTTTGAGTAGTAGTATTTGTCTCACCTTGTTGTTTGTCTATTAAAGGAGACATATTGTGTTTTGTTTTTTTTTCTTTTGCCTTAAAACATTTATGTTTTAAGTGCAAAGAGACAGAACTTGTAATTCTATATACCTGCTGTCTCTTTTTTTAATAGAATGCTACTTACTTTATCTTGATAGCCTCAACAAATGCTAAAACCTGCCAGCCATGAAGAAATCATTCCTACTGTAAAGTGCCTCATGCCAGTTCATCTGTGCTGTGTGATAGTCCCCTCTCCCCTATTTCTAAAAGTAGACCTGTGCCTGTTTACAATTGGCCTGGACATTCAAATGTGCCGTTATTGTCTCATTTTTTACTTTAAGGCTTTCACAAAAAAAGTTTAGTAAGTTGGTAGACACTAAGAGTATATAAAACAATACTCTGAACATGAATTCTGCACAATATGTCCCCTTTAAAGATGTCCAGAGGCATGTCTGTTTCATGGGTTGCATGTGTAACAAGCCTTAACTCTGGTGATCAGGATTTCAGCCTAAAATGAATTTGAACATGAAGAGCCCTGGCTGATGCTCTCTTATCTGTGTCTGTGCCCGTCTGTAGAGTCCGCACTGCGCATGAAGGAGGAGGCGGCCGAGGCAGATGACTTTACCTTCTCACAGACCATCTCAGACCAGGAGAGCAACGGCTCAGGCAGCTACTACATCAAACAGGAGCCCTGAGGTCTGGACGCACCGGGACGGGACAGGACCACTGGAACTTACAGGGAGCACCAGGAGTGAGGTCTGGATTTGGGACGCATTCTTTCCTCAGATGACTCCACAGTGGCTGTTTGTCGTGTTCCGGTGAACGGTGGACCAAGGAAAACAAGGCTTCGAACAAAAACGGGGTTCTACTTCAGCATCAGCCCGTCCTGCCTCTGGCCAGCGCACAAGACCTGTACAAACTGTGAGAATCTTTTCTTTGAGCCAGGTCTTCACTTTTGTTTCTTTGGTTTTTTGTACATTGCTTTGTTGTCAGGTCCAGAGTCAGCCACTGCACAGGATTCCCATTGGCCAGAGCAGAAAAGGGTCTGACACTTGTGTATATTTTGGTTGTGTGTTTTTTTTTTTTTTTAAACAATATTGCCAGATGGACTATTGATTTGTTCATAGTACTTGAAGCTTTTTATATTATTTTGTCTTAATGTTGTTATTTTACGTTTCTTTTTTTGGTGGCTGTGTGGGAGTTTCATAAAGATGATTCTATTCATATAGTAAATGTAAAGCTATACAGATGGAACTATAGAATATAGGCATTACAGCGTGTGGTGTAAACAGTGCTGCTCAACATTACCATTAGTCATTTGTCAACAGTGAATTTATTTATGAGTCGAGGCTGCTGCATTTTTCTGATCCAAACATTACAGCACAGAAACCCTGACGCTGATGATAGACTGTCTCAACATGGCACTTAAGTAATGAGACGAAAGAGGAACCTGTCAGCTCTCTGTGACTCAAAATGTGTCTCAATCTTTTGCAGTTTTAGTTTTTATTTGAACACTAAAGTCCTGTCTTTAATGTTGAGTGGAATAAGATATCAAAATAATTAACTGGCCATTGAACTGCCCAGTAGTCATCAGAGGACTGATGCTGCCTGCCACTAGTAGAACAAAGACTTCCTCAAAGCCCGTTTTAGCAAAACAAGAACAACTGGAACATGTATTACTGTGCAAATGCAAGTCTTCCACTGATGATGCTTTTCAGTTGCTTTATAAGCTTATGCTGTCATTAGCATTAGCAGCTGGCAACTGCTAACTGTAGGACAGCAATTGATTGTGTTACTTGATATCATTTCTTACTCCAAATATAGACATTTCTGGCTCCATTAACTGAAGACAGTGATAGAAATTCTCAGAGAAGCTTTTATACTTTTCGCTTAATGGAACTTTGACATTAACATGTGGAATCAAATCATTTTCAAGTGCTGCTGTTGCCCAAATCTTGGCATTCCACTTCAAGCATTGACAAAAATTCTCATGGGAGCTTATTTTTTGAAGGTGTATTTTGCAGGCAAATAGGTTAATACGTTGTTGAATAATCCTAATACAACACTGCCTTGTGCTGTAATGTTTTGCAGAAATGCTAACAGCTCTGGACATGTTTTAGATCAACAGATCAAAACATGGCTATTGTTTGCTTAATGTGAGCAGCAGGGTGGAACAGTAACCTTACTGGTATGATAGAGACCCTCTCATCCCACTTTAAAAAAGCTGAAACAGAAACTGCTGTACTTGTCACTCAGACTGCCACACTACAGCAGCAGGCAGAGGATCAGACTCAAGTGTGTCACTGTCAACAACTCTCAACCACAATTTTAAACAATTTTGAACAATATGGACAACAAGAGTACATTCTTTCCTTTCAATATATCCATCAAAAATGAATGAAGAATTGTCCTTTTGTTTACTGCTGAACCACCAATCAGAGTGTTTCCAAGCAATAAATACAGACAAAGTTTATTTAAAATACAATTTTCAGGCCATGCCATACTCACTCACTTAACTGTTCATATGTTTGTTTCTGTTGAAGGAGGCTGCATTTTACAAGAGTGACAGAGAAAAATTTGTAATATCTGAAAACGTATAATCTTACAGTAGTAGTAGTAGTACTGGACTTTAAAGATCTCCGGTATTGCCTACAATTGCCCTTTGGTTTGCTGTCATACAAAATACATCTTGCTATGAGGCTGTTAGAAAGTTAACTTTGTTTATAGGTCTATATTGGCCTCTGATTAGTCGGTCAGTAACCAATCAGGAGTCAATTGATTTCACAGATAAGCGCTCAAGCAGGTCCTGTTAAAAGAGATCAGCTGCATTTTTGTTAAGTGGATTTTAATGCCTCCTCCACGACTAAAATCTTTAATCTCATACACATGAATAATTTCTCAAAGACACACTGGAGACTGACAGAGCCTCAGAATTTGTGGGATTTGTTATCAGCCACAGCACACCTCTGCTTTTGAATTGAAACAAAAGACTTATATGCTTTAGAAATGCAAAAAAGGGGTTTTCTGTGTAGAGACATTATGTTAGCTTTTTAATATCGGAGCCACGTGTATGCAAGCTAGTTTAAGATGAAGCTGAGCCACAGGATTCCAGGTTTGTTCATAATGAAACACGAACAATGCACTGCTTTTTCTATAGTTTAGGCAGCATTTGCAAAAGATGACGAGCTGTTAAAGTGGCATAAATATATAGATATATACACATATAAAATATATACATGTTCTGACTGTGATGGTATGGAGATAACTGCAGCTGTTTATGTACTACCTCCAAGTGTCAGTGTGTTAGCATATGCAAAAGACTGAGTTATGTGAAGCCAAACAGACAAATTGTATCACAGCACACGAGGTAGTTTTCTAATCTGAGTCATATGCAATAACAAGAGATTCCATAGTATATTAAGATGTCAGTATGAAGATATTAGACAATTTAACAAAGTGTATAAATGTGATATATTGGCAGCAGAAGTCCTATCTCTACCAGTAAGGTTCATCATTCAATTCTCAGGAAGTTTTTCTTTGTTAGCAGTTTTGCATTGGCTCAAATCATCATGTTCATCTGTTCTATGGAATTATATGTACACATAAAAAAACGTAACAAGACGTTCTATAGAGTATTTTATGATAGAAGTTACAGACGGCAAAAAATTATGATGTATTTAAGGGATATTCAGATTTTTTTTAATAGGGTTGTATGAGTTAATTCCAGATGGATGGCCTATCGCCCTTTACCTTGTGCAGCAGCTGGATTCTCACCAGATTAGAGAGGTCACAAACTCACAAATCCATCTTGTCCCTCTCAAAGTACCAAGGCTGTATACATGTGAAAGTACTTGCCCTCCTCCTTGCTGAGGACTTTAGCAGATAGCCTTCACAAACAGCAACTTTAGATGAATATGTGAAGGGGACTGAATGAACCACCAGGTCATTTTATCAAACCTACAACATCACACACACCAGCACCAGTACTGGTCAAACAAGAGGCAGTGTCACAAGGAACTGCATGGCCCTGAGCAGGACAAGAGTGATTTTAGTGAGTTTGTGATTGCCAGCTGCTGACCGGGGTAACTCCCAGGGGGTTCTGAGTATCTGGACACTTACTGTTGGTTAAATCACAGGGGACCATATACAGAACCCATTTTAAACCCCAAACAACAGGAAACCTAATTGCCAGTCCAATTTATTTCATGTTCTCCCGACTGCGACCCACTGACCAGAATCTAACAATAGGCAGTCCACAAGTAACCCATACAGTCCTACTTAAAGAAAAACAAAAAAACAAGATATCCACTTGAAAAATCAAAAATACATTCAGAGTAAATAAATACATTTAGAATAAGGTTGTAACTTTGCAAAAATAAAGTAATTACTTTTTTGTGGCCCTAAAATACCTTTGTAAAAAAAAAAGAAAAAAAAAGCTAACTTTACTAAGGTTGTGAGGGTGTGGAGAATTTAGACTTATTCCTCTTGTTCCCTTGTTTTGTGCTTGTAAAAAAGATGAAATATTATGTCTCATAAATGCTTTTGTACAAATGTCTTAACACATCATTTGGTCCCCCTTCAGTCTGTAAATTTAGTTTGAAATGGATTTTGCTTTGCTTTGTGTAGCTTTGTCTTTGTCTGAGAAACTGCCAGATTCCTTCTTGAAACTGATCTTAATGGATCTAAAGCATAATATTCGAAGACCAAATGAGCAATAAAGCCCGTGTGTCACAATCAGCAGAAGCACCGAGGCTTCAGGTCCTCTGAGAAGAAAGAGGGCACAATAGAGCATTAACCAATCTTAGTACAGACCAGAAGAAGACTGTTGTATCACTGCTGCTAGCCTCCTGCAGAGAAACCCAAATGATCCGAGGCACAATCAATGCTGTTTGACTCCCACTTCTGCTTGTGTTATGAAATCTTTTGTTGATATCCAGAGCTGTGTTTGTTGTATTGAAAGGGGTCCAATAAAACGGAGTCTCCTCTGGTGGGAAACAAAGAAAGAAAATGCAAGACCAAGACAATTACAAATTATTCACGTTGAGCCAAGTCTTTATTTTGAGACACAACTTTTTTTGATTCGTGGGAACTAGATTTAATTTCTTGCAAGGCTGCAAAATATTAAAAAAACATGCAATATGACTTGCAATATTTGAATTCTGTTTGACATAGTAAAACAAATTTAGAAAATATAAAGAAATGCAAGGCTCTGGACTGACTTCCAGTCATCCTAGCACGAGCAGAATCAATATTAAAGACTGAACCAGGACTAAACCAGGTCTAAACCAGGACTTTTTCATTTGGACGCACCACACTTTGATATAAGGCTTTGTTTGGTCGATGAAGTAAATATCTATAAAAAATGATATAAATCTGTCTTTATCTCAGCATGATGTATCCTGTTAACTCAATGTTATCTATTTTGAGCCCTTGGAATCTATTCCAGACATTGAACTGATCTGTGAAGATGTTATCAAAAGGTCAAAACTCCAGTGCTCTGAAGCCCCTTTTATGCTAGCTCTATTTGCTGTGGGATACATTTTATGTCTTTTGTTTTGCTTCACCTGTAACTCAAAAGTCTAGTGTTGGGAATTAAAGTTATCGTTTTTATCCTTCAAAAGAAGGTGGACGGCCCAACCTTACTAAAAATGAATCGATGTGTTGGTATTTAGCGGGCCATATTTGTGCTGTGCTTTTTGTCTTTGGTTTCATGTCATTGTTTATTGCTTTTGCCGTGATGTGTGTGAAGTGAAGTCCCAAATCCTTTTACCAGGATGTACTCTAAAAGATAATAATGGCTCGCCTTTTTTCCCCCCTTGTTTCACTCCTTTAATCTAAATGGGACTCAAGGCTGACTACGTTTGGAGGAATTCCAGATCTGGCCTGTTGTAGAACACTAGCTCCCACACAGTATCATGACTTGTGGCCTTGCATTAATTTTTATTTCTCCGACCGACCAGAGGAGCTCCATACATCGATCAAACCTAGAACAGAGCAGACGGTGTCCATTTGCTTTTCGTCTTTGTTGCTTCTTAATGTAGTGTTTTTGCCCTCTTTCACTGTGATCTTTAAATATGGAAGCCCATTTCCACCAAAAATGACACATGTGAACAGCTATTGACAATACAATTGATGAAAAGATTTTTCATTGTTTTATAGTTGTGTCAAACATTTCATATCATCTGCCATTAATGGGTTTCCATAAAAACGACTGAGCAGTGAAGTGTGTTAGTGGCAGATTAGTTTTCATTGATACTAACACGGGTCTTTTGTATGTGATCCCCCTCCCCCCTCATAATATTAAACATTATATTGTGGTGCTATATATAATATATATTTGATAAAAATGACTTAATGTATTGGAAATATTACTGTCTGAAAATAATTGAGATGGGTTATGGTGCACAATTTATTTTGGATACAAATGACAGAAAAGATGTATGTGAATAGTTCTAAATGATATTAACACTGACCCATGAGGTACATGATTATTAATATTGGATTGCAGTTGAAGATTTGTACATCTTTTGATAGTGTAAACTGGTTTCTTTCTTATGGTCGATTTGTGCTGTGATCAAGCTTTGATAGACTTTGTAAATAAAGCCAAATGTTTGGATCATATATTGGGTGTCATGGATGGCTTCTTTGTTTACAGGCGTCGCAAACTGTTTCCGCATGGCTGTATCTGGTGATTTTTGTAAGACCTGAATTTTACACTGAATAAACAGCTTACGACTTCAGACTGGATTTGATTTTTATTTCTATTTCATCTCAACATGCATTCAAGGGACGTGCACAAAAATGTTCCATATAGTCCCATAACCTCATCTGCATAAATTCAATTCAGTTTAAATACTCAGGAAAATGAGACAAGAAGGGGAATTAGAGGAGACAAAGAGGCCCAGTGCCTCATGGGAGATTGCCTGACAGTCTAACACTACAGCAGCAGACCTAGTGGCTGTAACTATAAGCTTGATCACGAAGGAAGGTTTAAGTATAATTTAAAATGTAGAGGGTGTCTGCACTGACTGTAGACCACAGGTTCAAGTCAGGGCCAACGTGTCAGCACTGCATTTCCATCTAACTATGGCAGGTGTCTTCTACTCCCCAGCACACTCAAAGCACTAACTAGAATTTTAAAGCTGCATGGGATATTAAAGGCTAAGGCCAGGTCATGCTCATTTACTACACAGAACTTGTTGGAGCCTGACCACTGATATGACTGATGTTGTTGGTTTGAAACATCAACCACAACAAGACGACCTGTGTGATCTATATGTTATGCACATAAAACTGTTATAAAATATACTGTACAGACGATCATTCAACAAAACCAGCATTAGTGTTAAAGGACAACTAAATTGTGGTTTAATGTCACATGAATGTACAGTATTCTCCAGGTTTAACCAGAATTAACACATAGTATTCAGTGACTGAAACTAAAATGATGGCATGACTAGCACAGTGATCTTTAAAGACAAACAGAAAGAATTCCCACACCTGTGAGAAATTTTTTTCTTTAAAAGGGAAATGCTCGCTGTACATATTTTTGTGCAAAAATGTGAAAATGAATTAGTGACAAAGCAGTTTTATTATGTAACACTATGTTCCTTTTGCGCCAGTAATGATACTTCCATAGATTATCGAATTGAGCACTTGATCAAGTCCAGGTGTAGGACCTATAGAGCCCTGGAGCAGCAGAGGAAGCATAAGAACAGTAGGAAACAGTACTGTTCTAGCTCTTTTCCTCCTCACTTTATACACTACATACTTTAATTACAACTCTGAGCCCTGCCATATTCACAAATAATGACGATACAGCAATAGTGGCTTGAATGGATGGACGTTCAGAGTCCTCATAAAGAGCTTTTATAGATGGTGCCAAGAAAGCTGTCTCATTCTTAACACTCCAAAACTGAAGAGTTGGTGACTAATTTGACTTGGTGATTGCTGTGATACACCCACAACTCAAACTGTGACCATCAGTGGAGAAGATATCAAAATAGTTTCCACCTATTAATACCTGGGAGGGCATGTCTTCACTCTTCAACTCTACCTTTTCCTAATAATGATGAGCATTTAGGAAGACATAAAACAGTGCATTTGAAGTTGCATACAAAAGTGCCATAAAATAATAATCCTCAAGTGCAGTGGCATCATATTCATGTGTTCCTTTATTTTCTCTGTTGAAGCAGTAAAAACATGCCGCTGTAAAGACAACACAATCAGGCAGAAGATGAATAAATGACATATAAAACTAACTTAAATAGAGTCAGTCAATGTGAGAGTCTGTGCATATCAATTGTATTGTAATTCCTGTTTCACCAAAAGCACATGTGTAAATATTTGTGCAGCACATCTTTAGTTCTTATGGTCACATTCACAGTTCCTCAGGTTACACCCCTGAGGAGGAGGTGGAGCGAGGGTCCTCTGTGGGATTTACTCCTGCGGAGATGATGACACAATTAACTTTGGTTTAAGGAACAAGACCTAACAATTGAATTTCCCTTGGGGACTGGTCAGTTGAATTGAATTTATAGTGCCTTCTCTTAAACATTCCAGAATTACAGAAAAAACACAACCTTGTCGTACAACATCTTTCCTTTTCTATCTGCAGTTCCATACATAGGCTATGGAGTGCCCTGGTGCCTTAGAATTCTTCTCCTGTGTCATTGTAAATTACATGGATTTATGAAAAAACAAAAATCTAATTAAGACATTTTAAAATCCACACAATTCATGATGAACTTCTTTGACGGTTTATTCAATAAATTTGAAAAAAAGATTTTTAAAAATTTCAATATTCATTTGCAAATACACTTTCTGGGTTAAAATGTTCATCTTTGATGACACTGGAACAAAGACTATAAAGTAGCCTTACCTTTATTGGGTTGTTATTATATATTATTGTGATTATTTAACATAAAAATAAAGTGTCTTAGCTTTGAAAACGTAGTCAACCTTATATATGAAAAACATCTCTCGTTAAACCATGTATCTATAATAAGAACATCCATGGTTTTAACTCATGGGTGTATTATACATCCATGGTTAAAACAAATGAAACTTGAAAGTTTATTTTCTTCCGGACTCATTTGGCGGTGACTCCGGAAGTGTTAAATAAGCGGAAGCAGCTGTTCACGCTGACCAGCTTTGGTCATCGTTGATACAAATGAATCAATAATGTCTGTTTAAAGCTAAATCCTGAAACAGTGGGCTTGTTAATCTAAGATGGAAAATAAATAGCCTCTGTTCCTAAAGCCGCCGCGCCCTTAAGGTTTGTTTGCTCTTTCTCTCAGAGCTGGAGCCATGCCCGGGCGCCTAAAGTTACAATTGGCTTCCCTTAGCAACTTTATCATCCAATATTAACAGCTTCTTCTCCTTCTCTCCGCTGTGTCCTGGTTACATCCACTCGGCTCTTGTCCACAATGTGTCACCTGCAGCTGAGGAGCCTGCTGTTCGCGGCGTGGGTGCTGGGCTACGTGGCCTTCCTGCTGGCGGTCCGGAGGATGTGGACGGGGCGGTACGTGCGCAGTCCCGCTGTGCGGTCTCTGCTCGCGAACATGATGAGCGAGAGCGAGGCGGCTGCACCGGAGACTCAGGAGGTAAGAGGGCTTCGGTATTCAGCTCTGTCCCTGAGAATTTATCATCACAGTTTAGAATGGAATAGTGTTTTACAATAGTGGTGTTGTTACCTGAACTTACCTGGGATAAATAAATATTAATATACAGCGCTGGGTGATATACGTCCTCTTCGTGTACCTTAACAAATCGCAATGTAAGATGTAAAACAATTTATTTGAAGTTTTCTGATAAAAAGTTAATGATTTTAAAGAATGTTAATGGTTACGTCAAAGATGTTATTTACAAGTCAGTGGTTCTCACACAGGTACAGGTAATCTTGTCAAGGCTGTACTCAGAATTACCTGTGGTCCACTTTTTGGCATATGACAATTTTATTATTAAAATACCTGCTTTTTAAACAGAAGAATTGTATAATGTTTGCCTATAACAGTATGAAAGGACAATAACTATAATAGTGACAAAGAGAAGTTTGAGGAAAAGGCAATTAAGCAAGAATAATTTGGAAATGGGGAAACAGGCCAAACTCCACTAAGATCCATTGAAATTTCTCAAACACATTAAATAAGCTTTTCAGTAAAGTAAAAAAATACCTCCCTAGGACCTACCACGCTGGACTATTGTAACTCCCAGTACAGTGCCCTTGTTCAGTCCCCTCTTCACCGCTTACAGGGGGGTGAAAAACGCAGCCCACCTGTTGACAGCGAACAGAAGGTTCGCACATCACTTCAGTCCTTGCTGCTCTCCACTTGCTTCCAATCAACTTTAGGATTCATTTTAAAATGTTATTACTCATTTTTAAAAGTTGAATTGAAAATGGTTTTGCCTGCCATATCTTGCTAAACCTCTACAGCACACTCTAATGGTCACACTGTACTTTTTCCTCTCTCTGAATTTAAATACCCAGTATACATAATAATTGTGCAGCTCATACTGGTCTTTATGAGGAGAGACATTGAATGTGATATAGACAAGGCTCTACAGGCGAGTCTTCGAGATGTCTGCCAAGTGAACATCATTATAAATTCCATCCTAAACCTGTATGGACTAGTTTATCAGGCTTCAGTTTGTCATAGTTTTTAGAACTGGTTTCTAATGTAAGATGAGATCTATGTTTTGTTATATTCAGGATGTTCAGCGGGTTTTACTAAAGTGAATCATAATAGTTAAAATCAGAAAAATGGCATAATGTGAGCTGTCTATAAAGATGTCTGATCACCCTCAGTGTGGAACAGTGCACATCTGTTTTATAAAAGACCCTCTGGCTGATAAAACACATGTAAAGTATCTGTTTCCTTGTGTGTTTTCTTTTTCTTGGTAGTGGTACCGGTGCTGTCCGGAGCTGCTGGGAGAATCACTGCAGCACCTCTTTGTTCAGAGTCATCTGGACCCCGGGACCAAGATGTTCCTCAAACACAGTGTGGAGAAGTCCGGGTGGCTCTTCACACAGCTCTACCACTCCTTTGTGTCCACGGTGCTCAGCCCGGTCGTGTCACGCACCTCCATCAATGGGCAAGTACTTTTTCATGTGTGAGATCTGACATCATATTTTTATTGTATTTATTTATTTTATTTTTATTTATGATAGTTAAACTACAACATCCAATGTCTATTTAATTCCTATTAATATGTTCACTGAGATTATATTTTATCCCATCAAGCATACATATTTTTACATATATTCAAGAGCACAGTATTTTTTTTTATTAATTATAAGATCACACAGTATCCAGTGTCCCAGGGTTGATTAACATTAAGGGTGGAGTATGAACCAAGTTTTGCTTTGCCCTCAATTATTTCTGACTAGCAATCCCTACCTTTTCTTGAAAAAAATATTGGTAAAAATGATAATAAGGATGGCAGAAATTAAAATAAACAATTAAATAATAATAAAAATATATTTTAAATTAATAAATGTATTTGCAATTGCATTCCAATAACCTTTCAATAAATTGAGCAACTATAAAATTATTTCTCATTTCTTCTAAGTTCTCCTAAGTTATGACCTAAATAATTATTTTTGAATGTCAGTCATTATGATTTGATTTTTTATTATGAGGTTTTGGGAAACTTAAGAGAAATTGGGTTGTTCTGTTGCAAAATGTTCTGGTTTAAGAATTACAACTTTAACACCAAAGTCTCACTCTGACACTGTTAATAAAAATGTGTGCAGTGTCCCTGACAGCGTGAAAGGACAGCTCTGCTCATGCTGATATTTGATCTTGATCAGAAAAATGATTTCTGGCTGTGTTTGCTTCCTCTGCTAAATAATTTGCCAGGATAGTTTCTGCTTGATGGTGTATTATGTTTAATATTCATCCATTGCTAACATAATTCTTTTCCATTAGGTTTCTGGGTCGCGGCTCCATGTTTGTGTTCTCAGCTGAGCAGTTTCAGCAGCTCCTCAGGATCGGTCCGGACTGGAGGGCTGACAGACTGCTGGACCTGGGAGCGGGGGACGGAGGGGTTACGCAGGTGATGGGCTCCCACTTTAAAGAAGTCTACACCACTGAGGTCTCTCCTCCCATGAAGTGGCATCTGCAGAGGAAGAATTATAAGTGAGTGAGCTTAGAATACTCTCCCTGTTAATCTGGTGTTTTCCGTTTTAGGACCGAATGTCCTTTTGGTTCATTCATGTGGTCCTCGTGAACTTGGAAAAATGTTTTTCCGAGTTGAAAAATGCACATGAACGCCTGCTCAAGTCGGAGCAACTGCTCGGAAAATTTGGTGAGTCGGAGTTGCCCGAGGTTCCATGTTGACGTTATTTTCATCATAAACATGGCGGAGGAAAGCAAACGTTGAAGATATTCATACTTGACAATTTACTGATTTTTCTGAGCTGAAATCATGTGAACACTGAGAGAATGACTGTCTAACTCGGATAATCTAAGTTTCTGAGAAGCACTTTGTTAAAAAAAAAAAAAAAAGCAAACCTAATTTGACTTGATAAAACTTCATATCAAGGATTTACAAATATTTTATAACAGTAACTCAATTTGCAACATAAAATATGACATAAATACAGACAACAAGGGCAAGAGCATTAAAAAAAGACATTACATACAAGTTTGTTCTAAAAATCTTTTAAGCTTCTAATCAAATTTTGGATCTGACTAATGAACAAAAGCATGGGACTGCGCTGTATCATCCTGATGGGATGAGTTTGTGTGTGCAGAGCATGTTTGGAATCAGATGTTGCTTTAATCCAGCCTTAAAGTGGTTTTATGATTTGATGTCTTACAGTTCTTTTAGACCCTGGCCCTCTTTAAAAAAATAATAGTTAAAGAGTAACTCAACCCCTTAACTCCACCCACAGACGAAATTTGAAAAGTCTTGGAAAAGTGGGCATAGCCCAGCAGAGACGGAGGGACGAGCTGAGGGCGTGGCTAAGACGCACAGTAACTGATTGATTGACAGATGTCAGATTGGCACAAGTATCTTTGCGACGGAGCGGTCCCTCTTTATTCTCCTCTTTCACCTGAACTGGAGGACCTTGGTTTCTCTGTGGACACTGGGCCTGAGCCAGAACAATTCAAAGCCCAGTCTCAGCCCGAAGCACGGACTGACGAGGCATTTTTATAGAAAACGGATGCCATGATGGTAGAGTAACTTTGGCGTTTAGGCTAATGTACAAAGCATAGACTGATAATAATAATAATAATAATAAAGATTGCTTTAGATTAATTTTGATGTAGATATAGTGAACACTATTCTATAGAGAGACAGTACAGTGTCTGCAGCGCTCTGCTCAGACTAATGCTGCATTTATGTGAACTTGTATTTAACAGCATATAGACTTTGTTTAAAAAAATAAAAAAAAAAGAAGGTAACGTTAAACCTGAATAGTTTGTAGCGTTTAATGCTAATATGCCCGGCTGATTTACTCAGTAATCATTGAGACATGAATAAAAATCAACGGTAACACTCCGTCTTTAGGAGTTAAAAACACATGACATCAACATACTAAGAACAACATATCGATTTTTCTGCAACGACGCTGTGTGTGAGAGCACTTCAACACATCATAAACTATGGTAGACTGAGCTTGTTCTTCTAAACTTTTTACGACATGAACAGAGCAAAATAACAGACAGGAGCCATTGGCAGCGTGACCCAAAATATGTGTCTCTGTTGATCTAAAAATGAGTGAATCTATCTCTTAACACTGCTCGTGTTTTTTCTTTTTTCATCCGTGCGTGTGTCGCTCTGTGTGACCATGTTCAGTCGCTGCAGTAACCTAGTTCTGACAGAGACCACCTCTGGAGGCTCTCTTTACTCTTTAATGTTTAGTCTAGATTTTCCAGCAGGGGGCGAGGTGTACTGCAAAACACTGAGAGTAATGGCTGCAAAGAACTGACTAGCTCAGAAAACTACAACAAGGTTGTCACTTGGTGACTTAGACTTAATGGTAGAACCTGGTAATTGATAGGTCAAAATTGATAGCCTTAATGTATTTAAGCTGTAAAAATAGAATAGAACATACTGTCATCGTTTGCTTTCTGTCTACAACACGGTTTTAAAGGTTTATTGGATTTTCAGAGGATGTCAGAGAGGAGTCACATCTGGAAGATTAAAAAGAAAACAATAATTATTCAGGCCAATATATGACAAAAGACATATGACACAAGTATTGACTTTGTGCTGCTGTCGACACATCAAATAGTCCAGTGTGAAATGGTCTAGTGTTACCCTCTGCCAATGTGTCTTAGATGGACCCAGTTCAAAAGAAGACTCGTTCAAGCACAAACGATGAAGACGTGTCTTTTTGCATTTGTTAATAATAAAAGGATGGGTCATTCTCACAGAAAAGAATCAGGGTTGAATTTTTGGCAATAGGAGGGAGATATCTGTTTCTATTCTGGGAGGAAACAGGAGTTGAATCACTTTTACTCTGTTACAGTTACTAAACTGTCTAACACGCACACACGGACACAGTTCTTTCAATAAGAGGCATTTCTTGTGTAAGGACCTTTTAATAATATGTTTAAAAGCGCAGAACTTCCAGACTTTGTTTACTTTTAAAACTCCCTAACTAAAATTCCCTTTTTTATAAAGTTGCGATTTACTTTACTTACTTTTCTGTTTTAATGGCCGAAAAAGGGATACAAGCTTACTTTTTCTTTTCGTGTCTTGTGATATTCAGATTGCTAGGCATCGATGAGTGGCAGCAGACTGGATTCAAGTATGACATCATAAGCTGTCTGAACCTGCTGGACCGCTGTGATGATCCCCTGAATCTTCTACGAGAGATCAGGAGATCTCTCGTTCCCAAAACAGGGAGGGTCATCTTGGCCGCGGTGCTCCCCTTTCAGCCCTATGTGGAAGTGGGTCAGTTCAAGTTAGATCTCAACACTCACAAGAACATTAAGATTCATTTGGTTCAGTTTATCTCACGTGTGCTGATTGTTTTTGACCCAGGTGGACAGTGGCAGCGTCCCAAAGAACACCTAAAAATTAAAGGAAAAACCTGGGAGGAACAAGTGACCAACCTGTCGGCTGAGGTGTTCGATAGGACTGGGTTCGAGGTAGAGGCTGTGACGCGGCTTCCTTACCTCTGTGAAGGGGACATGTACAACGATTATTATGTTCTTGATGATGCAGTTTTTGTCCTAAAACCCACAAATGAAAGTGATGTTTCTATTCATTGAACACTGATGCACTATGGAACTCTCTGTATTTCTCCCATTCTGAGCAGGATGAGCAGTTTTAATACGCTTCATTCGTAAGCCCTTGCCCATATAAGATTTAAAATGGAGGTCACACAGTGAGGCAGGTTCAAAGAGAACCAGTCTCAGTTTTATGACTTAAGATTGTTTGTGATAAATATCTGTGAGCGAATAATGATCTGTCAAATTATTTTATCAAACATAATGTCGCACATTGATTCTGAGGCTTTAAACCCTTTTTTAAAAACTTGTACATAGGTAAGTGTGAAGCTCCGGGCAGTACATTTACCAACATTAGGTGTGGCACCTCTCTTTTAAGCAGAAAGAAAAAGGCATTTTGCCATTTTTTTAAGTGCATTTAAATAAAATGTATTGTTTTCATGTATTAATGTAGCCTGGCCAATCATACCCATTTACTTTTCAGTGAAATGAAGGTACGTCACTCTCCCATGTCACCCAACTTCCACTAAGCTCCATCCGACCTGACCAGTCACAGGTCCATCTAAAATAAGGCAGGCTTTGTGTGATGCCTTGTTTCTCTTATAGGTGATCTGGTTTTCATATTATCAGTCCAGAGGCACTTTATTCTGTGTGTGTTAGTACTGCTGCTAAATTCTGGTTGTATGACCAATTCATAGATAATCACAAAAATGACTTCAAAAGCCTCAGGACCTCCGAGAAGTGTGTAAAAGTTATACAAAAGAGGTGTTTTGGGTGGTCTTTTGGGGAATGTAACATTAGGCATGAAAAAGATTTTAAAAACCCCCTCAAGGCTAGTATAAATGGCCATCTTTAGATAAATGTTTCAGGTCAGTGTTTTGTCTCCAAGTGCCAATATGAAAGTTATGCACGGTTCTGACCAGCCAACACTGCTGCTGTATTAAAATGGAAATCTTTTAAACTGATTGCACAATGTTAACATGATAAAATGCTGCTCTAACAAATGTGTCGGCATACAAATGTATGCACATGTAGTTGATCAGTGCAATATTCACACATGTAGCTTCTCGGAAAATACTTTCTCTGCTGTTGTTGCCTATGTAGCTAGGTTTGAAGCTAGAACAAGACCACAGAAGTCACTAGGGAACAGTTATAGCAATTTCAATTCTCATTTAGATATAAGCAGTGTACAAGGTTCAGCAAGGAATGAATCGTGTTGTAAATGTGCCATATTTGTGTGTCTGTATTAAAATTGTGAGTTCCAGAATGACAAAAATAGTGTGTGCATTAGTTTTTATGCTTAACATTTCTACATAATGATAAACAATTGTGGTGCACTTATAATTCTTCTAGATGGGAAGTAGGCTTTGCACAGTTTGTGCATCCAGTGTGTGTTAAAAAAAGGTATGCCCCCTATTAGTTTATATTTTCATGCATGGAGATTTATGTTGTCCCTGTTAAACTATTATTACGTGCCCTCGCACAGTAAAACCAGTAGAATTTCCTGTTTACTTTGTTCCCTATCAGTTGAGGGCCCTTTCCTTCATTAAGGGTAGAACGAGGAGGCAGCACTTAGGTCTATCCATTGACAGCACGCGCCTCTTCTCATTGGCTAAAGCAAAGAGCGTTTCTCGTTTAGCATTGGTTACTTCAGCACTAGTCACGTCCCCAAGCCACGTCGCGCTTTACTCGCCATTTTCCGTCTCCTAAAACTAAAATCAGTCATTTGTTGTGTGACTGTGCTGTTAACTCTAAAATTGACAGCTACGGGACACAAACCGCACGACTTCTAGAGTGTTAGTTTGCGTAGCTTTTTGCTAGTACCTACAGAAACATGAATATTTTCAGGCTATCCGGTGATCTCTCCCATCTAGCAGCCATCATCATTCTGCTGCTAAAAATATGGAAAACCAGGTCTTGTGCCGGTGAGTGGCTGTTTGCTATTGTTACTATTACCTCTTCGCATGTACATAATACGCTTTAAAGTTTAACTGTACAGACAAATATTGATACAAGTATTGCCATGGATGTGCAATAGGGAGTGAAAGCTCATTAGCCGGTTCTCGGCTAACGTTAGCTGGGTGGCTATGTGCACTTTAAAATGTGGATGTTTTCCTATAATATAAATTTCTGACGCTGCACAGATTTGAAGGAACAGAACTTATAGGAAATGTTTAATCGTACGTCTCCAGTACAACCAGGACAGTTCACGAGTGGGGCATATTGTACTCCTGACGTGGAAGGCCCAATTATAAAACTACTGGATACTGGTCTCTCTTGTTGTACCTGCGCTGTGCGTCTGCAACGTCAGTGTAACGTCTGACGTGGCAGACACTTTGACAGCTGCATTTCTTTACTATTGTACATTTACATAGGGCCTTTTTGTTTCCCCTTTCTAAGAAACCTTCAGCCTCAATGCTGCATTATCATGATTAAACTTTGCTTGTTTCCATGTCAAGCCTATCCTGCTGTACCCAAGGTCAAAGGTTAACCGATATCTCTGCAGAACACCCACTCTCTATAGTGCTGTTGTGTTTGCTTTTGAAAAAATATCTATGTGCATGTTGTGCTGTTATCATACTGAGCTGCTTGTATAATTGTCTGTCTTTACAGGTATTTCTGGAAAGAGTCAGGTCCTGTTTGCCTTAGTCTTCACTACTCGCTACCTGGACCTGCTCACCTCCTTCATCTCCCTGTATAACACCACCATGAAGGTGCCAGTCACTCCCTGCACCACACACTGTAGTATTTATAACAAATCTGTTTCATTCAATTATTGCACAAGGAAGCAAAAGATACATTATCACCAATGCTTTCTTCCTTTTCCTTACCATTGTTGCCGTATTTGTTGTAACAAATACATTAAAATAACATCAACAACCAGATCAAATAATCATAAATGGAGAACATCAAACCAACATTGGGGGAAAACTTTGGGTTTTAATAAATAGCAAGCTACATTGGTTTTCCTCCAGGTGAAGTCGTCTAAACACAATAAATGCTTTTAAAACCAGACCAATTTTCCACCTCAAAATACCAATATATTACACCATACCAAAGTTTAAAGCTGACCTCCGAGTTCAGTTAGACTAAAGTGATCCCATAATTATCTCTGCCTTGTTAAACTGCCTCCCGGGTTTCTTTTTTTCCAGTTTTTTTTTGTTTTGGTGCTGTTCCTCAGTAAAAAGACGTATCCAGTGCTGAATAAACACTTATTTTATTGGTAGCCATTACTTCCTTGTTGATATCAGTGTTGACCAATGGGAGCGCTCCTTATTCAGGAGCTAGCCTGTGGCCAAAGCCTCTGTAAATACTCATCTATTTAAATATTTAAAAATAAAGCCTAGATGATGTCTTAACGTCTAATTTTTTCATGATTCTTTTTACAGTATACTATCAAAAAATGACATACTGTTCTGTTTAAGTAAAACAGTGTTTTCACCTACAGTTGGATTGTGTTGAGGCTTTAGGAATTACTAAATGTAATGTTACAGTAGGAGTCTGTAAAGGTAATAATATATTTCTCTTTATTGCACCACAATTCATTTGATTAGATATCTTTTTGACATTGTACAAAAAATGTAATTGTGCTCTGTCAAGATATCTTGTTGGGTATATAAAAATTTGTAAGATAAAATTACCAATAGGACATTAATAATAAATAGAGTTGCACAAAATTCAATGCCTGAATTACATTTATTTTTTGTGTGCCATACATTTAAACTTGCATTTGGCAATAAATGGCCTACATTAAATTGTGGTGCACCCAAAGTCTGTAGCTCAAATGACAAGAATAAGAATAAGGAAACCTTTTTTAGTCCCACAGTGGGGAAATTGCAAATGTGATCTGTAAGTAAGACAGAGGCTGTATGTGTGTATATGTGTATGTATTTGAATTACTTAATTTAGTTTTGTGCATTTACTCCTTGCAGTGCTTTATTAATGTCAAAGTATGGAAAAAATGCGTAGAAACTATTTAAGGTTATTTAATGCCAGTACATCCAGAGTGAAGCTCTGCCTCACAACTAATTGCTCTAATTAGTTCAGTTGAGTAAACCAACTTCCTTGTTTTTCTACTCTCCTACAACTAAACCAACAGTCCTCAGGGCATACCTAGTAAACCATCCTTTATTTACTGAAGGAGGAAGTATGTAGCTGCAAGACTACTCTGTCTTTTTTACTACTGCTCTATTGTTCAACAGTGTCTCTGCTTGTCTTTCAGATCATTTACATTGGCTGTGCATACGCCACCGTGTATCTGATCTATGTAAAGTTTAAGGCCACATACGACGGGAACCACGACACCTTCAGAGTGGAGTTCCTGGTTGTTCCTGTTGGAGGTCTGGCTTTCCTGGTCAACCATGACTTCTCTCCCCTGGAGGTAAAATATGTGCAGGGCTCTAGGCTAACTTTTTCACTGGTAGCGAAGACTCAAGACACGAAGTTTCAAAAATGTATATGCCAATTACTAAAATCACTTTTATTTTTGCCCTTTTTAATCGCTTTACATAATAATTAGGCCTATTTGCAACAAAGGTCAGCAAACTATATACTGTATTAGCAACCTAAAGCCTGTGTTGGGCACATACGTCTGAGGAGGGGAGTAACACAAATTGTACATCATCTTATGGGCACTGTAGTTACTTTTCATTGGTTATGATTAACACGGCTATTGTAGTATTAACACTGTGCTCCTGAATGTCTCATTAGCTTCACAGTGACCTGGTCGCACTGATGAGCCCTGTGTGCTACTTGCCATGTAGCATTTTTATACACCTGCTATCCAGTAAAGAATACCTTTAATTAAACAGCACTTGAAACTTGTTTGTTATGGATTTATAGTGCATCAGTCAGACATCAATACACCGATAAAGCTATACTCAGCAGCACCTTGTCTTTTCTCCACTGGGGCACAGTGTGGAGGTTACAGTTCATTCACCGTCACCTATCAGTTTCTGTAAAGACTCAGGTCACACTTTACCATAGTTTGCTCGCTACAGTGCATTACGCGTCAAGAAAGGGGGAACAGTGGAGCGAGAGAGAGTGACTATTCTTAAATGTTTAATTTTTAAATTAACTTGTCTATTGGTCATTTATTTTAGTTAAACTCTGCATCCTTTCTGTGATCATGTTTACATTGAATATTTTTAGATATTTTTTTAAATAAATAAAGCATTTGTAAAATATGGACCGAATTTTACTTTGCTGAAGTAACAACATATATGGAACACTAGCCCTGTTAAAACAGGTCTTGCAAGCTATCGTAATTTTTAATTATTTATTTATGGAACTTTACACTTTAATTAAATTTATACATTTATGAAATTACATCCAATGATTTTACGGTTGAAAGTATTGAATGTGTTGTTCTTTTTTGCTTGGCCTAGATCCTGTGGACATTCTCCATTTATTTGGAGTCAGTGGCAATCCTGCCTCAGCTGTTCATGATCAGCAAAACAGGCGAGGCTGAGACGATCACCACCCACTACCTGTTTTTCCTGGGACTCTACAGAGCCCTCTACCTCATCAACTGGATATGGAGGTTTTACTTCGAGGGCTTCTTTGACATGATCGCCATCGTCGCTGGTGTGGTGCAGACCATCCTCTACTGCGATTTCTTTTATTTATATGTAACAAAAGGTCAGTTTTGATCCATTCTTATCATCACTTGGTTTCATTGTATTAATTTGTGGGGAGTAAATGTTTATGTCCTTTTTGGAATCAACCATACAACCCAGATTAAATCCTCAGATCAAGAGAACATCAAAGTTGGAAGTTGTTGGGTTGGCTCATCTAATAGGGAGAATGCCACAGTGAAATCTGAGCTGATATAAATCACACTCATTATGGTCTTCTATGACATTTTTTGTGTCTGTAAACAACATAGTTGCATGCACATCTCGCTGCTGTCAGTTAAGCCGACTGCAATACATTTTCAATGGCATAAGTCAATGGTAATTGTACCAGCGTAGTGGGGTAATACTACTAACAAATTAATTCGCTTATGTTATTGCTGGTAAAACACATGGACACAGATAAAACTACCTCTGTTATATTGGATAGACATACAACCAATCAGAGACACAAAGAATAAGCAATAAGCTTGCAATGGTTATGATTTATTATAACTATGACAGTGGCAAATATGTCTGCAGCACAAATGTGAGGAAGTAAGACAGAGTCATTATTTATAAACCCAAATCCAGAGAGTTTGGGGCTTGTAAATGATAAAAAAAAATCTTGTTTTAGAAAGACTGGTGAAAGATGGGCAGACGTTCAGATCTAAAACAACAATTGGAATAATTTAAGAAAAATGGCAAAAATGGCAAAGACTTTGAAAATCCCACCATCTACAGAAAATAATATCTGCAAAAGATTCAGAGAATCTGTCGAAATCTCTGTGAAATAGACAAGGTCAAAGGTCAGTATTGGATGCGGATGATCTTTGGGCTCAAGCCTTACATTAAAAACAGGCCTGATTTTGTTCTGAAATCACTCCAGGAACACTTCCAGAAATTAACATCATCCAGAAACACTGAGGTTTTGTTTGTTTTTTTTAGTATCAATAAAAAGTACAAAGTAACACATGTAAACAGATGAGAAAAAAAATGAAAAAAGTATATATATATCAACATATTTCTGCCACTGGCTAACTCAGTGAGTGGGTTCTGTCTCTCTGTGTAGCTTATTATGTTTTATGTGCTCATTGGAAGGTGCAGTTGTCATATTTGACATTAATTCATTCAACTAGTAAATTAGCAGTTCAGCGCTAGAAACAGATTTAAATGTAGCTTATTTTCTTTTTTATTGGAAAAAGCTGAAAGCTGATAAAAACAGACTATATGAATTCAGCATTAGTCTGAATGGAGTGCTGAAAGTGGAGCTATGAGCAAAGTCCGCCTAATCTGCATGTGAATGTACTAGTACCAGTATGTCAACCATCCAATCTGATTTAATTTTCAGAAACAATTGCCTTTTTAGCTTTACATACAGAAACTACATTTAACCCTTATAATTAAGTGGGGCTCAATTCCCAAATGGGACAAGACAATGCACTTTTGTGGGGGTCCCAAGCCCGGATTAATGGAGAGAGTTGCATCAGGAAGGGCATCCAGCTTAAAATAAAAAAAAAACTCTACCAGACTACAATAGGCAGATTAGTTGATGATTTCCTGTGCTGAACTATAAAGTGAGCAGCTGAAAGAAATAGTTTTTAATTAAGTAACCACTTGTCTAATGGAACTGTTACATAGTATCTGGTCTTTTCTGTTATAGCCTAATAATGTACATGTCATATAAACAATGGCCATATTTTTGTCTCATGCTCCCACTTGTCTCATTTCAGTGCTGAAAGGAAAGAAGCTGAGCCTGCCAGCGTAAGTGCCAAATGGGAGTGCAGGGGCAGACTCACAGAGAGGGAGTGCAGAGGAGGAGGAGGCCCCCTTGAGCCCTCCCTCCACCTCCTGTTCCTCCCTCCACCGGGGCAAGATGCCTTAGACAGAGAGCGCTGGAGCGGCCGGCTGCACCTCCCTCTGGTCCACACTCAGTTGGGTCAGAACACATGCAGAGACCGGTCCATGGCCTTTCGCATTTCTGTTTGACGCATCTTGCCTTAACTTTTTTATTACTCTGTATAAAGGAAGAAAAAAGTGTGAATATTTTGTACATCCAAATGTGTACTCTGAGGATTTGACACATTAAGAGCTGACCTCTGATTTGGCACTGTATGATACTGAGGAGGACTTCTCACACTGACATATTATTGACTCAATATTTGTAATGGTATTTGCAATCGAAATAAATCTGCTTTTTGTTTCTTTGATTTGGGGATGAAATTGTTGAATGCTCATAACTTTAATGAGCAACTTGTTCATGTTTTGCTTTTCTTTTTTACATGCATTCCCATGTACAAGGACATTTGAAAAGGGTTGTCTTTGTGCATACAATATAATACAATGTTCCCATTTAACTTTTAAGTTTATATTTACAGAAGAGCAATGCATTAAAAGAAGATACACCATAATGACTGTAAATTGGATTGTCTTTTTTCATTCATTCTTTAATTTTTTCACGTTGGGTATAATTTTATCAGAAACACACCTTTTGTGAGTTGACTACATTGATTGATTTTTCTCTTAGATGTATTTATTTTTTTCTTCCTGGTTTCAAATAAACAGAGTGCGGAGCTGTTTTTTTCTTGTGTGTAATTGCATTGTTGTTTTTTTACACTCTGATACACTGATTCTGATAACATATGTCCTTTTGCCCATATTTATTGTGCTAAGCTACACTTTCTATGTGACATTGCCACACAAAATATGAGAACTTTTTGTTAATGTGGTTAGAAAAGACAATCATTTTAGTCAGGATATAGCAGTCCTTATGAATTAGCATATGCTACTACAATTTTTGTTTTCAACATACCATTTTTTGTCAAAGGTTTTCCTTACATAGCTCAACAGAAAACGTAACTAAAGTCTAGTAAAAGCATAGGCAATTAAAAGCCATTTACTAAATTAGTCATTCACATATAATAGATTTTGGATTGTAATTAAACGTAAAATTACGTTGTACGCGGAAGAAACGGCAGCAGGACGTAGGTTTGCCAAGTCATAAAAAACTTTTCTTGACTATGTCCAGAATGATTGAGAACCTCCACAAACGTATATACGCGGAACGAAAAATGAACGGAACTATTGAAATCTACCTTTGTTTGTGGTCGGAATGTTGTTCCGGTTGGGACAGGACAACCGTTGACGCACAAAGATTGTCAGCTTTAGTCCGGTTCTATTGCTCTCTGCCTGTAAAATAGTCAATGTCTCCTCGATTACTCATCGGTTCTTAATGTTTGTAACTTGAATGTGAGCGAAGACAAATCCCACGATGGAAAAGAGAGTGTGCGCGTTGCCAGGTGAGTTTAAACACTTACTAACGCATATGTTTGGGCTAGGCCGCAACTCAGCCCGCGCGCGGGAATAGCATTGCTAATTTGTCTGGCAACAGATATAATTTTTGAGATAACTGAGAATGTTGCATTGTTAAAATAAACATGTGCGGGACGCATGTACCACGTAGCGCACTTAAACAAAGAAATATTTTGAAATGACGCAGTGTAGATCTAATTTAGCCGAAGTTTCAAGGTAGTTGCTAATGCTAGTCGTTATCAGCGCAGCTGTGTTTGCTAACAACCTCCAAACAGTTAGTTGATGTGTTTGCGTTGCTTTGCTGTCATTTATCACTTAAATTAAGTGTAATGGGTTGTCTGTTTATAGTTCTAAGTTCATGTCGTTAACTACATCCTTTTCTGTATGATTGCAAACTTGGCGTTATTGGTGTATATCATGTTAACTTTAATCAGCACTAACGCTGATGCTCTCTGCTCAGGTTCCTCTCTTTCTCTCTCCTACCTGCGCCTCTTGGTGCCACCACTTCGCCTGGTGTCCGCAGCGATCTGGCAGACCGTGGACCAGAAAATTGTGTCCGATTATGGGCTGCTGGAAGAGTTTGTGTTCAGGGTGACGCAGATTGTTCCCCAGCTTCTTTCAACAAGGCAACGGGCCGAACTCATCCTGGGGCTCAGAGCACGGGTATACACTAGCTGATTTCCCCCCACATTTAGCTTCACTATTTTTGGTTTAAAGGGTAGAACTGTGTCTTAAGTCCATACAATTTTAATTGCAAAAAAATGTTCTCAAGCACACATATATAACTTTTATCATACATTAGAATTAATTTGTTTTTTTTGGTTGTTTTTTTTGGTGATTTCTTTACAAAAGGAAGTAAGACATAGCGTCACAGTTCTGTAATATTAATTTATTTAAGCTTTAGTCAAAGACAATATTGTGAGTAAATAGTTCCGATATATGTTATCTGTTCACTGTATAAGAGACATTTGTTTTATATATACACGCATATTATTAAAGAATTAAATAAAATAATTCCTTTCCCCTTTACACAGCTGATCCTGGAACTATGCCGCTCCGAAGACACTGCCCAACTCAATATTATTCAGCCTCATCTGGACAGGATGCAGGATCTGGAGGCTCTGTGGAATGTAGAGGTAACATTTTGTTTTAGGGATTTAACCTTTTGAGATCACTTTGGAGTAAAGACAGTAATAGTAGTGATTCTTTTATTCCAGACCAATAATACACAACAGGCACATTCAGAATCTCATTTCATGGCTCTGGTGAAAAACCTGCTGAGAGACCCAGAGGAGAGACAAAATTTTTTTAATGTAAGCTTTAATTGTTTATTTGTTTTTTGCAATTGTTTATATATGCTCAGGTTTTTATTCAGTTATTGGGCTTCTTGGGATACATGAAGGAATTAAAACATATTATATATTTCAGGATGTTTTCCCAGGAGACTTTGGTCCGACATATGACAAAGCAATCCAGACGCTGATGGGGCTGTTTCTGTCCCGTCTTGAAAAGCTTGTTCCCATCCAGTCTCTGCAACAGGTAACAACCTTTTGCTTCTTGGGCTGCATAATGAGAAAAATATTTCAGTCTTGAGGATTAAAAAACAACATGCCATTTTGTAACTCTACTTTTTTCACTCTCCTTTTTTCCACATGTGTTCTGTCAGATTGCATCTCTTCTTGGGGACCCTTCGTGTGTTCTGAGTGAATACATGGAGTCTTTTTCTGACCCTTTGGAGCTTAAGGCATTGCTGGACACTTACAAGGACCTCAGTCGGTTAGAGAACATTGGTGAGCATCCCCATAAAATAAAATTGAACCAATTTAGACTTTTAATGAATCTCGGTTTGGTCATTTCCCCAATGTCATTCCCCACTCTTTCACCTTGTTTCCTGTCCAGCTACTGTCCAATATCAATATAGGCCAAAAAGTTATCTAAAAAATAAAAAACATATACTGTGTGTGCATTTTGGCAACAGACGTAAAGCAGAAAACAGCATTAGCCTTAAGAAATGTTGCAAGTTTATGTCTGAACTGAATATATTTTGTTGTGAGTTATTAATTAATAGTCCTCTTTTTGGTTGCAGATTCTTTGATTGTTGAAAGTGGCATTTTGTCAGCCCTGTGTCTCCCGTCAGAGGAAAGAGTTTTAATTGTGAGTGCACAAACAGAGCCTGACTCAGAAAGTGGCTTGGAGTACACAGTCTGCACCGAGATGGAGGTAGAGTCAGACAATAAAGAAGTCTACGTGGAGGGAAGTGGGAGCTGCGAGGATGGAGTGCAGACTCAGTGGATGGGTCTCGGCAATGATGTAAAAACTGAAGCAGTGTCTGACGTGAATATGGATCCTATTGAAGGCGGCAAAGCCCCTGAGGCTGCTAGGACAGACAACCACTGCGAGGACAAAAGTGAAACGCTGATGATCGGTGAGGATGGCCAGGTGACTGTGCTCTGTGACCCGCCCAAGAAACGGCGAGGCAGGAAAAAGAAGCAGCCTGAGGATGGAGACTTTGAAGTAAAAACTAAAACAACGGCCCAACTGGATGATCCAGACTTTGTCTTGGGGCAAAGACCAGTAAGAAAGAATCGTGGCCTAAAGATGAAACGTTACTTGTCTCAGTGGAGGAAAACGGGAAAAACACAAGCTGCAAACAACAAGACAAAAAAGTTTCCACGATCTCAGAACAATGACGTAGACGATAGAACGTGCAAGGTGTGTGGTAAAGTGATGGCACATGCCAAATTATTAGAGCGCCACATGAGTCAGCATGCTGATGAGGCGCCCTATTCCTGCTATGCATGCAGAAAGGTGTACAAGAGTCTGCGATTTCTGCAGCAACATAAATGTTTGAGCATCACAAATGAGAGCTGTAAAGAAACTGGTCCAGACACTGAAGAGGACGGAGAGCAGTCCCCTGGGGCTGCAGCTGAAGAAGAGTCAGGACAGGCTGATGACAGCAAAAGTCTACTGGAAGGGCCTTTCTACTGTCCTCAGTGCAGTGCAGAGTTCAAATGCAAACAGACATTTAGGTTTCATCTAAGAAACATTTGCTATGATGAGCAACAAGTGGACCCTGAGAAGACTGAAGATGTGAAGCATTGTTTCAGGTGTGATCAGTGTGACAAGGCCTTCAAATACAAATCCACTTTAGAATCCCATAAACAAACACATAATCCACTCTACTGCGAGGTGTGCATGAAACTTGTACGAGACCCTGAGGCCTTGGCCTTGCACAAAGAGTCCCACACTCCGTTTCAGTGTAACCATTGTGAGGAGAACTTTCCAGTTTTCAAGGCCCTTCATAAGCACTACATAGATATTCACAATCCCACAGAGCCCTATACCTGCACTCACTGTCAAACTACTTTCGCCAGTTTGAAGCGGTTCATCAGACACGAGTGGAAACACACTGGCTACCAGCCTTTTCAATGTCCTCATTGTGTAAAACGCTTCAGATCCTACTCCGACTTGGTGGAGCACCAGAAGAAACACACAAAAGCTTACCCATTTCTTTGCTGGGAATGTGGGAAAAAGTTTCGTCACGGTTTAACTCTGACGAGGCATGTGGAGCGTGTACACCACTCTGGAGAACCTGTCATAGAAAAGCCTCCAGCCTTTGCCTGCACTCAGTGTGGCAAGACCTTCTCATCAAGAAGATGTCTCCTGAAACATGATAATTTCCACCACAAAGGGCTGCGTTTCCCATGTGAGCACTGTGGGAAGGGATTCTTTGGCAAAGATGCATTAGTAAGGCATACTTTGATTCACACAGGCGAAAGGCCTTTTAAGTGTGACGACTGTGACAAGTCTTTCAGATCATCTGCAGAGCTTAAAATACACAGGCGATACCACACTGGAGAAAGGCCTTTCAAGTGTAATATCTGTGAAAAGGGCTTTGTCCAGTCCTGCTTCCTTACTCTACACATGAGAACCCATACAGGAGAAAGACCATATGTCTGTGCTGTATGTAGCAAGGGCTTTTCAAGCCTACATGGATTAAAACGACACAGGAGACTTGTTCATACGTAGCCAATGACACTAATTACAATAAAACAGTTTAACAGCTATTCTGTTCACATTTGTTTGAAGTTATCTACAGAGCAAAAATGTAACCTTCTGACTAAGTGAACAATGCCCATGACGAGGTATTTATCATCCTTTTCATCCCTACAGACAATTTTTACATGTTAGCCAGGCTTCCAAAGTCAGTGGCTGCCATTGTTGAAAAGAATTGTTCGTTGTATAGTTATGGAAAAGACATTGGTATTTTATACAGAAATGTTGGCTGTAGTTCTACATAATATTTGTATGTATGAATGACATAACCTTGATTCCTTTAGGAATTAAATTCATTTTGTTGAAAAAATTGTATCTTCGATATTAGTTTCATTCATTTTACACAGAACAAGCAATGGTCCTAAAACTACATGTTTACTGTTATTATAAAGAAAGACTGCACATGGGTTATAATTTAAGTTGTAGTTTATCTGCCTCCATCTAACCCCATCTCCTGCATCCTCTTCTCTCAAAAACTACCTCATGTTCTTCACTATTTCCATCTCCATCCCTCTTTGTTCTTCCTCAGCCTCCTGCCTGGCAGCATCCTTTGACTAATATATAATGTGTGGTACCATTGTAAGTAAACAGCTAAAATATTTACATTTCTAACTCATTATTTATGGAGCTTTAGAAGAAAGAAGAAATAGTATCTGTATAGAGAAGAGTGAATAATGGCAGGTGAAAGTAATGTTAATGGTGTGCAAGTGGAAGGGGACAGTCTAATTTACATCTGAAGTACAATAAGATTGAACTTCTAATGAAAACCTGGTTATTGTAAGTGTTCTCAGGGAAGTAACTGCAACATTTGGTTTGCACGCCATTATTTAGCTGTTATGATGTTCTGCTGTAAAGATAATGATTGAGGGATCTGACTGGCCATCTAGGTCCCCTTGGCCTATTACCCTTCTGTAATACCCTTACCCTTCATTTGGTGGCATCAAATTTTAAACTTTTAGGGTTTTTTTAAAAAAAAAATTTTGTGTGGAAATCCCCTCCCATTCCTCCTGGGCTGGGAAGGGGGAGCGGGCGGGTTTGGAAAAATTTTACATTTTTCTCTTATCTTGGAGTTCTTTTAAGCAAGTGCATTTAAATTGCGATTCAGGCTAGTTACAAGTGTCTGCTAATAAATGACATAGCTGTTATCTTTCCAGCACAAACAGAAAAAGCATCGTTTTGTTTAAAACATAAGGAGTGAAATGTTACAATTCACCCCATAGTCTGGGTTTGTTGTAACATAAGAAATAAGAAGATTTTTTATTTAATGACTTTTCAATACAACTTCTGTGTGTGTGTATTTCAAAGCTAAATAAAATGTGGAAGGTTATATGGCAAATGCAATTTTGCCACAGATCTATTAGACTGTCCCATCTGATGCTCTTTAAAATCCCAAAGACACAATTTAAAATAAAAAGTTACTTTTGTACCTCAAGTTTGTTTTTTCCCTTCTGGCGTGTGATGTGTCTGCCACAGGGTCCTACTTTTGTCACATGTGGAATGAAGACTAAAACGAGCATGTGTGAAGCAAATCAGGTGATTCCTGATTGGAAGGATTAGAGGTGTTACAACTGGTCCATGTCAAACCATCCCCGGTCTGCCGTACCTGTTGTTTATTGTGAAAAAGCTGTCACCCCAGATGGGACTCGAACCCACAATCCCTGGCTTAGGAGGCCAGTGCCTTATCCATTAGGCCACTGGGGCTGAATACCATAAAGTAGTGGCCAGGTTGAATATATAGACATAATACTCAGAGTAACACGTTTCACTGGAAACCATAATGGCGATAAAATTTATTTCAAGAACCTATAACCTGAGTTTACTGAATATTTTATAGGATTATTAATTATACATTATCTAACAATATTTTATTTACGCATAATGCTCATAATAGGAGATCAACTGAATAACTGCATTTTGTTTAACCTGAAATGTTTGATTACATTTATTTTATTTATTGTGTTAAATAAAAATGCATCGGCTAATGTGGATTGTTGCTTTGTTCCTCATATATATGATATGATGGGGAAACTCCGTCAGCTTTTCACCTCTAGCCCAACCAGGAACCAGCCTCAGTTGTGTTCCTTGTTTATGGCAGCACTCTTTTTGTGGTCGGCTAGGTTAGCTGTGTAGACAGCAGTTCTTGGTTTCATTTTTTTAGGGTTAGGCTACTTGGAATTCTTCGTTTTGACAAAATAATGAATTTACTACCCTCTAATCCACATGGGAATGGCCTTCTTTATGCAGGATTTAACCAAGATCATGGTAAGCCTGGGGCAACCAGTTGTCTCCCAAATGGAAATTGGCAACGTCGTTGTTGCTAAGCTAATTTTGCTAAAGGTGTAGCCTATACGAACCAACGAACACAAAACAGAACAGCAACCATTAACTTTGCTTTGTATTTTTATCATCTAAAAGACTTGCTTTTTTGTGACAGTTGTATTATTATTTCAACAAGTCAACTTAAAGAAGTCAAAACTACACCCAATGCTAAACACGGTAGCTTCTTAGCAAGATAACTTCAAGAAAGCTTTTTTGTTTTCGTTCTTTAAGCAAGCAAGAAGGTCAGAGTGTCAGTATATTTATATATTGTCTTAAGTGTGTGTGTGTAAAACTTAAAAGGCTCAATGCCACGATACTGTATGCACAGTATAGCATATGTGCTTTTGAATATCGACGTAAACGTAGGTTAGCTCTAATGCTATGGCTAATGGTTTAGCCAAATTTCGACAAATGCTACTGTGTGACGCGTCTCATCATTAATGAGGAATCCGCTTCTGTGCTAGTTAATTAAAAGCTAAGGAGACATTTATGGTGTGTTATTCGCTTTAAAAGGGAGAAACATATGTAATTACATTGTTACAATTTAGATTATTAGATTAGACAAATATGAAGTCTCTCCATCTAATAAACTATTAACTTCTATGTTTGTCATACCCACGTATACAGGCCTAATACTTTATGCTTTATGACCATTAAGTTATCTCTAAATATCTTTTAGTCGTACTGGACACATTTTAACCTAGTCGTCGTAGTAAACCTAGACCTTATGTGACCCCTTTTACAGTTGACGCTTTGAACATCAGCCAGTCCCCGCCAATAAACGCTAATAATTCCCCTTCTGCTTATATGGCCTACACGTACTCGGCAATTAACTCAGTCTAATGTGCTGGTGAATAAAATAATGTTAAATCTAGTGAATTTTGGGGAAACGCCAACGGACTTGCCCTCTTATACTTATTTTGTATTTATGAAATGGCTCTCTCTGTTACTAGGGGTAATATTAGACTGGTCTCATTAACAGAGGAAATAGGGGGTCATTTTATTTGCCTTCATTTGGTGATTACAGTGTGTCCTTCTGTTTCTCCAGGATGCTTTGCCTGTGGGATGGAGAATGGATTTCGTGTGTACAACACAGATCCTCTCAAAGAGAAGGAGAAACAAGGTGACCGCTCTGTGTTCCATTTCATATGTTGCCGTTTTTTTTTTAGGTATCTCACAGACAGTTTTTTTAAAATCACTTATACTACGTGTCTGTTCAATATAAATATTATTTTCACATTTGAGATGTTTCTATGATCCATAGTGTTGGAGCTTTTATTTACCAAAAATACACAAACCTCATAAAGGTTAAATATTGGTGCACAAACCAAATGTAAGGAAGTTATTTCCTTCAGAGC
The DNA here is from genome assembly GCA_036850595.1 of Rhyacichthys aspro. Taxonomy (NCBI): domain Eukaryota; kingdom Metazoa; phylum Chordata; class Actinopteri; order Gobiiformes; family Rhyacichthyidae; genus Rhyacichthys; species Rhyacichthys aspro. Next base: position 17,995,300 of record CM072166.1, on the reverse strand, counting down.
TTTCACAGAATATTATTTTAACTTGAAGTTAAGGAAAAAAATTTGAATTGAGATGTGAAATAGAACGACCCTTTCACCTGTTGAAAAATTTAAGAAATACTGTGCTGTAGACTAGTGGTTCTCAAATGGTGGTGTGGATACCAGGGATGGCCTATAGTGATAGAAGTATAGAAGATTTTTTTAAGATAAATTAACCATTTAAAACATGACTGTAATACACTGCCCGCAGATTTAACTAAGCAAATAGGCAAGAGTCTCCCATTGAATAATTATTGCATGGATGATTATGCTTCAGCTGGCATCAAGCTGGTTGCCACCTGCAGCCAGCTGATGCAGTGAATAGTTTCTCATTTCTTGAACAACCTTGTCAAAACCTTGTCCTATGGTCATTGAAAAAAAAAAAGTTAATCTGTCTCAAATCGGGATCAAAAAAAAAATCGGGCTCAAATTGTGAAGGAGTGGTTCAGGGAGCATGACACATCATTTTCACACATGGACTAGCCACCACAAAGTCCTACCTTAACCCTATGAGAATCTTTGGGATAGACTAGTGAGGACTTTGGGCAGCAGACGACTCTCCCATCGTCAATACAAATTCATGCAACTCTGGACGGGAATAAATGTTGTGACATGCAACGTTATTCCCTTTCAGAGTTGCATGAATTTTTCGCTCAGATCTTGTATTGATGATGGGAGAGTACTTACTGCATCAGTTTGCTTCAAGTTTGTTTCTAGCTGAAGCATAATCATCCATGCAGTAATTATTTAATGGGAGGCTCTTACTTATTTGCTTAGTTAAATCTAGGTGGTGACTTTTTTTGTTGGGAGAGTACTTAGGCCTGTTAGTTTTTACTGCACCAACATAGGTGTTTGGCCCCTTATCTCAAAAATCCTATTTTCATTTGTCACTTGTACAGTTATAATGCAATGGTGAAATTTATTTTTATACCTGCAGCAATTAGCAAAAAGTAAATTTTAACAATAACAACACAAAGTTTAAAATGAGCCATTAAAAAAAAGTCCAGTTTGAAAAAGTCAATGGAGCAGTCAGATGACTTTGTCATGTAAACCATTATATATGTAGTAATGACTGTAAAATATATGCCTCTGCCATTAAGATGCCAACATGTAGACACAAATATTTTCTAAGGGGGTACACTGCTGTAGACTAATTTGCACTAATCACACTGGTGTGAATAGCCTTTTTTCATTTGGTTAATGTTAAAGACTGATTGACCAAATATTCTGACTTTTATAAACAGTGTAACCCCATTACTGCTTATAGAAAGTCTCTGGTTTGAGGTATTGTGCCTGTGTTTATAGCACAATGACAGATTTGCATTTTATAGATCTTTGTATGTCTGGAGAATGCTGACTATACAGTACTCTTTTTGTTTCTGATTTGTATTCTGTTTTGGCACATTTTTTCACTCTGGAATTGGGCTTTTATAACAGCAACAATGTTATGGTTTTTAAATCTTTTGTCCCTCAAAATATTTTTTTTAAATATATTGTTTTTTTGGCTTTATCTGCTAAAATACATTTTTAAAAGTATAGTGTAAGTCAGTTCTTGAAATAGAATAGAGAAGATAAGGAATAATGTCCATCAGAATGGCTCGAAATATGACTCAGCACATCTCCAGCACTAGTTACTGATGCCAGCTCCCAGCCAGACACAAATTTCTCAACTGTGAGTGGCACAGCTGTCTTTTTACTGCATCTTCACACTGTTGACTTGTTCGCTGAGTCTTTGTTTTTTAATATTTGTCTCACTCCCCATAATAATCAACAAATCAATGTGTCTTTTAGAGTTCCTGGAGGGGGGAGTCGGCCATGTGGAGATGCTGTTTAGGTGTAACTATTTAGCATTAGTTGGTGGAGGAAAGAAGCCCAAGTATCCAACCAACAAAGGTATGTCGTACCCAGACTTTAGAGTTTATCTCTTCAATTGCTACTTTAAATCTTGTTATTAAAGGAAACAGTTCTGATATTACAAATGAGGAGAAAACCTTGTCTGATGAATATGCTTTTAAACAGAGTTAGTTTGCCCATCAGTAACTTACCAGTGCTCGTTCTAATCCTGGCTTCCCCATTCTCTTCCCCAGTCTCTTCCTTAGACTCTTAGGGCTTGTGGTCAGACTCTGGCTTAAACGAAAAGAACAATTTGTAGTTTTGTACAGGCACAACCCAGTAAAGACTACCGAAAATTGCACAGAGAGCGGAAATGGGCCGGGACATGAAGTGAACTCTGTTCAGTTAAAGGGCCTGCGTCCAGAACCGAGTGTTTCTGAGGAGTGATTCAGAGAGCATTTTTTTACACATTTACAGAGCATTTTTGACACATTTTGATCAAAACATCTAACATACACTTCACTTTTGTGACACTTCAGCAATGTCATTGTTTACATAGCAGACACTGCTCTTCTGGAAACACGTGCCTCTTCAGTGGTTACCCGTACCAAACCGTCTTGTTTGACCCAACCTGTACAATACCCTACAGTGAAAACAACGCTAAAGCTACTCTTTTGTGTTGCCCTTTATTCTTCTTGTTCTAACACATTATTTTTTTTTACTTCAGTAATGATCTGGGATGATCTAAAGAAGAAAACTGTGATTGAGATTGAATTCTCCACAGAAGTCAAGGCTGTAAAGCTTCGACGTGACAGGTAAACTAATGTGGGATTGTTTAAATGAGCAGTTTAGTTTATGCTCCATTGTAGCTGAAGAATGAATGCATGTCTCTCCTTTGTGCCCAGGATTGTGGTGGTTTTGGACTCAATGATTAAAGTTTTTACCTTCACCCACAATCCCCATCAGCTGCATGTGTTTGAAACCTGCTACAACCCTAAAGGTCAGATCAGGACAGTGCAAACATTCAAATCATAGTTCATGTCAAAGGTCTTAGCCTGGTGTTTTCTCTCTGCAGGGCTGTGTGTGCTGTGTCCCAACAGCAACAACTCCCTCCTGGCTTTCCCTGGGACTCACTCGGGTCACGTGCAGATTGTGGACCTGGCCAACACAGAGAAACCCCCAGTGGACATCCCGGCCCATGAGGGGGCTCTGTGCTGCATTGCTCTGAACCTGCAGGGCACCAGGATTGCTACTGCATCTGAGAAGGTATGATCGAAAAGACTGTATTAGACTGAAATAGTATTGTCAATGTTTTCTGAAGCACGATGTGATGGGACTTAAGTGTGTTGTTTTCCCAGGGGACTCTCATCAGGATTTTTGACACATCAGCAGGTCAACTCATTCAGGAGTTGAGAAGGGGCTCTCAGGCTGCTAACATTTACTGGTAAGAATCCCAGTAGTGTGTTTTTCTCTAATACGACTTATAACATGTCCCTGTAATGCGTTGTTCACGGTATAGGAACAAAAACACAACACAAATTGCAGCAATCCACTTGGTCTTGCAATTGTTTAACTTTAATAGTGTGGCTTAGTTAGTGGCAATAAGCATGTAGTACTACGAAGCAGGATTAGAAGGTTTGTGAGGCAACTTTGCATTTAACCCTGAGATTTTGGTATCACAAAGCTGGTTCACCTTCAAGGTGAATCTCAGTGGAAACTTCCCAAGCATGTTAATATCCAGATAGAAGACCAAAATGCAGCCCACTGACCAATTAGTGACGAATAACGGGCAGCATGGAGAGTGAAAACAGAATCCAGAACTAACCGCAGCCTGAAAGCACAGTACAATCATTAACTATGGCATGTGACATTGTAAATTAATATCCTATCATGGTTTAACTTGTGCTTTTGTACACGGGTACTATACAAGATGGCATTTTACATGATGTATATAAATGTTTTGGGTAAAAAAAAGTACATTTAGCATATTTTCTATTGGAAATATATGGAAATATGATTAGAGACATAGAAAGACATAGCTGGTTATTCCATAAAGCGCGCTAACCTGCTAGAGCTAGACTTATTTTGAGAAATCTGACTAATTTTGTTGGGATTTCTGTTCCAAGAAGCAGGATCATTAGTCAGACTCAGTTGCCATGGAAACTTATGAAGGAAGTTCAGACTTCAATTACAAAGCTTGTGTACACTCAAAATGAGGGCTGAAACTTGCGTGTGACACCTTCCACGCCAAAGTTGTGATCTGTAAAAGTCCAGCCAGATGTAAAAGTGTGCGTAAGCAGCAATGATTTTACGCACATTCTGGAGACTTGGCACGAAGGCAACCCACACGGTGTGGCAATGAACTGAAGCAGGTTTGAAAAATGAGTGTTTGATATCATTTCGTTTCACTTTGTTTCTCTTAGAAAATACATGAATTGCATAATCATAGAGGAACAGTACTGTTTAAAATAGAAAGACGCTGTTTCTTTTTATCATAATTTGGCTCAATATTAATACAGACAAAGCAGTTAATTGCGTGTGTAAGCGCTGAAGCCCCTGCATGTTCACCGGAGCTGTGGATGTTCACTGGAGTGCAGAGGCACTGCATCATTGTCCTGTTGTGGAGCATGGTGTAAAGTGAAGCAGGGCTGATCCCTGATGAATCAGTGGCTGTATTTCAGTAATATTAATAAAAATAAACTATTGGACATGATGCTAACCAACTCCTACAAAGTTCATTCAGGGCTGTTTCGTTTTTAGGAAATTGCGACTCTATACAATGCTTCCTAAAAATGAAACAGCCCTGAATCGACTGAATTAGCTTTTTGTTTTCAAACAAGTAAGGATAATCTATCATCCCATCAGCTGACTGCAGTTTTCAGTTCCACCTTTTCAAAATGAGTAAGGGCCAAATTGTTCCCAAAGTAGTATGGAGACGCTTCAGACCCCTTTTGTGATGGAATCGTACCTGTACTAATCTGACCATTACCATACTGCTCCAGTGGAAACAAGGCTTTAGAGCAGAAGAGAGTCTGTAGAATGAGAGTTAGAGGAGACAGAGAGGCCCCAGTGCATCATGGGAGAACGCCCAACAATCTAAAACTCTAGCAGCAGAACTAGTGGCTAAAGGCCAGCCTTAACTAAAAACTTTATTGCAAAACTAAATGCTCTGGCTCTCATTCTATTTTTTAAGAAAATATCCCTGCATCCTTAAAGGGTAAACTTTGAGCTAAAAGATACAAAATAATTTGCTCTTAGAGATATGCTGGGGTCCAGCCATTTAGGGTTTTCCACAGCATAAATATTTGAAATGTCAAATGAAATTTTTTTTAACTTGATTGAAAAACTATTTCCACTACAATAAAACATTGTAATCCCAGCATATATATGTGATTTGGTAATTCATGCCTTCTAATGCATGTAGTGCATAAGTTAAAACCAATCCAATCTTTCATTTAAATCTTTCATTAAACCCTTTAATGGTCTCTTAATCCTACATTTTTATAATGTTTTCCTTCAACTACTTTCTGTTTCAGCATTAATTTTAACCAGGATGCGTCGCTCATCTGTGTTTCGAGTGACCATGGCACCGTGCACATCTTCGCAGCAGAGGACCCCAAAAGGAATAAGCAGAGCAGGTCAGTCTCTGAACATCACAGCATTTAAGAGACAAGCAGTCAGTTTCAGATGTGAACTTGTGTTTTGTGTCTCACAGTTTGGCTTCAGCCAGTTTCCTTCCCAAATACTTCAGCTCCAAATGGAGTTTCTCCAAGTTCCAGGTGCCCTCAGGCTCGCCGTGTGTTTGTGCCTTTGGGACAGAGCCCAATGCCGTCATAGGTATGTGTGTGTTGGGGCAGTTTAACACTTGGTGTAATCATAACGGTGCCTTAGACTTGTATAAAGTTCTGTCTGTGAGGTTTGCTGACGGAGCTTTCATTGTTCCACCTTGCAGCTATTTGTGCTGATGGCAGCTACTACAAGTTCCTGTTCAACCAGAAAGGGGAGTGTTCCAGAGACGTCTATGCTCAGTTCTTGGAGATGACTGATGAGAAAATCTGACCCTTGACCCTTCATAGACTTCTTATTTCTCACTCTTACATATATGTCTGTTTTATGTTGATGGAGAGGCACCGTGCTGGTCTGGGACTCTTTGATGGAGCAGGAGAGAAGCACAGGCTGCCACAGCAAAGGACAAAATATGTCTAGGCACAGACGCTCCCAAAGCCAACTGACAAAAGAGGGAATAGTTCTATTTTTGAAAGAATTGCCACTTTTTAAGATGTCTTCCGAGGACTTTCAGTGGATTGCTGGCTATTTCTAATCACGAAGACTGTGATGGGTAGAAGTGATCAGACTAACACCTGAACTAACTCTAGGGAGCGTGTATATGTGCATCTATTATTACTGCCATATACAGAATTAACATGTGTTTGTGTATATAAATGTGTATCATATCCGGTGAACTTTAACAGCTGTAAAGATCTGTAAAGCTCACAGAAACAGAATGGTCCTGTTCTGAATGTCACATTAGTATTACTAAGTTTTCATATATTCACTGTATGAATACAAAAGCACCAGACTGAACTTCTAACACAAATGTATAGATTATAGTAGCAGAACTCCTAATTAATACATTGTGCAATATATTTTTTGTTCTTTTTGTTAAAAGAAATTGTTAAAAGTAATTTTTATTGTGACTTTACATTAGATTTGTTGAATAGAGCATCTGCAGAAAAGGCTATTTTAAAAATGTGGCACCCACAATGAATAGATACATGACTAATTATAAGATTGACAGTGTCAGACATTTTTTGAAACTATGGAGTTTTACTGTGATTCTGGTCTTACTTTTCTTTCAGCAGCATCTCTAGATTGAATCAAACCAACATCAGGGAATCAGAAGTGCTTTGTGGAAACTGGCAGCCATTAATGGACGTCTCTTTGGACCTTTTCTCAAGTAGTAACATTAAATGGATTTTCATGTGTCATTGGCATCAGCCTTTTGTCAACAAGTATAAAGTTGGATTACATTTTCACTGGTCTGGCCCTGGGACTCTTCACAGGACTCTTTACAGGTCTCGTGATGCTGCGCACACAAACAATGCCAACATGTTGGAGTTTCTACAGTCAATAAATGTATGTATACTTTTACACATGTTGCCTTTTGTTGAGGAGTTCAGATAGCACTTTGTCAATTTTCTTTTTCGTAATATAAATCTCCCTGCTGCGCAGTTTACAGCTTAAGCAACAGTTTAAGCAAATTGAAAGTAATGCTCTTAACGTGTAAAGAATTAAAAACTGGCTCCTCAGTCCCAACAACTTCATGTACATTCTCAAAAATCTACATGGCAACAAAATGTGGTAAAGTGTGGTTTGCAATTAAGTACTTCTGTCAGTGAATACTCAACTGTTAATACTGTCCCTACAACTCCAAAATGTCCTATAACTCATTTTCTTCTACAAAACTATACTGAAGACCATATATCTCTGGTGCATCTCACACTGCCCCACTAGGGTAGAGTGTTATGAGAAGGGCATCTGGACATCGTTTTTTTTTTTTTTTATAGAAGATGTTTAAATCTCTCAGTAATTTGATGATATTAGTAAGGAATGTTTTACACACACTGAGGATCTATCACAAAATAAAACATTGCTTTATAAATTACTAGGAGATTGTTCATGGCTTCAGTTTGATTTTAATGTACTTGTTACCTGTAAGAGTCCTTAAATGAAGCACCCTAAAGCACTAACATCTGAGGGAACTCCCTGTTAATTTGACCCATTCTGGATTATGTCTACATACACTACTAGATAATAAAATGTACTATGTAAGTATGTATATGTATATATATAAATATATATACATTTTCATGTTGTCTAATTGAATCCATGTATGAGTGCTCATGTTGGACTGTAAATAAATGAGTCAAGCTGTTGTAGGAAGCATTTCCAGGCACTCTTCCTGGAATAGCACAATCAACATGTGTGGAATGCACAGTGAAGCCCTGTGACTCCAGTCCACTCATTCAAAATGGGAACAGAAAGAACCCCTCAGACAGTTTGACTTTGCCCAGCAGAGAAGGCTTTTACTCAAAGAAATACAAACTAAGCAATGCTATGCATTTTAAATAAATTTATAAAAAAGCATTTACCCACTGAAGCAGAACAAACACCTATTACTTGTTTTTCTGCGTGTAACATAGAATACAATCTGGATAGACTTTTAGAGCCTGAACAGAAGGAGAGAATCAAGCAAACAGAGCGTCAACACAAAACACAGCCAATGATGACAGGAAAGAACTGAGAGCAAAGGAAGGACATTTAAAAGAAACTAAGGGTTAAGTGCAGCACTGGTCAGAATCATATAGCGTAGATTCAGTCTACATTTTCTTCAGTTCCATAGTCATGTTATCTGCTCACTGTCTCTAGATCCGTACATGCAAGCTGAATGAAACATATGCTCAAATACGCATGGCAATATACTTTTTATGTCATAGGTTATTTGTAAAATATGAAAATTCTGTCAATGTACAGTAAGAAACAAATTACAGTTGCATGAATGAGCAGAACAAACGTAACTCCATAGATAGTGTTTTCTTCAAAGGAAAGACTACATTCATTTCACTGAACAGTCCACATACAAAACAAAAAGAGGATCCCAAAATACCAGGCGACATTTCAATGTTCTGAAAGACCCCACTTACAGCTTTGAGTTATTACTAGACAGTGTCTTTGTCTTAGGAGACGGAGAAACACTTAAAAAGATCCAAAGATACACTTGTACAACAGAATACTGCATATCTACTCACAACGGGGTTAGGTAGGTCGACATGGAGGCTAGCTGCCGAAGATGGGAATGTCCACACATGCGCACTTCCCTTTGCCCAATGCACTGCTGCTGCCTCTTCTTTCACAATGAAGCGCTCGTCTGTCATGCTACTGGGAACTGGATGGACAGATTGATTTTCACCCCCAATGTGCTTCTTTTTGCCTTCTAGGTCTCTGAGCAATTCACAGCAACTTATCTTGGACTTTTTTCAATTTGGTCTTAGTTTTTGCATTGAGTTTTATGGTCTTTAATACTTGGATAGAGACTAGTGGGAAGGTGAGGACATTCTGGAGTTACCACATCTCTTCTTTTTGGCACCAAGGCGTAGATGAGAACCGGGTGGGATGGAGAGAGGATGGGTCAGAATGCACAGGTGCAGCTGGGTTTAGAACGGTTACTTGTTGCCGACCTGTTCACTAAGCCTTTCTTCTCCAGCTCTGTCCGTGGAGGAGGAGGTGTTGGTGCCGTTGCTGGCTTCAGGGCCCTTGTCTTCCTCGGTTTTGATCCTCTTGGACTCGGGTTCCTCAGACAGCTCTCCGTTCTGCCTCTTGGTGGGCAGCGAAGCCGAGGCTGAGGCGTGGGTCGCCAGGAGATGGAGCGGGTTAGCCACGACTGTAACACAATGAGGGGCAAATGAGGAAGTGCTAATGCAATGAGTAACTGCTCATACAGCAGTTTGTTACAATAATACAATGCCATGTCAAGCCTCTGATGAAACATCTGTTTAAAGCTTAATTACTTGGTGACAGCAAATGTCTGTATGACTGAATGAAACTAAAGCAAGATTAGACAGGCACAACTATAGATACTCTATGCTAAGTTCCATCAATCAATACTGTGCTTCATCAAGATTACAAGAGTTTCACTTGACCAAAATGACACATACAAACACATACAACTTGTATGACTAATTCATAAAGGCTAAACCATTAGCGTATCTTTCAATGGATACTGCAACTGTTTAATCACACAAACTTTTTAAACACAGCAAAAATAATGGCCATTACAGAGGAGAGACTGGAAACGGGGAATACTGGAGAGATAAAAATGGCTGAATTAATGATTTCAAGTGAAACTCTCAAATACGACCTATTTAGATGCTGATGCTAAATGTGTCTCATAATGCTAACGCTAACTGAATGTCATTATATTGTCCCCATCTCTTCTCGTCACTCTTCTAGTTCAGGGCCCTCACACCTTTTTCCTTGTTTGTGTTAATTTTGGGATAATAAGTATTATTAAATTAGTATTAAATATCAAATATTTGTTTTAACAATATTTCATTATAATAAAGTAGAAGAAAGAAAGAAGGGGTTAGCTCACAAGCTAAATTTGACCAGCCTCTATGTTTCCAGAACAGCTAAGAGGGGTATTCTAAAGAACTTGTTTGGAAAAGCCTGGCTTACTGCCCAGTTCTTTTTTTTTTACCATGCTTTAACCATAATGGTACAATTGGGGTTAGGCGGTTTCATTAAAATGAATTCAGGCTTATAAGGCTGAGTTAACACACGATTCAGCAGCTTATTCAATTTAACATTGATTTAATCAAACCTCACAATGAGAAAATTCCCCTTGATTCGTTGAGCATGCACACACCTGTGTTGGCAGCAGTGCTGATGGGCACCAGGTGAGTCCCATTCTGTGTGATGGCTTTTATGGGAAGTTGGTGCTGCCCGAGCGGGGCCTGCTGCACAATGGTGACAGTGGTGAGTGGAGCAGCCTGGGAGCTCTGGATGATGCGACTGACTCCACCTATAGAGGGTGCTGTGATGGAGGGGACAGGCTCCACTTTGACTGCAAACAGACAAAATAAAGGCTAATCAAATACTGTGCACATGCACAGACATAACAGGGCTTCAGTTCAGGTTACATGGAAAATTTTTGAAAAGTTTTTTGCTTACTGCAATTGATTTAGTTTTAATAAATGTGCACGTTAGTGCCGCACTTTAATGAGGTATTAAACTATTAAACTTATTCTTATTACAAAGTTGTATCAGTAAATGAAGGTCAATTATACGTCTATGTCTACTGTGGTATGGTACGAGACGCCAATATTTTGTGACGTACGTACATGAAGCAGCTGGGGCAGGGTCTAGCCCCACGCGACCAGTAGATGACAAGCAGAAGAAAATGAGTTTCCCATATTAAAATCTGGACAAATTTGTATATATTGTGTCTCACCTTTGATCTCCTGATGGTCCCTTCCTCCGTTCTCTTGAGGCTCTGGGCTCCCTGTAGCAGGAGGCGGTCCACCCACCGTCGCCACAGTGACGGCTGGAATCTGGTGAACGACGTGCACCGTCTGCATGACAGGGGCGGGGCTAACAGTTGTAGTTACAATGGCCGGTGTGGCCATAGCATAGGTAACAGGCTTAAGGGAAGTTGGAGGCATCTGCCGCTGCACTGCGATCAGCACGGGCTGGTTGTTCAGAGGGGAGCCTAGAGAGGCACAACAGGTGCATATTAACACTTGGGGGTTGTGATGAAAGATTAGATTCTATAGACTGTACTAAAAGCTGAACACTACTTTAGAGGAATCTTTGTTGTCACGTGACCTACCACACTGGTATCAATATACATACGTTCAATTTTTGTGGATTGCTTGCTTCATTCAGGCATACCATTTTCTTAATTTTTTAATATTAGTAATGGCAATCTTACAAACACCTAAGAAGATCTGTTTGTAGGATTAATAATTAATCAGGAGACACAAATTGTATTTGAAATGATAACGCAGAACTCTACACAGTTTTCACAGTGAAGATTCAAAGTGAGAAAGAATCAGAGGTCATATCGTTACCAGGGGAGTTCTGTGCGAAGCGAGCCTCTTTAATGACAGCGAGTTTGGGTTGGACTGTGGCGGTGGTGGTGGAGGCAGGGGCAGGAGGTGGGGTGGGCTCCGGCTCCATGGGGACAGGGGAGCCCTCTCTGGAAAGGCTGTCAGGGGTCTGGACCCCACTGGAGTGTGCAGACAGAGCCCCTGTGTGGTTGGGAGAAGCTGGTGCACTCCTGGAGCAAGAAAGACACTTAAGTTATTACACAGGACATCACTACAGCAGAGGTAGGTCCAGACAAGTGTGCTGTACCTGGAGGAGAGTGGTCCCACGGGGGTTCGGAAACAGGGCACCCCTCGGGGCCGGCGCTTTCTGAAGGCCTGTTCTATGAGCTTACTCTCAGAGGAGGGATCGATGCGCCAGAAAGAGCCTTTGCCCGGCTCCTCCTGAGAGCGGGCCACTTTGATGAAGTAGCGGTTTAAGGAAAGGTTGTGACGGATTGAGTTCTAGAAAAAAACAGCCACTGTTACTCAGAGATATTCAGAGTCCTTATCATAAAGTGGAAATGTTTGATATTATGGCTGTGTGATGACAATAGCCACACAGACACACACAATGTAATGCTATTTAAGTTAAGAGTTCAACAGAGTAAATGGGAATGATATTATATAATCTGACATAATATAGAATTGTGTGCATTTTTGCTCAACCTTTGCCTTTTGTGCTGTGTAATTAATCCCATAAATACAAAAATAGAACTCACATTGGAAGAATGGGGTAATATAGCAATTTTATGTACAGGGTGTGGTAATACAATCATTCAATATGCAACGCATCTTATTTGAATTACAATTATTTTGATACAAATAGTGGACAATAACCAGTACTATGGGATACCGATAAACAATATGACTTGATGTTGTGGTAAAATGAGCGGATGAGGAAAGAGCAGCAAAAAATAACTCTCTGTTAACCCAAGTACTGAACTGCTTGCACCATCAAAAACATTCAATCAAAATGCATGCTTAAAAAAAAAAGATTGTACTGTAGTACTGTGGGCTGAAAATGTCCTGATCAAAGTGCTTTGTCAGTAATCAATTATTGATGTGTCCAACTAAATAGACAAGCAAGCAAAAAAGTTTAAATACCTGCCTTAAGGGACTAAAACACAGTTTAATCCGCAAACCTGTGATATTTATCCCCAAGATTATGATTCCATCAGAATCTTCTTACTGTTCCATGCTTTGATGCAAAAGTTCTCTACCACTTGTTATTTTACTAATACAACTTAATGCATAAACACCACTGCTGTTAAACCCTAGTTGCAGCTGTAGAGACACTGACCTGCCAGCCTTTATCAGCCGTTCTGTAGTAGGGGTAGTTCTTGGTGATGTGGGTGTATATTCCATTCAGTGTTAGCTGTTTATCTGGGGCCATGGTGATGGCTTGGACTATGAGCTGTGCGTATGAGTACGGAGGCTTTGAGTCATCCTGTAGGAAAAGAGAAAAGGTTAGTTGTATGTGGTTTTCATGACTTTCTCAAATCTTCACATGGCCTGCATTTATCAGGGCAGTTTGTTTGCGAGCCCCAACACACAGACTCCAAAGTCTATGTTGTCATGTGTGTTGGGCAATTTTTAGACTTCAATCAGTAACCAAAGATGAGCTCAGCCGCTGACTGGAACACACAACTCTCTGAAGAGCACTGGCTTCACGCTTGTACCTTTGGGCTGTCTTCACCCGAGGCGTCTTTGTCGTTTTCTGATTGGGAGTTGTCTCCTATAAGGTCAGCCGCCAACACACGGCCCGTCCTGTAGCTGGAGAGCCCTGCCCCGCGTGGACTCGAGGGGCAGGAGTTAGCAGCACTGTTAAACAAACAAAAACACAAATGTAACGTCAGGTTGAGTTACTGACATGTTAAGTGTGAGCTGTGGCTCTGACCTGATGGTGCCGGTGGGTGAAGGCAGCGGGCTCATGAGGTGGGCAATATTGTCGGGAATGTTGATGGTCAGCGGGGAAATTTGGGGCTGGACAGGCTTAACCGGTGATTCAGGCACGTTCCTGGGCTCTTTCTTATCATTGGACAGGGCTGTGAACGTGATCTTTATACTTGTACTGGGGAATCTGAAACAACACCTGAGGAAGATAAAACACAAAAGTTTAAGACCAGCTTTAAATGTCTAATTAAATTAGCAGTAAATCACTACCGATTTCAAATGAATGAAATGATGAATGATTATTACAGTGTCATTGCCAAAGTGGTTCGAAAGCCTCCTGCCCGGCAACTAGAGCTCTTAGGAAGTCTAACTGAAGCCTGACACAGTTTAAATATGGACCATTATATAAGAGACCATGTCTAATTTATTAGAGGATATCTGTCCCACTTACCATAGGCAAAACAGATGAAGATTAGAATGAATCACTGCCATCAAGGTGGTGATATCAATTATATGTATGTTTTATATGTATATTATATGTATATTTAATGCTTATTTAAGTGTGACTAACCAGAGATTGCAACACAAAAACAATTCCAGTCAGTGACACATGCTGAAGGGAAACATGAGGCCAATGCTGATACTGAGCCATAGCAGTTAACCACAGCAGCAACCCCAGCCTTGCAGCTCTCATAAAACACTGAGAAGCTCCTAAAATGTGCAGCCCACAGAACATCTACAGCAGCAGTCATGGCCATTCACAGCACTAAGGTCCTCAAAGAATGAATCTCAATGTTTTCACCAGTCTATTAACAGCTACAGCAGTCTAAACCTTACTATTACACAAAGTCTCACTGCCTACAAAGTTTTCCAATCACGGAAGTTTAAGTTAAATACAAGTCCAGAGAATGGTTTGTCTCAGAGTTTGATGATTGACCATTGACATATTTAACATTTTACTATATCAAAGCTTCAGGGGGCGTTCACACCAAATGTTGTTTTTGTACACAAAGATTATTGTCATGGTTATAGTGTACCTTTTTTGTTTTTAGCTCTGCCCCAGAAGCCACACAAATATCTGAAGTGTGTGAAGCCCCTGGTAATAAAGATGTACTCAAAACTACTCGTAATATGTGAAACCTGAACCTTTAATTTAAAGAGCAAAATGCAATGAGTTGTATAATAGTGAGGCCTGTTCTGGACATAAACCTAACACCGCAGGTCACTGGCAGAAGACATTAACAGAGTGGCACATCTTTAGTAAAAATGTAGTCCACTGCAGGCGCTGGATCTCGGTCAAAGCATGACTCTGACGTGTTCGTGACGTGTACGAGCTGGACATGCGAACACACCGGGCCACGCGCAGCATTAATATAAGGTCATACGGTCAATACAGTCATTTAAATATTGAATGTTTAAACTTAAACGCATAATATGACATGATATCCCTTGTCTATGACCGCGGTGTCCTGATACATGCGGCGGGTGTGTGTTTCCTGACGCACACACGTGCAGCGCCGCAGCGGAACAACAAACAACACAAAAGCCGAACAGCACTTTTCTGTTCATTTACAGTGAATGGTGTCATTTCAGACTTACATCCGTGGGAGCTGCAGAGGTGGGGCCCCTCTTCTCTGGAACACTCCGTCTACAAACACCCCGTTTTTGCCGAGGCACCGGAGGTAGAAGTCCCCCGTGCCCGTGCCGTCTTCGCCCGCGGTGAAGATTTCCAGATGCCGCCGGGAGATGAAGCTCGAGTGTCCCATGCTGACATCTACCGAGCCCTGCGAAGAGTTCCGGCCGATGGTCACCGACCTTTTCTTCATCAGATACTCGAATTCTCGGCCCTCCAGCCGGGCTACCGCCGACCCCATCCCGCTTACCACCGCCATCTTCTCACGTATCTTTAACAATTTACAGGAGTAATTTAAGCGCGAACGTGTAAGAGGAGGCAGGGGATTTCAAAGGTAATTTATCGTTTCTTTTGTGAAAAGGGGAATCCAATTTTACACAGTGGAGAATTCGGCTAGGAACGTGCCAGACCGGGGACGCAGCGGCTCCGACCCACCGCCGCAAGAAGAGGAAAAAAGAGGGGCCCTGACCAATCGAGAGCGGCCAAACGGGCGTAAGTCGAATGACGGACAGAAGCGTCGACCAATCAGAGACTGAGCTGGGTAGGCAGATGTGTAGTGTTTACCAATGACAACAATAATAAAAAAATAGCCGAAGGAAATGGTGCTCGGTTGCAGCGCAGTGTCCGAGAGTGTGACACGCAGATGAGTGGAGGCTGGAAAAAGCGGCGATGTGGCCAAGGAGGGGATTCTCTGTGCTCTGCTCTCATTAAACTCATTCATTCACAAAAATCTCAAATCATGACGCCCTTAAAAACGTATCTGTTACACTTTTGATGACACAACCTGTTTTTATTGACCTAGAGCTAGCTTTCTGCTTGTTTGCTCAGCCCTTTTCCAATTTGCACAAATATGTCCTTCTGAGATCAGGGGTAAAACGTTTTCTGATTTAGATTTTTGTTGGAGTATTTTAGTTATAAAGTAAGTGTAAGGGAACTTAAAATCTACATGATGTCAAATTAATTCAAAATATCTTTTATTCATGTTACAGTACCATTCTGTGCAGGTCAACACAGCAGGTTTCTATCATTTCTTCATCTATTCATCCTAAATAAAGCCTTCATACTTTTTAGAGACAGTAAAGCATACATTTAATCGCTTGTGACTATTTCTAATTCTTAAGAATATGATTATTATTACAACTAATACCTGGGGGAAAAGCAGCTGAACATTGCTCTTATGTCCACTGTAGAAGCATAAATAAATCCTGTTTTGTCTATAAAATGCGCATTTTACTAGGGCAGCCATTTTGAAAATATAGGAAAATGAAATTGGCAGGGCCACACCCCTAAACTTGGTTTTAGCTTCCTTTCTTCTTTAAAATAAAATAGATTGAAAAAAGTTTTCGGATCATGCACAAAAGGAGATATAAGGGAAAAAACAGCAGACGGGTATATGACGTTGTTGCTTCACTTATTTTATCGGGTTTTAATGATACTTAACATTCAAAGTAGGTAAAACAGATAAAGAAATAAAAAGTTGTTATATTGCTTTTTTCCCCCTCCAAAATGGCAACTGAGACTAAAATTACAGATGAATGGTTTTCTTCTACAAACTTCTTGAGCTTGTTAACTGTAAGTGACAATAGTGTTGCATTATACCAAATGTTTGTATTTACCAGTATTTGTATACCTAACACAATATTCATTCATTCTTGTTGTAATTTTTATATGGTAAAATATGGTACATATGTAAATATGTAGCTATACGAATAAGCCATAGTCGTGAATTTTGGTGCAATTCTGTTGAAGAGGGGTCTCATTTATCTAGACCTGTCCTGTGCACCACATTATCCTCTGTTGTATATATGTCTAATATGTTGGCTTTTGAGTAATAACGACTTTTAAAAACAAAAGAACACGAAACATTGGGAATCCCCAATATTCCACACCTATGGCCCTCTGCAATGGCGTGAATGTATCTGTAAACTTCTGTTTGTATTTCACTGTTTTCCTTCATCTTGATGTAGCTATATTGTGTAGCCCTCAGCCAATCACAGGTCTGAGCATATGCCATATTCAAAACAGAAAAGCTTGAGGTACAACAGTGTTTCAAACTAAATTTAGCTATTTTGGGTATTTGAAAAATACAAGACCCCATTCATATTATCCTACAAAGTTGTATTTCCTGTGCGTAGCAACTCCTATTCCCGCCACAGACCCGCTCGGGTTTTCCGGGCAGCGCGTTCGTTTACTAACTGTAGTCCTTCACTGCTGTGTTCATCTGTGGAGGTCGAGTTAAATCACAGTGGAACGTCTGTCCATCTGCGGCGACATTGCACCGAGTTAAACCTACTACACAGAGTTAAACCGCCACATTTCAATCATATTAGTTAAGCTGGCTCGCAGTGGTGTGACAATCATGAACGCTGCCCCAAAAGCCATGCGCCATGCTGCACGTGCGCTTCACCGATGACGTAATGGCTTCGAGCGGAGATGCATTTAAGGACAATATAAAATAAAGGGAAATTTGACATTAAAGTTGACTCATGTATGTACAACATAAAATGTGGCTCTGTCAACAACTTTTTTCATTGGTTAACATAGTATTCTTTTAATTTATGTACATGCACAGGTGTAACGTCAGTGTAGATCTTGTGGCTTCGACACATTAAATACTTAATTAACTCTGGTCTTACGACCGTCAGCGTCACTCACTCACTGTTGTGAACTCTTGTGTCTAGTCAGTGTCCACTGTCACGCAAACATAATAAAGGATTTCCGTTCACTGTGGACGTCTTAGATCTTTTGTAGATTGTGAAGATTTCAGCTTTAATCCATGAAATGATCTACATTAATTATGATAGCACCAGCAGCTAAATGAGTAAAGGAAGTCCTTGACTGAAGTATTTGTCGGATGGAGCATTTTTAAGTAACTGTTGTAAAATATTACTCTGACTCCATGGATGTGTACATCCATGTGTGACTCAACTGATCAATGGCGCCATCTGCTGACTTTGAGCTGACATGCAGTGCATTCAGAATTATGTACACATAGGCCTTCTACAATCTGTGGTTTATTTGCATTCCAATGTGAAAATTAATGAAACGGATGAAATTACTGAAGATAAATGGGTTTGCTTTATTAAAGAGAAAACCGCAAACCACAGTGAAAAAAGAATGGTATTGAACAACAGTGAAAAAAGCAAGAGCCACACAACTAAAAAAGGAATCATCTTTTTGCAGATCTTATATTGTGGGAGATTTTAACAATATCATATGATTGTTTGAAATCCTTATCAGAATAGCTATACAAGTTTTTTTTAATCATTTAATCCCAAGGTAGGCAACTGCAACAATGCTAATTTGATGAGTGCATTTCTTCATGTTAAAATTACTTGTTGATTTGTATGTAAAGTTTTTTTTAATTGTTGCTTATTTATACCTTTTATTTTAGTTTTATTTATGTATTAGTTTATTGCTAAACTAATCTATTTCTAGCAAAAATCTAAACATTATCAATTGAAATCATCCCCACATGCTCATAGAAACTGTTTCTATGTGGGAATGATTTCAATTGATGATAATGTTATTATCATGTTTCTAAGAAACATGATGATAACATGTTTCTATGAAACATGATGATAACATGTTTCTAAGAAACATGATGATAACATTTCCTTGTTCTCTCTTGACTCTGAATGATGAACATGCCAATGTAAAGCTAACATGTTTTTTTCCACTTGCACTTAGCTTTGTGTGAGCTGCAGTAACAGGTAGATTTCTCCAATCTGAGATCAATAAAGTCTTATCTTAAGCACACACTTGTGCTTTACTTTACTTATTTTAATATTCATCAGTAATAACAGATTTTCCCTTTCGCCTCTAAATCTTTAAAGAAAAGAGCATGGTGCATTGTAGAACATAATACGGTGTCAATACTCTTAGTTTTAACCATACTTTCTTTCACTTGTGGCATCTTGAACTGGCATTTAATTGCCTCAGATGCAGCTATCAGCTCATCTTCATGTTCGCTGCTCCTCAGTGTGTTCCTTATCTTCCTTTGCACACAGCAGCTCTGCTCCGAAACCACTTTAATGAAGCTCCTTTTGCCGTGTTAGCAGCTCATTATGATTCTGAGGTTTGAAACGGAGGAATAATGAGAGCCGTAAATGAGCCACTCATTTACAGCAAACACAACGGAAAAATCCTGTTGGCTTTGGAAGCCAACTCATCATGATACATATCATAGATCATAGAATTGTCCTTAATTTAATTTCACAGTTTAAGGCACAAAATTCATCTCCCTGTGTTTGATTAGATCACACTTAAGAAGATATATGGGGCGAGAGATAGTAGATATTAAATCAATGTATTTCTCAGTGAAGGTCCATGTTTGTGTTCTAAGGCTGATCTAAACCCCTGTCAAGGTTCAGCTCTGGTAAAAGCTTAAAAGGTTAGCGTGGTTATGTCAGAAAAAGTAAACAGCAGTTGGCAGAATTTAGAAATTAGTGAGCTCCAGAATATTTTATCTTGGAGTGTCATATAATTTTTTGTGAATTCTGTGCACAAATGGCATCTACTGATACAACCCAACTGAGCTAAAGATCCATAATCTATACACACCAAAGGCTGATTTCACTGGAGCCAAATCTAATACCACTCCAATTGTCTACGATATCATATTGACCAAGAACAATAATCATAAGTCATGATCACTCCCAAATAAACCCTTGCTTCATCCCACATTTATACATTTTTGAAAAATATATGGCCATGGTAACATCCCATGACAGTAATTAACCAACATTTAAGTGAATTATTTTTCAGCTGGTGTTAACTTGTGCATACACAGTTAGAGGAGTACAAATATATCATACCAACGACTTTATGGAGGGTTGTTTGTGCCATAAAACTGGTACGCCGTTTGAAACGAACCCTCCTGCCATCTTTTCTAACTGGAACATTTTAGGTTTTACTTGTTGTAAGACAAGAGTAAGAGTAACAGCTTCTAATTGGAAAAAAAAAAGAAAAAAAAAGAAAAGAAAGAAACTGAAATACCAAGAAAACTTTGTTTGTTTTAAAGAGAGTTTTACAGAGACTGGCACCTCCACCTTCCTCAACACTTTATCAATCTATCATTTCTCATCTCTTGTCTAAGAGCAGCCCCATAAAACCTCATTTTTAGGGGTCTGGAACAGCTCAGTTCCCACGGTCATAAGGGTGTGAAGACTCACAAATACACACACTGTACTAGCTAGTGTTGATTTGTGGATTTAGTGGCTGTTTACACGACAACGCTTTTTGTCGAATCCACAGCGATTCTGTTGTGGATAGACAACACCTAGACACCTAGAAAACGCAAACTTTTGAATCCGACCATGGAGATGTTTTTGTTTCGTTGTGGCTGCTGCTCCACTTTGGTGTAAACTGTGAGGGGGACACTACATCATTTTGGGCGTTTTGGGTGGCTCAATGTGAACGTGGATTGTGTCGTACTGTTGTGTCAACTTGGCAACAGCATGACTGTTGCATATTCCTGAGCAGCATTGTCGTGTAAAAGAGTCCCTTCAAAGTGTACTGTATGACTTTGGAGACACTTTTGCCCCTGGTCCCAAGTGTGTGGTCCACTTTTGGACTGGAGTTAAAAGTGAAGACTAAAGACTGTTTGTTGATTGGACGATAGATAATCCTCACTGGAGAAAATGTGAAGTGGAACAAAAAACATAAAACAGGAAAGCTTTTACAAAGAACAATGCTTTGTTTCTATGATATAGTCACATTCCAAGAAAAGCATGTATTATTCATTTGTTTCTGTTTTTAAACAGAGTCTGTGTTCTGTGGCTATTGCTTCATGAATTTTTCTTCATTTAATTTTTTTCATAAATATTGACAACGCTTCAAATACAACTTACCTGGGGTGTGACTAGAACTCATGCCGCAAGACCTTGCAAGATCAAAACAAGGTAAAAAGTGAAAAGCTGTCTGGTGATAATAGCATGATAGAGTGTGAAATTAGTATTCAAGATGCCCTGCCTCTTTTAAATTGTCTGTGTAGCAACATTTTGGTTTACCAAAGGAAATAAGTAACTGCAAAAGTAAAAAAACAAGATGTAAACTGAAAATAATGGCGTACACTGAGGCTAACACCAGCAAAGACACAGAACAACCACAGCTTCAACCAGCCACTGCTGGAAATAGTGGATAAATCTCATTATCTTGAACCCTATCTTGTCTCGTGGAATTTCTGTCTCATCACACCCCTATAATTTTCATATTATACAAACTAAAATTTAAGCTCCTTTTATGACCTGTTTCTCGAAGCTGGTTTAGGTTTTGATCCAGGTAAGTTCAGGTTTAGTTTGAGCAAACTGCATTTTCTGGTTCCAGAAGGTGGTTTGGCATTTAACCAAACGGGACCAATCATCAATCGGACACATCACAACTAAACATTTTCTTCTTAGGCTTATATTTTTTTCTTTTGTCTAACTTATGTCTTACTTATACTCACACTCTCCACAAAATCAATGACTTTCAATAGACTTTGAAAACTGTTTCTGTATTGTTTTTGTTGCCACAATATTTTTTGAATTTGACCTAAGTTGTGTGTCAATTGTCCTTCTCTTTCAAATATTTTTCCAAAAAAAACAAACAAACAAACAAAAAAAACAACTTTTACCTAGTACCCAATTTGGATTTGTTTGGTTTAATTAACTCAGAGTTTACTTTGCAACTCTGAGTTTGTTCAACCTGCTTTGTGCAACAGCCTACTAATGTCTCTATTTATGTAGCAGACATTGCTCTACTGAGGGGTGTAGGGCTGTTCCATAAAACTTTCTCAGAAAAGCGGGGCTTACAGCCTGAATTCTAGCTTGTATTATTGTAAACATAGTAGTCAGACTTAATAAACAGGGAACTTTGAAGTTGAGTATTGATGAAATGAAAAACTACAGTGAGGAAATGTCTACCTTTGAAGAACATCCCTGAAACACAAGTAAATGAAGATGAGCAGGGCACAGAGAAACTAATGTGGAAATACATTGCATTTCACCTCAATGATGGTGCTTGAACAAAGGGATCTCTCACTGAATTAAATGATTTTTACCAAAGTCACAAAGCGCTGCGAGCTGCACAGAAGAATAACAGATAATACAGATATAATTTAATGTGCTAATGAAGAAAAATAATAGAAAAATAACACTGGAAAAATTAGTACCTAATCCACAAACATGTCAAATGTATGGGATATTTGATATAATACAATATTAATATTAAATACTAAAACAAGCTTCCAGTCATGTAGACTATAAAGTATCTCATATTTTTTTTATTTTATGGTTTCAGTGGTTAGAAGAGTTAATACGATGAAACATTGTAGGGACAGAAATTAGCACTTATACACTTCATTTGTGATGAAAGTGCTCTTGTTCACCAAATGTTTGGTCTGAGCCTGACATTTAGCATTTACCAGACAAGGCTAAGCCACATGCAGAAGTGATCGAGGTCAGAATAAGCCTGTTTTATGAAACAGAAATTACAACAAAATGAAGCAGACTTATCCAAATAAGCTTAGTTTATTGGGTTAGCTCATTTTATGGAACAGCCCTCTGGATCCAGCACAATAGAAACACAAACCTCTGAGAGGTTACTCATCCCGAACTGAGCAGTACTAAAACAACCTGTACCATAGCACTTACTGGAAATATGCCTGTGAAGGAGGCTGGGTTTCACGTCACCCTGCCGTGTGAATGTCTGGCACAGCCCACAACAACAACCAACACCTCTGACAGGCCACAGTAAACATTATCCTGCTGCCTTTGTCCCGGCGGGGCTGAGTCAAAGCGTGTCATGTTCTGATGACCCAGGGCTGGAAACAGCTAATGGAAAGACACGTTAGGTGTGAGCTGGAAATTGAAGCCCCTGAGACACACACACACACACACCCACGTTAATCACATGTCAACATGAGAGCCATTCTTCTGGAGATGTTACTGCAGCTGCCATGAATAAGTAATGCTCACACTTCACCACAGCTGCAGGGTGCAGAGCTCCTCTTAGAACAAACACAGGGTAAAATGAAATGGCTCCCATCAATTCAAGCAGTGTCAGGTTCATTTAAGTTCATGTAAAAATAACAGGAAAAATAAAGGGACAAAATAAAAAGCAGCTCACATCAACATATACAAAATAAAGACTTATCTACTCTCAGACTCAGTGTATTTAACAGGCAACCTAACTAAAGGGAAGAGATAAAATATTCCAACCTGTTGTTATTTACAGTTTCTGAAATGTTTTTCTTTTCATAAAGGTGCTGAGTCTTGAAAGCTCAAGATCCAACCAAGAGCCACACATTGGTCTGAGAACCTGTTATATAGAACATGTTATACTGCATATTCTTTAGAAGTTAGAGCCAGCTCCATGGTGAATATCTACATTCTGTGTACTTTTGTTAAATTCAAATTCAGATCAATTCAAATTTATTAATCCCCAAAGGGAAATTCAGTTGTTAGGTCTCTTAATAATAATAATAATAATAATAATAATAATACATTTTTATTTGTAGTGCACTTTACATTTGCTGGACAAACCTCAAAGTGCTACATAAAAACAAGCATACATAAAAGAAGAAAAAGAATGATAAAAATATAAATAAAACAGCCTAACTCGGCCTATGGAAGGGCTAAGAGTAGGCTTTTTTAAACAGAAATGTCTTTAGTTCTTTTTTAAAAGCTATTACAGTCTGTGGGGCCCTAAGGTGGTCTGGGAGGGCATTCCACAGACGAGGAGCTGCAGACTCAAAGGCCCTATCTCCCATGGTTTTAAATCTTCAAATGAATTGATTCAGACTTCATCTTCTGAAGACTGATTGATTGTTTAGTCTTATGGCAGTCGTCTCTTTAGTTTAGATAGAAAACCAAGAATCAGCAATGCCTTTTAACAGAAAGAGAAACCTGGCTCTGGGTGGATGGCTGATGGTTGGGTTAATAAGGCCAGCCTTAAGGATGGTTACATTACACAAAGCACAGCTCACAGTTTGTGTTTTAAAGAGTAGCAGGACATTATATTGAAGACAGGGTGCTGTAGACTGACTAGAGTTCTCTGTGGGTAACCAAAAAATAATGTGCTCCTTCAATACTCTAACATTCTAGAATAAGAGTTAGGCTCTATATGAGCTGAACTCGCTCTAGATGTCTGAGTATGTGACAACGAGCTTCTGTCCTCCAGCTCTATTCTCTCCTCTTTCTCATTCTGTCTTATTTGTAGAAAATATATATTTAGTTTATTGCTCTTCGCCTTATGTCTCTCTCTGTCCCTCTTTGAAGCAGAAGAGAGTTGTTTCTGGAAGTATCTCTGTCCTGGACAATCTTATTTCAGAGGTTCTCTGGTGACATCACACATTTTTAGGCCGGAGATATATACTTGCTGTTTGACCAGTTAGTTGCAGACATTTACACACTGTCAAGACAACCATTCATTCACATTCATCCACTAGGGGCACTTTAGAGTCTCCAATTCACCTATACATGCATGTCTTTGGGAGGAAGCCGGAGAACCCGGAGAGAACCCACGGTGGGTGGAAATGCAGACTCCTCACAGAAAGATGGACTGTCGGCTGGGCTGGGGATCAAACCCACTTCTTGCTTTGACGCAGGAGCACTTACCACTCTGTTACCCTGCACCCAAATCACAACATCAAACACATTAATGAAGAAAGTTTAAAAGAAAGACTGATAGAGCAGGTTAAGCCTCTACATAATGTGGCACTGCACTGTGACAGTCACCAAACTAACCTTAGTGTATGTGGCAATGTTTACAGTTGAAGAGTGATTGCAATAACCAGGAAGCAGTACTCCAGTCCATGAAAGAAACATGCATTGCTCAGGAACTGTCTGAGGCTCAGTAACGGCATGTTCAGGTAGAATCTATAACAACATTAACAAACATATGCTGAGTCCATCTCCATTGTCCCTTTGTTTGCACTGCTGTAGCAGATCCAAGTTGGTGGATACAGATTAAATATCAGCCACACTGTAAACAGGGTGTGACGCTGTACCACAATACAACCAGCGGCTCCACATTCTTCCATCAAGATTATATCAAACATGTATGTCACAGATCCACGGAAAGATTTCACATGCCTCTTTTCTTTGGGTTTGTATGTTGAACGATGCATGGAAAATTACCATTCTTACTTTTTGCACAAATGAGTTGATGTGAAATGAGAGCAGTGCTGCCCCAGTAACAAATAAACCCCGTTGGACAGGTTTCTGTTGAATTGAATGGGGCTGAGCAACCAACACTCAGGTTTCACTACAGGAAAGTTCAGCACAGAGACTGATTGGGAACAAGGCTGCAGAAGGAATCAACGAGCAAGTCAACAAAGCAACAAGAGTTAGGACCCTCATCAAGCGGTTTGTAACACTGGAGCCTGAAAGAAAAAAAATAAGCGAAATGAAACAGAAAATGTACATGTGCTACAATGTAATGTGGTCAGCATTGGGTTACATCAGCAATTCCAGAGTTGTGGGATGCCAACATTAAAGACGGCAAATGTTATGGAGGAAAGAGGAAAATGACACTACTATATCTGTCACTCTTCGGCTGCTGAACACAGGCAGCACGTCTGAGACTCCCTGGTCTGTGTCAAAACCTGACAATCTTATTGCTTTAAAAAAAACTTCGCATAATCAAACTGTTGTACGTGAGCACAGTGTGATTCATCATACTGGGTCTGGAAACATACTCAGACAAATATAATATTTAGTCATCATGACAGGCTTTGTGTATTTGGAGACACATCTTTACACTGTTATAGAAATACCATATACCTCCATAGCTGCTGTGTGTAACACACTAACAGTGTTTAATCTTTGATTTGTTAATACTGTTTGAATAAACAAGGGAGTGACGGCATCAGTTCAACTCGACTTTAGAAAAAATGTGTATTTGGTTGACCAAAATGCACAGACACAATGAAGTCACAGAAAATAAATTAATAAACAGATGCTTAATAACTGATAAAAGATACCAAAAGCACTGATTTAAAAACACAACCATGTTTTACTTTTGCTTATTTAATAAATTTCGCTCAAACTACCCATCACAGAGTTTGTTTTTTTTGTCACTGAAGGCATCCTATAGCAGCGCCTAGAATTTCGGATACAGAGGTTTACAGTCTCTGCTGATAAAGCAACTCGTACAACTTCACTCCAAACCTCCAAGGTCCTAGCACAAACAATCTCAGATTATCATATATCATCATAATATTATCAGTCAATGAGTCAAATAATCACTTCATTATGTAAAATTATATACCCAGACAATGAAAGTGAAAAAAAGTAAAGGACCCAGGCTGAGAAGCAGAATGAATAGTCTCATTTAGGTAGAATCTCTTCCATCGGGACCTCCAGGTTCCCAAGGTACCAGAGGATCCATAGGACCAGGCTGAGGAACATGAGCAGAGGTCCTGAGAAGACCAGGAAGTCCCAGAAGGTCAGGTGAGAGAAGACGCCCACCAGGAACATGAGGAGACCAGTGAGGTCCAGGATAACAGCGACCACCAGGAACAGCAGGCAGCGGCCAGCATAGGCAGTAAGAATCTGAAAATCCATGCTCTGCTCAAAACGTCTCTGTTGTTACAGAGAAAGAGATTCAAAAGAAAACACACAGTAGCCTTTGAGTCAAAAGCACAACTGATGAGAAGGAAGATTTGGATTGCTCAGGTCACATTCCTCTCCATATCTATGTACATCTCATATTTGTCATGTCAGCTGGTAAACGTGTTTCCTTAGACATTCTCTGGCTCTGTTACAGGAGGCGCTGTTTCATTTTTTCAAGTATATTACAGTGTACAGGTTTATCTCAGACCTAATTTTTGGTGCTGGACTTTAGTTTCAGACATGAATCGTTTGAAAACACAGAGACAGGATCCTGTGTAGACCTCTCAAAACCACATCTAAAATGAGACATGAGATACTTATGTGGGCCAGGCCTGTCTAATAAAGGTTATAAGACCAAAAATGAAATACATTTCAAACAGTTGTGTAAACAAAAACCCAGTTTCCCAAAGTCAAAACTAGCTTATTCTTTAGAAAGATCCATCCATCCATCTTATCCGGGGCCGGGTCGCGGGGGCAGCAGTCTAAGCAGAGACGTCCAGACCTCCCCTCTCCCCAGACACTTCCTCCAGCTCCTCTGGGGGAATACCGAGGCGTTCCCAGGTCAGCTGAGAGACATAGTCCCTCCAGCGTGTCCTAGGTCTGCCCCGAGGCCTCCTCCCAGTGGGACATGCCTGGAACACCTCTCCAGGAAGGCAGGAGTCCAGGAGGCATCCGGAACAGATGCCTGAGCCACCTCAGCTGGCTCCTCTCAATGTGGAGGAGCAGCGGCTCTACTCTGAGCTCCTCCCAAGTGACCAAACTCCTCACCCTACCTCTAAGGGAGTGCCCAGCCACCCTGCGGAGAAAACTCATTTTGGCCACTTGTATCCGGGATCTTGTCCTTTTGGTCATGACCCAGAGTAGGAACGTAGATTGACCGGTAAATCGAGAGCTTTTCCTTGCAGTTCAGCTCCTTTTTCACCATGACCGGTACATCAACCGCATAACTGCAGAAGCTGCATCGATCTGTCTGCCAATCTCCTGTTCCATCCTTCTCTCACTCGTGAACAAGACCCCAAGATACTTGAACTCCTCCACTTGAGGCACGAACTTGGTCGAATGCCTTTTCCAGATCCACAATACATGTGGACTGGTTGGGCAAACTCCCATTAACCCTCCAGCACCCTGGAGAGGGTATAGAGCTGGTCCAGTGTTCCACAACCAGGACGAAAACCGCATTGTTCCTCCTGAATCAGAGGTTCAACTATCGGCCGAATTCTCCTCTCCAGGAGGAGTGTGATCCCCCTAAAGTTGAAACACACCCTCCGGTCCCCCTTTTTAAAAAGAGGGACCACCACCCTGGTCTGCCAGTCCAGAGGTACTGTCCCCGACCTCCACGCGATGTTGCAGAGGCGTGTCAGCCAAGACAGCCCTACAACATCCAGAGACTTGAGGTGCTCAGATCTCATCCACCCCTGGTGCCTTGCAACTGAGAAGCTTCTTAACTACCTCGGTGACTTCAGCCCGGGTGATGGATGAGTCCACTTTCGAGCCCCCAGCCTCTGCTTCCTCAGTGGAAGATTGTTGGTGGGATTGAGGAGATCCTCGAAGTATTCCTTCTACCGTCGGAAAATATCCCCAGTCGAGGTCAACAACTGCCCACCTCCACTGTAAACAGTGTTGGTGGAACAGTGTTTCCCCCTCCTGAGGCGCCGAACGATTTGCCAGAATCTCTTCAAAGCCGACCAATAACCTTTCTCCATGGCCTCATCAAACTCCTCCCAGACCCGAGTTTTTGCCTGCACAACCACCCTGGCTGCAGTCTGCTTGGCCTGCCGGTATCTTTCAGCTGCCTCAGGAGTCCCACAGGCCAACCAGGCCCAATAGGACTCCTTCTTCAGCTTGACAGCATCCCTTACTTCCGATGTCCACCACCGGGTTCAGGGATTGTGGCCACGACAGGCACCAGAGACCTCACGGCCACAGCCCTGAGCAGCCACATCAACAATGGAGGTGGAGAACATGGTCCACTTGGACTCAATGTCTCCAACCTCCCCCGGGATCTGGTTGATGCTCTGCCAGAGGTGGGAGTTGAAGACCTCTCTGAAAGGAGACTCAGCCAGATGTTCCCAGCAGACCCTCACAGTACGTTTGGGTCTGCCGAGTCTGCCTGGTTTCCTCCACCGCCATCTGATCCAACTCACCACCAGGTGGTGATCAGTTGACAGCTCCGCCCCTCTCTTCACCCGAGTGTCCAAGACATACGGCCGAAGGTCAGATGAAACAACTACAAAGTCGATCCTCTACCTCCGGCCAAGGGTGTCCTGGTGCCACGTGCACTGATGGACACCCTTATGCTTGAACATGGTGTTCGTTAAGTCCAATAACAGAACACCACTTGGATTCAGATCAGGGGGGCCGTTCCTCCCAAACCTCCAGGTGTCACTGTCATTACCCACATGAGTGTTGAAGTCCCCCAGTAGAACGATGGAGTCCCCAGTCGGAGCACCTTCCAGCACCCCTCCCAGGGACTCAAAGAAGGCTGGGTACTGTGCACAAACGACAGTGAGAGACCTCTCCCCGACCCGAAGGCGCAGGGAGGCGACCCTCTTGATCACCGGGGTAAACTCCAAGACATGGCGGCTGAGCTGGGGGGCTATAAGCAAGCCCACTCCAGCCCACTGCCTCTCACCACAGGCAACTCCAGAGTAGTGGAGCGTCCAGCCTCTCTCAAGGAGTTGGGTTCTAGAGCCCAAGCTGTGCATGAAGGTGAGCCCGACTATCTCTAGTCGGTACCTCTCAATTTCCCGCACAAGCGCAGGCTCCTTGCCCCCCAGTGAGGTGACATTCCATGTCCCAAGAGCCAGTTTCTGTGTCCGGGGATTGGGTCGCTGAGGCCCCTGCCTTCGGCTACCACCCAATCCACTCTGCACTGACCCCTTATGGTTCCTCCTGCAGGTGGTGAGCCCACGGGAGGTTGGCCCCACGTCACTCCTTTAGGCTGAGCCTGGCCGGGCCCCGTGGGGTAAGGCCAAGCCACCAGGCACTTGCATACGAGCCCCACCCTCTGGCCTAGTTCAAGGGTGGGGCCTCGGCTCCGCCATACCGGGCGATGTCACGGGCCTTGATTTTCCTCTGTCCGTCACCAAGGACCTGTTGCCTTGGGAGTCCCTACCAGGGGCATATAGCCCCCGACGATATAGCTCCTCGGATCATTCGTTTTCGCCCACAGTAAGCTGGCGGTTCAAGGAGGGGTTCAAAGATGCGATTACAAATCCTATGTTCCAGATACATACATAATTGTCTCATTACAGCTGATTGAGGCTGAATATTCGTTGAGCAAAATCCTGCTCTGCACATCAGCAGTAGTGGGTTACACTCCTTAATAACAGCAAGAAGGTTGTAGGTTGTTGATGCCTGCCACTGTCCAAAAATGTGTGTGTACTGGTGAATCTCCTCCTGGAACCTCACCTCACGCCCAAAGTAGCTCAGATAGACTCCAACCACAGGATAACAACAGAAAATTAATAAAATGAATGCAGTATGGTTTCATCGTATCTTTCCATTGCTGTGTGTCCACAGCTTATATTGCATGAAGGTAGATGTTTCTTGTGTGAACAAAGCAGAAGGTGCACAATCTGGCATCACCAACCAGTGTGAACAGCACTAGACTGTGGCATCAAGCTGATGATGTGTGGCTAATATTAGACCACAGAGGCTACAGATGCTGAAGTCTGAAAAGCCCAATTATTGACAGTCCTGTCAAGCAGAAAGAACTGGACTGATTATGTCTTTAGTATGTTTCTTGAGTTTTCAGGAAAAAATAAACAACATGGTTGTAACCAGGTTCACCAAGTAAAATTTGCCAAGATTTAGTTTGAGGTTATAGGCCTGTTTGGGCTGAGTTCATTTGAAGCCATTCACCACTTTGCTGTTCTATTATCAAGCTACAAAATAATTCCCAAGAGGAGTTTAGAGTAATAGTGTGTCAGTCGTCGGGTGAGAAATACAATTTTTTGCCCATTTAAATCTGCTTCTTGTAAATAAATGAGAAATAACCAAGTCTCACCTTTTAAGTCCTATGTCATTTTAAAGTCTTAACACTAATCTGTCCTGGGGGGTGGTGTAAGAAGAGTGTAAGAAGATGGAGGAGTAACCTGATGCTTGGGCATTGTCTGACTCTCACAGAAACACTCTCAGACTCAACTTATATAAACTTTATTTCAATTTAAGCAAAATAACTTACATCTGTGGCAACATAGAACATAAAAATAGAAATTTACTATGTACAAGTGAAGACGTATTTTTCCTCTGTGCACAGCCCCAACACTGGGACTTTTCCCTGATTAAGAAAAGTCTTCTCTGTTCAATTAAAAAAGATTAAAAGTGACTTGAGTTGATGAGCACAAAGTTTTCAGTCTGAAGAGTGTAAACGCAGCACAAGAGTGGAGTCCATCCCTTCAAACAGACAAGTGGACCTCACCTGAAAGAGAAGACAGAAAGAAGTAAGAATCAATCAACAAGGAATAAAATGCTATTAATTAAAAGAATAAGAACTGGGGAAACCCTTAGTGGCACAAACTCACACCAAGTTGTGAGTTTATAATTTAGCTTTTGACCAAAAATCCTGTTACGTTAATTAAAGACTGTAACATTATTGTGATACAAGTCATGTGGATGTTGTGTTTCATAATATTGCAACGCACTTAATGCGATATACTTTATAGTGCAGGCCCAATTGTTAGCGTATTATTAATTTGCACTTTTTGTGCCTCACACACTGAGCATTAGACTGCAACATAACAGAGCAAGTGTTGAAGATGATGTCGAACATATGAAGGAAACACTGTGACAAATGTAACATGTTAACTTTGGTACAGGAGTGAGGCCACGCCTCAACTACACCTCAAACAAACCTTAGCTACCCTAACCACACCTCCACCACACCTCTAATTTTCCCAGAAGCCAAATTAGCCAAAATACCCAAATTCAATACTGCTCATGTCTGTTGTCTTGACCCCACCCTCCCAGTCCCTTACCTATTTCCATACCTATTTCCTTTTGGCACCATACTTTGACCCCAGAAGGGGAGGGTCCTCCTCAGCTGGGTGAACTACCAGACACGGAACCACCACACTGAGTCTCATCCAGCCCGGCTATCATTTTCAGAACCATTACCACTATCATCTCATCACTTAATTCTGATCATATTTCTATTCAAAAAACATGTCAACTCTACATAGTTGTGTAGTCCTTCATAGTGAAAAACAGTCAAACTATCAGCATATGTTACATTTTCATCACATACAAAAACATATCTTGAAAACTACCACCCACCAATACCTGAAATGAGTTCTGCTTTTTTTGTTGTTAGCCTGTAGCGTAGAAATGAAAAGCCTTAGATGGTCTTGTCATTCATGTGAAAAAACAATAAAGAAGAAAAACAACAAGGATTGAATATTTGCTAAAACAAATAATTTGAAATAATTTTATCTTGATGTAGAAGTGTGGGGTTAAAAATGGTGAGTGAATTTTCAAAATGTTTTGATGTATGGTGGAAATATGCCAACTGCACTGTAAATAAATATAGAAATGTATCATCTGTTGTCAGATGCTGCATTATAATGGTTTTGTCAATGCATTTTCATTTTGGCCTTTTGTGGTAAAACAGATCTAAAATAGCTTTATTAGTCCTGTGATACAAAAGACATTACCCATCAGCAGGGTGGAGAATGTCTGTAAACACTGTGCAACAGCCCTTAGGCTCATCTCAATATGTTGTGGTGCAGTCTAATAGCCATGAGCACAAAAATCATCAGCACAGATTAGGGGTGGAATTTGTTTGACATGTGTAAATAACACTAACCTTTTCATGTAGCTATGAAATATTGAAACGTTTTAAAAAGGCTGTACTCTATCTCACAAGGGTGTGTTTATCACGATTAGCACTGACACATGTAAAGAAATATCTAAGCAGTATTTGAGTGGTGTAAACACAGAATACTACACTTAAGCCTGAGGACAAAAGATTACATAAGAGTCGACAATGTGCACAGAGGATGGTGGTTTTAGGTGTGGACACATCAGAGTTTATCAATCCAATTATACTGCTAAATACAGATTCAAGTGTAGTAAAGGCTTTGCAACAAACATGCAACACGCATTACAACATGAGACTCCACCTAAAGCAAATAGTTCTAGATTGTGTTTGGCCCTTGTGTCTTTAAACTCTGTAACATGTGGAAGAACAGAACAGTGGATCTCAAACTCTGGTGTGGGTCTCACTGGTGGTAAATCTGTTCTCTCTGATGATACACAAGACTCTCCTTTTTACTACAGCTCTACTATGTTATATACTTTATGACTATATTTTTACTTTTATACTGTTTGGACTTTTTTAAAAGAGCTGAAGTGGCTCCAAACATGACTCAAAAATGAAGTATTTGATAAGGAAATAGAGTGACTTGATAGAAGCACAACAGAATTGGTAAATGTTGATTCATGATTTTCAACAGGGATAGACTTTAATGCCCTAAACAAGGTTCCTCTGGAGACAAATATTTTGCTGAGGTGGTACTCATATTTTGAGTCAGTGCTTTCCGATACTAAAGTGGGTCTGAAACATCTTCCAAAATAACACTGAACTTTTTGTGGACATTTTGGCAGCTTTCCAAAGGGAGGAGCTAGAGACTGCAGTCTGTTGACGTGGATGATTGATAATTCTCACTCGAGAGAACCAGAGAGAAAGGAAAAACTCAACCAAACGGTATTCTGTACCACTCAATGGAAAAGAACCTTTTAAAATAAAGTAAAAAAGAATGTTATACTATATAAATTATTATTATTATTATTTATCTCTTACAAACAAATATACTGTATAATTATGGAGAGAAGGACTATGACTTCTCAGACCTGTGTCACAACCTGAACTACATCCCTGACTGGAGTAACAGTCCCTAAACTGAAATGTAAATAAATACAAAGGCCTTGCAACAAACATGCAACATAAATTACAACATGAGACTCTGCATAAAGAACAAACAAATTCACAGTTCTGGGTCACTTCCTGTGGACACAATTATTTGCTGGTGTTACTTGATAAGTTTAAAAACAAGTAAATTAAAAAATGATATACTGTATTTTCCGGACTATAAGCCGTGCGGCTTATACAGAGATGCGGCTTTTCTATGAATTTTTCTTCAGCCCTCAGGGGGGCACTCTTGCAGGAAGTGCAAAAACGAGACAGGCAGCGGTAGTCAGTACAAACAAGAAAGCGCCAGTTTTTATTCTTAGCACATGCAACCCAAGACGCACCACAGCAAAATACGGTAATATTTTTACACCCTCACCCCCTCATAATGGAAAACAAATGAAGTGACAGTGGTTTGGTGTTCAGTAGTTTCAATGCTCAGGAGGAAGATGAATAGTGACTTGTGGTTTCAGTGCACGGGAGAATGAAGCGACTTTAATAGTTGTTGCGCTTTAACAGTGCGCAGGAAGAAAAAGTGACAGTGGTTTGGTGTTCAGTGGTTTCAGTACGCAGGAGGAAGAAAAATAAAGCAACTTGGTTTTAGTGCACAGGAGGAAGATGAATAAAACCATCAATGACTTTTCTGTTTTGTTTGATCAGCACTTTTACTGCCGTGTTACAGGCACTGTTCGGAAACAATCAGTTCAGGTATATGAATAAACACTTATGGTACAAAATCTTTCTACGTAAATATCTTATTTCTCAGCCTGGATATCGGCGGCTTATAGTCCGGTGCGGCTTATATGTGACAAAATATATATTTCTTTAAAATTTTAGTGGGTGCAGCTTATATTTAGGTGCACTCTATAGTCCGGAAAATACGGTACATACATTACATAATGTTATATGAATTACCATTACCATTACCCAGTACCACAACAACAATTGCCTCAGGCAAAGGAAGGGCTTCACAAAAACAAAAGACAGTAAATGAACACACAAACAGGCAGAACAAGACAACATCTCCTGTCCTTAGACACTCCATCAGGGTAAGGAAAAACTCAAAAAACCCAGCTGTGGAAAAAAAGAAACCTCAGGGAGAGCTACAGAAGGAGGGATCCACTCCCAGGACGGACAGGCTGTGCAATAGATGTGTCTATTTAATCATTTCCCATTTTAGAAACACACTAGTACAGTATGACTTTAGAGAGAAGGGTTGTGGTAGCTCTGACCTGTGCTCTGAGACTCCACCCCTACGTGAAGTAACAGTAACTGAACTGAAATGACCCCTGCACAACTCTGACAACAGTAGTTTAATGCATCCCATAGTAACTCACTGTTTGCCATACGCTGTGCAATCTACGGGTGGGTAGGGTTGTCAAATAGAGAAGTAAAGGCCTTGGAACAAACATGCAACATACATTACAACATGAGACTCAACCAAAAGCAAACAAGTTCTCAATTACAGGTTTTGTGACATGTTCTTGTAACAAGATTGACTGCATGAACTGGTGATAGAAGAGTGTCTGTCAAGTCTATATAGACTGGTTCAAGTCTATATCCAAAATGCAGGCCTGTTCATTAATAGCTATAACTTTACGCTCTTATACTTTACAATTATACTTATGTTTGGACTCTTGTAAAAGCTGAGGTGGCTCCAAATTTGACTCAAAAGCCAAGTATTTGATAAGGAAATCCAGTGACAGCACAACAGAATGGATAAATGTTGATTCATAATATTCCTTCATGTATTAAACAGGCATAGACTTCAATGCCATAAACAAGGTTCTTACAAGGAGAACTTACACTGAGCTATTCTATTTATATTATTTATTTATTTTTCCACAACTTAGAAACCAGTGTATCTACAACAATGCTTTAATGGTTCCAAAATTATATAATACAAAATATTAGTATACTATATCAGTTAGGTGGGGTGACAGTTTCATGTCTCAATAATGTCTCATTTTAGTGAATTCAGTATGTGAAGGAATCCACATGTGTACACAGGCAGAGGTGTGAGGTCTAACCCCCAATTTCTCCTGCCATCTGCTACTTAACTATTGGGAACTGTTAATGTTCTAGTCTTAGAGTGTGCACTACTGGAGTGGACAGCCAGTACATATACACACTTATAAATAACTTATTTGAACTGTGTAGAACTTGTATATTTATCTTATTGAATGTGACTTATTTGTTTGGCACTGAAGAACAGCTGCTGGAATCAGATTTCTTATATGTGCAAAATACAATAAAGACTGTTAATCTGAAATAAAAAAGTGTCATATCATATTTCACAGCTGCATTCTTTCCATCAGCTAGAGGCTTAATTTCAAACTACTGCATAAGAAATGTGCAATGATGTTCTAGCTCATATCCATCTACCATCACTATCCGTTTAGTTTTGAGTATGTGTTCACTTGCATAAGACAAATACACCAACCCATGTTTATGGCTTAAAACAGATCATATAAAGCAATCCTTTTGTGTTTCCATGTTGGGAAAGACTTCCTGGTAAACACCCTTGTAACACACTTACCCATGAAATCTGCTGTTGGCCTTGAACAGCAACTTTCAGACTTTGAGTGCATTAGTGACAACAGGTGCTGCTACAATGGCCCTGTTTTCTTAAGGTGGAGGCTCTAAGGGCTGCCTTGGTTACATTTACCACACACAGAGGTAACAGTGAAGATCTGAGCGCACCATCACAGGGCTTTGATAATGAGAGGCGAGTTCTCTGCGTCTGTCACAGAGCCAAAGCCGAGCAGGAACTAGTGCTTATTTTCTGTCTTCTCTTTGTCTTTCCTTCTTCTGTTTAATTCTGAGATCGAAATGAGGTTCTGATATATGATAACCTTGGGGGGAAATTTTACCATTTGATGGTATCACAGTTTTATGGTTACAATCGTAAATGCTTTTAATTTCCAGGAAAAGGATTCTTCCAAATGCATGACAAATTAATTTAAAGTCCCTCAAGGCAGGGCTTTAAACTAATTTCTGCACTGGGTGCGCTGGTTTTACTGATCTTTCCAAAACTTGACAAAATATTTAAATAGTCC
This sequence comes from Rhyacichthys aspro, assembly GCA_036850595.1. NCBI lineage: Eukaryota > Metazoa > Chordata > Actinopteri > Gobiiformes > Rhyacichthyidae > Rhyacichthys > Rhyacichthys aspro. The sequence goes on along the minus strand of CM072166.1, from coordinate 17,958,710 downwards.
AACAGTAGAGGAGTTATGTTAAATACAAAAACTGCTCTTGTCTCTTCAGCTCATATCAAAAGATTATCAGTCCATATGACAAACAACCATCAGACAGAATAAATATGAAGAAGAAGTACACTTCCTCCAGCTCATCCTTGGGACACCTATGTATTACCCCAAAAGAGGAGGAATTGTCTGAGGAGGGGGATGTCTGGGTGTCTCTGCTTTGACTGCTGCCTTCATGACCCTGCCTCAGATATGAGGTAGAAGATTGATGGATGTTGTATGCAAAAAGGTGTGTTGGGTCACAAAAAATACCTGCCAGCGTGAAGACTGAGCAGCAAATCCATTTAATGCATTTGTGTGTCAACAAGTAAAACTGAGGTTCTTATATGAGTGGCATCTCAGGTTATTTCACTCATGCTCTTCTTTTGTTCTTTTGAGCAATGTGCAAGGTAAAGACTTAAGTAATAATAGCGGCTGCGGAACTGAGCTTTAGAATAAAGAAAGAATTTACATCATACACCTACAGCTTTCATCACTTTCTGTTGTGAGACAAGGCTGAAACAAATAACCTAAAGAAATCAAAATGCTGGCTTAGTGGACTTTACTGTTACTGCTTAGTGGCATTTACAGTTATGTCGGGTGGATAAAAACTGCAACAAACAACAAACAAGCATCCAAGTGGTGTAATTTGTTTATGATGCATTTTCATAATCTATTCACAGATAATTACATGACTAACACCAGTATTTTATATCAGGTAAATTTAAATATAATCGATTAGTTATCAAACCAGTATGTGCTTAAAAAAGCTCAAAATTATAGCACAGAAGTATCTTTACCCCCCATCCATCCTTCCTCTCCTTCATTTATCTTTTCCTTGTATTTTAATGTAAATCATCATTAAGACCCTTTGATAATTGTTCACGTGTCCATTTCACTTTACTCTGTCTTCACACTGAGAGCTAACTGTTCCCTCGGATTCCCGTTAGCTGACACATTCATTTAAAGGATCAATGGTTTGTGCTCAGTTCCATTAAAACAGAACTGTGCATTTGGCCCAAAGGCTGTGGCCTGCTGCTGAAATACTGCGGCTGCGGTGAAGGTGAGCGGACGCGGTCAGGATCGTTAATTAAAGGCTGCCACGGGCCACTGGAGATCCTTTCACAGCAGCCGGCCGAAAGAGAAAAATATTAATTATTATAACAGATATTCATGAGCAGAGGGGATCCAGAGGGAGCAGCTCTGTGTGAGGGCAGTTATTCCTCAGAGTGCGATATGTGACAGAAGGCGCTGCAGGACTGTAACAGGGGCAATGAGGGGGAGAGAATGCAGCACAATTGGTTTTAGTCACATCTACAAAAAAAAAACAATAGGTAACAACTAAGTGGACTGGAAGCAGATCAGTTGTTTGCAGTTTTAGAGAAAGAATGGATATCTTTTTTGTGGAAAAGGACATAAGATGAAACTATTCCTGTCCAAGAGAGAAACAAAACAACAATAGCTGATGGAAACCAACTACAAAAGGCAACCCTAACATATGGCCATCACCGGACCCCTAGCACTAGACCCAGAGCCGAGTCTTGTTTATTAGCACATACACCAAAAAAGTTTGGTCTTCTGGGTTTATTTATGTGTTATGTGTCCCATAGAGAAGGTGCACTACGGCCCCTGGGCATGCTGTTTTGTGTAGTACCTGCGGTCATGTTCTGTGTGTGCCATTTTGTCAGTTGGGTGACCTGTCAGCCAGTACATTTATGGTCAAAATCTTCTCTGAGCATGGGATTATTGTTGCTGAAATACCACAGGTCAGGTCAGAGGGGTGGTACCTAGATCTGGGAATATATCTACAACCATCAGTCTAGTTGAAATTTTTTTTACTGAAACTAATTTTCAGTACATCCGTTTACAGCATGTATGTGTCAACAGGTAAAACTGAGCTTGAATAGTGCATTTATTTTTCTAATAAATATTGCAGACAATATCCAACTATTTGTGTGCATCCCTAGTCTGGAGATTGTTAAATGTCTCTTTTTTTCTGGGGACATAGCACTGCTGCTGAGTCCACCAAACAGTCTTTGATAAACCCACCATCTGAGAATGGCTTTCTTCTTTTAGCAATTTTAAATGTGATGAAGCTGGTCAATACTACTCCATCTCTGCGTGACTGAAAAAATCCCTGTTGTTTTTGCAACTTACTGATCAATGCATCAGCAGCACGGTAGCACTTTGTGCCAGTCAAGTGCTTGCATTTGTTGGCATACTTTGCCACATAATGGTTGCCTCGTAATCACTTTTTTAGCATTATCAACAGCTATTTCCAGTTTTAAAAAGAGTCAGCGATGTAAGGCTCTCCCTTCATGAATTTGACAGGGGCGGGTCGAGGGCCTGATGTGGCCCGAAGCGGTGACATGCCTAGGTCAGCTCTAGACACATTTCCTGCCAATCCTTCTTTCTGTAAATGTTTGCGGACACATCTGATTTGGGACTAGGTTGAGCCACACAGCAGCAGAAAGGCAGAGCAGGTGACACAGAGGCAGCACTCTTAATATTTATGACTTCAATTATCGGTCCGTTGGTGGCACAGGCCTGGATATAGACCCTGGAGTTAAAGCATCCTCTTAAAAATGCATGTGGCTCTGAGGTGAGCCGTGTTTTTTGGAATAAGCCTCGACACAAACACACAGACTCTGGAGAGTGTGGTGCTGTCCCCTGGTGCTGCCACGTGAGCCCAGACTCAGTCTCTACACACTGCCAGGACCAGAAGTCTGCACCTAACTCAACACATGACCTGTTTCCTATTGGATCATTTTAGGAAGAGACATATAACAGGGTAAAAAACTCCAAGGTGTTACTAAGACTTCAAGGACAGCGGTTGACAACGGAGTATGAGGGGAAAAAAACACTTCTGTTTTTCTTGGAGAGAACATGGGAAGAGTATCAGTCAACCTTCTCACAATAAATTTGGGAGAAGATATGGAGTAATATCAATTTTAAAGAATTCTTTAGCCCCAGGCACTGTGAAGCTGATTGATAACTCTAAGGGCCACATCTTCCTTTCCTTCAATTTTTTTGATATTATTAGAACACAGATGCAGGTATAAAGAGGCTGGACTTGAGGTGGCGCAGGTTTAAAGAGACTGGATTTAAGTGTCACAGGCTTTTCACCAGTCTCAGGGCTTTCCTCCAGTGTGGCACACATTATTATAATTATTACAATAATTAAAATTAATTATTTTATTAATTTTTGAGTCATTAAACTGTGATGAAATGCAAAAAACTACTTCTCTTTTTATAGTTTCATTCATTGTAAAGCACTTTTTATTGTATTAAAAAAGAAGAGAAGTAGATCTCATTACCCAAAGGCTTCGTCCACGGTGAGTTTCATGTATTCTGCTTCTAATGCCCCACAGTTTCCTGGTGTAAGTTGCCCATTTACTACTTTGCTGTGTCAATCATAACAACATCATGTATATTTTATTTTAGCACTGCAGTATTTTTTTTAACACTGACCTTGTGCTTTTGTGCTTCTATAAAAATAATGTTATAAATAAGTAGGTAATTTGTGAGTCATTTCTCAGGATGTAAGTAATTCCAGTGTTCCAATCAGGTTTTTTGAGGCCGATCACTGAAATCATTATCGGCCAATGTCGATCATGGGGTCTATTTGATTATGTACCTACCATAAATTAACTATTCTTAAAAACACAGAAGCCTATTTTAAATATTAGGGGGTGGTAAAACTAAAATGTAATCAATTGACAATGTTTTGTTTTCTTTCTTTATTTACTTAGAGCCTGAATACTCCCGGCAGCGCCGAACATCTTTCTGTAACTTGAAGTGGAGGTCAATAAACTGTGCAGTAAGGCTTAGCATGGACATGGGACATACACTTCAAACACACTCCAAATGTCACTTGTGCAGCTGATAGCAGGGATATCATTTTGAATAAGTCTTATAATGTGCATATCCATCATTTGGTAAAGCTGTGACAGACCCATGTCTGTAAAATATTTATGCCCTGGTTAAGTGTGGCGCAGATCAAATGGATAATGGCTGATGGTTAAGATATGTAAATTACATTATTTTAGGTATTATTTTTCTCTTTGTTTGTTGCCATACCATTGCTGTTGTTGCAGAGTTTGTGACACCGAGAGCTGCGTGAGCTCCATTCGTTCTTAGTGCTAGCTAGTTTTGAAAACTCTTTTTAATTGACGTGACTTGCCTTCTAATGTCTGATGAGGTTCATGATGTTGAATGCTTTTGGTTGCTTTCCTCACTAGGGAAATTTCCTAAACAAGTGAAAGTTTCACATGTTTGGCGTCATTTGATTGGCCCTGCTGATCATGATTGGTGGCCAATCGATCGGAGCACCCCTAAGAGAAATATTTAAAACATGGGCAATAAAATGTATTTATTTTCCATCTTTATACCAAAACATGCACAATCATAATAACAATGTGCGCAACAACAATTTAACAATCAAACTGAATTTAATGCTGCCCACATCAGTCTGTGGATATGCACCTGCCCAGTGTGGCAGTGTATTCACTTGTAATGGGTTTAAAACACCACACATTGCTCGTTGACTTGTGCTTTGACTAAGACCAGCTCCATACCACGCCTCAATTTCAAACCACAATGCCACACGGCACTGGCGGAAATGCAGGTGGGAACAAGATGGCTGCGCCAGGCAAAAGATAGCAGATATACCCCTGCCACACCAGCGTTGACGCAAGATACAGCCCTAAGAGTCATACCTAGGACCAGGCCTAGGGGAGCATGCTTGAGACTTTTGGTTTATTGCTTAACATAATTATTATAATCTTTACTTCTATTCAGAAATAGTTTAACATGAGCTTTTTACCCAACTCCATACACTCTTCACTGACCACAGGCTCCAGGGAAGACCTACAACACACTAGAGAACGCCTCAGTACTTTCCCAGAAGTGTGGAAAAGAGAGCTCAGACTGTTCCTGGCCCTGTACCCGGAGAAGTGTGAGAAATGAGATGGATATATCTATATTGACCAAAACAGTAGTTGTGAATTCAACATTGTTTTCTACTGATCTGTTAACTACAGCAATGGATTACAGCTGCTACACTTTTGATAATAGAACTTACTATTATCAGTCAAGTGCATCAAGGAATAGTCGATTATTTAGCAGAAGTTTTATTCCTAACACTACAGACTCCCAGTTTGGAGAAGCAGACAGGAGCCAGTGTCAAAGGCTTTGTGTTCTGTGTCCAGTTTTAACTACTACAGTCCCCACTGTGATTGATTTGACCCAATTTGAAGTAAGTGGGAGGACTCACCTGAAATAGCCATATTTGGAACCACCAGTTTCTGACAGTATGATCTGATCAGCTCAAATTTAAAAAATGGTATGTCAAGTATTAGTGGTCTTCATACCCTTAAACTGGTCTTATAGTCCAAGTAAATAGAGTCAAAGTATAGAGAGTAGAGCTACAGCCAAATAAATACACCTACATTTTGTGTTTAGTAGATTAAGAGGTACTTCATCTTATCGGTTTTTATGCAGTTTTGAGAGTTCACAAAGCCTCCCACATTTATCAGTAGTATTCAGAATACAGTCTGTGTTATACAGGCCAGGGTTTAGAAGTGAGAGAGTTGAGGAAGTTAAATCTATGGTCAAATGACACCTACAAATAAACCAAAATTATGATGATTATAATGTCAAATTCAATCCAGTGCCATATTAAGAAGCTGTCTACAAATCTACAATAGATTGGCTGATGTATAGAAACAAATACCAGCACCAAGCTCTTGTCAAAGCTGATTTCATTATCATTTCCCATTTTATCCATATCTGATATGATACTGACTTTAGTATCATCTTGTTTTATACATTCATTTCTTTTAGCACTGTCTTTTTAGAATAACTGAGGACTACAGACCTGGGTGACCCAAATTATTTATTTAGCTGTGACCCCACTATTCACCAAATCAGTCCCCTTTGGAGTCCCTACCCACCATTAGAATGATGAAACTAGAAGATATTAGAGTTTTGCCTCAGCGTTTGTCTCCTTTTGCCTTTAAGTGGATCTTGCTACAGACTGTAACGTTACATAGTGTTGCTTTAGCTAAATGAATCTCAAACAGTTACTTTCCCACAGGCTGAGAACCACAAGAGATGACTCGACATTAGCTCCACTAAGTGTGTTATGCCCCTGTCACTTTTCAAATGAACCTGGTGAAGTGTGCTGAGTGTCAGACCCACCATGTGGTGTCAGAGAAGCCTCTCTGCCTTGTCCTCCTGCAGAGCCACGTCTGAACTCCTCAACACTCCCAGCTCCACGTTTTTACAGTTCACATCCTCAGTCCCTGCCTCAAATCCCTTGTTTTCGTGTCCGGACCCTCTCTTCAGACTGCTGGTCCACACCGCCCCGTTCACGTCCTTCCCGTTGGCCATGTTCTGCTTCTTCTCCAGAGCACTGACCCCGGTCACGGACAGCCTCTGGGACAGCTTCCTGGCCCAGTGCGTGAAGCTGTTGTCCGTGGAGCCCGAGCCGGTGCGCTCCAGCTCCGTGTAGATCTGCACGTTGCCCGTGTACCAGAGCACCCACCACACGAGGCTGAGAAAGATGATGATGGAGCCCGTGTAGATCAGGAAATCCCCGTAAAAACGGTCGTCAAATCTCAAGTTGCCGAAGATCCCCACCAGGAGCACGGCCAGACCGGCTGCGTCGAACACCAGCGCCAGGTAGAAGATGGGCGCCCAGTTTCCCACGCAGCTGTGGGCCATACCTCGCTCCGCGCAGCGCCACCGGCAGATGTAACGGACACCGCGAGGAAACTGTATTCTTCACTCGGCCCCTCCTCCGGCTGCACCTGCCCGCCGCTCACCTGCCACAGGCCACGCCCACCAGCCCGGACACGTCACTGTTACAAGTCTAGTGGGCTCCCGGGGGCTTAGGACGCGTTCACTGGCAACGGGAATTTCACCACAGACGCACAGGCATTAAGGCTTTGTCAGTGAGTGCTGCGCAACAACAGCGTACCACAACCCAACGGATTGGAGTATTAAGCATTAAATAGTAGACTCTAATAAGAACAAAATACATGATGAAGGAAAGGGTGCTCATAAAAGACGAGGCAACTACTGGCCCTTTAAACTATAACACAAATAAATGAGCTTTTTGGAGGGCTCTGTTAGTCAAAGTATGAGTAAGTGTGTTTAATCTCCAACAGTTCTCTTCAATAGAAGGTTTAGTGTCAGTGGATTCAGAAAGGATCTGTCTTTATCCATCACTGTCAAATCTTAAAAAGCGTGTTGAGGGGAAAAAATGAACTCCCTTCTTGTACTACATCGGCCCCAAAGTTTTAGATTCTTTAAAGTGAACATATTTTCTCAGCGTACCTGTTATTTTCAGTTGCACTGGTTCTAGTTTCATTTGTATGATAATAATCCCACACTTTTGATATTTATTTGTTTCCTCTCTGGGGAAGTGTATAGTCTTACAGGTAAACTGCTCCTGCCAGTATCATGATTTATATATCATGATGTTTTCAGTTATCTATTAGATGGACTGTATTTGAATGCACTGTTTACAACTGTCCTCAACACATATGTCCCCTCTGGCCGTCCTGCGAGTGGAATTTATTTATTTATTTTCTGGCCCTGAGGTTCTAAGGACAGGGTCTTGTCTTGTACAGTCTATAAAGCACTTTGCTTTGTAGCCAATTGCTACAGTGATATTGGGCTGTAGAAACTAACTTGATTAAATAAAATATTTAAAGTCTCAGTGGAAAACGTTTTTTTCAGAAACCATTCTGAAGAGTTAATAGGTACTATGTTAAGTTAAAAGCTTTTAGATGTTCAGTATAAGGCCAAAAACACCACATCAGAAGCTTCAGTTCAAGCCTCACAGAAATTCTTAATCAAATCACAAAAGGTAAGGTCTTATTTGAGACACAACATCATTACAAGATCATTTTCACTGAGTTTTCTTAAATATCTATTGCATTACCTCCTTAGTTTCAGCCTGAAGCTGAATGGTAAGTATGTTTACTCTGTTCTTGCTTTGCCCAGAGCCAACCTGCAGCAATGTCTGCCTCATCAGCAGTGACAGAAGCTCACACAGCTCAAAAACAAACCGCTTCAAGAGGCAGTAGGACACCAGTTTGTTTATTACAAAAGCTGTCCACTATTTTATGCTCTTTGACCAACACATTCTACAGCCTCAGAAGTTAGGTTTTTAAGACCAGAACAACTCAGTCTCTGATTCAGAAACAGGTTTGATGTTAGTTCAGGCAATTCACTCTGAGTCTAACTCCATGTGTCTCCATGTCCTATGCTTTAGAAGTTGACAATACATTAATTTAAAGTGAATGTGTAAAGGTAAACTATAAATATTTATCAATGTAACAAAAGTAAAATCTTCTCTATCAGACTCTAATCAGAGAGCTCCTTCAGATGCAGCCAAGACTTAGATAAACTCTGGGTCAGAGAATAAAACCTACAGAGACCAGGATGGGTTCAAAGTGTTATGATAGATACTCAGTGAAAAGGTTTAAAAGACTTTGAGTTTAAAGTTCTAAAGCTGCTTCTGAAACAGAGTCTTAGTGCTCCACAGCTTACATCTTTACTGGCTCCACACCAAATATTTGAACCAGTGTCCTTTTACAAACAGGTGAAACTGAGAAGTGCTTCAATGTCCCTGAAAGAATTCAGTTCACTCACTCCAATTTTCCTGCAGGCTACAGAATAAAACAGCATGTCCTTTAAGTCCAGACTGAGTCAGGGCTTGCATTAAGGATAAGCCTACAGTTTGTGGAATGAAATCAGTAGTCACCACTTCACACAAGAGTAAGCAGGCCTTAGACACTGAGCAGTCACAACATGGACGGTTAAAGATCTGTTGTAATCAGCTGCACAGCCATTAAGTGAATATGTGTGTTTCTGTAAAATCTTATTTTAATTTATAGAAAGCTTCAAAAAGTTAAAGGAAATATACTCTGACTCTAACTGAGGCTTGTATGCCTACCGCTTTCTATTCCAATGAATTGACATGTGGGTTCAGGCACAATTCTGATTTCCTTACCCAGCCCAGAGTGGCACTTGCAGATACAAGCATAAAATGAGTTTTAAGGTTTTCAAAGGTTAATAGCAGTGTTTACATTTTACCTGGAATATGTTCTATATTTAAGTCAACTGCAGAGGGTAAAGCCCCACTCTAAATAAGGAATTGTATTAATTTGACCATAACATATATATTTTTTAATAATTAGTATAACTAATTCCTATAACTATTTAATACATTTCCTATAATATGCCTACATTAATATTATTGTGCATTTTTTGTTGACATAAAGTGAATTTTAAAATGGTCCTTAGTTTGTTAAAGAGAGTCTGTTCTATGTAAAAACACTTCTATTAATTTGAGGCTAACATTAATTAATGAATCATTTTAAGGTTCAATTTACATAGTGTTACTGATTTCATTATGTGATGTTTCTCTGCAGCCTTCACCCCACATTAGTCCTGTCTATCTCATGAACAGGGTCAGTGGCCCATCTACTCTGGAAGTGGCTCTGTTTTTCCTCCCTCTTCATGCCACGCTGCACAGGCCCCTCTCCCACATACAGTTTATGAACAGAGGGATGACACTTAGTCACATTATGAGCTTGATTTATTAGTTATGACTAACAGCCATGCCATGTCAACAATATCTGCTGCAAAAATCTCCAAACAACAAGAACTGATCTGCATTACAGCGACAGAGAGAAGCGATTACTGTACTACCCTCTGAGCCCAAGTCTATCTTTCTCTGATTTTTAACACAAGGCTGTTTATGTAAAAGTTGTTTCTCATATAGAAGTTGCAGCTAGAGGGCGCCATGTCTCTTCCAAAGACAGCTGATCCAAAGCACTGCATCAGAACACACTGCACTGCTCCAGATGACTTGAGAAAAAGCCCTCTGATGCTTGTGGAACAGCAGTGCAGTGTAGTACAGTCAGTACAGTTCATCTGAAACATTCATTACACACAATTACTTACAACATATATGAATGTAGTGTGCATGAATGGATGGAATGAGTGCCAATGAATTTTAACATTTTTGTGTCCAGTTGTAAGAGGACATACAATTAGCTGGCGCACCACATAGAAAGAAGGTTACAAAAATGGCTGACTGTATCTTTTTCAAATATTTACTTGAGCAATGGATGTAAAAATATCGAATTAACAGTGTATTAAATATATCAACAGTCAAATGGAGAAAATACAAGTGCATCTCATTCATAACATACACATGAACCATATCCATACACACAGGCATGAATTAATCCACCTAACCTGCATGGGAGTGTGCAAACCATTCTCCATAGTTCCTTTATGTCATTCGCTCTTCATCATCATACTCCCTGAAGATGTTGTGTTTGTACATTCTTTAATTAAGAGTTAATTTGCAAAAACTGATAACTCTCATTTTAAAGACAAATCACTGCAGACAGAAGAAATAAAAACAATATAAATAAACTTGTATAATGTTGCAAATAAAATGTCTTTTGATTAATATACATTTAGCTTTGCACCAGACAGTTGAATAGAAACACAAATTCATGAAATGATAGACGTGCACAAATGAATGATTAAAATGCCTTATGTTATTGTATTAGGGCCCCTGAGAACCTACTGCCAGGGCCTGCGAGTCTCTAGGAGAGTTAGTGTCATCTCCAAAATACATAAACTAACATCATCATTGGTGGAAACATCTGTCTTATATTAGACCACACAAGAACAACAAGAAGGGAGTGTTTTCAGTTCAGTACAACACAGTTTCCACATCAAGAGCCTCCTCTAAAAGAATGGGTATATGTGCACTGATTTGTTGATAACACGTCCTGTCTCTGCCCTCTCCTCTGCCCTGTCCTGTGTTAATGATGGCAGACCCTTCTTTTTCCAGAGAATAATCTTTCTCTGTTATGATGTGGTCCAAATTCAAGGTAAAAATAAACTCTGGAGTGTAGTGCAGTGAGAGGCTGATGGCTATGGATGCATGCAGAAGCAGATTTGTGGTTATTTCCCAGCTCCAAATAGAAAAATGTAGAGAGCTGCACCAGTTTTGTACATTTTTGAGAATCTTTCATATCACAAGCTGAGTTCAGGTGAGTGCAATGTTGACAGTAAATGCTCTCAAAACAGCTGAGACACTCTCAGGATGAGTTTATGTTGCCATTTTGTTTTTACCCTTCAAGTCTAATTTTTGCATGTGTGATGTTTTTCTGTCATCATCCATAAACTGCAGTGTTTAACTCCTCCTTTCAGTAACATACATTATCAAAACTGCTTTCCTAGTCCCAAAGGAGGGATGACCAAAGTGGGACATTAGCTTTTATCAGACCCCTTGTCTTTTAAGACAATAAAAACCTGAATGAAAAAGCATCCTGTATCAAATAAGTGGAAAAATGCTTATAGATTCTGCTACTTCAGGTGCCTCAAGTGGAGGAATTCAAGGGTTTTGTTCATGAGTGAGAGAAGGAAACTTGAGATTGACAGATGGATCGTGGTAAAGGAATTGAGCTGCAAGGTAAAAGTCCTACTCTCACCTATGGTCATGAGCTGCATGGGTCATGACCGAAAGGACAAGGTCTCAGAAACAAGTGGACAAAATGAGTTTCTGCAGGGTGGCTGGGCACTGCCTTAGAGATAGGGTGAGCTCAGTCACCTGGGAGGAGCTCAGAGTAGAGCCGCCACATCTTCTCCACATCAAGAGGAGTCAGCAGACAGGGCTTGGGCATCTCTTTTGAATTCCTCCTGGACACCTCTGGGGATGGGTTCTGGGCATGTCCCACTGGTTGAAGCCCCCGGGGAAGACCTAGGTAAGACTCTCCTGTAAGTGTTTTGGATCAGCTGGAGGTAGTGTACCCGGGAGAGAGAAGTCTGGGCCTGAATAAGTTGAAGAAGATCGATGGATAGAAAAAAAAAAAAGACATACTTTATCATTTTAACAATTTTGTACCCACTGTTTTGTAGCATATTATTCACAGATCTTTAAAATAAAATGTTTTCCTAAGAAGAAACAACAAATATTATGACAGAGTTAGAAATGTAGGGCATGTTTTAAATACAGTAAAATAAAAAAATGAAATATTGTCATCCAACATCCTTGTGTGTATATTCAGACTGAGCAGATAATGTATAAATGATCACCAACACCACAGTGCACATTTTCATTTGTTTTCACCAGTGTGTCTGTATTGAGCTGCCTTTGAAAGCATCAGACTCAGGTGCCAGCATCACCTGGCCTTTAGATGCTTTTATGTCATTTCATCTTTATTCCAGACTCATGGCCTATTCATAAAGATAAAAACACACAACACAGAAATAGATCTTGTCGATGTGATGGGTATGTAAACCAGTTCAGTCGCAGGGGTTTCATATTACTCAGTAACAAGCAATTGAACATTGCAGTCGTTATAGGGAAAGATTACTGATTTTCTGTGTTTGAAGTGGAATCAGTTTGTTTCTTGTGCTTATGCTAGGGCCAACATATATCAAGTTTGTTATACTGTCAGACTTCAAGTGTTTAGTGATGGTTCATGTACCACCTGGCATCCAAATCAGTTAGAGCTCAAAGCCTAAAATTAAAGATACAAAAGTGGTACAAATCTTCAAAAAAGGATATATTTCATACTCATTTAGCTGAAGCTGGGGGTGCAGTCCAAGCAGAAATGTATTCAACCTCCTCTTTGTGTGGAGTGTGCTGTGTCACCATAGGTTCTCTCAAAGTACTCCCAGTGCTCAAAGACATGTGTGTATTTGAAAAGTGATTATGAAATGTTCCAAAATAAATGAATGTGAGAGTGAAAGGTTGTTTGTCAGTGTCTGTCTCTAAGTGTTAGCCCTGCTTTTAAAACATCTGGGATAGGCTTAAGCCACAAGACCTGTAACATAAAAACTGAAAAATAAATGACTGAAACATGAAGTCACTAAAGTCATTCTACTAATATTCACTTTTTTTTTTTTTTATTGAATATGTGCAGAAACTCACTTGGCTTTAGCATAGTCAATCATCAAAATATATGTGTACCAAACGATAAAACCAAATTGCATTGTCCTTAAAATGAGTCCTTTGCTTGCACAACCAGTCTCTAGTCTCTCGAGAAAACCAATAGCCGAAGTTCACAAAATTGTTGAGGACTTTAACTTTAAGATGACCAAGTACCAGTGGCAAGGACAGCCCAATATCACAACAGCATTGTGCTTAAAGGGTCTTACAGACTATACAAGACAACTCCCCTGTTGTTAGACCCTCCATCAGAGCGAGGAAAAACTCAAAAAACAGACAGACCAGATGTGTCCAGCACAGTTTCTACAGTTCATGTCACTCTTATATGCAAACACATGAAAGAATATTTATTTATTTAACAGGTTGAAGTTATAACAGTGCCTTTAAGTACCTTATCTCGTACAATGACATATGTATATTTTAAACGAAATACATCAGTCACAAAAAAATGCCACTCAGATCAACAATGATTTGTTAAGTTTCTGTTTCTGCTAATGGCTTTATTCCTGAATAAATGAATATAAGTTCATATAATATCGAGTAACTAGGGTCAGGACAGGATCACAGATAAGGTCCGGTCATCACTGGGTCATCTAACAGCTGGTTGGACATCTGTAAGAAAATCCACTCCTCCAAAGGAGAGTGGGACAGAGGGATGAATGTGAACCACCAGACAGAGCCAGAGGATGGAAGCTCATACTGCCCAAAGTGTCCAGGCCTAGAGCAGCTTGGCTTATCTAGAGATGGTTGTACCTAATGAACTAATAAATGTAAAATAAAATAAAATGTTTGCATATTTACTTTATGTTTTGTGAAGCTCTTTGAAGAAATTGTTGTTGTGATACTGGGCTATACAAATAAAATTGAACTGAATAAACGATAATCACAAAGCATTGCTAGAACAACAGCATATAGTACTAAAATAGTATATAAGGAGGTACGTTAAAAACATACAACCCAATGTTACCTGTTTTCCACAGATACTATGCAACAACATGCAATGACTGTCTTGGGTTAATTTAAAATATTCTGAATTGTAACAAAACATTTAAATAGTACAACTAACAATGATTAATTTTTAGACTATGTCACTTCAATTTGTTGTAAATACAATTAAAACCAGCTATGTGATTGCTACGTGACATTGCTACTATACTCGTCAAAATCAAGACTTCCATTTGCCAAAATCAAAAACATGCAGAGCCCACTTTTGCTTAAGATATAGAGGCTGTAAATTGTGGAGTGAATTTTCCCATCTACTTAAAATCAACACATCACTATTGTCATTTAAAAAATATAGAGTTTTTGATTAAATCTTGTTGATTTTTTAAACATTTATTGGTTGTTTTATTCTCATGATGAAGCAGTTTACTGTGTTAACTGTAATTTTAATTGTAACTTTTGTATGTATTATAAGGTGGAGGCCTTAAAAGAAGCCCTCTTGGTTTTTTTTTTGCCTCTCCCTACACTTGTACTGTTCATTTTTGTATACATTTTGTTAGACTTGTATGGACATGTCTATTGTGTGCAAAATAAATAAATAAATGTTAATTGATCTGATTAAAGTTTAAATCTCTTACTTGAACCTGTTAACGGTTTTATCACCACCTTTCCCATATTTTTGCCTGACCCTCCAGCTGAAGTCCTCACATGTAGTTTTATAATGATTTCAATAAATATACATTTTTACATAAATATTTATTTAACATTTAACACCAGATGGCATTATTGCTGAAGAATGTATATGGTCAACATGTCTGCCTTAACATGACAGAATTACCAGTGTGGCACTTATATTTGCTCTGAGAATACAATGTCCAGTCACACCAACAGTTAAACAATCTAAAAGGCCCTGTAGCTCCTGATTGAGATGGATCATGGTCCACAGTAACTCACCATTCCTTCTAGTAGTATTAGTGATGCAATATGCTATTGGTCTCTTGATAAAGTATAATAAAAAACATAGATAACTTTACAATCTTTAGAGGCATATTCAAAACTGTTAATAGAACTCCCATTTCAAACGTTGCTGATGTTGCCTTTGGTCTTGATAATAAACACTTGTCTGTGTTCAAATACAGTATGCAGGCATTGAAAATTAAATGTTAACATAAAGAGAGTGAATCATCAATGGATTTGTTTCATACTATAATGCAGTAAGTATCTTTGAGTTGCTGTTCTTGTTGTTATATGTAACCTTTGGGTTATTGAAAAAGATGAGGGTAAAAGAAAAAAAAAGAAAGAAAAAAACACATAAAACAACCTAGACTTCTTTTTACTCCTTGATGAAGAGGAGTGGATTCATTGCCCACATTGGGCTATAGCTTTGTGATTGACTGCTTAAGAAGTGATGTCTGCTCCAGGCTGGTTTTCACAGACTGACTTGGTTCACTTAGTTTTTCTTCAGCATGCAGAGGATTTCAATAAAGTCAAGTGCGCTGATAAACTTGAGCATTTCCTCTGTGTGCTCCCGGGCAACTGGCGTGCTCTCAGCCAACATTATTTCATTGTGTGCACACATCATAATCCGAGTTCTGCTCTGTCACATAGCCTGTGTAATATAGACTAATAATACGAATTGTTCTAAAGGCAAGACATTACAGAAATAAAGGTTCAGAGGCTGTACAGTTTTGCGGGCAACTCTGTCTTACCGGTGACTCTAAATTACCCAGAGTGAGGAAATGTAAAAGGCTTGTGTCTGTGACAGGAGAGCGCTGTCTGCCACATAGGGATTCTCTCTTTAACGTGACAAGTTCTGCTCCTGTTTAATGCGATGGACAGAGAATTACATTTTATTTACAAAGTGAGAGCAAAAAGATTCTATGTAAAACTGTAAACAGTTGTTGCTAAAGGCTAGCTTTGTATAATACATCAGCATTCTTTTGTCTGGTTATATCAAATAAAATTGCTGTTTTTTCCCCCTTTTTTTCAGTTATCATTTTTACCCAAGCAAGGATTCTCTGCCATTCAATCAACAGACTGCAGTGTGTCAACTTTTAGGAACTGCTCCCCACTGTTGAAACCAAAAGCCAGTACACACATTTGAGACGCTTTGTACCCCTTTTGATAATTGAAAATGACCTGTACTAGCCCAACCTGCATCAACCTGCTGAAGTGTGAAGCAGGGGTTAAGTTAAGTCAAGCCCATCTATTTTCTTCTTCTTTTCCAGTGCTGGGTTGTGGGAGCATCTGTCGAAGCAGAGATGTCCAGACTTCCCTCTCCCTAGACACTTCCTTCAGCTCTACTGGAGCAACACTGTGGTGCTCCCAGATCAGCTGAGAGACATAGTCCCTCTAGTGTGTCCTGAGTTGGCCCCGGGGCCTCTTCCCAGTGGGACATGCCCGGTACAGGAGGCATTCAGGAGTCTGTGAACAGAGCCCCGAGCTTAAGCTTACTCTTCTCCATGTGGTGGAGCAGTGGCTCTAATCTGAGTTCCTTCCTTTGACTGAACTCCTCACCCTATCTCTAAGGAAGCATCCAGCCACCCGGCAATGAAAACTAATTTTAGACTCTTGTATTTCTTACGTTGTACTGAGGAGTGTAGATCGACCAGTAAACAAGTAAAGGGAAGTTTTATCCCATGTCTCAGCACTTTTCACCACAACGAACGAACACATCGCTCACATTGCTGTGGAAGCAGCACCAGACCATCTGTTTTTGCTAATGCCAAATGCACTCAACCGAGAGTTTTCAAAATCTCCAAAGCCACTGTCACACGGCAATTCTGGACATCCATGACAAGGAAATAATTAGTGATGAAACATTCGCTCATAATGGCTTTTAGCCTTTAGTTGTAGGTTTCCCATTCAGACAGGATCAAAGTTACAGTTGTATGACCAAAGATTGCTTGAGACCAATGTCTGACTGTGCCTCAAACATAAGATAAACATGGGAAATCCTGCTAAAACCTACATTAAAGCACCATATATCCTGTTATACCTGTTTGAGATAACTCTGTACACAGACCTTTGCCAATGACTTCCTTAAGCTCACAAACCTGTCCAGAATCACATGAATGCTACATGAGGTGACATTGCCTTTTGTTGACCAGAGTTGAATTGTAGCTAATGATACACTCTCTAAGCTGGTATGATTGCTGATATAATACCTTAATTTCTGGATTTCTTATATATGACATCAACATGCCCATAAGGCAGTTCTTCCTCAAGATGGGGTGAAAAATAAAGCAGCAAAGCACAGTAACCTTGACATATGGAATATCTGAGGAAAGGCTTGCTTTGCAAACCAAAGCCGCACCCTGAGACCACATTAGGAATCAAGAGGAATCAATCAGAAACAACAGTCTGTACAGGAGGCCTTTATCTGTGCCAGGAAGAGCACTGATTGGAGAGTTAAACCTCGCTTCCCTTTGAACAACTTTTGGAAGCAGACGGAGCTGGAACTGTATTAAATAATTGAGAGTTGGAAGGTAATTGAGGACATAGATCAATAATATCTAGGGGGTTGTTCTCATTACAGACAAACCCAGACACTTCTGGAAGTTATAGCTCAATGATGATGGATGTGGAGGGAGAGAAAGAAAGGAAGCAGAGCAGGAAGGCAGCAGTGAGACCTGAAAATTTAACAAATTAGATCTATTTCGCTGCTGTCTGTCTCATCAGTGCTTAGTATCAGAGCGTTTGATGTGGCAGGTGCTTCGGCTGCCTCATATTTTCAAAATGTCACATCTCGGTGTTTAGAAAATAGGGATCTGTCCAGGGAAGGCTTCCTGGGCCCTGATTTCCCTCAAGATTCTCAGTCCTGGCACACATGGGAGTGTGTGAGTGTTTAAACAGTAGAGTAGACCCCCCCCACAAGCATTTATTTTACTACACTCAGCATGAGCACATTTAGTGTATTGGACAGTTTAATTCCTGATTATTAAGCTCATTCTGGTTGATCAATGTTTAGACTGGAAATCCAAAGTAAGACCGATCTGGTACATGTCCTGGAAAACTCCACAATGCATCTGTAAAAAAAAACAAAAACAAAACCCAGAAACAACAACAGAAACAAAAACCAAACAGCAGATTATGAATTTTACATCAAATTTGCCACAAAAGGCCACAACAGATCCACAGATGCATCCTTGGTTTTTTATCCTCAGTCCTTGTACAAGCTGAGGATGAAACAGTCCTTCGGCAGCAGGTAAAGAGCTGGATTCCTCTGAAGGAGTCCAGAGAGTCCTGTCTTATTGTGTAGCTGGAATTTACCATATTTAAAATTTAGGAAAAGAGTTATGTTCAGTTTCATGAAACACAAGTGGAACACATTGTATATAGTTTTGCAAAACATGGACACTCATTTCTGCAGACGAGCCTGTCTTCAGTGTAAATATTATTTTAATGGTGAACACATCAGATCATGGGATTCAATGGTGACAAGATAATGAAGTCATTGGTGGTGATCCTGGATAACACCAGTACTATGTGGCCAATTTAATAACTTATATCAGTCAAAAAGTAAGCTTCTGATTTTGCTCATTAACTTTGTTGTGACCTTACATCTGTAAATTGCACACAGTATCCTCCTATGCTGAGGTGACTGGTCCTCTCCCATTGGCTGCTGTCCTGAGAGATCTGCTCCTCAAGGACACTCCAGGATGTTTACAGTGACCAGCCTAGGCGTCTCATGTTTCTGCTCCACTTACACGGGCAAGGAAAATGACACAAAGTGGTGATGCCAATGAAATGTCTCCCCTCGGCTCCACTGCTCCATCTGAGTGGCCATTGTCTTCACCCCGCTCGTATAAATCAGACGCACATGGACAGAGGAGGATTAAAGAGGGACCGGTGGAGGGAGGGGTGTTATGGCCAAACTGTCTTCCTCAAGGTCGTCACAGTGATTGGGCTCGTGTGAGGAGGATGAGACTCAGGGAAATGAGACATTGTCCATTCAGCCATTTTGCTCTTTACAGCTCTTAAAGGAGTTTCTACACTGTGCCGTACAGAATAAAGGAGGATTGTGTAATTGGTGCAGAACTGACCTACATTAAAGAACTGCCAACGGTTAAAGTTATAGAGGACCAATTACTGAGGCCCCATTGAGAGTTCTTAGTGAGCAGTATTTCTTGAAAATGTCGAAGAACCTGCCAAGTGTTTTTTTTTTTTTTTTTTATCCATGAAGCATGTGATATGTTTTGTCATATCCTTATCCAAATGTCCATATGTGTTCTAATGCACTGAGACCGATCTGTTCCCAATGACAGTAAACAGATGGCTGTCACTCCTACTTCTCTCATTAGCTGCGTACTGTGGGAAATGTGATCCGGCAGGCTGTACATGCACCCTGTGATCTATATGACAAAAAGCCTATTTCTAATATAAAACATAGAAACATCTACTAAAATAACTATTAAACTGTGAGATAGTAGGGTTTGCCGATGTCAATGTTGCACTTGTATCTAGTGCAAAAATATCTCTCATGGTTACCATGATAATTAAGCCTTTTGTGGTCTGCATCACTTTGTATATATCTATATATAATACACAGTGTGTTTTACAAAATGTCTCTATCCAAACGACATGACTATGAACTACTAGGTGACAATATACAACAATACAAAACAACATACCAGTGAAAAACAGTTTTGATTTAAGTTATCAGTTTATGTGGAAATACAATGAGGTTTATTTGTTTTTTAGCATTGTCTGTAACAAAATTATAAACTGTTGGCTATAAGCCAATAGTTGTGACTAGTTCTCCAACCTGGAACTGCAGCCTTCATTGTTATTCATGCTTATGTCATTACAGGAATATGCATATGCTCATTATATATGGTCAATGAGCATTTGCAAATTGAGTTGAGACATGGCAGCCCTTATAAAAACTCTGTATGCATGTAAACAGAGGCCAACAGGCACAGATAAAACAACATTTTCAAGAACTGCCTCTGTGTGTAGACAGGCCATCGGTCACTCTACTGATCACAAATAATAAATAGCGACCAATGGAATCAGATGTTGACAAGTTACCTACAGACTCATAAATGTAGTAGACACAAGTCTCCATAGCCAAAAGGGTACAAAGCTTGTACATAAATATATCATACTAGTTTGGTGACCCCTAGACCTCTGATTTCATGAGATTGTGCTGCTTTCCAAAAGCAAAACACTGTAGTTAGTATATTATAAATAATTATTTGATGTAATCTAGAAGCAGCAGGGTTGACTAAGTCGGCTCTCACTTCATGAATTAAAATTGCATTTGTCTGTGTTGAATTAAACAGGAGGAAAACTGGTGACATTAATTGGTGAGAGCCTAAAAGTAGGAAATTGGTGAAGTTCTAAGAAGTTATTGTTCAGAAAACTGTGCATAGCCCAAAAAGAGTCTAATGTTCACATCAACAGTAAATGGCCCTATACCTTCTCTACACACCAGGATTTACTCTTTTCTTTTAATTAGTGGCAATGCATCAAGTTTTTAAGTCTCTCTGGAGCCAGCACAGTGGAAACACAAGCCTTTTTAGAGGTTACCTATACCAAACTATGCCATACTGACCTGACTCTTACTGTAGGTCCAAGAAACCAAGCTGAATCCAGTGAACCCATATTAAAACAACAGAAAACACTTTATCCTTAAGTTAACTTAAGTTAACAACAGTAAACTCTGATCTGTTTCCACTTTCCAGTGACTTTAAGTTTCAATGAATACAGTCTGGCTATTTTCACGATTTCCAAGGTTTTTTGTGTGATTATGAGGGAAATGCACGTCACTGTTATTGTATCTTGTTTAAAAAGATTTTTTTGAGACTGAATGATGAAAACACATGCCTCAAAAGAACAGAAATAAAACAAGAACCCAAGGGACTGTCATCAACTTAAGGTGAAACATACTTAAGGCTATGTTGTTGTGTACAGAAAGGAGGCAAATTTATACAACATTCAGTTCAGTATTTTTCTTTACCTTTCACTCGTTAATAAATTTAAAATTTCTACTGATTTCATTTAAAGCAAATGCATTCATTTACTGTGGCATTTTCCCATTAAGTTCCTCACCTAGGCCAATTTTATGGTTTATTTAATTTAAAACCTTTAACTCTCTGAAGATTATTTTTTTTCAGATTTTCCCATTAGTCATTGGTGAAAAGTACAACCAAAACATTTGAGCAAACATACCCTCACCGTACAACTGCAGAGGCATTGATTGAAATGTTCCAGTTTAAATGCTGCTTTAGACTTCTTTGTCAATGTAAGTGTGACTTGAGTTCAAAGGTCAGGGTCAGATCCAGATGGACTGAGAGCTCCACACAAGGACTCAGCAGATGATGTATGTTTGTTGTGTTCCAACCAGTGCCAGTGAGCTCTGTGAGTTCCACAGAGGCACATTACATACACTGCACTTTTTTTCTTGTTTACTTTTGTGCTTTTTACAGAATAACTGCTTTCTAGCTCTCTGCTAAAAAACACTACCCTTCTGCTTCACTTTCATTTGCCAATTTACATTTTTAATTGTTTTTTAATCAGAAAATTTGTAACATGCACATCACCAGGTGCACGACAATAGTTTGTAGTCACATAGAAAGACGAGGTAACACCTGTAGACTTAGGCTACTCCAAATTCTGGAATTTTATTGCTCATTTGTGGATCTTCCACAGTTCAAAATTTTCAACACTCCCATACGTTCTGTTCACCAGTCCCTTGGCAGCAGGTGTGTGAGGAAGTCTGCATGTCAGAAATTCAATGACTTGTAGACATTTTTACAAAATGTGATGATATCACAATGAAATACAGAGAGAAAGTCAATGGACATTTCAATATAATAAAAAACGGTTAAAATGTTATTTATATTATTAATTTTAAAACTTTCTTTATTTTAAAATCAAAATTCATGTTTATATTTATTTTAAGGATATTTCTTACCTACCTCATTTTTTTTAGTTACAGTTATAGGAAATGCCTGATGTCATACCCCTTATTTAAACCTTTTCTGGCTTTTAATACTATTTGGAGTAAGTGTGCAGGTGTTGACTCTTTTTCCCCTTGCTCTATGGCCCAAATGAAATTGTAGTTTTATTTATTCAAAGTTATTAAATGATTACATATCCAGTGCTAACACCTAAACTAACTTAAATTAGTTAACTTTTACATGTTAATCTGGCACAAATATCTTGTCTCTGCAAAGACTGAGTAGAGGAGTCTAGTAATAAGCCTACATGCTACACAAACCACTGATGCATGAAACTCTCGATCAAGCACATGGCTGTTTATCATGAATCAACAGGTTCACAGTGTGTCACACAGACACAGTGCTGTTCAGCTTTATGTCCATTTTCTGTCACTTCACAGAAACAAACCATCACTGAGGAATATGACCAGACTAGCTTTGTAATTATTTCCTCAACTTTAGTGTCTGCAAAGTCATCAAATACATTACAGCCAAGACACAACACTGAAGGAGGAAGTGTTTCTATTAAATTTAAATTAAAATTCTTCTCTAATGGGCACATTTCATTACATTTAGCTTTCCTCTGTCCAGGTACTTCATTATGTGCTTTTCTGTAAAACTTTCTGTCTCAGTTGAAAAGTGTAACTTGCTTGACGCAGTTTACTTGACATCTTGACCTCATCCAGAGAATATGCTGCCTTTTTAATTGCTGTAAAATGCTGTTAAAAAGCTATATTGAGATTAATGATGCTTGTATAATATAACCCACCTAAAAAGAGTTTTACTTCTACCTCTTCCAATCTTACCCAGAAACAAAACCTGCTTCTATTGCATGTTTATTCTTTGTTTACATGCTTGCTTTTTTTCATATAATATGTAATGTATATAATGTGAGCCCTGGCTAAAAAGCGAATAATGTTTGTGCTTAACATAAGGAGTCACATCAAACTTTATTTGTCCCCTCCTTGGTTGCACTTGGTTTTATTGAGTGGAGCCACAGAGCTGTTTCCTGAATGACAGAGAGGAACTGAGAGTAAAGAGGGCAGAAAGACAAAAAGGCTGCCGTTGGTGGGTTTGTGGGAGAGATGAGATCCCACTCTTATCTTTCACAGCAGTTACTCTTTGTGGATTTTATCTGGACTGGCAGTGAGGCTTGTGAGGTTCAGTTCATCTCGCCTTTAACTGATGATCCATTTGTAAACATTTCTCACCGTTTCCCTCTTTGAAAGCCCCCTGGGGATGGCTGGGAATATTGACTTCTCTCCCACAGAATGTAAAGGCTGATTTCAGATTGAGTGCAGAGGCTGTTCTCTTGCCAGCTTTGATTTTGTACAGTTTAGGGTGCTCTGTAATGGCAATTAAAACTTACATTACTCCTATTAAAACAGCTCAAACAGTTATTTTAACCATATGGATGATTTCTGGGTACAGGGTCTCAAAGCAACCATGGGGATATTTACCACAGACACAGTGAACACATACAGTAATATCGCCAGTGTTGCTCATGTCTAAGTAGTAGCACCTAGTCTTGACAGCTCAATGCATTTATCTTTACTGCTGTGTATCCATTTCTAAATGGATGAATATGACAATAGAGACCTGAAGATCAACAAGAAAGACAAAGCTGTGGCACAACATGTTAATTTAGTGATGTATAACACAAAGGCATAGTTAAAGGTGAGATGTAGTTTTTGGCCATTTTCCTTACTTCCAGTGACAAAATTGCAGATTGCAGTTCCCCACCTCACACTCTTGACTCTTAGAGCATGTGATCAGAGACGGTAGCCCTGCAGGGACATGTGGAAATAATTCTGAAGGTGATTCACTGTATAATAACTGAAACAAATTACATTTACTTCATAAATGGCCTTAACCTTTGCCAAGAATGTGTGCTAAAAAAGAAACGTGTTCTTCTCCTTCAGCAGTGCTTGGTTTGTCCTCACTAGGCACCTGTAGAACAGGAAGTAATGACTCCTACCACTGAGTGACTGACTGTGTGAGCTGATTACATACTATGCAAACATAGTTTTGACTGATGTGTTCCATTTTATTAGACTTTCTACATCAACAGTTTACACAATGCACCTTACCTTTCATTTGATGAATCATAATGCTGCTATCTACACATAAACTGGTCACACACATCCCACAGGTAGTGGTGTGAACAGCTACACAGCCTAAAATACAAAACAACGAGGCTAATATACAGCTTCTTTTCAGACATCAGTCTCAAACTAAGACTGAGGCATCTCTCCCCATTGTCCTTACTATAAGCTGCTGGATTTTAGTAACATTATTTCACCTACTCATGTATTGCATGAGGAAACGTTAATAAAAATCCTTGGAAACCTTGTAAAAGAAGTACTTGTTGTTGCTTTATAGGTGCACTATACCTAGGCTACATTATTTCAAACAACTTCGGGTAGTGAAGGCAGAACAGAAGTTTTAAAAGTGTTAAAAAAAAACAACAAGACTTGAGCCCGGGTCTACCTGGTTCTGGGTGTACGCTCTAACTGAGCTGCCAGGGCAGTCCCCCAACAACAAGAGGTTTAAAGGTAAAATATTTCAATGTTGTTAAATATTTAACATATTAAGCAGACAAATTACCCAACCTCTTGTCACACAGTTTTAGAAAACCCAGTGTGATTAGAGAGAAATGCTGGAGGAGGATGTGACCAGAGGCAGCACTCAGTTACTGTTGATTTTCAATTTATTGGTTATTAGCAAGTGTCATTCCTCTGTCCTCCCCACCACCGCGACTGCCCGGGCTGGAACAACAATGGAACCAGCTGAAAGGCTTAATATGATTAAAAAACGATCAGCTGCGTCGGTGGCAGGAGCCACTGTGCATAATTGGATTACTAATGGAGAACACAAATGAATAGTTGAGGCTAGTGAAGCCCTGGATAGACCTGGCTCAAGTGGCATTCTATTCTAATGCACTGCCATATTGTGCTGCAAAAATAAGCACTATCAATCATGTCAGTCCCAGATGTAAGGAGTCATTACGGTTTTCAGATGAGTGAATTTCTGATAACCTCAGTGCATGTCCCTTTGGAGATAATTTCTAAGACAATAAGGCTGTGTGTGTTTAATTTAATCACATGGATTTTCCATCACTGTGACCAGAGTGTGGCTCCAGTCAACCCAAATGAGTCAACACTGTTAATAGGCAGCTAGATTTGGTAAACAGATTTGGTTGTTTCTCTTTTTTCAACACTGTGACACACAGTCACATGGTTTTTAATTCTCACTTCTTCGCTCACATGTCACTTTTACTCATATCCACAGTCCTTGTTTCATCTATTAGCAATCAAAAACTCTGCCACAACCACAGACATCATTTGGACCAAGAACACCTTTTGCTGTCATTATTTTTATATTCACTGAATGGGCCACACCCCAGGTGGTCATTTGTTCCTTCATTTGGCCTTATCCATGTTTTTATGCTTGTCATTAATTAATGTGTTTTATATCTGTTTTGGGAAGTGTGGGTTTGTTTGTGTCCCAACCAGTGATTGGACGGAATTTAAAAGATAGCTAGTTGCGCACCCTAGTGCCTGCCCTTCCTCCTGTCTCTGCTCACTGCTACTTGACTGCTGCATAGCATTAGAATTTTAATAAGCCCCTGTTTTTCTTTTCTTAGTTTCTTTTGGATTAGTGCTGTGGTTTTCATGGTTTGATACATTTATTTACACTCGGCTTTACATTGAGTAGTGTCATGAAAGACAAATCAGCTAGGCCTGTCTATTGCTGACTAATTTAGTTTAATTCTTTTTTGTTTCACTTTGGTTTTTCATAACTAATGTGGATTGATACTTAAACATGACAGACAGTCAAGGTTTACATGCTGATATTGTTGCCCTTTGAAAAACCTTGTTGCTCTTTTTTTAAGTGTAACTTTCCACTACCGCACCAGCACAATCAGAATTCCACCCACCACTTCTCTGTGTTAAAGCTGCAGCAAAGCCAGGCCTTGTACATCCACATACCAAGCTGGGGATTTGAAATTACAGATGTATAAAATACCCTCTTGGATTCCAAAGTGCAATATGTTAGGCTCCTCCAGCAGCTCCCAAATGCTGCTCGCCTTATTTACTGTCCTCTGCAACGCCAGGCTTTTGCAGAGAGTTCTATTTTGCAAAGGACAACAAGAGTTTTATTGGATGGTGGCTGATGTGTTCGGGGACTGATAGATACCATCCCCTCTTCAAATGTATTCTCACATCAACTGGACTATTTCTGCTGTTGTTTCCCCGTGTTATTTTTTTATTTATTTTGAGCCGTGTCTCCAGTCCTTCAGATTGGCTGTGCCTGCAGGCAGTAATAAACCACGGACATGTTTCCTGGGCTCCAGCCCCACCTCTGTTGCCCTTCTCTGCGACACCGGCCCTATCATTATCCTCATACACTGCAGAAATGCTTAAGCTGCGTTTGTGTTCAAGGGATTTTCCCTCCTTTCTCCTGTCAGACTGTTGGAGAAGCTAAGTCTCTTCGGTTTAGACTTTAACTGGATGCACTGAATCACAACGACAAGTTGCTCTTTTGATAAACGTGCATGAGGAAAAATAGAAGATAAGCAATGATGAAAGGTTACTTACAAAAAAGCCTCTTTGGTGTTCAGTCAGAAGTAAATGGTTACTTTCTATCAGGTAAGCTCAGTGCATGTCTATTTTAATGCTGTAATAACCAATTAATCTTGATAAATATGATAATGCAATGACAGCACTAGCTCAGTATGTAGCAGCAGGGTTCTAAGTAGAGCCTCAAATATATCACAAATGTATCAAGGGCATTAGTGACATTTAAGTTGATGAAGTAAATGATAAAATATACACATCAACAAATAACAGGCCCCTTGTGTAGAAAATCCTTCTAATTATACATAAAAAAGCCTTCCTTTTAGCTTCAATATTTCATGCCCTTTCCAAAAAAACTGTTAAGACTCTATACACACTTATGCCATTTAAGCACTATTATTATGCTCTTTGTGGCAGTAAAAAGAAATTATCAAAAGCTTTAAGTTGATTTTTACAGTATATATCTCTATTCCAACCAAAATATCTCATGTTGGTTATCTGGCCTTGGTATGATCATTGTGTGATGATGCCCAATGCATTTATCATAAAGGATGACTTAAATCACAATTATGTTATTGTATTCATTTTGCCAGCAGCCATGCATTCACACTTTGCATTCTCATTTACATATTTGGCATGTCAGATGGAACCTGGAACATGAATGGATAGTCATTGGCTACTGACTGAGGCTTATGTTAGCAGTGAATTCAGAATAATAAATACACTAACGCTTTAGATTACAACATGGCACTTGCAGGGTACCTCTACTGTAGTTACCAGGTATGCTCAGATCCTTACATGAGCATATACTACTTTAGTATGTATTAGTCACAAGATGTACAGGAGGTACAAGAAGTAACGGGGAGAAAAAGTGAAAGGTAACCAGAAACTACACAGCTGTGATTGACAGTCAGTAATGCATTAATAATTTGGGTATGTTCATTCTTACTGTGTTTGGTGCAGTTCAAACGGACCACAGTGTGGTTGCTCTGATAGCGTGGTTCACTTGTGTGACACACAGTAATGTGTTCACATTGTGTTTTGTTTTTGTGTATAACGGTGAAGATGTATTGAAGAAATAACATTGTTTGAGGTGCAATTACCAACTTACGCCACAAAATAGCGCGTAACTCAGAGAGATGGTTTGGTGAGGTTCAATGCCCTGCGCTTCAATATGGCAGAAGTGAGGCAAAGTGAAAGCACACCAGTCGCCTGTCTCATCATTTTCCCTGTTTTTACAGGTTATTAAGAAAACCACATAGAATGGGTGATAAGGAACTAATAATAATCCCTTCTAAGTGTGAATAAGTGAAGTTATGGTAAACGGTGTATTTTGTTAAGTTTATGGAAAGTAGTAAACATGATAAGTAAAGGCGATGCTGTGGCCGCCATCTTGAGCTAATTCGCCTTTTGTTTTAAGCTCCTTTATTATAAATGATCATTCATTTGGTGTCTTGACATTGTATTTTTGTGTATATGTAATGGGGAAATGACCAAATGAAGGGTCATGAGTGCGTTATGACAACAATGTAAATGCTAATGTTGCTAATCTAAATGCTAGCTCTGTCATAGTTATGTGGGCTTTGTCCATGTAGTTAATGAGTTTTAGACAAGATAAATATATATGTTAAAAGCAGTCGAGCTGCAAGAATGTTTATACTTTTGCTAAAATAGTAAAACAGTAGAGCCAGCTAACTAGAGGTTTATCTACAGTTCTGGTAAAACTGTGAAACATAAAGCATTAAGAGTGTGATAAATAACATATTTTGATGGACTTACTATACACCAATGCATTTTGACTGTACGTTTTATGCATTTGAGAATACAGTTGTTATATTGTTGTTGAAAATACATGTGAATGTATTAAATAAATATGGCAGAAGCGAGGCAAAGTGATAGCACACCAGTCGCCTGTCTCATCATTTTCCCTGTTTTTACAGGAACAATTAATCTTGCCACAGGCCCAAACTGGGGTCTGTTACAGTAACATAAAAGGATCTCTTATCATGTATGACTTGATCCTTTCAAAACAATGTTGTGCTTCTGTTTTGATTCAGGATGGCGTGGCAATCCTGTCTCTTTTCTTGGTGTCATCCACTGTTGTTTTCTCATAGCTGTAAACAATTCAACCATTGTTAGAATACAGGGAAATACAATATTGAGCTGAGCTGAGAATATCAGCCAACATACAAATGAATGCATAAGCACAGCTAATCCCACTACGAGTGTTTACTTTATTCTCCACCTCGCTCTATTGTGTGTCGCACTGTGTATCACAACCGAGACACAAGCGGGTGTGATTTTTGTTACAATAAACAGTCCGACCTGTAAATGAGCATGACATGAATATAACGAGGTAACCAGTGGAAGACGTGTGATAGAGTTACCTTTAGCTCATCTGTTGTGACAATTATATTCTGGCTAACAGACAGTTATAAAATTAGTGTAATGACTCCCATTTTCTGGTGTTTATTTAGCAAACTCGCCAATGTTAGTGTAATTTCAAAATGCCACACAGAGTTGGCATTAGCTGCTTTGTGAAGACAGCCTTCTTTGTTTTTTTTAAACAGAGTTTGTGTCGGTGTCTGGGTTGTGCTGTGTTGCTGTGCTGGAGGCCGTTCAGGTTTTTTGTGTGTGCAGAGTCCATCTCGAAACTAACGCAAATTAATGTCACTGACTGTCATGGCTGCCGGGCAGGAACGAGAACGCGCACAATATCACATCCACCTTGATTTCGCGGAAAATCTAACCCGAATACTCCTCAATGAAATGAGCCTACAAGCTCATATAGACAACCCTCCTGGATACTTAAGATTTCATTCTTCTCATCACAGTATGGGAAGCTTATATATGGGCAAATAAAAGCATTATTTGTTCTTAAAAAGCTGCACATAGCCTCTTTAAAAGTACACAGGCATGCTTGGGGTGTTCGATTCCGGGATTTATGGAGTCGGCTCCTAATTTTGGAATCAGCGGAGTCGACTCCTCGATTCTATTTACTTTCAATCAAAATAGCGTAAGTATTGAAAATATAGTATCGTAGATTTACCCCGCTGCCTCTCTCTCTCTCTCTCTCTCTCTCTCTCTCTATCTCTTTCTCTCTCTGTCTCTCTGTCTCTCTCTCTCTCTATCTCTTTCTCTCTCTGTCTCTCTGTCTCATATCTATACCTTTAGTAAATACACAGATAAGTAAAAACAGACAAATATGTATGTGTTTTCAGTTTAAATGCCAGTGTCCATTTGCTGTGTTCATAAAAAAAGTTTTATTTTGAAAAATTTTCCCAATAAACTGCACAGTTACATCCTCCAAATCAGCAATATCTTGGCTGCCATTCCTAACTTCATATGTGATTTTCTGACAGTCCTATAAGACAAAAAGACAACAGCAAAAAAGAGTGACTAGAAGCAGCAGAACATTATAATAGTCCTCTGTATAAGGGAAGAAAGGCAATGACACAAAATCAGCATGAATCATTTCATTTCATCTTCTACCGCTTATCCCACTTTGTGGGGTCGCGGGTGGCTGGAGCCTATCCCAGCAGCTTTGGGCCTTAGGCGGGGTACACCCTGGACAGTGGCCAGTTCGTCGCAGGGCAGCATGAATCATCGTAAAATTAAAATCATGATCTTGGCATGAAAAAAAATCTGACATTTTTTTCACCATATACATCCCTACATATAAACATTAACTTTATGTTAAATTCCATTCAAAAATATGTACAACTGTGTAACCATGGAAACAAGGGTAAACATTCCAGAGCGTGTGACATCACAAAATCAGTGCTTTGATGATGTCACCTGATACAGAGTGTTTAAGAACATTTAAGCATTTGACAGATGTATTTGACTAAACACGATAAACCGCACACGATAAACTGAACACAAAATGAAGAACTGGTGCGACTACACCTCTGAAAACAATGAGAGAATATATGAGGAGTGCTTCAACCTCAACACAGAGATCTCCCCACCAGAGGCAACACCAGCTGTTAACTCTGAGGAGATAGAAAATCTGAGAGTCCAACTCAGTGAGAAGAAAGTGGCTGCTGGGAAGGCACAGGAAGAGCTAGCGCAACAGAAAACACATCAACTCCCAGCTCCAGAAGAAGCTCCAGTATCAGGAGATGGAGAAGAAGGTCCTCCAAAGTTTGGTTGGCCACCTAAGAACCCAGGTCAACTCTGAAAACTGCGTGAGGCAGGTTTCTGCAGCTACAATTAAAGAGAAGGAGCTGCAAAGGGAGCTGGAGAGGGCTGGACTCTCCACTACTCTGGAGTTGCCCGCGGTGAGAGGCGGTGGGCTGGAGTGGGCTTGCTCATAGCCCCCCAGCTCAGCCGCTGTGTGTTGGAGTTTACCCCGGTGAACGAGAGGGTCGCCTCCCTGCGCCCTCGGGTCAGGGAGAGGTCTCTCACTGTTGTTTGTGCTTATGGGCCGAACGGCAGTGCAGAGTACCCGGCCTTCTTGGAGTCCCTGGGAGGGGTGCTGGAAGGTGCTCCAACTGGGGACTCCATTGTTCTACTGGGGGACTTCAACGCCCATATGGTCCATAACAAAGACCATGTTCAAGCATAAGGGTGTCCATCAGTGCACGTGTCACCAGGACACCCTAGGCCGGAGGTCGATGATAGACTTTGTAGTTTTTTCATCTGACCTTTGGCCGTATGTCTTGGACACTTGGGTGAAGAGAGGGGCGGAGCTGTCAACCGATCACCACCTAGTGGTGAGTTGGATCCGATGGCGGAGGAGGAAGTCGGAAAGACTTGGCAGACCCAAACGTACTGTGAGGGTCTGCTGGGAATGTCTGGCGTCTGGAGTCCCCTGTCAGAGAGGTCTTCAACTCCCACCTCCGGCAGAACTTTGACCGGATCCCGAGTGAGGTTGGAGACATTGAGTCCAAGTGGACCATGTTCTCCACCTCCATTGTCGACGCGGCTGCTCGGAGCTGTGGACGTAAGGTCTCCGGTGCCTGTTGTGGCGGCAATCCCCAAACCCGGTGGTGGACACCAGAAGTAAGAGATGCCGTCAAGCTGAAGAAGGAGTCCTATTGGGCCTGGTTGGCTGGTGGGACTCCTGAGGCAGCCGATGGGTACCGGCAGGCCAAGCGGACTGCAGCCCTGGTGGTTGTGCAGGCAAAAACTTGGGTCTGGGAGGAGTTTGGTGACGCCATGAAGAAAGGCTATTGGTCGGCCTCGAAGAGATTCTGGCAAACCGTTCGGCGCCTCATGAAGGGGAAACTCCACTAACACTGTTTACAGTGGAGGATGGCAGTTGTTGACCTCGACTGGGGACATTGTCGGACGGTGGAAGGAATACTTAGAGGATTTCCTCAATCCCGCTGACACGTCTTCCACTGAGGAAGCAGAGGCTGGGGGCTCAGAGGTGGACTCGTCCATCACCCATGCTGAAGTCACCGAGGTAGTTAAGAAGCTTCTCGGTGGCAAGGCGCCGGCGGTGGATGAGATTCGTCCTGAGTACCTCAAGTCTCTGGATGTTGTAGGGCTGTCTTGGCTGACACGCCTCTGCAACATCGTGTGGAGGTCGGGGACAGTACCTCTGGGCTGGCAGACTGGGATGGTGGTCCCTCTTTTTAAGAAGGGGGACCGGAGGGTGTGTTCCAACTATAGGGGGATCACACTCCTCAGCCTCCCCGGCAAAGTCTATGCCAGGGTACTGGAGAGGAGAATCCAGCCGATAGTCGAACCTCGGATT
This sequence comes from Rhyacichthys aspro, assembly GCA_036850595.1. NCBI lineage: Eukaryota > Metazoa > Chordata > Actinopteri > Gobiiformes > Rhyacichthyidae > Rhyacichthys > Rhyacichthys aspro. The sequence goes on along the minus strand of CM072166.1, from coordinate 17,926,514 downwards.
CAGGAGGAACAATGCGGTTTTCCAGCTCTATACCCTCTCCAGGTTCATGGGAGTTTGCCCAACCAGTACACATGTGTTTTGTGGATCTGGAGAAGGCATTCGACCGTGTCCCTCGCGGCATCCTGTGGGGGGTGCTCCGGGAGTATGGGGTCCGGGGCCCTCTGCTGAGGGCTGTCCGGTCCCTGTATGACGGGAGCAGAAGCTTGGTTCTCATTGCTGGCAGTAAGTCAGACCTGTTCTCGGTGCATGTTGGACTCCGGCAGGGCTGCGCTTTGTCACTGGTCCCTGACTGCGCCTAGAAATCCTATGGACAGGATTTCTAGGCACATTCAGGGGGGTCCGGTTTGGGGACCACAGGATCTCATCTCTGCTTTTTGCAGAGGTTGTGGTCTAGTTGGCTCCATCAGACCAGGACCTTCAGTGTGCACTGGGACGATTTGCAGCCGAGTGTGAAGCGGCTGGGATGAGAATCAGCACCTCCAAGTCCGAGGCCATGGTTCTCAGCCGGAAAAGGGTGGCTTGCCCCCTTCAGGTTGGTGGAGAGTTCCTGCCTCAAGTGGAGGAGTTCAAGTATCTTGGGGTCTTGTTCACGAGTGAGGGAAGGATGGAACGGGAGATTGACAGATGGATCAATGCAGCTTCTGCAGAAATGCTGTCAATGAACTGGTCTGTCGTGGTAAAGAAAGAGCTGAGCTGCAAGGCAAAGCTCTCGATTTACCGGTCAATCTATGTTCCTACTCTCATCTACGGTCATGAGCTTTGGATAATGGCTGAAAGGACAAGATCCCGGATACAAGCGGCCGAAATGAGTTTCCTCCGCAGGGTGGCTGGATGCTCCCTTAGAGATAGGGTGAGGAGTTGAGTCACTCGGGAGGAGCTCAGAGTAGAGCCGCTGCTCCTCCAAATCGAGAGGAGTCAGCTGAGGTGGCATCTGTTCCGGATGCCTCCTGGACGCCTTCCTGGGGAGGTGTTCCGGGCATGTCCCACTGGGAGGAGGCCCCGGGGCAGACCTAGGACACGCTGGAGGGACTATGTCTCTCGGCTGGCCTGGGAACGCCTCGGTATTCCCCCAGAGGAGCTGGAGAAAGTGTCTGGGGAGAGGGAAGTCTGGGCATCTCTGCTCTGCAACCTGGCAAAGCAGAGCACGAGAAGGAAAAGTGGCAACCTCTAGACAAAATGGCACAACTGAAACACTCATACCAGACTGAGCTTGAGCGTCAAGTGAAGAAACGGAATGGGTTGCAGGCTGCTTTGGAAAAGGCACAAGAGGAGCTATAAAGACACGGTGAGTGGGAAAAAGAGAAGACCTCCCTTGTTCAAACATCTGAGGAGCTAAAGAAGGCACTGCAGGAGAAAGAGGGGCAGTTCAGGATCCAGCTGGAGGAGAAAGAGGAGCAGTTCAGGGTCCAGCTGGAGGAGAAAGAGGAGCAGTTCAGGGTCCAGCTGCAGGAGAAAGAGGGGCAGTTCAGGATCCAGCTGGAGGAGAAAGAGGAGCAGTTCAGGGTCCAGCTGGAGGAGAAAGAGGAGCAGTTCAGGGTCCAGCTGCAGGAGTAACAGTAGTAACACGACAAATTAGAGGAATAAAATCAAGAGACTGCCCCTTAGCGGCTTCCCACTGCTCCATTGAATGGGGTATATGCAGAAAATGAATTTCCCGATGGGGATAATGAGGAGTAATGTGACACACAGTAATGTGTTCACATTGTGTTCTGTTTTTGTGTATAACGGTGAAGATGTATTGAAGAAATAACATTGTTTGAGGTGCAATTACCAACTTTTGCCACAAGATGGCGTGTGATTTAGAGAGACGGTTTGGTGAGGTTCAATGCCCTGCGCTTCAATATGGTGAGGCAAAGTGAAAGCACAACAGTCGCCTGTCTCATCATTTTCCCTGTTTTTACAGGTTATTAACTAAGTAGAAAACCACATAGAATGGGTCATAAGGAACTAATAATAATCCCTGCTAAGTGTGAATAAGTGAAGTTATGGTACATTAAGTTCACTCAAAGACAAATGCTGCATTCCATACTTGGATGACATTTTATGCTATGCACAAACTTTTGATGAACATGTTGAAGGTGTTTGTCAAGTCCTAAGAGCACTCCAGAGACAAGGTGTGAAATTAAGGCCTGAAAAATGTGAACTATTTCATAGAGAAGTAAGGTACGTAGGCCACCTTGTATCAGCAGAGGGTGTGAGAATCGACACAAAGGACTTGGAGGCAGTGCAGTCTTTAAAGACAAAAACACCTCAAACAGTCGGTGATGTGAGGCGACTACTAGAATTTTTGAGTTACTACCGCACCTATATACAGGACTTTTCTTGTACAGCAAAGCCCGTATATGCATGGTTGAAAGTCAAACTCAGCATGTCAACAACCCAGCACCGCCATTCAAAGACCAAGGGTCCCCAGCTGTCCTCCAGGGCCCTGGTAGAATGGACTAATGAACACCAGCAAGTGTTAGAACAACTTATTGACATGCTCACAAATCCTCCAGTTCTGGCCTACCCTGACTTTAACTTACCCTTCTGCCTGCATACAGACCCATCTGAACAGGACCTGGGAGCTGTTCTCTATCAGCGCCAGAACGGGAAGCTGTGGGTCATCGGGTATGAGTCCAGGACATTGTCACCAGCCGAAAAGAACTAACATCTCCACAGTGGCAAGTTGGAATTCCTTGCACTCAAGTGGGCAGTGTGTGACAGTTTTAGAGATGTTTCTGTATTACACCCCCTACTTTACCATCTACACAGATAATCCAGTAACCTATGTAATGAGTACTGCTAAGCTAAATGCTGTGGGGCACCGCTGGGTCAGAGAATTGTCATACTTCCGTTTTGAGATCAAGTACAGACCCGGGAAGACAAATGTGGATGACACACTGTCCTGCTTGCCCCTTAGTATTGATGAATATGTAAAGCACTGTACTGAGGAACTGCCACATGAGGTGATTCAAGCCACTTGGAATGGAGCTAAAGCAGCCCAAGAGAGTGATGTGGAAAATGGACTCCTGTACAGACAGACAAATGACAGACAATAACTAGTCCTCACAGCTGAATACAAATAGACAGTTTTACAACATCTACATGACAACATGGGACACATCGGCACAGAGAGAGTCCTAGCTCTGGCAAGGGAAAAATTCTACTGGCTGTATATGACAAAGGAAGTAGAGGATTACGTCACTAGGAAATGCCCCTGTATAATCAACAAGAAGCCGACAACTCAAGTGCGAGCTCCCATGGGCAGCATATCATCAAACTCGCCTTTGGACCTTGTTTGCATAGACTATCTGCACCTGTAGCCCAGCAGAGGGGGATATGAATATATTCTCGTTGTTGTAGACCATTTCACAAAGTTTGCACAGGCTTATCCAACTAAAAACAAATCAAGAAAGCCTGCGGCTGAACGCATCTTTGGTGAGTTCATCCAGTGCTTTGGATATCCAGGACGACTACATCACGACCAAGGTTGTGAGTTTGAAAATGAACTATTCAGGACATTGAGGGAGAAATCTGGGATTGGACATTTGAGGACAACACCATATAACCCTCAAGGTAATCCAGCTGAGAGGTTTAATAGGACACTTTTACAGATGTTAAGGACACTAGGTGAGAAAAAGAAAGAGCACTGAAAAGATCACTTGCAGCAGATTGTACATGCTTATAATTGTACACAACATGAATTCACAGGGTTTTCGCCCTACTTTTTGTTGTATGGACGCCATGCACGTCTTCCTGAAGACATTTCATTTGGTCTAGTTGGTGAGAAATAGGCAGTGTCACACAAAAGCTATGCAGAAAAGTGGGCAAAGAGGATGACAGAAGCGTACAAAATAGCCAGTGAGAACAGCAGACTGTCCAGTGCTAGAGGCAAATTGTACTATGACAAAAAGCTGAAGGGTGTAGTTTTGCATCCGGGAGATAGGGTCCTGGTTAGAAACTTTAGTGAATGTGGTGGGCCAGGAAAGTTAAGATCTTCCTGGGAGAAAACCATTTACCTTGTTAAAGAACAGTTGGGTGACAATCCAGTATATGCAGTTTACCAAGAGAAAACTGCATACCCAAAACTGCATACCAAGAGTCCTCCATCGTAACCTCCTCTTGCTTGTTAATGACCTCCCTGTTGAAGCCCCACTTCCCAGACCTGACCACACACCCAAGAGACGGAAAAGACAAAACAAAAACCAGTTGAGTGACCAAAACAGACAGGAAAGTGACTCAAGTGAGTATACAGGAGGGTACTGGTTAAGATTTCCTCTTAAAGAGACTAGACTTGTGAGGAATGACACTAACTTTAGTCAACCTGACTTACCCCAGACAAGCCAAGTCCCTGAGAGCACAAACGCCCACTCCCTGTTCCCTGTGAGAGAGGATATAAGAGCTAGTGTGCCAAGTAGCAAAGAACAGGGTGAGGGAAGCAATCCTCACATGATACCAGTATCACCTAGCCCAGCTCATTCTGAAGTAGTGAGTGAAGAGGGTGAACTCCCCCCTCCCCCAGAACCAATGTCACCTCCTCAGGTATCAGTATCAGACCCACTACGTGAATTAAGATGGTCGAACAGAGAAAGAAGGCTGAGACAGATGTTAACATATCAGTCACTTGTTGAACCTTCACTACAATCACAACCCACAGTTTCAACACTCACAACACCATACGTGCCATACCAGATGTGGACACCTTTTATTCCATTCAGTCCAGGTTTTGCACCTTACATCCCATACACATTCATACCACAACCTTACACCACATCAATACTTTATTGAGTATTTTGTTTTGAGTTTAAAGGTTTGAATATAGTTGAGATATTTGCATTTTTGATGTCAGGAGCCATTTCTATTTGTCAGGGAGCGTTTGACACACAGTAATGTGTTCACATTGTGTTTTGTGTATAACGATGAAGATGTATTGAAGAAATAACATTGTTTGAGGTGCAATTACCAACTTACGCCACAAGATGGCACATGACTCAGAGAGATGGTTTGGTGAGGTTCAATGCCCTGCTCTTCAATGTGGCAGAGATGTGAGGCAAAGTGAAAACACACCAGTCGCCTGTCTCATCATTTTCCCTGTTTTTACAGGTTAGTAACTTAGTAGAAAACCACATAGAATGGTAACCTTGGGCTGCAGCTGGATTGCAGCTCTTGTAAATCCATCTTGTATCGCGCCAAGCAAACTGCTTGAGTCGGCGAACCGTGGGCTCACTGGACTCTTTTGACCAATGATGTTGCAGCACTAACAGGTAGGAGCGGGTTTTTAATTTGAAGAAAGCAACTAGCGCTCTCTTTGTTATCAACATGGCTACGCCGAAAGACGTTAGCGTTGATGCTGCTATCGAAACAGTTTTATCGGAAGTAGTGTATTTCTTCTTTGAAAGAAGAGAGTGGCACGTCATATCGTTGCTATGATTGGCTAAAGAAACTGCTAAATGCTAAAAGGATACTAGTTGGTGCTTCATCCAATCAACTACCAAGTTTTTGACAGAAGGCACCTCCCTTTTGAAAACGCTTTCACCGGGAGCCTTCCCAGTTGGTACTGCGAAACAGATTATGTTCTGTGGAGTTCTATCTGGCAGAGTCAGGTTAAAAGAATGGGTCATAAGGAAACTAATAATAATCCCTGCTAAGTGTGAATAAGTTAAGTTATGGTAAACAATGTATTTTGTTAAGTTTATGGAAAGTAGTAAACATGCTAAGTAAAGGCGATGCTGTGGCCGCCATCTTGAGCTAATTTGCCTTTTGTTTTAAGCTTTTGTTTAAGATCATTCATTTGGTGTCTTGACATTGTATTTTTGTGTATATGTTATGGGGAAATGACCAAATGAAGGGTCATGAGTTCGTTATGAGAACAATGTTGTAGCGTGTGGGGAGTAAGTAGGACCTAGGAGCGGAAACGGTTCAGGTAAAGACAGTTTATTTCACAGGTGCAGGGGGGTTCACAAACAAAATCCACAAGTGCAAAAAAACCAAAGAACTGCTGGAGAGTGCTGGGCTGTGAGGGCAACGGGAGGCACTGGAAAAAACACACAAAGAGAGGCACAGGTAAAACACAATAGAAAAAGAGCCAAGCTGAGACCACGGAGGTGATCTGTATACTCTGGCGTCAAGGAGTGTCTCTGCAGGCCTTAAGTTGGGGAGGCTTGATTGTAAGCAGAAAAAGGTGTCCCCAATCACTCCTCAACGCCACGGGGGAAGGGTGCCTCAGGGAGAACCAAAACAAGTTACCCAACAAAACACAAAACACAAACCAGGAAACAGTGAAACCAAAACAAAAGCCCACAAAAATACCAACCACCACAGTACCCCCCCCTCAACGACCGCCTCCTGGAGGTCCACCGGGCGTATCCGGATGAAGTCCCGGAGGAGAGAGTCATCCAGAATCAGGGCCCGAGAGATCCATGACCGCTCCTCTGGGCCATAACCCTCCCAGTCCACCAGATACTGGAAACCCCTCCCACGGGGTCGGACATCTAGAAACGAGAATCTGAGAAACGGTGAACGCAGGATGGCAGTCGATGAGCCGGGGGGATGGAGGGAAGACGGCCGGAGGGGACAGCTCACTGGTGCTGACGGGCTTCAACAGGGACACGTGGAAAGATGGGTGGATCTTCATGGAGTCCGGTAGTCTGAGTCTGACAACGGAGGGGTTAATGACCTTCAGAATCTTAAACGGCCCCACAAAGCGGGGGGAGAGCTTACGTGACTCGACATCGAGGGGAAGATCACGTGAAGACAGCCACACCCTCTGGTCGGGACGATACTCGAGGGCAGGAGAACGGTGAGAGTCAGCGAGCCGTTTGTTTCTCTCAGCCGTGCGAGAGAGCACCGCCCTGGCGGCCTTCCACACCGCCCGCATCCTCCGGAGATGTTCTGTGACGGAGGGGACCGCCACAGCCGCCTCTTGTTCAGGAAACAGGGGTGGTTGGTAGCCCTGGCAACACATGAAAGGGGACATACCTGTGGCGGAGCAGACGAGGGAGTTGTGGGCGTACTCGATCCAAGGGAGCTGAATGCTCCAGGAGACCGGGTGGTGGGCAGCGACGCAACGAAGGGCAGATTCGAGGTTCTGGTTAGCTCGCTCTGTCTGGCCGTCGGTCTGGGGATGATAGCCTGAGGAAAGGCTAGCCGTGGCGCCCACTGCTCTACAGAACTCCCTCCAGACCTGAGAAGCAAACTGGGGTCCCCGGTCCGACACCACGTCGAGGGGAATCCCATGTAGCTTGAACACGTGGTGGACTAATAGATTGGCAGTCTCAATAGCCGAAGGGAGTTTAGGAAGAGGCACGTAGTGAACAGACTTAGAGAAACGATCAACGATGGTGAGAATAACTGTGTTACCTTCAGACGGAGGAAGTCCAGTGACAAAGTCCAGGGCGATGTGGGACCAGGGACGACTAGGGATGGGCAGAGGGCGTAACAAGCCAGCAGGAGACTGATGAGATGCTTTACCCCGGGCACAGACAGAGCAGGCGGCGACGAATTCCCGTGTGTCCTGGTTCATATTGGGCCACCAGAAGCTCTGTCAGAGGAACTGGAGGGTTCGGTGAAAACCGGGGTGGCACGTCAGCTTTGATGAATGGGCCCACTGGAGAACCTGTGACCGAACCGAGTCTGGCACAAACCTATGGTCGGGAGGTCCTGTTCCTGGGTCCGGTTGCTGCGCTTGAGCCTCCTGGACGATGGACTCGATCTCCCAGGCTGCCATGCCCACGAAACAGGAAGGAGGGGGATGAAGTCTGAACTCTCCGAGTCCGAGGAAGGAGCGTTGAGCCGTGACAAGGCGTCCGGTTTTGTGTAGTGGGAACCTGGACGATGGGAAAGGGTAAAGTTGAACCGACTCAGAAACCGCGCCCATTTGGCCTGGTGGGGATTCAGCCTCTTGGCGGAGCGAAGGTAGGCTAAGTCTTTATGATCAGTCCAGACTAAAAAGGGGACTGTTGTGCCTTCCAGCCAGTGCCTCCACTCCTGTAGAGCCCAAACCACAGCCAGCAACTCTCTGTTCCCTTCATCGTAGTTCTTTTCTGCGGGGGAGAGACAGCGAGAAAAGAAAGCACAGGGATGCAGTTTGTGGGTAAGAGGATCTCTCTGGGATAGCACTGCCCCTGCACTGGTGTCGGAAGCATCCACCTCAACCACAAACTGCCGAGTTGAGTCAGGGAGTTTAAGTACAGGGGCCAGGTCATGATACTCAGGAGGAACAGAGAAGAGATCCGGAGGCGGAGGAGTCACAGGGGCATGCCGAATCGGGGGGTTAGCCGAACGCAGACAATGAGAGTGGCAGTGAGGACTCCAATTGGTAACACTGGCAGCCTTCCAGTCAATTTGGGGGTTATGGAGTAGTAACCAGGGGAGACCCAGGACCAGGGGAGCATGAGGAGAAGGAATGACAAACAGCTGGAGATCCTCCCTGCGGTTACCAGAGATGATGAGGGTGACAGGAGCTGTGCGAAACTTGACTTGTTCTATAAGTCTACCATCCAGGGCTGTGACACTCTTAGGGACGTCTAAGGGCTCTAATGGGAGGTTGAGTTGGGCTGCCAATTCCCCCTTGATGAAACTCGCATCCGCTCCAGAGTCAATTAAGGCTTTCAAGGGCAGTGATTCTCTTACCCAGAGAAGACAGGTGGGAACAGTTAAACGTGTAGGAGAGCTAGGGACAGTTGAGGTCTGACTCACCAGGACGCTCTCTTTCACTGGTGCCTGGCCCTTTGGCGTCTGGGGACACGAAGCCAGGAAGTGACCCGCCTGGCCACAGTAGATGCACAACTGTAGGTGAATTCGGCGCTGTCGTTCACTGGGGTGTAGGCGAGCCCGGCCCACCTGCATGGGCTCCTCGGGGAGTGAATTGGGGGGGACGAGAGCCGGAGGTGGAGGAAGAGGGCTGGAAGGAGCTAACTGACCTGAGTTGGAAGCTGACTGGCGACCTCTGGTGGAACTGGTCTGAACTCTCTCCCTCTGCCTCTCTCTAAGCCTGTTATCCATTCGGATGGCTAATGAGATCAAGGACTCTAACGAGTCCGGCTCGTCTCAAGAAGCTAACTCATCCTTGAGTTCGCAGGATAAATTACGGAGAAATACTACTCTCAACTCTCGCTTGCCCCACCCGCTCTCTGAAGCGGCTATCCGAAAATCTATAGAAAAATCCGCCACTGATCCAGAATCCTGAACGAGGGAAAACAAGCGTTCAGCAGCTTCCTGTTCTTGCCGGGGGTGATCAAAAATACGACATAATTCACTAGAGAAACTAGCAAAAGACGAAAGAATGGGGGATCCCTGTTCCCACAAAGCCGTAGCCCACTGAGCAGCTCTACCCCGAAGTGAATTGATGGTGTACGCGATTTTAGCTTTATCTGATGGGTAACTAATGGGCTGTAGATCGAAGACCAGGGAACAACGCAAAATAAACCCATTAGCCCCCCCAATCTCACCGGTGTAGGGCTCAGGTGAAGGGACAAAGAGCTCTTGGTGCAGGCTAGCATGTGGTGAAGACGGTGCAGGAGGGGGAGGAGGTGCAGTACTCACAGAGGGGTGCTCAGTGGGGGCGCTGTGGTCCGTGTGTGGGAGCTGTTCTGTGAGGCTGGAGACCTGATTGTTGAGGGTTTGGAGAGTCTCCATGATTCCCTCTAACATGTTCTCATGTTGTCCAAGCCGGAATCCTTGTCGGGTTACTGCTGTCCGAACGGGGTCCGGATCCGCTGAATCCATGTTCTGGCCAGAGTATTCTGTAGCGTGTGGGGAGTAAGTAGGACCCAGGAGCGGAAACGGTTCAGGTAAAGACAGTTTATTTCACAGGTGCAGGGGGGGTTCACAAACAAAATCCACAAGTGCAAAAAAACCAAAGAGAACTGCTGGAGAGTGCTGGGCTGTGAGGGCAACGGGAGGCACTGGAAAAAAACACAAAGAGAGGCACAGATAAAACACAATGACAATATTACCAACGCTGAAGAAGAGCCAAGCTGAGACCACGGAGGTGATCTGTATACTCTGGCGTCGAGGAGTGTCTCTGCAGGCCTTAAGTTGGGGAGGCTTGATTGTAAGCAGAAACAGGTGTCCCCAATCACTCCTCAACGCCGCGGGGGAAGGGTGCCTCAGGGAGAACCAAAACAAGTTACCCAACAAAACACAAACCAGGAAACAGTGAAACCAAAACAAAAGCCCACAAAAATACCAACCACCACAAATGTAAATGCTAATGTTATTAATCTAAATGCTAGCTCTGTCATAGTTATGTGGGCTTTGTCCACATAGTTAATGAGTTTTAGACAAGATAAATATATATATGTTAAAAGCAGTCGAGCTGCAAGAATGTTTATACTTTTGCTAAAATAGTAAAACAGTAGAGCCAGCTAACTAGAGGTTTATCTACAGTTCTGGTAAAACTGTGAAACATAAAGCATTAAGAGTGTGATAAATAACATATTTTGATGGACTTACTATACACTAATGCATTTTGACTGTACGTTTTATGCATTTGAGAATACAGTTGTTATACTGTTGTTGAAAATACATGTGAATGTATTAAAAAATGTGGCAGAGGCGAGGCAAAGTGAAAGCACACCAGTCGCCTGTCTCATCATTTTCCTTTGAATATCTCCGTTATATTGTTATATAACTGCACATAATTAATGACCTATTTCTGTCTACGAAGTACATTTTTCTTCCGTTTATTTAAATACAGACAGTCCATGGGAAGTCAAAACAATCCAAATAGAACTCCAATGTTCTAAATTTGTGCCCCATATGAAAATTATAAAATGTGTAATTGGCACTGTGGCACATTCTGCCAGATTTCATTAATGTTTGGTGAATCCACTCTTTCAGTCATCCTTGTCACTTAGATTTGTTATCTCTTCTTGTCTTCCAGCTGCGACTGGATAAGGGCTCCACAGCTAAAAACCTTCTTGTACATGTAAACAAAGGCAAAACACAGTGATTTTACCACCACATCATTCTATATTCAGTATGAGGCATTTTCACTATGTGAGGATTAATTGATTTCCTAAATACAATCTTGCATAATTTAAACTTGACAGGCTCCTCACCATGTTATTAATATCAATTAATAGAAGATATGAGAAACAATAATAGCTACTTGCAGTTTTCATAGTTTTATCAGTCACTATCAAATGCACATGCTTGTCATAAAGTGACATGAAAAATGACATATCCTGGTAAGAAATAGAGGCCTGTCTGGTGTGGTGTACTTCTGTTAACATGCACAGAGTGGCACATGTCTTGATGGCTGACTACAGTGAGGATACAAGTGTCCTGGCTGCCGGCCCAGAATGCTATTGATCTGAGTGCTGTGTGCTGCGGGTGCTTTTAGCCTCACCGCCGCCGCTGCTGCTTCTGCTGCTGCTGGTGGTGGTGCGTGGCAGTGTCTGGCCATGCACCAGATAAGGAAGCAGTGCCTGTGATCGTGAGGGGACTGTCCATCTACCACTCCTTCGATTCTGATCAGAGATGTATCTGAGCACTGAACATAAACAACACTAGATGGAGCTGTTTATTTCTGCCTGAGAGTGCCACTTCTTATGAACAAAATGCCAAGTTGTAAATCCAGATATTGATATTCCTCTGCAATAAAAGCACCCACACACCATTAACTGATAAATGCACTTGTTTTAAATGCTGGTTACTTATAGTTTAAGCAGCACTCTTCCTTTTTCCATCTATTGATTTTTAAATTAGTCTGTGTTGCGATAAGAGTCTAAGCTTTTTTTTTTCTTTTTTTTTCAAACAAAGCAGTATTTGAGCCGAATCTCCTGTTTCCATCATTTGCCCCCCAAGGATAAGCGTTGGTAGTGATGCGTTGAAGAACACGAGGAGGGAGTGCCGATGTCTTGGAGGAATGCAGACAGCGAGCCCAGTTAAGCAGAGCATCGATATACGATTGCCTGGCAACAATGATCTGCCGAGCATAATGTGAAAATTGGATTGCGAGAGTCATGATGAGAGTCTCTGTGTTCCTGCTATCACCAAGGTGTGAGAGAGCGTGTTTATGCTCTCAGCCTCGACGCTCGCTGGAACTATCAGAACAAATTTGGCAATGTGTCGATGCGCTAATTTATTTAAGAGGCTGAGGTAAAGATGTGTGTTTAAACAAGTCTTGTTAGAATAGGAGAAGGTGTTACAGCAGTGATCAAAGCTGGACACAAATACAGTATCTGTTCAGGTCTATTCCAATGACTAATGACAGGTGACCCCTGCAATGTCTTCAGTCCAAGCAGTGTGTGCAGGAGTCAGCAGCTAACAGTCAGTATGTTTACATGTAGGTAGAGAGATTCAAATTATTGCCTTGCTCTGATTATAATCAGAGTCTTAAACTGCATGTAAACACCACTTGGATTGGCGATGCAGTCATTTCTCTAAAACAGAGTAACACACGGAAATAATGCGATTTATTGTCGGATTACTTCCACATTTATCCAGCCGATTATGGTCTGACACGGATGGAGTATGCTCCAGAGTTGTACAAAGACACAGAGTAACACACGTGGGACAACATCAAGAACTGTATTTACAATCATACTTATTTTTAGACTTATGTGAAGACACATTTTTTGGTCACACTTGCCACTGTTTCTTTTTCCCCTTCACGTCATTACCTTTTAAAAAGAAAAAGCCTTAGTTTACAATGTATTCATTTGATTTATTGTACTTATGTGTTTTCACTCATAACATTGTCACTGTTGATATTTATAAATGGTCACTGAGCAAAAGTATATTAAGATTTAATGGAACAAACATCCTTGCTCTGGGTTGATGAATTAATGCTAAAAATGAATGTGATGTGTATGGAATGTCCGGGATGTGGGTATGTAGCAGTTGTACGAGCTCAAAAGAAATCAAAATGTGACACAGCAGCACAAATTACTTAATATAAATTACATTTAAGCAGGAATTGCTTTGTTTAATGCAAGTTTGAAACCCGACTACATTAGGAAATCCTTTCCTCCTTAGGTCCCTCTTGAAATGACTTGTGTTTCCAGGGGTCAAGACAAATGGATGCAGATTTAACCAATCAAAGAAATGAAAGATCCAATGTAAGCAATGCGACCACGAGACTAGTTTTACTAGGACTTGGTTGGAAGACAGACCCAATGAGTACGATTCCAGACCTACTGACTTTACTGTACAAGTCAGTGTGTCTGGACTGCATCTTCGTTTTAGGTCCACTTTTTGATATAACTGAGAAAAACATTTTAATCCTTTTAAGGGGCATATTGTAAGAATAATAAAAAAAACCCAGAGACGTCATCTATAATTTCTTACCAAGGATTTTAATAGATGAGCGTGCTCTGTGTGTGACATTGAGCTTCGATCAATCACATGCTTAAATAGAATACCATTTGAATACATGAAACTACATGACACGTCAACATTGAATCAATGGCCCATTCTGGGAAATTGTTGGAAGAAGGAGAGGAAAAGGAGAAGGAAAAAAAAGCAAGGTGAAACATGAATATGCCTCTGGCTATGCAGTTTGATATGATGTATTAGCATTTTTCTGTGGCTCAGTTTTACCTTTGAAATAAAGTAAAAGCAGCAGGTCTCTGTTCTGTTGTGGGGGGTTGCCAGTTGGGAGAGTGTTGGAAGCTGTTTTCAGCTACAGCTCAAAACTACAGCTTTAATGTACAGGCTTACATGATGTCCATTTGAAAACACATTCTCATAGAGAGAGCTGAATGGTATTTGATGGTTACTCCAGGGGCCATATCATGTAATGCCCTTCTAAAGGTGTAATTGTGATTAAATAGCATTAAATATGTTTTTACTGCTTATATACAACAACACAATCAGCACAGAGGTAATGGATATGTATTATAAATAGATGTCAACTGAGCATGTGCAGACAGTCATAAGAGGGTTGGACTATTGTCCAGAGACACAAAGGGAGCTGCTGTTGGCCGATAAGCACACTGCAGAACAGAATGCAATGCGTGGCTGTGTATTGACAGGAGCCTTGTTTGTCAGGAGCAGGCATTGGCCCCGTCTTGGATCACTTTCCATGTATTGATCAAAGCAAAATGGAAGGAGTTGAGTGGAACACAGCGGGCAGACTTAATGTGATTCTGATATGTGTGTGTATGACAGGCATGTTGACGTGGCGCCTGGGGAGGCCTCATTACACCAGACCTCTGTCCCCGTGTGACGCAGGGGCCCTCGCCTCCGAGCCACATCCTTGATGCTGCTGACACACACACACACTTACAGCACGCACGCACACACACACACACACACACACACACACACACACACACACACGCACACACGCACACACACACACACACACACACACACACACACACACACACACACACACACACACACACACACACACACGCAGGAGTCACACCAGAGAGATGCCAGGAACAAACTCATCAATACATCTCATATCCGCTGTCTGTCCACCTCCGAGTGTTGAGTGGCTTTGAAGCAGCCTCAAAGCACCTAGTGACAAACATGACTTTGAACAATCACCGAGGGACGTCAGAACTTTGTCTTTATAATGGGCTCTATGTAAACATCAGAAAGCTTTACTAGTTGCTCCAAAGTAAACTTCTCTTACTCTGTTACTGAAGTTGTGTAGTTTGTCTAACATCAGCACGATCACCATGCACAACAATACTCTGATACTAATAAGAGCATACTCCAACAAAACTCTTTTCTGATGACTTTTGCCAAACTAAGGCCGTGTTCAAAGACAAATTGAGTATGCTCATCATGGATTATTGTAGCTATAACCACCTTCATCATACTAATCTTTTATATTAGTGCACTTGCAGATGGCGGCATATTTCTTGATGAGGGAGAAGAGATCAACATGTTAGACGAAAGTTAGACTTTTGGCATCTATTATTGCAAAAAAAAACAAAACAAAAAAAAAATTAATTCTATTCTATGCTATTCTATTATTCTACATAGATCTACTGATTTGTCTTTGAAGATTTTACCTTTTTGAAGATTTAATGAATAAATGAAAGCTAAAAATAAAGTGAATGACAGCAAATTATGAACAAAAGTCAATAGGTGTTTGATTTTTACAAAATGAAATGAAAACTAGGCTTTTCTATAGAAAACTGTTTTAAGCTGTGGTGTTATAATACCTTGAATTTCTGAAATTTCAGCTTTACTCTATCTGAGGGTCCATTCATATTCTGCAGGTCTTCTGCAAGTATTATTATCACAATATTGAACATAGTTATCCCAGATTATTTATTATATTTTGCAGCCCTAGCAGCCACAGAAAGAAAATGAAATAGCCATAACCACATAGTGCAGTCTGATCTGGATCTTATTGTGAGGTGCTACAGTGATGGCCCAGTCCATATTATTGTCCAGACTCCAAGTAGTAAAGAGCGAAACTATTCTCTTAGGATAGTCCACTAGAGTATGTTTTCATGTGGAAGGATTAAATTTAAGTTTAACATCAGCAGCATATAAAGGGAACACTCTATTGTGGAAATCCTTACTGCAATTACCCAGTTTCATCCTGTGGATCCAAGTAACAGCTGATCTTATACTGTATGATTTTACTTTACATTTTTTTAATGTTAAATTAACTTAAATAATTTTGCTCCATAATTTGATGAATATTATTTTTTGGCTAATTTAAAATTTCTGTGTGAAATTGTAATAAACGTACCATATTTTGCAAAGTCAGGAGTCTTTGATCTTACTGGCTAAATTTCTACTCAAGATTTCACTATTTTCTAATCTACTTTCATGTTTGAAACCTGTCACTGATATGTTTCCAACAGAGGTGCACTTGAACCCAGCTCAAATTGAGGTTGCCTGTCAGAGCAGACGTTCTCTCACACACATTACATCGCTGTGGTTTTATGAAGACAGTGAGGTGGCCACCCCGTCACCTCTGCCATGCTGTGTTATAGCCAGAGTGAAGCGAGCGCAGCAGCTCATTCTGCTGCGTCTGACCTGGTGTCAGCTTCGTCAAGGTGTCACCTCATTCACGGAGGAGGCGGGCTGTCGGCCGCAGACGGGCTCCATAAGCTCACCCCCAGAAGAGCTATGATGGTGATAAATCTGAAGAGGCAGGGCATAAGGGGTGGGAACTGAAGAATGGTGGGAGGAAGGAGTTATGAAGCTGGAGACAAATGGGGGCAGGCCTGGGGCTGGAGGTGACGAGGAGGAATGAAGGGAGCGGGACTCACACTGCAGAAACAGAGCCAAGCATTTATCTGTGGACAAAACTGAAGCCAACATATGAGAAAATCCTGTCAGGGGTCAGCTGGCTCTCTGTGTGGGAAGTTCAGAGGTATTTATTGACTGAAAAAACTGGAGGCCTTATTATATAGTGGCTCCATGTACTTCCTGGATTTTTGTTTTGATATAAGAAAAGCAAAATCAGATTTTTCTCGCACAGACAAATTGATGGTCTTGTTTACTGTCTATTATAGGTATGAGATATGCCAAAGTGTGAGCTGAGTATGTGTGAAGCTGTGGACTGTCCTGCTTTTCATCTGTAAAGGAAGACGTGATTATGGAAACAACATTCTTAAAATTCAACTAAGACCCTGCAGTAAAGAGACTGAAAAGCTTGTATGAGAGCTGCAGTTATGAGTCTAATGAACTAAAACTAAGACTGTAGCTGTCCTGCAGGCTGTGGAATATTGTCATTTTGATTTTATGATCAAGCCTTAAAAATATTGACTCACATTTTGTATCATTGAAACAGCATATAGAAAACCATCTCTACCATCTGCTCAGTAAAATTCTACATGGGTTCATCAAATCAGATCAGAATGAAATGTTTTGCAGTGGGTTGTGACAAGAGGAATCAGCTTTTCCTGCTACCGTGTACTTTTGCCCACACATGCTGGATAAAAATCTCACTGATAAATATTTCAGGAGCACAATGGTGTCATGTGACTTTCAGGTTTGGAAAGACAGACTTTTTTCAGCTTGAAACTACTTAGACTTTGTTACAATAATCACTTTTCTCCCGTAAAAGTTAAATAATAATATAATATCATGTTCTTTAGAAATAAAAGAATAAATCAATGACTGATAGTGTTTTTTCTACAGGAAGTTCGGGTGTTGGAGCTCATTGTGTCTTTGTTGAAACTAATACCACACCATTCTCTCTTATCTACTTTGTATCATGTACAAAGTATGATTATGAATGTCTGAAAGTACTTGGCTTTTATTGTAATGAAACATGTGTTCTTTTTTTCATTTCCTTATCTTCCCCTTGTTCCTGTTGGGGGTCACCACAGACTGGAGCCTATCCCAGCAGCTTTGGTCCATAGACAATCGCCATTTAGGGATGCACTGGTAGGTATCAGATGCCAATCCAATCCAACTGGTATTTTAATATATATCATATAAATAAAGACCCTTGTATATGAGATGGGGGGTTATCATTATATTTACTGTAATGAGTAGATTTGTCCAAATAAAAAGAAAGCAGAGACTAGCTCTTTTACCATTGTGCAGACATACAATATCAACTTAACATTAAAGTAAAATTCATTTTATTTATGATTCTTTTAGCAGCTACTATAATCCAGAGGTTAACATTGATCAAACTAAAGGGAAGAGAAACCATCTTCAGGTGGAAGACTCTCTCTTTTCAGCTCTTTTCAGCTGAACCCTGCTCTGCTCGTGAGAGTCTGTGAGTGAGAGTGCGCTCCTTGCACAATGTTCGGCGGGATATCAAAAACAGTTATGTAGTTAATAATAAAAGTAAGCCATACCGCTGATTTGACTGGCTCCGTCTTGTCATCCTACCCCAAGTTCTAACAGTGTAGTGCCACAGACATAGAGCTACACATAGTAGATCGGAACTATGTGTGTACTCCAGTGACCAGTATCCCATTCAGGTTGTTTGTCTGGATTGGGACTAGTTTACGATCATCCCTAGCTGCAACATTAATTCTCACATTCACTCACCAGGGGCAGTTGAGATTCACAAATTGACCTATACATGCATGTCTTTGGCTGTTGGGAAAAAGCCATAGATACAACTCTGCCACTGTGTACCCAAACATGCATTTAGACAAATCTGATAACACTCTAATGAAGAAAGACATTTCTAACAAAATGGTGTTACAATAAACCATGCACAGTACAAATATAGGACCAAGGGATCAAGGCTGATTTGGGTCATCTACTTTTTGTTCAAGTCTTTTGTCTTAACTTAGGAATTCTTCTATTTTTCTTAACATTCATTTGCAGATTATTGGTTGGTTGAACAAAAATTATGATAACCTGATCATCACTAATAGCTAAAGCTGTTAAGCAGCTAACTTTTTCCAAATACGGTAAACACTTCTGGTCATATTTGTACAGAATACACTCAAATGACCTCAGAGGACATGTTTTTTCTTCCAAATTTGCCGTCTTAAGCGTCTCCACTGGTAAATAAAGTTCTGCGCCCCCTGCTGGCTAAAAGCTACACAGGACAGCTTTAAGCGAACAGAGAGAACACTAATCTGAGTCACATAAGAAACAGCAACAGCAGTTAGAGTGACTGAAAGGATTGGCCACAGAGTTAATAAGATGCTGATCTATTCAAACGTATAAACACAGCACAGATTGTTGCTCTTCCACTGAAGCAAATCACATTGGATTTTCATTTGCTACAATCAAACAGAATGGCCTTCAGACTGTTACAGGAATGTCAGTTTGTGTAAATTGCTGGTTTGTGTTGGAAACATCACAGCCACCTGCACAAACACCCGCAATAATCAGCAGATTTCATGTGGAAATGTAAGTGCCATGTGGAAAAGGGTCAGTTATATATATATGCCATATGCACAATACTGACTAACACAATCAGTACAATACCAGTTAGTTGAAAGAAAGTGTCTAAGTACAAAACAAACTGCATTTTAAACTGTGCAAACTGTATTTCTGTTTCTGATAATCTATAAACAGAGAAAGTCTTCTCACAGAGGCCTGACCTTTGAAGGAGATTTTTTTTACTCTCCGATTTATACAGAAATTGTCCAGGCTTTATTTGTTTTTTAATTTGTCTTAAGTTTTTTTTCTGTCTGCATCTAGTATACAGCCATATATACAACTACACAATAGACAAATTTTGATTCAGTGGTCAAATTCTGGAAATAAAACCTGTGTCAACACAACTTGAGCTAAAGACCTGACACATAAAAACATTATACTGTACCTTTCTTTTTCCATGAAATGAAAAGCTTAGGGACAGCTCAAAACACCTGTTTGATGTAATGACTTAGAATTGTGCGGAAGATAATTCAGTTTTACTTTTTGAATAAAATGTAAGCAGGAAAAGTTCATCAACAGAGCCAATCTAACTACGCACTGCCCATGATAAATAGACGACAACAACATAAATGGACGCATGGAAGGTATGATCTATTAAAGGTATAGTTTTATAAACATACAGTATAGAACCAATGGCCTAACATAATATATTCCAGTCCAACATTTGTTTATAAGAACAGTTATTAGGTTGGTGTACTGTTAACAGTAGTCGAATGAGGTTTGAAAGGAACATGACACCATAGTTTACAAGAAGGAATGGACGATTGTTTGGTTCAGGACTAGGAACCGACTTTTCAGGTTCTGAAGCAAGTTTGGTGTGAACCTATCAGTTGGTTTGCAGTTATGCTCTGAAACCAAAACTGCCATGAAGCCTGATCAGTGAAGCCAGGTGAAAAAAGTATGTGACCAAATTGTATTACTCCAGATGTTAAACACAAGTTAATGATGTAACAACATGGTTTGGGCAAATGTCTTTGTCAGCTAACAACTGAGCCCAGACTCAGAAAACTATTTGTGTAATGTTATTATTGCCTCTGCACCAAATTAAAGAGTTTTAAAACAGACAAGTGGGATACATTAATACATATACTAAGCAAAATACTTGCAGATACTTGTAAATCTTAAGTCAGTTCAGAGTAAACTTGTGGGTTGAAAAAATATGGATGCATATTTTCATCATTAGTGCATTGAACATAAATGCAGACCAAAAGAAGAGCTGTTTACTTTGGAGTTCAGCTAGATCTCTTTTTGTCTCCCACTCTAACACCTTCTGTGCCAACACTGATTATTTTTTATCCCTTCATAAACAGAAATAAGAAGAGCAAAGTGGGACTGTGTCGACTATGTTCATAAGGAGTTAGTGAGGCGCAGAGAGCAGAGGAGGGGAAACAAGCCTATTACAGCATTGATTTACTCGGCGGCCGCCTTATGGGTGGATTAGTTTGCCGGTCAGGTTCTAGGTAATTCAGGGGATTGCATCCATCGCTGTGTACTTCAGTTATCACCACAATCCCATCTCAGCCTCCATGAAAGCACACGCTGAGACTGGAATATTAATAAGCAGCGACCACGTTCAAAGTCCAACCACAGAGGGTCTCCCATGATCCGCAGTGACACCTCGTCCCTCTTGCTCTACTTGAAGGGGGCACCATTTCATGTTTCCTGTGCTCCGCTGTGTGCAGCGAGGTGAATACAAAGATACCTCATGCCGTGTTTCTTTCATGCCCCAGTCTCAGATGTCTTTATGGAATGCTTTGAAACATGCCACAGCACACATCTATACAGTCACTTTTGATTAATGTGGCACACTCATCATTCGTGTGAAGCACTTTTGTGTTGGCCATTTCTAATTGTCAGGAGTCAGAGAGGGCTCATGCTCCTTTCCGTTTGATGGCTGAATGCTCCTGTTAGGAAAAGTGCCATTGATCTGTTCTCATCTTGGGTTTTAGAGGATGAAGGACAACACTCAAGGACAAGAGAAAAAAACGTCTGTTAAAACCTCAACTGCCCACATTATTTACACAGCATCAGCACTATGGAACATTATGGAACTGAATCTTTTCATTTCTTGAACAGGACAGCAGGCTATCCCCTCAGTGCAGGTTGGTGCTGCTGCTCGTAGCCTCCTAGATGATTACTGTCATCTTAAGTGACACACACATCCTCTGCTGCAGTTCCTTTCACACTCCTCTGGACTCACTGTTTGATGTGATGAGCGATTGTCCAGGGTGTTGGAGACAAAATGGCTGGTATAGACCCCCCCAGGTAATCATTTTAAGGCACATTACATGAAAAAACTGTTTTTCAGACAGATTTTCATTTCATGTACAGATTTTTTTTCGCTTTCAATATAAAAGCCTTTGTAATTTGATTTCTGAGGTCAAAGATGTGGACACTTGTGAATGTGGATAAACCCATAATAAAGTATTTATTGCTTGATATGTGAGCAAAAGGGCTGAATTACTCATCCACTTGAATTAAGTTGTAATTTATTTTAATAATAAGATCTTATTTCAATAATCTCCCCTCACCTTTTGAAGCTTTATAACTCTCTCAAGTACAGTGGCTGAGAAAGCTCAAAGCATGCAAATACACATTAGTACAAGCAACAGTTTCACAGCACATACACTGCAATTCACATATGCAACATCGCACTGCGAATCCATAAAACCTCTGCATTTCGCAACATGTGTAATGCGAATCAAGACACACGTGCAAATGGCCAACAACAGCATCAATTCCACAACACATAAGCTGCATTTCAATATGACAACGCAGCACATACAGATATAGAAAAACCCTGCATTCTGTTTACAGCACGCTTGACAAACATACAATACAGGCTGCATTGACAAGAAGCAGTGCAAATACAAAACACACTGCATTGAGAGAAACATGCAGTAGACAAAAGCAAATCAAAATAATAATTATAATTTGTTATTTGTGTAATAGATCTCACTGTTTAATGAACAATGTGCTGATGGTGTGGTGGTTTAGGCATTGATAAAGAAAAGAGCTCCGTTTACAAAGAGCAGGTTTGAATCCCGCGCACACTTTCCACTTTTCAGCCATTCCTTTTTACTATCATAATTATTATTTATGACTTCCCTGGAAAAAGTATCAATCACAATAAAAAAAAGCAAATAAATTATGAATTACACACTATCTTACCATTATTTTATCAGTCTTAATGTTTTTGGTGAAGATTCCGAGGGTGGACTGATGGACTAGCATCTTGGAGAATGTGCTGATGGACAGTGATTGTAACTAAGCAACACGACGGGAAACATTAACCAGGGAAGTCATAAATAATAATTATAGTAAAAACACTCAGATCTATTACAAAAATAAGTTTGTGTTGTTGTTTTTTTTGGGTTGTTATGGTAAATGTTTCTCTAAATGCAGTGTGTTTTGTATTTGCAGTGCTTCTTGTCAATGCAGCCTGTTTTGTATGTTATGTCAAGCGTGTTGTAAACTGAATGCAGGGTTTTTCTACATTTGTATGTGCGGCGTTGTCATATTGAAATGCAGCTTATGTGTTGTGGAATTGATGCTGTTGTTGGCCATTTGCAAGTGTGTCTTGATTTGCAGTACACATGTTGTGAAGATGATGCGGAGGTTTTATGCATTCGCAGTGCGATGTTGCACTGATGAAATGTGGCATATGTGCTGTAAAACTGTTGCTTGTACTAATGTGTATTTGCATGCTTTAAGCTTTCTTGGCCACTCTAGTTAAGCCCCTTTTACGCTCTCTTTTCTTTACGCAATATCTTTGTCTTTCACATAGAAGTACAGTGGTTAGCTAAATGTGTAAAAACAGGAATATAATAGAACTCATTTCTGATTGTTTTTGCAAATTAGCCATGTGCTGTTTAGGTTTAATTTCAAGCAGCACAAACACATGGTTGTTTCATATTACATACACAGCATGAAGATCTGGGTCAGTCTATGAGTTAAGGGGGGAGGCAACACTGCTCCTCACAATTCTACTAAAATCACTAAATACTATTGTGCATGAGAAAAATTCTGATTGTTAAGAGTTTGTTGGCTGAGGCCTCGGGGACTTTTCCAGACAGTGGACTCTAACAGCAGATAAAAACGGAGGCTGATACAGGACCAGTGTTTTGTTTCCTCTTCATGCATCACAGAAGTAAGCCTTTAATTAATAAAGGCATTAAAACCTCACACGAGGAACATCAAAGTATAACTGACACCTGGAGAACAGATTAAAAAAAACACACTGTGTGTTTGTATACAGCCGTAAAGAACTCTTCTAATAATAATGCTATAGTGGCTGATTCATACGTTTTATTTTGGTGAAATGTACATTAACGCTAAACAATTTCACACGAAATGTATCTTCACATAAACATATAACATATACAGGGGGCGCCGCACCCAGCTCAGGTAGAGCACATGCCCAGCACACGGGAGACCTGCACTCGAATCTCAGCCGGGTCATTTGCCCAATGTCATTCCCCATTCTCTCACCCATATCCTGTCCAGCTATTGCTTACAATCAATAAAGGCCATAAAAACAATCTTAAAAAAGACATATAACATCTAAACAGACAAATGTCAGTGTGTATGCAAACAATACAAAATCAAACGTGTATGAAATGATTTTTTTCTTAGTTTGACTGAAAAAGTGTTGGCTGAAGGCTGAGCTTATTAAGCCTACATCCTTAGCTCCACACTCATAGCACTTTTTTAGCATCTATAAAGGTGGGTCTTGGACTGCTTCCAGAGCCGATTCCAGACCGGCCTCGATCCAGCACAACTGCATAAATGATGAAGGGCTCCCGAGGTGAGCTGCATGGCACATTTTTCTGCAAAAATATGATGACCTGAAGGCAGACAATTCATTGAGGTTTTGTACCTCACACAGATGATTATAGTTTTAACAGTACATTGTAATTCTTTATTTAACTCCAGTGTTTGTAGCTCTGCCAGAAAACAGTAGTCTCCTCCCGTGCCTGATCAGTTTACTAATACTACTTCTATTATGAGACGCACCTGGCAAATTAAAATAAATATTTAACAGTGTATTTAAAGTAGTTAGAGACCGTTATTACACCATAGAATACTAACAAGCCTGTTGTGGCAATGTGTCAGAGCATTTATACATTTTCTCAGATAAAAACTGAACTGCTGCAGTCCAAAACAGACGCTGTAGCTTGCTTAAAGCAATCATGAGTCACGTACAGGAGGACACGACTCACATAAATGATGATGACATGAAAATTCCTGGAGTCGTGGTACATTTCTGAAAAAGTAAGTGTGAAAACAAACCAAATCCACCCAAACAGATGCAATGTAACAAAATAATCAACTTTGAACCATGGTTTCAGATTTTAGGTGTGAAAAGTACCCCTCCCTCCGAGTTCACATGTGCTGTCCCTGTGTCTGAACATGGCCTTACTGTTGTTATACATAATCTTTGCTTAAATTTTCATGTAAATGGTGAGTGGGTTGGTAATGTGTAATGATTCATCAATGCTTTTTTAAATAACAGAAACTTGTGAGTAATAACACACTTGTGTTTTTGGTGAGCAGCAGTGATTTGATTCCAAACCTGCCTGAACACGAGGGATAGTCCTTTTATTATTAAATTAAATATTATTGTTAAATATTGTTATTGCATTTTGACACTACTATTTTGCAAACCTTATAAACCATCTTTGCCCTGTATACTACTGTTTTTGCACTATGAAAGGAAACTTGTGTCCACAAACAGAGACATGGAGCTGCTACACTTCAAATACATTATAACCTACGTACATAGATTATGATACATTATAAGGGCCACACTAAAGATTTAAACCATAGAAGAATTATTGTAAAATCTAATATAAAATAACACCATCTCCTGGTCTTATTTGAGGAACTCACTTGTATAGTATGTGCACCCCTGATTACTGACGTATACTACTCAGATTCACTGTTTGTATATTAGACAGCCTCAAAAAACTCTCACCTCTCGACCTTCTCCAGGATTTTTGTGTCCCTCAGCCCGTCCCCCAGTCCTCACTCACGAGCTGCCACTGGGATCAAACAGGGAGATGTACGAGCAAGCAGAAAAATGGATGGCTAATTCAATCAAGTCTATTATTCCTGAGGCAGCGCTGTGTTATCAGTGGCACTGCAAAGGCATTTTGATGCATCGCCTTCATGCTCTGTTCCCCACCCCACCCCCTGTCGCTGCTCACAGAAATCAAAGATGTTGGTCCAGAAGAGGAGTTGGTGGGCGAGCTTTGCCGAGTCATCAGAGACCACAGAGGGCTGGTTGTGTAATAGGACAAGGACGGTGACCAGGACGACGCAAGTAAATGAGAAAGAAAATGGTCTTGTTCTAATCCCAGTGGTCTCTAAAGGCCTGTCAAAATAAAAATCAAATGAATATAACAACATTTTAACAACACTGTATACATCTAAGGTATGCAATATCTATCTGTGAGACAAATTTCTGAACTGTTCTTGAATTTTTGATGGATCCAGCAGATGTCACTTCAAAAGGCAGTGTTGTGCTTGCTCTTTTTTTCTATTTGGCCTTGTTCTGATTATAATGACGACGGGTGACGTGTTTAGTACTGTCGCTGTCTTCAAAGTTTTCCTTCTCCCTAATGAATCAAATCATATTAAGTTTGATAAACAGGTATATCTTAACACAATCCTTTATATTTGCTGTTGTCAGACTGCTTCTGAAAAAACTAATGTTGTCCCAGGCTAATTACAGACCTATATCCAATCTTACTTGGTCACCGGTATTGACTGGACAGAGCGGCACAGTGACAACGTATTTAGCACTGTCAGTTTCCAAGCATTCACCCTACAATCCTCAGTCAGCAGATCTGGAGACAGCCCCTTGGCTTAAAAGTGGTAGGGTACAGTTTGGGTAACCCTAAAGAGGTTTTCGCTGTGCTGTGTCCAAAGAGTGGTGTGAAAATATGTTAATACTGACGCTACAGAGATAGAAATCATGTTTGCGAGAGGCTGAGGCTTGGCCAGAGCTGTACATTTTTTTTTCTTCTAAAACTGGAAACAGCTGTTGAAACATTTTTTTTTATGTTTTCTCTCGGAATATGACTATCTCAGAAAGACATACTTTATTTGAAACACATATGTTATGATATGTTACATGTGTTTCCTCGTCCTGCACTGTAGTTTGCCATGAACTTCCACAGCTCTGCCAGAGGTTTGTCTGTTTTTCCTGTAGCTGTTTTTTGTTTTGGAGTTTGTCCTCACCCTGAGAGTGTTTAAGAACAAAGAATGTAGTCTTTACAATTTGGGATGAAGAGAGTATGGAGTGTCACCAGGGTTCATATGACCATTCCAACCTCAAAGCACCTTTCAAGTAGGAGGTCCTCCTAAGCCTTTCCAGCACCTTCCTGAACTGTTAAATTACACGTTAAAAACATCCATGTCCCAAATGATTATTGAGTCCAGTATTTAACGACTGCAACTGTGTTTCTGAGATTAAGGTGCTTGACACCAGCCCTGTCAGCTTCAACTGAACTTCAGTTCATTTGCTCTGAAAGTCTGGTTTGTTCGGGGAGATGTGAATGAGCAATTGAACCCTGGTGCGGACCAGAAAAGCAAACCCTGGTCCTAAAAACACAGGTCTCAGTTCGCTTCTAAGTGAACTTTGGTGCGGTTCAAAGAGGTGAGAATGCAAAGCAGACCAAACAGCCAACACAAAGTAAGGAAGCACACCACAGGACTATGTATTAGGGGTAAACACAACCCAAACAAAGGCACGTGTGGCACAATAGTGTAGAAAAATAGCTAGTTTGGGGACGTGGAGTAACAAGGAGGTAAAAGTGCAGATAGAAAGATGGTCGGACAAAAATATATCAAAGTGGTGGGAAAATTGAGGCTCTGGAATTGTGCAGAAGTAAAGAGCTTACAATTATAAAGTGCTTATTGTGATTTGGATGATTGCAGCGCGCATAGACAAAGCGGTTTTTGGCTCTCTAGAACAGTACCCACCCCGGGCATGAGCTGTTTACCCTCCTGCCCTCTGGAAGGCGATACAGGAGTTTTAAAAGCAGGACAAATAGGACTCTCAACAGCGAAAAGTCATAGATTTTAGTCTAGCAATAACAACATTTTAATGTGCAATACAATTTTTAACATGCAGGGTATTTTAATTGGGTATTTATTGGGTTTTTATTATGTGTGTTTGTGTGATTGTCTGTTTAATTTTATTTCTTCTATGCACTGATCAGATGTGGCATTTAAATTTCATTGTACTACTGTGCAATGACAATAAAGCTTTCTATTCTATTCTATTCTATTCTATTCTATTCTATTCTAATTCACTTGAGCGGTAAATATATATATATATATATATATATATATATATATATATATATATATATATATATATATATATATATATATATAATATATGGTCACAGCCATTTCACACCGGTTTACAGTGCTTTATTGTCTCTCTTTCTCTCACTCTCTTGTACTTTGCTGTAAGTAAAAAACAATGTCCATGAAGGTTACCTGCTGCTCACACTGAGCCCTGTAAGGTATATATTTCTTTTTTTTAATGAAGAACAAAAACTTTTTTAAATGACATATTAACATCTTCTGTCAGTAAAATGTTCATTGTTGAGAACCCCAACATGATTATTAGTGTTTCATTTTTGTCTTGAGATCTTTGCTTCTTCACTGCAACATCTGAGGAGAGAGTGTTCTGAATTTATTATCATATAAACTATTTAAATAGCAGCTCAGTGTTGAACATCTGGACGACTGGGACACTCTGTTGGTTCCTCTGAATCTAAAACCCACATATATTACCATACATATTTTTAACAATGCAGCTTAAATGAAGACAAATAAGCTCATTTGCATGGACCAAATCACTGCAGGGTTGTTGTTAACTTTCCCCCAAAACTTTAGTTATAAAGCTTTGACTAATGACGGATACAAATCCTTTATGAAGTCTATATCACCGCTGCAGCATGCTGAAAAGCTCATTAAAATCCCAGAGCAGTCAGAGGTTTCTCACCGACAATAAGAGTCTCAGTGTGTGCAGCCGCTGCTCTGCTTCATTTGGAGTTTTGGCCAAGACTGAAGCCTGACTAATCAACTGTTTTTACCACATAGCCTGCATACTTCATGTAAAGGATTGTCCTTCAGTTGTTTTTTTTACCTGACAAACAAAAGTGAAGCCATGAAAAAATTCATAAAACACACAGTTCATTTTTTGGTTAACCACACTCACCAGACATAATATTTTCGAAGTATTGCAAAAATATTCCTGTCCTCCAAAGGCAGGTTGCAGTCGATGTTCAAATGCATGTTTTACTGCTGCTGCAGGCCATCTCATTATTTGTGTTTGAAACTGGCTCACAGCTAGTGGCAGCAACTCTCTGTGAGATAATTTTTTTTGTGGGGTTGTTGTTGTATTTTGTAACATTTTTACCCGGTTACTGAAGGTACCTGGAGAATATTCAGGATGGATGAAAGTTAAAGCAACTCTGCGCGACCTTTAGCCAGTAGAGGGCGCAAGTGCAGCCGAAAAGTACAGCAATCCCGCAATGCTCTGCAGTAGGCAAAGTGCGCAGGATTTATGATACTGTGCGTACCATGCTAATCCTGGTACGCAAAACTTGATAAACCCCGCAGCTCAAAACGTGTGTGATTTCTGTCAGAAAGACTTGGAGGGGAACTAATGTTTTGTTCCGTGTTTGTAGACGTTCGTAGTTAATTGGTGCATAGTGGTCTACACACTGCTGTGTCAGCACTTTTCCCCGTGTGCGTAAATAAGAAGAAAGTGAGTATTTGTGATGATACGTAGCTAAACTTACCACCAGTTGATTATGTTGTTCTCTGTTAGACTGCTAGTTTGGCTGATTTGCTTATTTAGTTGGCTTATTAACCAGGCCGGTCTGCCGATGATTTTGCTAGCGCTATATTTGATCAGTTCCCGTAGCGGCGCAGCTTAAGGTTATAGATAGTAACCCAGGATCTCTGAAGTTAGGTTTCTATCTAATGATGTACTTCTATTATATAATAATACTGATTGATTCCTTTGTATTGTTTCTTTCAGACCACACACATACTCACTGTTTCATAACTGGTCTCATCATTAAACATTCTCAAGTCTCTCCAGTTTCCTGATTCTCTGACCGGAATCAAGCGTCTGTACTGACCGCTTTAGCCAGCGTGAAATTCCAAGTTAATGTAGAGGTTCCTACATTAAATTCTGGTCCTTCGAGCCGGATTGAAGTAATATCAACACAGTATGGACGATTTAGCTCCTGTGGAAGAGCTACCAATCAGACCCCATAGAGCAAGTCGTCTACCCCAACACCTGATGGACTACGAAGTTATCCCGCTCTGGAAGCCGACGTAAAGGCAACTCGAGGAGATCCCAAAGCACAGCATCCAGCTTCAGTTCACATTCCAGTAGACACTCTACATACTCTACGGGCTGTTATCCCCACGAATCTCTTTCACCCATGCAAGCTGCAATACTGGAGGAGAATGCCAAACAGCGTGAGCTCGACAACCTCCGCATACAAATGGAAGAGGACTCACAAGCTGAGCGTCAACTCCAACATATACAAGCCCAAGCTAAAGCTGCACAACTAGCTCAAGAGGAAGCCATCACTGCCAGAGAGGCTCTGAGCAAACGCCTAGAGCAAAGCCGCAGATTGAAGCAGCTAGAGACCGATGTTGAACTAGCCAAATTGGTCACCTCCATGCTTAGTGCCAATAACAACTCAAGCTCATATCAGCCTTCCCCAGCAACAACTGGTCAACCTGCCCCAGTAAGATACCTGGCCTCCACCGTGAACCTTCACCTTGCAGAACTTCAGTCCGGATCATATCCAGAGGATGTCACGTCCTGTCGTCGTCCTGATCCTATGCAATCAGCAACTTCCGTGCATAATTCGGAGCACTCACCAGCAGCAATACCAGTGAGCAACAACACTGTAGCGGCTGTCTCTCCCACGACTGCACTGCCCATTACAACTCACCAAGCCTCATTGCCCCCACAACAAGGTACTGAGAGACAAGTGACTGAGTTGAACCAGGCAGCACCCACGCCACAGCCAGCCATTACCACAGTCTCCGCTCACTCTACCATGCTGCCTTCAACGTTGCATTACTACACCCAGCTCCCTGTATCGCACCCATGTGGCACTGACACCAATGCAGGGCAACAAGCACAATTCGCCGGTCACAGTCTGGAGCAAACACCAGCCACCTTCTATCGTAGCCAGGCCCAGACAACAGCACCTGCCCCTTATCCTGGTCTACAGCCACAACTCGGAGCAGATATGTTAATCGCCTCAGCTTTTGGTATCCCTAAGCCCATGTTGCCAGTGTTTGAGAGCGGCCGCGAGAGCGACTTTGCCCTTCTGAAGATGGCGTTGGACAGCCTGCTGAATAACCACAGTCACCTCAGTGAGCAATATAAATATCAAGTGCTGCTAAGCCACATAAAGCTGCCAAGTGCTCTTCAGCTAACGAAGGCATATATGCACCATCCAACTCCATATACAGCTGCACTCAATGCACTGCAGGATAAATACGGACAACCAAGACAGCTCATCCAGTCTGAGCTCGGTGCCATTCTGAACTCCCCGGCACTAAGGATGGGTGACGCCAACAGCTTTGACTCCTTTGCCCTGTCCATCCAGTCACTTGTAGGCATGCTGAGAACTCTTGAAGGAGAGAACGGCATTGAACTGATGTGTGGATCACACGTTGACCGCCTGTTGAGCAAGATGCCCCCATCGTATCGTGACAGCTTTGTGGAGTATTGTCTCAACCGTGGGATCCTGCAGTCAGGCTCGGGCCGCACCTATACACTCTCTGATCTAGCTGCCTGGCTACAAGTCAAATCACAAGCCAAACGCATTTCAAGCCGCGCTGCAGCCCTCTACCAAACTGAGCCCAGCAAGCTAACTAAGAACACAAAGAGTTTCATCCCCTACAAGGAACGGTCCACCCCAGTCCTTCTCACGGTCAAGGAAGAGTCATCTTACTCCAAGCCAGCTCGGACCAGGCCAGCCCCCAAGTCACAACCATATTGCCCACGTTGTGACAATAAAGATCACTACCTTAATTCCTGTGACGACTTCAAGAAGCTCACACCTAATCAGATCGTACAGTGGATCAAGGATGGAAATCGGTGCTGGAAATGCGGCCGCAGTCACCCAGTGGAGAACTGTAACCTAAAAAGGCCCTGCAAAGTCTGCAAGGAGCAGCACCTCACCGTACTACATGAATCTGTCTGTGAGACCTCCAAGGCTGTCCTGATTGTGAGCCCGTCACCTACCAAGGTCTACCTCGATCGGCCCAACCGCACACAGCGAGTCATGCTTAAGGTGATAAAGGTCCTCATTCACCATGGTAAACAGTCAATCGAAGCACATGCTATACTGGACGATGGCTCAGAGAGGACCATTGTGCTCTCACCTGTCTTACAATTACTCAAGTTGTCAGGTATCCCAGAGACTCTTCCCATCCAGACAGTACACCAGAACGTGAAACAGTTAGAGGGCCTAACAGTCTCCTTTAAGATCTCTCCTTGGTCCAAGCCAGATGAGAAGTACCTTATATCCAATGCATTCTCTGCTGATGGACTTAGTTTTGCGGAACACAACTACCCTATAGCTGCTCTACAGCATGCTCACAGACACCTAAGAGGCATCCCACTTCTCCCAGTCGACCACGTACAGCCACTGCTCCTGATTGGATCTGACATGTGCCACCTCATCACTCCCATCCAGCCAGTCAGCCGAGGTGTTTCAGATGGACCTATCGCTGTATGTACACGCCTCGGCTGGTGCCTCCAAGGCCCAATGACACCCTTTCAAAGTTCACACAGTCCAACACAATGTCTGCACATCACAACTGCTGAAGCCAATAATGAGTTACTCCAGCACGTGCAACGCTTGTGGCAGCTGGACACTCTACCCTACTGTGAGAAAGCTGTCACCCGGTCAAAGCTCGACCAACAGGCACTCAACCTGCTCCAGACCAATACAGTCAGAGTAGAGACTGGCAGCATTCAGCGCTACGCTACACCACTACTACGACGCTCTCCACTGATCCACCTGAGAGCACCAAAGGAAGCAGCCCTACCAAGTCTTCGAAGCACAGAACGTAGGCTCGCCAAAGACCCTACAAGGGCTGCCATCTACTGCGCGGAGATTCAAAGGTTAGAAACAGCTGGCTATGTGGCGAGGATCTCACATGAGGAAGCATCCAACTCAGCCGAGTCCTGGTACATCCCACATCATATGGTGCATCATAATGGCAAGGATCGGATCGTCTTTAATTGCTCCTTTCAACACAACGGCCAATCACTGAACGAGCAGCTGCTTCCAGGACCAACCCTGGGGCCATCCTTGCTGGGAGTACTCCTGAGATTTCGCCAACACACCATTGCTATCAGCGGTGACATTCGCAGTATGTTTCACCAAGTACTCCTCCTGGCTGCAGATAAACCAATCATGCGCTTCCTGTGGAGAAACATGCAGCGAGACGAAGAGCCGCACATCTATGAATGGCAGGTCCTACCATTCGGGACCACTTGCAGTCCATGCTGTGCAATCTACGCCCTACAGCGCCATGTCCAGGATTCTCCAACCATCCAGTCCGATCTGGCTCAAGTTGTAACCCAAGCATTCTACGTTGATAACTGTCTTTATAGCACATCAGACCCTGCCCATGCTAAGGACGTGGTGGATGGACTGCGGCAACTCCTCGAACAAGGGGGGTTTGAGATCAGACAGTGGGCCAGTAACCTACCTTCAGTCATAGAGCATTTGCCCTCTGAAGCCAGGTCTGTCAGCAGCGAACTGTGGCTGTCCCGTGATACCACTGACCTGGACGAGCCTACGCTTGCCTTGATGACACCCTTGGTTACCGACACCGCCCACCAGAGTCTCTTCAACCCACGCTGAGAAACCTGTACAAGACCCTCGCTAGCCAGTATGATCCTCTAGGCTTCATTGTTCCATTCACAACCAGAGCCAAGGTTCTTATACAGGATCTCTGGAGGCAAGACTTAAGCTGGGATGACCCAATAGAACACCATCAGCTCAAAGCGCAATGGCTTTCCTGGGTAGAAGAACTCCCTAACCTCCTTCAAGTGCGGTTTCCCAGGGCTTACACGACACCAAATGCAGATACCTCCACAGTGACCAGGCAGCTCCATGTGTTCTGCGATGCATCGGAAAGGGCATATGGCTCGGTTGCCTATCTGCGAACCACTGACAACAAAGACAATGTCCACATTGCTTTCATCTTAGCTCGTTCCAGGGTAGCTCCCAAAAGTGTGTCTCTATACCTCGACTGGAACTGAGTGCAGCGTTAACCGGTGCCCAAATTGTCAAGTTGATTCAGACTGAGCTCACCATCCCAATCCACCAAGTCATCTGCTGGTCAGACTCCACCACCGTACTCCACTGGCTACGGTCAGAGTCTTGTCGCTACAAAGTGTTTGTTGGAACGAGGGTGGCAGAAATCCAAACCCTGACAGACCTGAACAGTTGGAGGTATGTTGACTCACCTCGGAACCCTGCAGATCACATCACTAGAGGATTAACGCTGAGTGAGCTGCAATGTCATCACCAGTGGAGAATTGGTCCAGAGTTCCTGTCTGAGAACCCAGAGCAATGGCCAGTTATGCCATGTTCTGCTTCAGAACCTGATCAAAGTGAGCTCAAGAAGAGTGCCTTCATTGGTGTTGTTGCTGTGACACCAAATTCCCAGTTACCTGACCCCAGCCAGTTCTGCTCATGGACAGAACTAGTTAAAGCTGTTGTGCAGTCCCGACACGGGGCGGCTCCCCCCGAAGCTAAAGCTGAAGCTTCCGATTACATTGCTGCTGAAAGAGCATTGCTGGTTCAAGCTCAAGCCGAATCCTTTCCTGCCGAGGTAAAGGCCCTGAAGGCACAATGTCAAGTTCCCACGGGCAGCCGGCTTTGTTCCCTCGCTCCGGAGTATGAGGAGGCCAGTGGTCTTATCCGAGTCGGCGGTAGGCTTCGCCGTGCAGTTGACCTTGACGCTGAGACAATTCATCCCATTGTCCTAGACTCCAGACACCCAGTGACTAAGCTCCTGATTAAGGACTGCGATGAAAGACTCCACCATCCAGGTGCAGAACGTGTTCTGGCTGAACTGCGACGCCAGTACTGGGTCCTGAGAGGACGTGAGGCAATCCGTAAGCATCAGTTCACTTGCCCTGAATGTCAGCTTTGGCGTGCTAGGCCCCAAATTCCAAGAATGGCGGATCTTCCATCTGCCAGGCTGCGTCTTCTTAAACCTCCCTTCTACTCAGTCGGCGTGGATTGCTTTGGCCCATTCCTTGTGAAGCTAGGTCGCCGCCATGAGAAGAGGTGGGGTATCCTATTCAAATGCATGACAACCAGATGCCTACATTTAGACCTCCTCGAAAGCCTAGATGCGGATGCATTCCTGCTCTGCTTACGGCGCTTTATAGCACGCAGAGGAAAGCCATTCGAGATACTCTGTGATAACGGCACAAACTTCACTGGTGGCTGTCGTGAATTGCAAGAAGCCTTCAAAGCGATGAGCCCTCAACTACAAGAGCAGCTTGCAGAGCAGAAGATTCAGTTCAGGTTCAATCCTCCCGCTGCTCCACATTTTGGTGGGACTTGGGAGAGGGAGGTCAAGTCCATTAAGGCCCCTCTGAGAGTCATCCTAAAGGGCCAAGTTGTTCCAGAGCCCATTCTGCGAACCCTACTAATCGAAGTAGAAGGTATCCTAAATGCTAAGCCACTGGGGTACGTTTCAGCTGACGTAGCAGATCCTGATCCTATCACCCCCAATATGCTTCTCATGGGTCGCAGAGATTCGTCACTCCCACAAGCTCTGTACGATAGTGAAAACCTGCTAGGGAAGCGTCGATGGAGATTCAGTCAGGTCTTAGCCGATAACTTCTGGTCATCATTTATCCGTCAGTACCTCCCAGGCCTACAAGTTCGACAGAAGTGGAAGACTGAAGCAAAGGAGCTCCACGTCGGTCAGGTGGTCCTTATCATAGATCCCCGTTTTCCACGAGCCTCCTGGCCCATAGGTACGGTGACTGAGACGTTCCCTGCAACAGATGGTCGGGTACGTACAGCAGCAGTTAAGGTGAAGGGCAAGATCTACATCCGTCCGGTCATCAGGCTGATCCCTCTTCCCCAACTGGCTGAGGAAGACGACAGAGCCCCAGGCAGTCTTTCTGGGGATGGACAATTATCCTGACAGACAATTGGGGGCGGCTGTGTCAGAAAGACTTGGAGGGGAACTAATGTTTTGTTCCGTGTTTGTAGACGTTCGTAGTTAATTGGTGCATAGTGGTCTACACACTGCTGTGTCAGCACTTTTCCCCGTGTGCGTAAATAAGAAGAAAGTGAGTATTTGTGATGATATGTAGCTAAACTTACCACCAGTTGATTATGTTGTTCTCTGTTAGACTGCTAGTTTGGCTGATTTGCTTATTTAGTTGGCTCATTAACCAGGCCGGTCTGCCGATGATTTTGCTAGCGCTATATTTGATCAGTTCCCGTAGCGGCGCAGCTTAAGGTTATAGATAGTAACCCAGGATCTCTGAATTTAGGTTTCTATCTAATGATGTACTTCTATTATATAATAATACTGATTGATTCCTTTGTATTGTTTCTTTCAGACCACACACATACTCACTGTTTCATAACTGGTCTCATCATTAAACATTCTCAAGTCTCTCCAGTTTCCTGATTCTCTGACCGGAATCAAGCGTCTGTACTGACCGCTTTAGCCAGCGTGAAATTCCAAGTTAATGTAGAGGTTCCTACAATTTCAATGAAACGGCCCTAAATATTCACTGCTCAGGTGGGCTTTCACACAGAGTTGCAGAGGCACAAAATACAGCTAAAATAGACTATTCTGTGAGCAGAGAATGACAAATAAATACTCCAAGAACAAAGATTATGTTGTTTTCAGTATGAAACATGAAAAATAACCATATTTAGTTGAAAGCCAAACCACATCTAAGGCTTAAATATATGTAAAAAATACATTTGATGTGCAACCTAAAATCATAAATGTTATAACAACTCTCATTTTAAGTAAAAAATGGTGAATCCTAAAAATGACAACACGTTAAAGGGGCTATGTGTAGGATTTTAAGAATAAATAAGGCTTTTATTTGCCCAGAAGTCAGCCTGTCAATGCTGTGATGAGAGGGATGACATTTTAAGTATCCAACTTGGTTGCCTCTATAAGCCTGTAGCCTCATTTCATTGAGTAGTATTCGGGTCGGATTTCCCGCCAAATCGAGGCGGATGTGACGTCGTGCGCGTTCTCGTCTCCTTGGTCTTGGACTTTCCTGCGCGGCGGCCATGACAGTTAGCGGTATTAGTTCGTGTTAGTTTTGAGATGGACTCTGCAGACACAAAAAACCCCGAACGGCCTCCAGCACAGCAACACAGCACAACCCGGACACCGACACAAACTTCCCGCAAACATTAAAAAAACAAAGAACGTTTTATCGAGCGAGGCCCGCAGACCCAAAGGAGTGTGACCGGCGCCGGAGGAAGACGAGCCAGAGTCGGCCGCGAGAGCGAAGAACTGCTCTGGGGATAAAACAGACCCAGAATCGGCTTTCTTTTCATTCAGAAGGTAAGACATCATCACTGACCATGTGAAATATCAGTGATGCTTTGTTATCAGTTGTCTAATGCTAAATAACAATAGCATGCTTCCGAAACGGGGATGCTAACTAGCTAACAGCAACGTCTCTAAACAAGTTTGTGTTTTGAATGGATTAAATACCTTCAGACCGTAACTTCGTTATGATCCTGACTCCGAGGCTTATGAATCTGACAAATGTGCAGTCCTAGCTTTTCTTACTTATCGGCTGTCTTCACACAGCAGCTAATGCTAACTCTGTGTGGCATTTTTGAGTTACACTAACATTGGCTCGTTTGCTAAATAAACACCAGAAAACGCGAGCCATTACACTAACGTTACAACTGTCTGTTAGACCGAATGTAATTGTCATCACAGACGAGCTAAAGGTAACTCTACCATACGTCTTTCACTGGTTACCTCGTTATATTCATGTCATGATTATTTACAAGTCGGACTATTTATTGTAATGAAAATCA
The DNA here is from genome assembly GCA_036850595.1 of Rhyacichthys aspro. Classification (NCBI taxonomy): domain Eukaryota; kingdom Metazoa; phylum Chordata; class Actinopteri; order Gobiiformes; family Rhyacichthyidae; genus Rhyacichthys; species Rhyacichthys aspro. Next base: position 17,889,603 of record CM072166.1, on the reverse strand, counting down.
CATCCACTTGTCTCGGTTGTGATACACAGTACGACACACAATAGAGCGTATATACAAATAAAGTAAACATATGTGGTGGGATTAGCTGTGCTTGTGCATTTATTTGTATGTTAGGTAACTAATAATCAAATGGTAAGCTGGTTAGTAACATGGAGGTAATCGATCAATGAAAATGTAGTTATATTTTGTTTTTTTGTTGAAAATACAGTGGCACTGTCAATAGTAATGCTGTTGTAAATATTGTATTTCCCTGTATTCTAACAATAGGTGAATTGTTTACAGCTATGAGGAAACAACAGTGGAAAACACCAAGAAAATAGACTGGATTGCCACACCATCCTGAATCAATAACTGCAGGATCTGACAGGTAAGTTTGTTTTCAGTTAGTATTTCAGATAAAAATGAACTCAGATGTGATCATTCCTTGTAACTTAGACTCTAAATTCAATATATTTAGGCTCTGTGCTGAGGTGTACTGCACCACGTCAGCGCTGAGCACGAGTGGGCCCTCAGCAGATCCAGCATGCACCTCTGGATGTGGGACCAAGAGGTCATGGGCCAGATGACCCTCGGGCCCCTGGTCTCTTCCCTGGGGTTGTGTCCTCACCTACAGCTGAACTGGCCCAGACACTACTCTGCAGAGGACAGGTATGTCAGTCCTTACCTGTCTCTCACAAGGAACCGTTATGTTCAGGTATCATGCACCAGTGGAGAAGTCTAGCCTGTTTTGTTATTTACATCATAATATCAATATGCACTTATCTACAATGCTGTGGACATGTTTGTTACCTGTCAAACTTTATCTGTATTATCTATGTATTGTATGTTATAATAAAGTAAATAAATGTATGTCATGACTGTAAAAATGACACCAATGCTTATTATTCTCTCTCTCTTTCTTTAGAACATGACTTCAGCCTCAAAAACAAAGGGCAGCAATAAAAAGAGACAGTGCTCAAATACAGCAATTCCTTTACAATAAATATGTGCAGGAAAGAATCTATAAAAATGTATATTTATTTCTGCCTGTATATAAACACCATATAAAACTTTCAATTAATAAAACAAATGAAAGTATTTTTTTTTTAAATCTAGTTTTCTGAAAAAATAAATAAATAAAAACAGCTCCATGTGGTGTTCTGAGACGCCCTGTTGGATCGTCCTGCAGCATTTGTTTTCTAGATCTGTTGTCATGACCGGGCAGTTCAGGCAGGTGCACCGAGCTGGCTGACCCCTGTTTGGTTCGGCTGGTCCTGGTGTGACTCTCTCCGGCACATCCAGAAAAAACCCCTCACAGACGAGTTCCATTCATCTGGAGCACTTCATCCTTCTCCGGAGACAGATGCTGCAGTCACTGATCTCCTGCACAGGAGCTTCAAACTCCAGAGCTGGAGTCCTGAGAAGAGGACAATAAAAATATGACTTATTTGTTCATTTATTGAGCCAAATTTCATGTTAGAGGTATTCTGAATGAACCAAGAGTAAAATAAACAAGGATAAGCTGAAATGGTACAGTGGGGTTACATTTATGTTGTCTCCACCTAATGCCAGACCAATTTAGTACAGTAGTGGTACCTAGAAACAAGCAAAACTCCTGTACTTTGTAATATGTGTTTTGCTTTTCTCCAGAATAAATAAGAGGTGTTGTTTTGGTGCTTGTCACTGATGTTTTACACAAGGTTTAGGAACAGTGCAGCTGTTTAGACATTAGCTGATCAAATAAAAATGAAATGCTCTAATGTCTCGGAAAAATAACAGTAATAGTAACACATTATGTATCGTATCCCGTCTGATAGAGATAAATTCACTAACTTTTGCCGTTATTCTGCTGAGACTCCTGTGTAAACACTGCAGGGCCTCGATGGAAACTACGTGAGCTAGTGCTAAAGCTAGCTATAGCTAAGCTAACGTTTGTCAACGCTTTTTTGACAAACGTTACATACAGTCGATAATATAGCACACAGAGTTTGCTCTAACTACTGTATTGTCTTGAAAAACACTTTATAAAACATACTATTGTCAAACATTAGTCGTTCTCTTGCCTCTGTCTCAAGAGTTCACTCTGTGTCAGTCCTGAGAGTCAAGTATAGTTTAGTCTCAAATAAAGTTTGTCAAACTTTCAGAAGTGTAACTTCTCTTACCTCCTCCGTAAACATGACTCCAGTAGATCTCAGAGTCTGTGATAGAGTCTGTGATGAGTCTGTAAAAGAGTTTGTGTTGAGGCTAATACTCCGCTTCCTCCGTCGTGCTCGTACGAACGCGCGCGCGAGAGCGAGCATGACAGTGACTGCAGTTCCTCTAACGGCCACAGGTGTCAGTAACTGGTAGAAATTTATGAAAGTTACACAATGGCCCTTTAAACAACAAAGCTCTGGAGATAGAGCCAAACCAGAGCCCTACATGCCGCGGCAGCTGTCTGTGCTTCAATTCAGCCCCAGAGGAGGTAACGAGGTGTAGGCCTACCTGCTGTCTGATAGTTATTAAATAGAATCTGAATGCTGAACGGGTTTGTGTTTTTTTGCCCTGTTGCAATGTATGAGAAGAGAAAATATAAACCGCTCTGTTACAGAGAACAGCTTTAGCTTACACGCAAACACTGTTGCCGCAGTGGACTCAGTCTTTTCGTTGGGACCAGCTCCACACTAAGCCAGGGGCACGCCCTTTGAGCTCCTTCGGTGCTAACTGGATTTAGCGAGACAGACCAAGATGTGTTGGATATTGATCGCTGTCTACTTTTAATGTTGTGTTTGAGCAAACGTTGGATCCGGACAGTTTTGGCGCACTGACAGACACACCTGTAACACAGTATCTGTATGGGGGGTGTTTGGAAAACGGTTCACGGTAAGTGGCTGCTGTGCATCATATTAAAAGTTAAATCTATCTTCCATTGTGTTGACTAATAATATGTGTTTTTGCTTAAATCAACTACAACCTGTACGTTCAAGTTTACATTGATAAATGCCAAAGATTGCATGAAAATGTGCTCTGTGTGACACTGTGAGGCCAGCTGCACCCAGGTACAAAGGTACAGATCACTAGCAGCTGTAGTGTCACTCTCCATAATTATCACATTAAATGGAGCCTGTATTACAGTATTGCTGTTGTAACAATTTATTTAATAGGTCTAATAATTTCACAATTTTATTTTAATGTTTAAGTTTAACATTTATCTGTGCTGCTATGTCAGTTGTCACTGTGCCTCAGTCTATTGTTGTTATGCATCTTCATTTTTTTTTTTTTTAAATTACAGTTGTCAGTGCAGCCTCTTACCAATTGCACATGCACCTGGCCACATAGGTTATTGTAATTGGTTGATATTGGCACTCTGATGAGCTAGATTTTTTTTAAACTGGCACTTCATAACAAAAAGGTTGCAGACCCCTGAACTAGGCTAACAGAAGCTACATATCACAATATCAAGACAAAAACCCGTTGGCTGCTATGTACACAGACTACTCTGACGAATACATTATGTGCCTCTGATTATGCTTTTAAATGCATTTAGTTTGCCCGTTGATAACTTACCATTTAGAAACACTCATTCTCACACTGGCCTCCTGAGCCTCTTCTCGCGGTCAGAATCTGGTTCCAACGATAATCCACAACTGAATCAATGAGACACTTTCCATTTTACCAAAAATGTTTATATCCCAGAAAAACACAAGTTGTTCTTTTGTGCAAGACAACACAAAGGTGGAAATGGGGGTGGGACATGCAGTGCTCTATGCAGTTAAAGGGCCAGTGTCCAAAACTGATCACTCAGTGCACATTTACAATATGGTAAAATCCTTTCAAGATCAAAGATTTCAGCATCAGAGAAAATGATATATGATCTGTTTGATATGGGTAGAGTTTAGTATTGTTACAGTTAGGGGAAATCTTTTGTCACCTTTTGAGGCTAGCAACAATTAAATATTATACTTACCTCAACATGATATTGATAATTCTAAAAAAAAAAACTTGTTTCCAAATACACAGAAATAGTTGTAATGAGTTGTGTGGGAAGTGAAACAGAGAGACAAAGAGGTAACAACAATGTAGTGCTAATAGCAGTTTGGAAATGAAAGCACAATCTCAGCAGAGGAGCACAAATTGTCAAAGATATGAATAAAGAGGTACACTAAATGTGTTTGGACTGGCCCAGAATACTGTTAATGACGGAAGAGAGAAATCTAGACTGATGACTGGTTTAAGACAGAATCAAAAGAACATACTCAGCGGAGGAAAGACGGAGAAGCTTCGTCAGGAGAGAACGGTAAATAGAATCTCTTTATTTAAGTCAGGCTGCGCAAGAAATCATTTAACCCTACGTCCCAGCTGTGTTTCATTAAAGCCATTAGTCAGAGCCATAATGGAGCTGATCTACGCCGCCTTGCTCTCTCTCTCTCTCTCTCACACACACATCCACAACATGCCACTCGTCTAATGGACACACGGGAGGGAACCAGACATACTGAAGGCAAAGCTGGTTACACAAAACAAGGGCTGCCCCCACCCCCAGAGTGTGTGTGAATCAGGGCATGAGATAAGGGACATGTTCGGATGGACGGGGGCCGGGTTTGCAGTGGAAAAGAACCGCCGCAGGGCACTGGGGATTGTGTGGAAATGAATCCGAAACACAGCGGCTGATTCTGTGATCGACAGCAAAAGTTTGGACTATTTCACACTTTTGTTACAAGATTACAAAATAAAAAACTGTTATTAAAGAAAACTTTTTTGTCTAAAGTGTATGAAAGCATTTTATTTTCCCAACTGATTTTTTTTTTTTTATGGAATGTTACTATTTCCCAGAAATGTTTATTCAAAATGTTATCAGCAGAACATAAGTCTCTGCTGAATCTGAAGCAGCTCTTTGATTGAATGATTCATTTACTTATTCATGGCAATAATGTGAACACTCACCTTAAATGCACTGGCAAAAGTGTAAATGAATTAAGAATTTACCTCCAGGGGCACCTCAGTAGCTCAACTGGTATAGTGTGTACCATATACCTGGGGACCTAGGTTCAATTCCTGCTTGGGTCGTTTAGCCAATATCATTCCCCTCTCTGACTATCCTATTAAATAGAAAAAATATAAAGATTAAAAAAAAGGAATTTATCTTTGTTAGTGAAAAATTAATGATCATTACCTTTTTATATTGGCACCTAAATTTACGCATTCACCTCAGTTTAACTTATTGTATCTTCAAGATTCTTATCCAATCGAGTAGAGTGCACATATTAATCTGTGAAATGTAATTAATTTTAATTTTGGGGAAACAAAAAAAAAACAAACTAAGAGAGCAGAATTATTATTGTGACATTGAGGCACTACAGTTCAGTGGGCTATTCATGGGACATTAATGGAAGAGTAACACTATAAAATATCTACGCCACAGCGGAGTAATCTGCATGAGTGATTTGGCAATGTTTTACGCTGGAAGTGTGAGTGAGGTAGTGAAGTGTCTTGCCCAAGGACACAACAGCAGTATAAACCGCTATTGAACAACCTGCTCTACCTCCTGAGCCACAAAAAGTTTATTTACATACTACAAATTATTCATTAACAGTTAAACTACTACATGGCCGCCATCATTTTATTAATGTTACCCCAGTGAATCCTCTTTCCTTTGTTTTATCCATTTTGGCTCTCTTCCTTCAGCTAAACTCAGAGAAACCAGAACTGAACCATTTCTGAAACAGAAAACTCTCAGATTTATCGTAAACAATAAGCATTTATTAATAAGTTATGGCACGAAGAGTTTTTGTTACAGTTTGCAATTTTGCTGCAGCAATTTTAGATATGCACTTGTATGTACAACATCTACTGCATCTTATTATGTATTTTGTATGTGTTGTACATTTACAGACTTTAAATGTCATGGTAATTAAACATTTCTGACATTTAGAATATATATTAAACCCTGCATCAGAGTTAATAATAGACTATTTGTTCATACAGGCTTTGGTTGTTGATTACACTTCAAGCTTATAAAAAAACTCACTCTGTGAAACTAAAATAAATGCATTTACCCCTCACAAAACTTAACTTACAACAGGAACTGAACGCTATATTTGAGATTTTTTAGTAAAGTTATGCACTGAGGGTTTGTGTAGCCTTAAAGCCCTTCATTGAGACCAGCCTGAAGCCTGCAAAGTGTCCTGGTGATGATGAGGCGCTTCTCGGTAGAACCACCTCATCAGCAAGGTCAGGAGTCTCTCAGCAAGGGGCCACTGTGGCAGGACTAATGCGGCCAGCTCCAGATAATGGGACATTTTAGGGAAGTAGGCCTTTACTTTGACCCAGGAGAAAAGGTGGGAAAGTGGCCAAAATTATTCATCCGTCACAGATCCAGGAAGAAAAAAAAATGCAAATGAAGATGATGTTTTTTCCCTCTAAGGTTCTATTTTGAAAAAAGCTAAAGTGAAAATCATGCACATCCACCTCAGGAGCTCCTTTAAACTCAAATCAAAGCAGAAAATAATTTCCCTGCTTCCATTGCTCTGTTTCACCGTATGTTACACTGCAACGAGTGGAGGAGCTGTAAGAGACCACCTTTCTGTGATGAGACATTACCTCAGAGTCAAACGTGTGGGCGCTCCTCACATCCTCCAACTGTGTGCAGCACAAAAATGAGCACAAGAACCATGACAGAGACCTGTGCACTTCTTTGATATATGGGCCCAAAATGAATTCAATATTTACGAGAAGTGGTTGCCAGTTTTTTGTGTGTCTTTACAAACCCACAATACCATTTATTGTTATAAAAAGTACACTTTCATTATATAATTATGAAAATAAATAGAAACATTTTTTCATTAACAGAGTTTGGTCTTGCATAAACACATATGTAACAGTAATGTAACAAACCATGCACCAACAAAATTAACAAAAATATGTAAGAGGAACAAAAAATCATCTTCTCACCCTCCTCGGGCGGTCTCATCCATCCAAGCTCGGGTCCTCTACCAGAGACCTGGGAGCTTGAGGGTTCTGGACAGTATCTTGGCTGTTCCTAGGACTGCGCTATGTCTGGTTGGTTCGCCATTACCATTTTATGGGTCTGTTTTTGCCATTGACTCCTTAGGACTTGCCTTACACATTGCAGGTATTTGGCTGTTGTTGCGTTTCTTGTGGCCTCTTCAAGGTTGCCATTTGCTTGTGGGATTCCCAGACTCTCCTCAGTGTCTGCTATTGTGCCTTTCGAGACCCCTTTTGTATGGACCTCACTTCTCAAGTCCGAATGACATTCCAGTGTCATTGCTGTAGATCCTGGTTGTGTGGATCAGTGAGTCAATGTCTCACTCACTATATATATATATATATATATATATATATATATATATATATATATATATATATATATATATATATATATATATATATATATATATATATATGACATGGCTTATTATGAAGGATTTTAGTCTATAATTTATGCTTCTTACAAATCACATGCTCACGTTCACAGGATGCTCCCATTGGCTGTTGGCATACACAACTATCATCACAAAATCCACTTGGGAAACTGACTATCCCAGATCTGTTATTGTCTGCTTACACAGAGAAACATCGGAGCAAAGTGAAAAGCGCAAACTCACAGTGAATGTATATAAACAAGATAAAGATATTTGCAGGACTGAGACAGTCTGGAAGTATAATCTCTTAACCTTTTTGATGAAAACTTGTAATATAGTTGTGTATGTGGTGAATTGATTTGGTTTATGATTATCATACATATATTTTTTATATCTATTTAAAGCAGGTGACTGTGAAGATAAGGCTGAATGGGAGTCATTACCCATAATAACAAGCACTCACTTTTTTTTTCGTTGAAGAAATAATCTGGACCGATACAAGAACCTTTAACAGTGAGCTATAAAAAAACAAAGGCAACTTTATTAAAGTCAATTTTATTTATTTTATTTACAGTTTATCTCTGTTTATTAAGATAGATCCATTTCTGTTCATATAAAAGGTCAACAATGAATCTAGGAGAACACTTTTCTGAGTTTGTGTTTGTCTGAGGCCATGTTTACTGAAACTCAAGCTTGTTAGGACCACCCAGGGGAGGTCTAGTTACATCACCTCCATCCATTTGAGTAATATTCTCTGTAAGAGGAGTCAGAATAACAAAGATGGAGTCATCCTCCTGTAGAGAACAGGTCAGGTTCCACACTAAGTTCAGGTAAACTGAAACTCTGACAAAGTGAAGATGCAGATCTTCCGTCTTTCCAGGTTTAACAAAATCTGAGCTTGGACTAAACTTGCTTCTTCAAACAAGGCCCTGAACATCATCAGTCCATGTGAGTCTGAGTGGAGACCTTTAAACCTGTCTGACGTAGTTTTAATTAATAATTTATAGATATCCAGTATTTTAAATGACCTTTATATATTTTTGGAGACAGACATTGACAAGTCAGAAGTTTTTGTCCCAGTTTGTTGCAGTAAAAAGGCCACTGGCAGCTCTCTCTCTCCAGGCCTTATTGTTTGACATGTTGCTTTAAAAAGCCTTTTTGTTGGGATCCATTAGCATGTGTAGTACCCTGCAGCCCCCCCAATCCTGCTGTGTTGCATGTAACCCACATAAACACCCCGTGTCCAACCCCCGCTCTGACACTCAGAGGGGGGAGATGGTTTCTATGGCAGCCACCGGAGCCGGCTTTGGCACAGTGTCAGTGTCAGCAGTAAATAGATTCTCCAATGGAACAGCACTTTAGCGCAGCATGTGTCTGTCTTATCAGATCCACACAGATTTCTACGGACAGATGAAATGTGGGGTGGGAGGAATCAAATACGAGCGCAGCCCACACAGTGTCGGCCATACGCAGAGCTGGTGTCGGGTGGATGGTGGGGAGGCCACCTGGTAAGTACTGCCACAGATATAGAGCAGGTCTTACAGTGAGTTCGAACCAGGCTGCAGGCGGAAGAGTAATGCACTGTACACAGTGTATGGTGTGATCTGAAGTGATGGTCTGTCTGATCTTCTCATTATTGTTACAAGACTTAAGAAGAAAGAAGGAGAAAATGTATTGTCACGACCCCTCCTCTGTCTGCAGAGAAAAGTAAAGAAATACAGTATGTACAACATTCACAGCATGAACACAATAATACACACATGAAAAGAGATATGTTCTAAGTCTATCTCTGAATTAGATAATTGTTGGTGCATTTTGACTGATTTGCAGTGAGTTCCATTTTTGAAGCATATTAAAATATTATTAATTATTGAAAATTTGGACATGAACTGGAGAGATTTAAGAACTGGTGTATATTTTGACAATTTCTTTGACCTGGTAAAAAAAAAAAAGTGCTGTGGAGTTTTGTACGAGCTGTAGATGTTTAATTGATTTCAGAGTCGGTCCAGAGAACAGAGAGTTGCAATAAGAGTTGACTTCCTCATAACTATTTCATATGAACTGTATCTGCTCAGGGCCAAAACAAGTTCAGCTTCTGTATTGTCTTAGTGTGGCTAGTATTTAATCAAAAGGCGCTTCTGCTTTTTATTGCTTTTGAATAAATATAGCCCTTTGATAGTGGCCAGGCTCTGTGCTGTTTTTGACTCTCTACACTTGAACCATAGTGCTCTCTCTTGAACTGGCCCATGCTCACACTCGTTTGAGCAGAACCAAAGTTCCACAGATTTTATCAACAGAAATCACAAATCAATCCACAGCAGATGTAAACATCAACAGCCCAGAACTCACTGAGAGCTGTGGTTCTTTCAACACAGGTTTTATTTTTGACCATGTAACTGTCCACTGTGGATGATCAGGACGTTAATGGAACAGCACAAAGGTCTGGAAAAACTGCAGTGTATGTAAGTACTGTATATTTATCACAAGAGACAACAGCTGCCCTCGGGCCCATGCTCTAGAGCCGCTTCAAGCAATATGTAGTTAGAAGATCACAGTTATGTATAGTCTAGGCCACTGAGCTGTATGCAGCTGTACTGTATGTTCTGACCTCCTGCATTTGTTCATGAAGAGGCAAATAAAAGCCCTGTTTGGTGCAAAGTCTACAGTGTATCCCGCCCCCACTTCTCCTGCAGAATAGGGCCCAACCCAGACAGTAAAAACCTGTTATCTGCTACAATGAACCACAGCAGATGTAGCTCAGCCTCTGTACTACAGTTAGGAGACCACTGGGCTCAAGAGGAAGGTAACACTTAACAGCAGGTAAAACAGCAGTTTAATGAGGATGGAAAATAACATGACACCTGTACAAGGAATCATTGTGTGGAAGTATTGTTTTGTTCAGTCCCAGAACCAACATTTTAGGTTGGTAGGCAGTTTGTAATTAGCTTTGTTAACCAGAACCGGCACAGAATCAGGGAAAAAGGCAAAAGAGACGTGTTAAGCCTCTTTATATTAACTTATCCCTCTGTCCGACTAGTTATCCCTCTGTCCCACTCTCCTGGAGGAGTGGATACTGTTGCAGATGTCCGGCTGCTGTTAGACATCCCACTGATGACTGGACCTTAGCTGTGGCCCATGTGTGATCCTGTCCCAACCCATTGACCCCCCCTGACTCCAGTTCCTCTCACTCAGATGAACTGTTCCTGATGATACTATCCTGAACTATAGTCATATAAATTATTCATACACCTGTACATATGATGGACTATTTGTCAGTGACTGTCCTGGACACATCTCACATGGCCTGTCCGTCCTGGGAGTGGATCCCTCCTTCTGTGGTTCTCCCTGAGGTTTCTCTTTTTCCACAGCTGGGATTTTTCAGTTTTTCCTTACCCTGATGGAGGGTCTAAGGACAGGGGATGTTGTCCTGTTCAACCTGTTTGCTTATTTACTGTTTGTTTTGTGAAGCCCTTTGAGGCAATTGTCGTTGTGATACTGGGCTGTACAAATAAAACTGAATTAAATTAAGGCCACCAATTGTGTTTGAGTAAATGAGATCCTTGATTTAAAATTTTGGTAAAAAGTGCACCACCATTATTTCAAGTTGTGCTGCTCCTTTTATCTGTGAATAAATAAGTGGAAATAGGTCTGATGGAGATTTCTCTTAAATTTTGTTATACATATTACTTTGTTACTGATCCTCATGTTGATGAAGTTTGTTCACCATCATCAGGTGTCTTGAAACTCATGTTTTCACACTCCAAACTATACTTCTGTTTATAGACCACATTCTTCAGACCTACTCAGCTTTGTCCAATTAATGTTTCAGCTCAGAATTATTTAGGTTGTAGTAGTAGTGTAAGTTTTGCTTCTCCGTTGCGGTGCTTTTTTAATTTACAAGTCACATTATTTTACCTTTAATACAGCAAGTTTGGAAGGGTCATTTTAGTGTAACTTGTACAAATACACCTCTCCTAGGGTCCAGTGTATTGACCTATTTTCTTTATTACATGCGTTGTGTTGTAAAACAGGTCACTTTCATAATCTCTCATCATATGCCACATTTTTTTTTTCCGACTGATCTCTTGTCTAAGAACCAACAAAATGTTTTTGAGTACATACTTTTTTTTAGCTAAAAGTTATGCAGGGTGGCTTTAATATGCTGAACTTTCTTTTTTATTTTGAATGCAATAGAGTAAAAGTAATACAGGAAGTCAAATGAGACATAATTGCTCAGGAGTTGCTTCATTTGATCATAAAAACTATATGCATTTCCATACTGGTACTTCAGGTGTGTTTTTGTAAAGCAAATTCGGTAACACTTTAGATTACGGCCCGGTACTTCCTGGTTACTTACAGTGTAATTACAGCGTAAGTTCTCTAGTACGTCCTGGTTACTTACGGTGTAATTAAAGTGTAAGTTCTCTGGTACTTCCCATTACTTACGGCGTAATTACAGCGTAAGTACACTGTGTAATTACAGCGTAAGTTCTCTAGTACGTCACGGTTACTTACGGTGTAACTATAGTGTAAGTTCTCTAGTACTTCCCATTACTTACGGTGTAATTACAGTGTAAGTCCTCTAGTACGTCCCGGTTATTTACGGTGTATTTACAGCACAAGTTATCTAGTACTTCCCGGTTACTTACAGTGTAATTACAGTGTAAGTTCTCTAGGACATACTGGTCACAAATTGTATTTAAGGGGTATAGCCTGTCATAAAGGGGTATAGAGTGTAGTTAAGAGGTGTATAAATAAAGGATACAGAGTATATTGATAGACACTGATTTATTTAATCAGCTTTAATCTTACAAAGTGTTATATGCTAAGCCAAGCTGATGTATTTTTCATATAAAGGTTTATTGTAAATGTAAAACAAGAAGGCAAAAATAACAGAAATGTATTTCATTCAGATATTTTATTACAAAAATGACACAAGTACAACATGCATATCCATGGATCAATATTTGTTCATAACACAGAGCATTTACAATTCAAGTACCAGTACTTTTAGGCGTAATTACGGCCTTAGTCCCCCTTAATTAAGGGTTAACGTGCAACCGGGCCGTATTCTAAGCGGACTTTCGCCTTAGTACGGTACTATCAGGGACTTGGGCGTACTTACGGCCTTAGTCCCCTAATTAAGGGTTAACTAACCGTGCAACCGGGCCGTATTCTAAAGCGGGACTTTCGCCTAGTACCGGTACAGCAGGGACAGGGCGTAATTACGGCCTTAGTCCCCAATTAAGGGTTAATTAACCGTGCAACCGGGCCGTATTTCAGCAGCGGGACTTTCGCCTTAGTACCGGTACTAGCAGGGGGACTTGGGCGTAATTACGGCCTTAGTCCCCCTTAATTAAGGGTTAATTAACCGAGTCTTGGCAATATTTGTAGCCGATACTAACACTCTCCTGAAAACCAGAGTGTTCTCTTTTGTTTGCCACAGTGAAACAAGAACAAGCAGTGAATACAAACTGAGAAAAAAGGACCAATGCTTAGCTCAACTTACTCTACTGCAGCCTGCAACCTCTTGACGTAGTATCATTCAAATTGTAGCTGCGACTACTACTGCTACTACTAGTGCTTCTTTACAGTAACCCTGTTGTCTATATGAACGAATGCAGTTTGCACAATGTAGTTTTGATAACAACACTTCAACTGAACAGTTAGACATCAGGAAATCTATAGATTGAAAAGGTAAAATCATCCAAGGATCCATCCTCTTCCTGCTCTTTGGACCACTGCGTGGCAAGATTGTGCTGCACAGAGGTAAGAACAAACAGAATTAGTTTGCAAATAGAAGCATGGTGCATTAACATGTCACAATAATGACGCTCACATTCATTTGTGTTGCCGTTGCCGTCTGTCATCACGGTGGGTATTGGGACAGGGTGACTTCAAGCCTAGTAGATTAAAAATTGTCAAAATTAACACTCCCACTGCAAACCACAAATGGCGGCGGTTTCCACAGGCTGCAAGCGAATACGTTGAGACGTGCTCTTGAACCTTACACATGTTCACCTATGCATTTAAGCAGTAAAGTACAAAAACATTCAACATTCATAACTCACTTGATTGATCGTCTTTATATAGCAGGCAGTCTCCTCGTACGTTCACTCCTCGCTTTTTTCATTTGGTTAGCATCCTGTTCGCTAGCGTGTAACACTTGCACTTGCCGCACACGTTCACTTTACTTTACTTTCAAAGGTTATTTTTACTTTAACTGTTTTCCTGTACGCCATTCTGTGGAGTATCACGGGTCAGCATCAAATACAAACAGGCAGATAATTTGCCATTTCTCCAATGTGCTTCTATTGCCATGCTGCAGGAATTTCTTTGCTGCTTCCGCCTGGGTGCAAGGTGTGCTCTCTGGGGAACATGCGCCATCTCCTGGCGTTGTTGCAAATACATCCATTTGTCTTGCATGCGTGCCTGCCCGCCTGCCTGTTTATATTGCAGTAAATGTCACACTACAATTTACTACTAACTAATTAAAAGTTTTTATTTAAACACATATACAGCAAAAATAAACAAAAAAACAACAATATTTTATAAACAGGAACAATAAAAAACACAAGCAAACAGAAACACACCAAAATAATAATTATCATCATCACCATCATAAAAATAAACCTATCTAAATTTATTTAGAGTTTTTCTGTTTTTAGCGACATCATTTTTTCTTTAGTTCCTTGTCTGTATTGAGGAACCGCTGGAGATCTCTGGCGATCCGCTGAGCGATTTTAACAGGTCATACTGGTTGCGAAGAAAACCAAATCAACATACCCTGGTTTTCAAGTGGGAATAACGCTCAGCGGATACGCCAGAGATCTCCAGCGGTTCCTCAATACAGACAAGGAACTAAAGAAAAAAATGATGTCGCTAAAAACTAGAAACAAATTTAGATAGGTTTATTTTTATGATGGTGATGATGATAATTATTATTTTGGTGTGTTTCTGTTTGCTTGTGTTTTTTATTGTTCCTGTTTATAAAATATTGTTGTTTTT